>JAWWNF010000170.1:4365000-4965000 GCA_034641395.1 Darevskia armeniaca
AAGAAGAAAATCAGTCAATGAAACAGTATCGTCTGAAGTATTCTTCAGAAGATGTTAGAAAGCAAAATACATGCAAAGCACCCTGCCATTAGATGAGAACACAAACAACCCTCCACACATCTGCTGAGAAGTAAATTCCATGGACCTTGCTTCTCACTATGTATGCGTAGGATTACAGTCTTAAACTGCAATCCTAGGCACACCTACTTGGGGGGGCGAGTCTCTCTCAACTCAGTGAAACTTCAGAGCAGACATGCATAGAGCTGTGCTGCAAACCTGCAAACCTGGCCAAACTTAACAGGAAGTTAAGTTACCGACTTCTGTGGGTTTTATTCCTACCCATATATGGATCCAGCAGCAGCCTTATCCCCCACAATAGAAACCTTGCTACTGCTTGTCAAGTGGACTTACAACTCCTCTGTATACATTTACATGATAAAGAGGAGACAGAGGAGACCACCTTCCAATATCTAAAGGGCTGTCACATGGAAGATGGGAGTAAGCTTGTTTTCTTCTGCTTAGGAGGCAGAATCCAATCAAGGATTCACGTTAGAAGAAAGGAGATTCCGACTAAACACCAGGAAGACCTTTCTGACAGTAAGAGCTGTACGGCAGTGGAATAGACTCCCTCAGGAGGTGCTGGAATCTCCTTCCTTGGAGGTTTCCAAGCAGAGGCTGGGTGGCCATCTGTCATGGATGCTTCGGTTGAGATTCCGGCATTGCAGGTGGTTGGACTAGATGACCCTTCCAACTCTACAATCCTATGACAGTTACATTTATATCCCACATTTCCTCCCAAGAACTGAAGGTAGTTTCTCCCCCCTCTCCATTTCCTCCTCACAACAACCCTGCATGGTAGGTCAGGTGGTGAGTCAGTGGCTAGCCCAAGGTCACCCAGTGAGCTTCAAGGATTTCAACCTGGGTGTCCAAGTATCCACTACAACACACATGTGGGTAGGGTGGCTCTACCACCAGTGGCGTTTAGAGAGAAGATGTACAGTCAAAACAGAAAGCACAAAGTCAGAGGAAGCCTAACTACTAGTCAACAAACTAGCAGCCCCCCCAAAAAAACCCTAAGGGCATTTGGGCATGGGTGGGAGAGAAATGTTGCTCTAGATCCGTGGTTCCCAACATGGGGCACACGCCCCACAGGGGGGCAATTTGATTTTTAAGGGGGGCAATTCGAGAATGAGTTATTTAGGCTTCCTCCACGTGAATAGGAGTTCACTTTTTGAATAATAAGAATTATATTGGGGGGGGCAGGATTTTAGAGATGCTTAGGTAGGGCATGGCCAAAAAAAGTTTGGGAACCACTGGTCTAGACTAAGCACTAGCTCAGTTGGTTAGAGCATGGTGCTGAGAATGCCAAGGTTGCAAGCATTGGGGGGGGCAGCTGCTCCCCCAAATCAATAAAAAATCCTTAACTAACTGAGGTTCTGGCACTCCTAACAAAGGTTTGCTCCCCCTAACCAAAATCCTGGCTACATCCATGGTTGCAGGTTCGATCCCGGTAAGGGGCAGCTGCATATTCCTGCACTGGACTAGTTGATCCTCAGGGTCCATTCCAACTCTACGATCCTGTCAGCTCTCATTTTGTAAGAATCGTAGGAGTCGGAAGGGACCTCGGGGGTCATCCAGCCCAACCCCCTTTGCAACGCAAGCATCTATGTGCCCGGCGTGGGGCTCGAACCCGCGACCCTGATCTCCTTCAGAGCCTCGCGCTCTACTGAACCCCGGCCGCCGCCGTGGCTCCCCTTCGCTCTCCGCGCTCCTTTCTTTCACGCATCCGCCCACCCACACGTGTGTCATCCCTCCGCGTTCTCTTTACCTCCGAACAGGTGAGGCGAGAGGTGGGCGGGCAGGGAGCCGATGACGAGCCGGGGCCCCCCGCCGCCGCTGCCATGTCCTCCTCCAGCACCGCCGCCTCCTCCTCCGGCCGCGGCCCGTTCCCTGCCCCCTTCCTCGGGGGTGCTGCTGACCGAGTCCTGCGAGCCGTAGAGGCCGCTGCTGTTGGGGATGTTGAAGGCAGAATGAGCCGCGCGAGCCCCGGACGCGCCCGGCCCGCCCAGAGACCTGCTCCGGGGCGCCGCCGCCGCCGCTCCGCTGGCCGAGCCGCCGGGCCCCGCGTGGTGCTGCCCTCCCGGGGCCAGGTGCGTGTACCTCGCCGCGCCGCCTGCCGGCCGCCCGTTCGCACCGCCGCCGCCGCTACTGGAAGGCAAGTCCCCTCCGGAGTAAGCCCGGGTCCGGCCATTGGCGGCGGCCGGGCCGCTCTGCTTGGCGCCCATCGCCCGCCTTTCCTCCTCGCCGCCGCCGTCTGGCTGTGGTTACTCTCAGGCTCGGCTCTGCTTCCCTGTGCGGGTCCCGCCGCCGGCGGGGCGGGGTAGGCGAAAGCGCGCCGCCCTCGCTCCTTTCCCCGGACCCGGCAGCAGCTGAGGGAGAAGAGCCGCGGCTTTCAGCGGGCGGGCCCGGCGCTGAGGCGGCGGTGCCTCCGCCGCGGCGAGTCCCTCAGAAGAACGACGACGACGACGACGGGCGAGGGAGAGGAGGGCGGGAAAGCAAGGGCCGCTCTGCCAGGGGACGCAGCCGCTGCCCAAGCGCTCGGCCCCGCCGCTCCGGCCATCGTCGTTGCCGCGGTGGTTCGTTGTGTGAGGAAAGCGGCGGCGGCGGCGGAGGTAGCAGCGGTGGCGGCCCGTCGCCCGCCTCAGAGGCCGCTCGCGCGCTCGCTCAAGTGTGAGGCGAGGGGGGCGGCACCTCTGCGCAGCCGCGCCTCCCTCGTTCGCTTGCCCGGCCGCCGCCGCGCCGCCATCATGGGAAGCGGGGGGGGGGGAGGGGAGGTTCGAGGGCCGCCGCCTCCCGCTCCGCCTCCTGTCTCCGTTCAGCGCCGGGAGGTGACAGGCGCCGCCCGCTTCTGAGGGTCCGCGAGGGCGGCTGGGCCCGCTGGTTGGCCTGTCGGAGCCGAGGAGGACGTCCCTTTCTCGACGTGCGTTTTCCCGCCACAGAGGTGTGCTCAAATTCATTATTATTATTATTATGCCGCCCTACACCCGCTGGTTCACAGGATAAAATCTCAACACAAGCACACAAAACACATAATCGAAATAGAAACAAAAACCACTCAGTAACTCCAAATAAAACGGGGGGGGGGATGCTTAGCATATCTACATAGGAGCCAATTCCTAGGGGCCGATATCCCTTTGCTCCCCGCTCCCAATTTGAGGGTGCTGCCCCACCAAGTTGATGGGCATTGTCATTCAAATTGTGAGTGTGTTCCTTGTCATGTGATCAGTTGTGCAGGGCGGGGCTTACCTGCCCCCCACCCAATATTTAATTCAAGTTGGCACCCCTGGAATATATACATAAGAGCCAGCTCCTAGGGGGCTGAGGTCCCTTTGCTCCCCTCCCAATAAAATATGGGAGGGCCCTCCCCCAGGTTGATGGACACTGTCATTCAAATTGTGGGTGTGTTCCCTGTCATGTGATCAATTATGCAGGACGTGCAGGGCTTACCTGTCTGCCCCCCCCCCCCAATATTTGATTAAAGTTGGCACCCCTGGCATACATACATACACACATCATTTTATTTGTATGCCACCTTTCCGTAATTCAACCCATGCTCAAGGAGACTTGCGGGGGTGGGGTGGGGATCACATAAATACAAACATAACCAAAAGTAGTTGCAGGCAATAAAGGAAACATCAAAAAGCACACAACCAAATTGAAACATACATCCAAAAGTGCACAGCCAAACTGAACAATTTCCACATAATTTATAATAAGAGCTGAAATAAAGTTACAGAAGATCAATATCAATAGCAGCCATAACGACAGGCCAAGAGTCTGTTCAGCAGCCTTCTTTTTTGTGGCTGGAGTCAGTCAGGGCCCTGCCCTCCCAGGCCAGGTGGGAAAAAAGCCTGCAAGGCAGGGAGCAGATCTTCCAGGGCTCACAGCCAAAGTATCTGCCTTTCAGGCAACTGTTAAAGGTAGAGCGGGTGGGGTGGGGGAGAAGGCGACAACTCTTAAACAGCAGGTTTACGTACTGGTAATTAAGTATTTACTGGTATGAGGGAGGGGAGGGGATGTGGTTACATTGCAGAGCTTGAGTTGGCCCGCAGGGTGACCTTGGGCGCGTTTGCTGTATCTTCGCCAAAACCACTGAACAGGTTTGAGCTGTTGGGTGAAGGGTGGGCTGAGCATGTGACAAACCGTTGCCGGGTGTGATAGGTACATACTGTTGCTGCATTTCTTAAAGAGGGCTGCAGTTCAAGCCTGCTTGGAGTCTCGCTCTGGAAACTCTTAATTACGTTTCTGAACATAGAAACATAAGAAGAGCCCTGCTGGATCAGAATATCATGTCATTCTCGTCTCACAGCGGACAACCAGATGCCTATGGGGAAGTCCACAAGCAGGGCATGAGTACAATAGCACTACCCCACTCACGATCCCCAGCCGCTTCCTCAAAGGCATCCTGGGACACGTATTTCTTTTTGGCCAGCAATGGATGTTCTGGAATCAAACATATTTGGTCAGACAAGTGCACTCTGTGCATGCTCATGCCATTTATTTCTGACGCTCCTAATTCCTAATCATGGCATAAAGTTGAACCTTGGTTGTTGAACTTAATCCGTTCCGGGAGTCCATTCGACGCCCGGGACGGTTCAAAAACTAAGGTGCCGCTTCTGATTGGCTGCAGGAGCTTCCTGCACTCACTCAGAAGCCGCGTCGGACATTGGGCTGCCAAAAAAATTTGCAAACCGGAACACTCACTTCCGAGTTTGTGGCGTTCGGGAGCCAAAACGTCCGAGTACCAAGGTGTTCGACAACTAAGTTACAACTGTACCTGGGAGTGATCCCCAGGGAATTCAGTGGTTCTTTCCTCTGAGTACTGTACGGTTGTGGCATGAAACTACACTGGAAATTGTGACAACAGGGACCCCTTCTGAACCAAGTTAAGACGCACCAATAACGGGTTAGTTGAGGCTAGAGAGATAGCCACACAACTTTTGAACGGTTGAAGGCCACACAACTTTTCTCCCAGCATATAAGCAATTCTGAACTAAGATGCTTCTCGGTTTTGATGGGTGCTAAGTATCTGTGCAACTGTAATGCTTAAGTGTCCACAATGTCTTTGCAAGGGAAGAGGATGAGTAGGAAACCATAACAACTTGGCCATGTCTCCCTAAGCTCACTGGGAGTAGTCACATCCCAACAGCCTCACCAGGTCTGCTGGTGGCTGTAAAAGAGCAAGCACACTGAATATCTGTACAGCATGCAGCAAAAATTGTGCAACATTAGCACAAACTGGCCTGACTTGCAATGGGGTGGTGGTGTTAATTTAAGAGAAGCTGAAAGACTTCACAGTGTACTGAATCCCAAAAACCAATCTAGCATCTATCCCTATGATATAAGCAAGACGTTTTGCACTAGCAAGACTCCCATCCTATGCATGCTTACCTGGGAACAGGAAACCTAGTGAACCTAAGCTAATATTTATAGGATTGCACTGTTTGTGGGTTCAGATTTTGTTCATTCACTACGAAATCCTAGCTTCCGCTGTTGCAACTCTTTTGTAGCTTCTTTTGCTTACATTTTTGTACAGTACTGTATATATGCTGAACGACACTGTACGAAATTTGTCTTCGAGTGAGACGTCTCAAAAGCATGGCAAAGAAATGATCTGTAAAGTTATCCTAGTGGGAGAATGACATTTCAGTTTTAAAGCTTGATAATGGGTGTTTGAGTCATGGTGGAAGTTATTGCATAAGTTAATTAAAAATTAAAGGCTGCACTTTCATATTAGCTAAGCTGTATAGCAAAACCCAAATTACATCCCCTGAAATGGAAACTTCAGCAAGATGAAGGGGTTAGAGCTGCCTTTTTACACAAGTCTGGTTTTCAAAGAAATTGTGTGAGCATCTTTCATGCTTTTTCCTGCAGCGTTTAGACGAATATAAGAACTTTATCGGAGACCTCTGAGACACAGTAATTGAGTAAGTCATTATCTATGTTCCTATGGCAATGTGAACAAACTGTATTTCCTAAAATATGTCCCATCGCAAAAGAAAGAACAGCCATTGCATTCTGCATATATGGTCCTTGGTTATAGTAATGTCTCTGATTTTGGTTTCCATTTCATGAAAGAGGTACCAACTTGCCTGCAATGTTCCTTTGAGTTTGCCATCTGCAACACTAAATCAATTACAGTGGTACCTCGGGTTAAGTACGCTTCAGGTTAAGTACGCTTCAGGTTAAGAACTCCGCTAAGAACAGAAATCGTGCTCTGCTCTGGCGGCGCAGCGGCAGCAGGAGGTCCCATTAGCTAAAGTGGTGCTTCAGGTTAAGAACGGACCTCCGGAACGAATTAAGTACTTAACCCGAGGTACCACTGTACTTGCCACGCCCTTTAGTATCTTCTGGTACAAAGTAGAAGGCCCAAGCTGTGAGCCAGGTTACTGCTTTGTCACAATTAGAACTACAGTGGTACCGGTACCTCGGGTTAAGTACTTAATTCGTTCCGGAGGTCCTGTATTTTTATTAAGCTAAAGTCATAAATTCTTCTAAAATGTAGGTGTAAGCCATTTTCCATTCACTATTTCTTCCTTCTTCCTTGAGCATGTATTCATGATTTACTTGTAAAATTAACAGTTCTTTGAAACATCTTTTTTTATTCTTTGACTCTCCTAATTTCCTGGGGAAGGAGGCAATTGTATTCTGTCAAAACAAAAGGCAACAGAACATGATGCTTTATCATGAATCATCAGGATAACCCACAAATCCACCCAAGACTCTCTGTGTGTTCTTAAAGCGCTTCATTCTCAATAAAATTGGTAGGACTAAGCTACTTTAACTCTAATTGAATTTATCACATGCTAGAAAAGAAGACGTTTACTTGATCATTAAGGCCCGATCCTATACTAAGGATCCACCAGCTGGGGTGCCATGGGAATCAGTGGAAGCCTCACCACACCCCAGATGTGACTGCAGAATTAGTCCACTGGCAGAGTGGTTTAACTGGTGAAGATACTGTGATGGAGAGGGGGAGACAACGCACGTATTTTTGTAAACTAAGAAATCTTAAATTGTGGTTCAGGGGGTTCACATAACTCCATACCCTCAAACATTTCTCCAATGAAAATAGGGATGTCCTAAGGAAAAGCGGGACATTCCGGGAGCAAATCAGAAACTGGGATGGCTTCTTTAAACCTGGGACTGTCCCTGGAAAATAGGGACACTTTGAGGGTGTGCACTATCTGCTACTGGCAATATGAGTGCATTCTAGATTCCAGTACCGAAGGCTGTTTTAAAAGTTATAAAATTAAATGAAATAATTTAGAGGAACAATAAATATATAATTTGTTATATAATAAATATAACTAGTTGCTTATTGAAAAATACAAAGCATTATTGTCAAATGTTATTCTGCCCCGTATCAGAATCCAAAGGAAGGGTCCTTGTTCCTAGAGTTTTGAACATATGTTTAGCCAATTTGTTCATGTCTCTGCCGTTGACAAGCTCTTCTGCAACCGTATCATTAAGAGCTGTAGAATGCTGTCCATGTGGCTCTTTGAGCATAGCAGCTTGTGGAATATTACATTTTTGTATAAAAAAACAGCAATGCAATTATTGGGTAATAGCAGTATGGCAAGTGAAATAATAGATCAAAACTGCAAGAAGAGCTCTTAATACATTCAGCATTAAGTGCTGTGCCCTGAAAACTGACAAGGCCACATTCCCGACTTTTCCTACTACATTTGTTGTTGTTGTTGTTCAGTCGTTCAGTCGTGTCCGACTCTTCGTGACCCCATTGACCAGAGCACGCCAGGCACGCCTATCCTTCACTGCCTCTCACAGTTTGGCCAAACTCATGTTAGTAGCTTCGAGAACACTGTCCAACCATCTCATCCTCTGTCGTCCCCTTCTCCTTGTGCCCTCCATCTTTCCCAACATCAGGGTCTTTTCTAGGGAGTCTTCTCTTCTCATGAGGTGGCCAAAGTACTGGAGCCTCAACTTCAGGATCTGTCCTTCTAGTGAGCACTCAGGGCTGATTTCTTTAAGAATGGATAGGTTTGATCTTCTTGCAGTCCATGGGACTCTCAAGAGTCTCCTCCAGCACCATAATTCAAAAGCATCAATTCTTCTGCGATCAGCCTTCTTTATGGTCCAGCTCTCACTTCCGTACATTACTACTGGGAAAACCATAGCTTTAACTATACGGACCTTTGTCGGCAAGGTGATGTCTTTGCTTTTTAAGATGCTGTTTAAGATTACAATTATTCCTCACCTTTTTCTCCAAAGAGATCAAGGTGGGGCACACAATTCTCGCACTCTCCATTTTATATTCACTACAATCCCTTGAGGTAAGTTCTTCTGAGAGACAGTGACTGGACCAAAGTCACCCAGTAGGCTTCATGACTGAGTGGGGGTTTGAACCCTGGTCTCTCAGGTCCTTGCTCAGAATTACAACCATCACACCTTTGCTGGCTCTCTGACAACTACTAAGGTCCCACTTGAGACCAAGCGCAAAATGCTATACCCATTTAATAGAGAAGGAGATGCAATCGATAAATGCTCTTTGATTCAGTGCAGAAAATGAATGTGGTTGGGAGTAGTCAAATGCACATAAACCGATGCAGGTAGCTCCTCACTGCTGTGTATCAAAGGGCTACTTTGCAGCATGGGCCAAAATGTTGTTGTTGTTGTTGATGATGATGATGATAATAATAATAATAATAATAATAATAATAATAATAATAATAATAATATTGTTATTATTTATACCCCGCCCAACATATAAAAACATATAACATCAAACATTAAAAACTGCCTTCAGGTGTCTTCTAAAAGTTGTATAGTCCTTGACACCTGATGGGAGGGCATTCCACAGGGAGGGCGCCACTACCAAAAAGACCCTCTGCCTGGTTCCCTGTAACTTTGCTTCTTGCAGCGAGGGAACCGCCAGAAGGCCCTCAGAGGTGGACCTCAGTGTCCGGGCTGAACGATGGGGGTGGAGACGCTCCTTCAGGTATACTGGGCTGAGGCGTTTCAGGGCTTTAAAGGTCAGCACCAACACTTTGAATTGTGCTCGGAAACATACTGAGAGCCAGTGTAGATCCTTTAGGGCTGGTGTTATATGGTCCCGGCGGCCGCTCCCAGTCACCAGTCTAACTGGCGCATTCTGGATTAGTTCCCCTTCTATAAAAAGTGCAGTGACCTCAGACAGACCTTTTCGGGGCAGGTTCCAGGAAAAGAGAAATAAAGGGGGTGGGGACTATGACGATTAATTCAGCACAGGTCACAGCAATGTGCCTTCCTGAGAATCTTAGCTTGGGTTGTGTAAAATGCCTAACCTTCACCACTGCTGAGTAAGGTTTTAGAAATGTGCTGTTTGATAATGGGAACATTGAGCACTATTTCCAGCATCCAGGGACAAAAACGGTCGTGCCTTTTCTATTCACTTCCTGC
Organism: Darevskia armeniaca; assembly: GCA_034641395.1. Classification (NCBI taxonomy): domain Eukaryota; kingdom Metazoa; phylum Chordata; class Lepidosauria; order Squamata; family Lacertidae; genus Darevskia; species Darevskia armeniaca. Next base: position 4,374,460 of record JAWWNF010000170.1, read on the forward strand.
AACACCCCCCCCCCCAATATGGAGAACGAAAGAGTAAAAGCAAGAAAGGAATGTGAGCAAAACATTTATCCTCCCTTCCCTCCCCCCATGCCCAAGGGATCAAGGTGGGTTTACAATGCAAGCTTATCTTATTTGTTTTTACAGCAATCCGGTGAGGTGGGTTATGTTAATAATTTGCCCCAGGCCATCTGGTGAGCTTTCTAGTCCTCAGCACTGACATAGCCAAAGCTTTAAGGCAAGCTATGAGACCAAATATCACTCTAAAACACTGCTTGAGAGACACAAAATAAGGGAAGTAAGATATTTGACTGCACCACTTTTTTATATTTACTTATGTATTATACAATATTACACTTCTTAGTCACTTTTTTCAAAACTTGAAACTCAAATCAAGATCCAAGCAACAGACAAACTGAACCAGTAGATGAGCTTTATGGTTAAACAGAATTATCTGCAAAGCAGCATCTCAAGACAGCTCATTCACAATCTGAGCATATTGACTTATTATAGCAGAACCTTTAAGGCTCAATGCAGACCCCTGATCTGCCCCACAGGGGCAGAAGTATTCACAGGGAGAGTCAAAGAGTTGAAAGGTACCATGAGGGTCATCTAGTCCAACCCCCTCCAATGCAGGAATCTTTTGCCCATGGAAAGCTTCAAAATGGGGCAAGGAGGGGCAAAACCTGCCTGGTATCCACTGGAACCAGAGGCAGCCCCAGTGCTGTTACTTGACAGGATCAGGCCAGATCACTGCGCCAGCTGAAAACCGGTGCAGCACAGACTGGGGTTTGCTTGGATTCCATCCTATGCCAGTTCATCGTGCCCCACCAGGGTTAGGATTGCTCTGCAAGTCATGATCTTGTATGAATATTAATTCCTTTTAAATCAATGGAACATTCTTTCCCATAACGTCTTTATGCAGACACCAGTCATTTTTAGGGACTCTGGAGGTTCACAGAATGGGGCTATCCTGCCTCCCCTTTCCCACTGAAGTCCCTCCCAATCTCTTCCTAGAGGTTGGGGGTCCCTTGGGAATGGTGTGAGGTGTATTGCAGAGGGCTGCAGATTAAGTAGGGGGTTAGCAGAAATCTAATCCACCCCCAAGGTATATGAAAAGGGGATCCATTTAGGATTTATAGAATTTGAAATTGTGAAAGTCTGTAATGTGTGTTTGAGGAAACTTTCATTAATACATGCATATTATTCTCTCCAATGTGGGTTGTGATGTCCTAGGAGAGAAAAGTGTTTAGAATGGATTAGGTAATATGGGTAACTATATATACCTTATTTACTACACTAGTATAACTAGAGCTGGACCATCAAGAAGGCTGATCGCAGAAGAATTGATGCTTTTGAATTATGGTGCTGGAGGAGACTCTTGAGAGTCCCATGGACTGCAAGAAGATCAAACCTATCCATTCTTAAAGAAATCAGCCCTGAGTGCTCACTAGAAGGACAGATCCTGAGGTTAAGGCTCCAGTACTTTGGCCACCTCATGAGAAGAGAAGACTCCCTAGAAAAGACCCTGATGTTGGGAAAGATTGAGGGCACAAGGAGAAGGGGACGGCAGAAGATGAGATGGTTGGACAGTGTTCTCGAAGCTACTAACATGAGTTTGGCCAAACTGCGAGAGGCAGTGAAGGATAGGCGTGCCTGGCGTGCTCTGGTCCATGGGGTCACGAAGAGTCGGACACGACTGAACGACTGAACAACAACAACAACAACAACAACATAACTAGTATAGTAAATAAAGGGTGCTTGTTGGAAGGGGGGGGATTAATGCAGCAGACCACCTAAACCAGTCTAGTGTTCTAGCAAATACAGGAAATGGTTTTTTTCCCCTTGAGAAAGGGGAGCAATAAATTAGTCCACACTGACACCTAGTGATAATAGTTTTGGTGACTTAGACATTACATTCCCAGCCACCACTCGCGAGAAAGGCAATAGCTGGGTTAATTCAGCTGTGTTCTCATTTACTCACTGACATAGGGAAGGTGGGGAAAGCAGAGCCACTGAGTTATTGCCCCTATATCCCTTCTTTTTAAAATTGGATTTTTATTATATATAGTACTGTACTCGCATATACAAGATTTAATATTACAATATTTGTGACCATATGCAGAATTACAAAATAAATCATAGTACATTGACTTACTGTGTAACATCTAACAATTAATTAAGAGGTAACCAGTTTTCTACATTTGCCTCCCCTTTGTCCCTTCTTTCTGTCTCGCATAGCTTTTTAATTTAGACATAATAGCATAATCCAATAGTTTGTTTCCCATTATTTTATGGTAAGAACCTTGTTTATGAGCTGATTCTTTGAATATGTTTTTCTGGCCACAATAACCATATATTCTACACATTTTTGTACCAGCAACTTACGTATTTTGTGCAAATAAATAAGAGAATTAAAACGAAAAATTTATTTTAGATTGCTGCTGAAGAACCTCTATGTACTGTTTCCTCCTCCCCTCCCAACCTGCAGTGTGGAAGCAAAACAGGGAGAGAATGCTACAGCAGCATCTTTCTGTTTAACTGTATGCTGTGCTGTTCAGAAATACAACCAGAATTCAGTGAGCTTGAGATGAAGCTCAACCATATGAGAAAGAGAAAGTAAACCTGTTACTTTAGTGCCAGTTTCATATAAGCTAGGTTAAGCTCATTAAGATAGAGTCACTCACAGGTAAAGTGCATAAAAATGTAGCTTGGGGAGGATAATACACTGGGCTAGATCCAGACCCTCCAAGTGCCCCTATTTTCCAGGGACAATCCCGGATTTACAGAAGGTTGTCCTGTGTAGGGAATGTTAAATGTTTTATTATGTTTTTAATATATGTTGGAAGCTGCCCAGAGTGGTTGGGGCAACCCAGTCAGTCAGATGGGTGGGGAATAATAATAATAATAATAAATAATATGTCCCTATTTTCATCAATGTTGGAGGGTATGTGGATCTCGAGGAAGTTAGTCATGCTTTAGCTGTCTCATTGAACGCAATTAGATGTAACTTAATTGTGACTGATTTGTCCCATTCTATACACTGGGGCTGCGGGGTGGCAGTGGCTTCCAGCAAGATCTCGATAGAAGCCGCTGCAGCTTAACCCTGGTAAGCGAGGCAGGGAGTGGCAATGGGGGAATGCAGCACCTTCCTGTCTCACCTCAGGCAGCAAACTGGGACGGGCCAGCCCTGCATGCTGGGATTTTACATCCATGTGCCTACTCCTCCATACCCTCTTCCCTGGTGCAGTTGTGAGGGGGAGAGCAGAAGCACCTGCTTCCATTTTAAACTAACTCCAGTTTCTTCTTCATTTTCTGCACAGGGAACAGTGGTTTGTTTAGATGTTAAAGCACGGTTTCTTCAAACAAGCTAGGATTCTAAACCGTGGCTTGTTCTTGGCTTGTTTGAACAAACCATAGTTTAAATTAGCCACCATTTGTCCTGCTGCAGACAATGCTAGGCAAAGCGATCTCCTTAGAGCTGCACCAGAAGAAAAGAGAGGAGAGGAAGCACATAAACCTAAGGCTCCTCTGGACTAGCTTTCAGACAGGCTGTGAGTCCAAGTGGAAAATTAGTCACCTCACACTCAGTTGTGTGAATGGGTTCAGTTCCGTTAATTCCAGTGCTGATTCCATCTTAGATTACGCAATTGACTGTAGCCCCAGAGGTTAAAATGGTGGGTTTCTGTTTCTAAAAGCAGAGTATCCCTTGCCCTTTTTCAAACACTGTGAAATAACGCGTTTGCAGAACAGAAGCCCTGGTGCTATGTATAGGCTTTGCTTCAAAAGCTGAGATCTTCTAGGATTTTAGAATGACACCTCCTGACAGGCTCCAAGACAGCAGACAGTTTGGAAGCCTCTGAATGAAAGCCAAGTTGTATTTCTTTTGTTTGCAGCCCTGCAAATGCCTCATGCAGATGACTGAAATCCATGTGCAATTCATGCATGAAAGGAGAACTGGGATTGCGGTGGTCTCAGACCTCCATATATTGATTAGTTCAGGGGTCGGCAAACTTTTTCAGCAGGGGGCTGGTCCACTGTCCCTCAGACCTTGTGGGGGGCCGGACTATATTTTGAAGAAAAAAAAAAATGAACGAATTCCTATGCCCCACAAATAACCCAGAGATGAATGAATGAAACTTTATTTGCGTCAGCCATAGGCCATAGCAACAAAGGTAAAAGGTAAAGGGACCCTGACCATTAGGTCCAGTCGTGTCCGACTCTGGGGTTGCGGTGCTCATCTCGCTTTATTGGCCGAGAGCCGGCGTACAGCTTCCAGGTCATGTGGCCAGCATGGCAAAGCCGCTTCTGGCGAACCAGAGCAGCGCATGGAAACGCCGATTACCTTCCCGCCAGAGTGGTTCCTATTTATCTACTTGCACTTTGATGTGCTTTCGAACTGCTAGGTGGGCAGGAGCAGGGACCGAGCAACGGGAGCTCACCCCGTCACAGGGATTCGAACCGCTGACCTTCTGATCAGCAAGCCCTAGGCTCTGTGGTTTAACCCACAGCGCCACCTGTGTCCCATATAGCAACAAAAGAACATTGCAATATACACAGAACAGAAATAACAAGTCAATTATATAAAACACAGTGTAGGGTCCTGAATCAGCAGTGAAATGGTGGATCTTAATCTGATTGCCCCCTTCATGGATCACTGCCTTGTCGTGGCAAAGGGGCTTGAATTACTCAGGGAAGCTATGGACAGGTCAAGATGGACAGGTCGTAGTGGAGAGTTTGGACCAAACGTGATCCACCTGGAGAAGGAACTGGCAAGCCACTCCAGTATCCCTGCCAAGAAAACTCCATGGACAAAGACAACAGGCATATAAAAGATATGACGCTGGAAGATGAGCCCCTCAGGTCGGAAGGCGTCCAACATGCTACTGGGGAAGAGCGGAGGACAAGTACAAGTAGATTCAGAGCTGATGAAGCGGCTGGGCCAAACCCGAAAGGACGCTCAGTTGCGGATATGCCTGGAAGCGAAAGGAAAGTCCAATGTTGTAAAGAAAAGTATTGCATAGGAACCTGGAATGTAAGAACCATGAACCTTGGTAAGCTGGATGTGGTAAAAAACGAGATGGCAAGAATAAACATTGACATCCTGGGCATTAGTGAACTGAAATGGACGGGAATGGGCGAATTCAGTTCGGATGACTATCATATCTACTACTGTGGGCAGGAATCCCATAAAAGAAATGGAGTGGCCCTCATAGTCAACAAAAGAGTGGCGAAAGCTGTACTGGGATGCAATCTCAAAAATGATAGAATGATCTCGATACGAATCCAAGGCAGACCTTTTAACATCACAGTAATCCAAGTTTATGCACCAACTACCAGTGCTGAAGAAACTGAAATTGACCAATTCTATGAAGACTTACAACACCTTATAGAAATGACACCAAAGAAGGATGTTCTTCTCATTATATGGGATTGTAATGCTAAAGTAGGGAGTCAAGAGATAAAAGGAACAACTGGCAAGTTTGGCCTTGGAGTTCAAAATGAAGCAGGGCAAAGGCTAATAGAGTTCTGTCAAGAGAAAAAGCTGGTCATCACAAACACTCTTTTCCAACAACACAAGAGACGACTCTACACATGGACATCACCAGATGGGCAACATCGAAATCAGATTGATTATATTCTCTGCAGCCAAAGATGGAGAAGCTCTATACACTCAGTAAAAACAAGACCTGGAGCTGACTGTGGCTCAGATCATCAGCTTCTTATAGCAAAATTCCAGCTTAAACTGAAGAAAGTAGGAAAAACCACTGGGCCAGTAAGATACAATCTAAATCAAATTCCTTATGAATACACAGTTGAAGTGAAGAACAGGTTTAAGGATTTAGATTTGGTGGATAGAGTGCCTGAAGAACTGTGGATGGAGGCTCGTAACATTATACAGGAGGCAGCAACGAAAACCATCCCAATGAAAAAGAAATGCAAGAAAGCAAAGTGGCTGTCAAATGAGGCCTTACAAATAGCGGGGGAGAGAAGGCAAGCAAAATGCGAGGGAAATAGTGAAAGATACAGGAAATTGAATGCAGATTTCCAAAAAATAGCAAGGAGAGACAAGAGGGCCTTTTTAAACGAGCAATGCAAAGAAATAGAGGAAAACAACAGAATGGGAAAAACCAGAGATCTGTTCAAGAAAATTGGAGATATGAAAGGAACATTTCGTACAAAGATTACCACAATTAAGGACAAAAGTGGAAAGGACCTAACAGAAGCAGAAGACATCAAGAAGAGGTGGCAAGAATACACAGAGGAATTATACCAGAAAGATATGGAGGTCTCATACACCCCAGGTAGTGTGGTTGCTGACCTTGAGCCAGACATCCTGGAGAGTGAAGTCAAATGGGCCTTAGAAAGCCTTGCTAACAACAAGGCCAGTGGAAGTGATGATATTCCAGTGGAACTGTTTAAAATTCTAAAAGATGATGCTGTTAAGGTGCTACACTCAATATGCCAGCAAGTTTGGAAAACTCAGCAGTGGCCAGAGGATTGGAGAAGATCAGTCTACATCCCAATCCCAAAGAAGGGCAGTGCCAAAGAGTGCTCCAACTACCGCACAATTGCGCTCATTTCACACGCTAGCAAGGTTTTGCTAAAAATTCTACAAGGCAGGCTTAAGCAGTATGTGGACCGAGAACTCCCAGAAGTGCAAGCTGGATTTCGAAGGGGCAGAGGAACCAGAGACCAAATTGCAAACATGCGCTGGATTATGGAGAAAGCTAGAGAGTTCCAGAAAAACATTTACTTCTGCTTCATTGACTACGCAAAAGCTTTTGACTGTGTCGACCACAGCAAACTATGGCAAGTTCTTAAAGAAATGGGAGTGCCTGATCACCTCATCCGTCTCCTGAGAAATCTCTATGTGGGACAAGAAGCTACAGTTAGAACTGGATATGGAATAACTGATTGGTTCAAAATTGGGAAAGGAGTACGACAAGGCTGTATATTGTCTCCCTGCTTATTTAACTTATATGCAGAATTCATCATGCGAAAGGCTGGACTGGATGAATCCCAAACCGGAATTAAGATTGCCGGAAGAAATATCAACAACCTCAGATATGCTGATGATACAACCTTGATGGCAGAAAGTGAGGAGGAATTAAAGAACCTTTTAATGAGGGTGAAAGAGGAGAGCGCAAAATATGGTCTGAAGCTCAACATAAAAAAAACTAAGATCATGGCCACTGGTCCCATCACCTCCTGGCAAATAGAAGGGGAAGAAATGGAGGCAGTGAGAGATTTCACTTTCTTGGGTTCCATGATCACTGCAGATGGTGACAGCAGTCACGAAATTAGAAGACGCCTGCTTCTTGGGAGAAAAGCAATGACAAACCTAGACAGCATCTTAAAAAGCAAAGACATCACCTTGCCAACAAAGGTCCGTATAGTTAAAGCTATGGTTTTCCCAGTAGTGATGTATGGAAGTGAGAGCTGGACCATAAAGAAGGCTGATCGCCGAAGAATTGATGCTTTTGAATTATGGTGCTGGAGGAGACTCTTGAGAGTCCCATGGACTGCAAGAAGATCAAACCTATCCATTCTTAAAGAAATCAGCCCTGAGTGCTCACTAGAAGGACAGATCCTGAGGTTAAGGCTCCAGTACTTTGGCCACCTCATGAGAAGAGAAGACTCCCTAGAAAAGACCCTGATGTTGGGAAAGATTGAGGGCACAAGGAGAAGGGGACAGCAGAGGATGAGATGGTTGGACAGTGTTCTCGAAGCTACTAACATGAGTTTGGCCAAACTGCGAGAGGCAGTGAAGGATAGGCGTGCCTGGCGTGCTCTGGTCCATGGGGTCACGGAGAGTCGGACACGACTGAACGACTGAACAACAACAACAACAAATTCTGATTGCCCCAGCTAAAAACCTTGCAACCTTTGCTGTCACCTGCTCATCTTGATCTGCCAAGAGAAAGGACACTGTGGCAGTGGTTGGCCGACTCAGAATGGACAATAAAAGAGGGGTGATAATCTCATTCCTCAAGTCTTTATAAAGAGTGCAAGCCAGAAGGGCATGTGCCACCGATTCGGTGCTGCCATCTCCACAGGGACATAAGCGTTTTTCATGTGGAATCTGTTGGAATTGTTCCTCAAGTACAGCCAAGGGCAATACATTCAATCTCGCTAGAGTAAAAGCGCGTCTATATTTTGGAATTGCTAGGCTATGCAGATAGGGCACCAGAGAATCAAAATGGGAAGGTGGATTTATGGCATGCCTTTCTCTGGTGTCATTACAGATAAGGAGTGAGCTGTACATAGCAAACAAGCAAAGGGGAAATGGCTGCTAAGCTGCTGCACCCACCATTGTGAGGCCTGAGGAGGTGATGATGATGATGCCTCCCCAGCTGCTGTTATTGGCTGTGGATGTCCTGTGATGTCACATAAGCACATGGAAGCTCAGTAGATATACAAAAGCAGCCCAAGGGGAAAGCCCAAGGCAAAAGCTTGAAAAGGACACAGTGGACAACAGTTGTGTTATTCAGTACTTGGTGGTCTCCTTCCCCATGGAGGCGAAGTGGCAAATGGAAGGAGGCCATCATCCGTCAATGAGATGCTGTGGAGCAACGAGAAGGCAAGTGTACCTGCTGAGCAGGACTGCGGCTTGAAAGCGGCAGATATCCATGGTTGGAAGCTGGCGATAGACCTGGCAGAAGCTGTGATTAGCATGTAGAAGCCCGGGATGCCGCAGGGCTGAAGGAGGCTGAAGTTTGTGCACGTAAGCTGGCTGAAATTCACCTACAAAAGGCCATTGACAAAAGCTGTGTGGATATTTGTGGGTTGATGCTGGGGTAAGTGAATGGAGAGTGTGGACATAGCTCACCCACCAGACATGGTATGACTGGGAATTGCATGTTCAGATAGCGGTGTAGGCTGCCTCCAGGCTCTGGGTGAATGAACCACTGGATATTCATGGGTGGAACCCAGCGGAGGTTGGTAGACCGGCCAGTGGAGGTGGCTGGATGATAACGGTTGAATGAGGGCCATTCCCCTCACCGTATCTGTGTTTGCCTTTCATGGATGTCACAAGCCGACGAGGCTTTCCCCAAAAGCAGCAATGAAGGAGACAGCAGAGCTTAAGCAAGCCATCTTCTACTTCTAAATCAAGGTATTTCTAAGTACATCTAAGTAACGTTCATGACATTGCCCTTTCCAGTACCAGGATGGGAGGCTGTGCAGATGCATCCCTAAGCAGTTGCCGCGGGCTACAAACTTCCTGTGATGTCACAAATGGACAGGGTGGCTGAGGGGAAAGAGGCAGTTACTAGTGGGTGGAAGAATGGAGAAACCTCAGTAGCAGGTTCAGGGGAAGTTGGGGTGGGTAGGCAGGGCCAGCTGGATACGCAGAAGTTGAATATGGGCGGGCTCCCTTCTGTCTACTTGCGTTGCCAATGTTTTGTTCTCTCAGGGCTCCTGTACCTGTCTCACCTAGATAGATTGCTTGGCAAGAGCCCCAGCCCTTTAACGGTTCCTGCATTTCTGCAGAGCGCCAAAAACCGCGGGAAATAAAATGGAAAACAGCAACCCTGCCGGGCGCACATTCAACTCATGTAAAAACACCAGGCAGGCCCCACAAATAACCCAGAGATGCATTTTAAATAAAAGGACACATTCTACTCATGTAAAAACACCAGGCGGGCCCCACAAATAACCCAGAGATGCATTTTAAATAAAAGCACACATTCAACTCATGTAAAAACACCAGGCAGGCCCCACAAATAACCCAGAGATGCATTTTAAATAAAAGGACACATTCTACTCATGTAAAAACGACAGGCAGCCCCACAAATAACCCAGAGATGCATTTTAAATAAAAGGACACATTCTACTCATGTAAAAACACGCTGATTCCCGGACCGTCCATGGGCCAGATTTAGAAGGTGATTGGGCTGGATCTGGCCCCTGAGCCTTAGTTTTCCTACCCATGGATTAGTTCTTCTACATAGGCTAAAGCCTCCATGAGTATGAATTACAAATATATGCAAAGGCTCTGTCCCTGTGATTTTCTCCTCTATGCAGATGCACCAACACGTGTGTGGAAGCTGGGGAGAGGACCAGCAGGCGCAATCCCCTTTCTCCATACACACTTATTTTACACAGATTCAAATTGTCTGTATAAGGACAGCTTGTAATTCCTCTTTGTATTTTTTTTTTTAAGTCCTAGAAGCAGCAAGTCTGCAAATGAATGTAGCCTGGCGCTGCAATGTGATTACTGCTTTCCTGGATCTGTAAATGGAGCCAGAACTATTATGCATCAGCAAGCGTGCCAGCTTGGCCCCACGACCATGGATACCCAGGGCTGTGGGTTCCATGCAGCGTGCATGGCCCTGGCACCAAAATTTGTGGGTGCCCGGCCCCTTCATGGGGAATTTTGTGGGTGCTCGGGCACCCAGGGCCCCAGGGAGTTGGCACCTGTGCGGATCAGTCAGGTCACATTTGCTAACTTGCCTGCTCGCCTGTGCAGTAAAGCAAGATTGTATATTGTAGCATTCTTTAAAAGTAACTTACAGTCCATGCTGTTGCTGTATTTCAACCATATCCTCCTATAGCACAAGAATTTAAGCCTGTTTTCAAGACTTGACAGTGTGAAACTGGTTCAGCTGGGGTGGGTACATGTAGTATCTTGTCCCGTCATAGTTGAAATTGCATTCCATGCTTCACTGGTGTTGAACCACAAAGCTCTCCCCCAGGTGTAAACTGGCAAACCTAATTAGAACAGGGATTAGTTGCGCCAGTTTTTCTGCAAATCAGTAATGCTATCAAAAAAACACTATAAATCATTAGCTGCTATCTTTTATCAAAGCAACTTGAAGCTCATATTACAGGGAAATCAGAGAGCTGACAAGCCGGGAGTAATTCTGGCAGAAAAAATGAACCTATGTTGCTAATACTCGTGGTAACCAGTGAATTTAAAGCAACATGTACAAGCGCAAACAGATATTCAAAAGCAATAACGTATTCAGACAATCTATTATTGATAGTTCAAAAGAGAGAAATACGCGAACACAATAAAGCAGAAGCCACAGGTAAATAAGGAAATTCCTTGAAATTGTTCTTATACAAAAACTTCTCAGTATCTGAGATTGTTTGTCTGTTGGCCCAGCTTCTGTAGATGTAATCCCACAAGCACAGACAGGGTGCCGGCGTTTAGAACCTGTTTCGCCACCCTGGGCTTCTTCAGTGTGTTCTCTCTGGTATATTTACATGTATACAAATAAAATCCCACCCTGTCTGTGCTTGTGGGATTACATCTACAGAAGCTGGGCCAACAGACAAACAATCTCAGATACTGAGAAGTTTTTGTATAAGAACAATTTCAGGGAGTAATTCTGGAGCTGAAACTGAAGTAGTGTACCTCCTTGGACCTAGATGAAGGACCGCTTCCCCGTCCCTGGAGCACTAAATGTTCTCCCACTCCAGCAGGTTGTTTGAGAATGATGCGAGCTGATAGTGGGGCAATCCAACCTCTTAGAATCAAGCCAGAGCAAAACTCGCTTTCACTTTCCAACCAGAAGCAACTCTGTCCTTCCTTATTGGGTCCATTCCGCATGAGGTAGGGCCCAGTGAGACAACAAGTCAACGAATAATTCCCGCAAAGTTTACATGCCCTGTGTTTGCTCCTAGTTTCCCTGAGCAACGAGAAGTTCTGGGACAGCAGTATAAAGTTTAGTTTCTTTGGATGAAAGACCACTAGGGACTTAGAATGCCTGTGTCATATCTGCTTCATTTACACCAACAGACACCCCCTTTTCTACACAACTATTAAAGGAGCCCTGCCCTCTTTTCCATCTTGCCACCCTGGGTGATTTTCTTTTAAGCACTTCTCTCTCCTTGTTTGGGAAGGAGGAACCAGTCCTCTGACAGGCTACTGGAGCCCTCCTTCCTAAAGCGTGCTGGGCTTTGAGAAGGTGGCAGGGGGGCTCTGGGACCCATTGACACATCACACCTCCTTCCCTAAGCCAGGCAGAAGCTCCCTGGGCTTGGGGAAGGAGTCGCCAGTCGAACATTTACGGAACTAGGGGACTAGTCCACTGACCACATGCCATTGGAGTGGACCATGCCTAACAAGATAAAGGTAAACAGACCCCTGACCGTTAAGTCCAGTCGCGGATTACTCTGGGGTTGCGGCGCTCATCTCGCTTTACTGGCCGAGGGAGTCGGCGTTTGTCCGCAGACAGCTTCTGGGTCATGTGGCCAGCATGACTAAGCCGCTTCTGGCGAACCAGAGCAGTCCACAGAAATGCCATTTACCTTGCCGCCGGAGTGGTACCTATTTATCTACTTGCACTTTGACGTGCTTTCGAAATGCTAGGTGGGCAGGAGCTGGGACCGAACAATGGGAGCTCACCCCGTCATGGGGATTCGAACCGCTGACCTTATGATCGGCAAGCCCTAGGCTCTGTGGTTTAGACCACAGTGCCACAACAAGATGCATTGCTGTTATTGCTATTATTATTTGTTGTATTTCTTGCCCACCTTTTTACATAAGGTTGCAGGGTGGGTTATCCTATATAATAATGTTGAAGTGTCTCTGCGTCCGACTTTCCGTGTGTCAGTGGAATTGACCAACTGCGCATGCGCTCCACTGACACAGAGATTGGAGCGCAGAGAGGAGGAGGAGGCTGATTGGTTGGAGCGCAGCGCGAGCGAAGCGCTTGCGCTTCGCGAGCCTCCGAAGCTCTCCGCTTCAATCACCTCAGTCTATTCAAACAGGAGTGCGAGCGAAGCGCGTGCGCTTCGCGAGCCTCCGAAGCTCTCCGTCTCATTACCCCCCCCACCGCCCGCCCCATGGGAGACACGTTAAGCCCGGCAGAGTGCGAGGGAGCTCGGCTTCTGGCGGAAAAGAAAGAGTGGGGAGAGAGAGCGGCACAGAGGCGAGCGGAGTCGGGAGTTCACTGGCCGCAATAGCTTCTCCCTCCCCCGCCCGCCCTACAATAGAGACGTAAAGCCCGGCGGAGTGCGAGGGAGCTCGGCTTCAAGCGCTCCGAACCCCGCGGGCCTTACTCACGAGGAGGCTCTTCCTCTCTATGAACATATTTCAACACATATCTTCTAGCGCCCGTTATTTAACGGGCTTAATATACTAGTAGCATATAAAAACATAATACAATAAAGTCAATAGAGCACAACCACCCTACTTATAATTGGCATCCCGAATGGCGGAGAAAAGGGGAAATGGCACTGAGGGCTTTGTCTTGTTCACAGTTACAGTTACGGTATTATTATTATTTTTTTAAGTGTTACAACGTAATGGTTTAAAATGATATCTTCCTTCGTTTATGTGAGACAGATATCACCAAGAAGGGTTTTGTCTCCTCCTGAAGGTGCCGTTTGGCAGTTCTCCAGAAGATAAGTCAATCGGAAGAGCTTTTCAGAAAGTTGCGTAGAGCTTCTTTCCCCACCTGACTTGTCTTTTGAGATCCGGGAGCCTTGCCAAGCTCTTGAAGATCTAATTGCTAACATGCATGGGGAAAGCGATGCTATTATTAGGAACCCTATGTATTGACTAGTTGTCAGCAAATAGATGTGGCCAGGCGTAAATGCAGCTGTGGCTGAAATGCTCGGTGGAAATGAACTGCAGAGAGTTTGAGAGATGATGCTGTGGTGGAGGAGACCCCCAAAGGCTGATTCCCCCCCTGAGAATCAATTTCCCCTCTAAAGCGCTATTTCTGCAACAGACTTGTGAAAACCTGAAGGAATCCTTTCCTAGTTTGCTGCCAGGAGCTGTAGAAACGAGAGACCCCTTGTGGTGGTGTGTTTAGAGTATTGGACCAGGACTAGGGAGACCCAGGTTCAAATCTTCACTCAGCCAGGAAGCTTAGTGGGTTGCCTTGGGACTAGTCATGAATGCTCAGCTTAACCTACCTCCGATAATTGTTGTGAGAGAAAAATGGGTGTGTGTGTTTCCATGTACGCTGCCTTGAGCTCCTTGGAGAAAAGGCAATAGATAGAGAATTAAATTGGATGTAATCCCTGTTATTGAACCATTCAAAGTGCATCATTCCAGCTCTGCTTCCAATTTGGACAAATGGCCATTTGGAAGGTGGCTGCATTAGTGGCAAGTTTACTTGGTGGGTCATTGGCCATGGGTGGCGCTGTGGTCTAAACCACAGCGCCTAGGGCTTGCCGATCAGAAGGTCAGCGGTTTGAATCCCCGCGACGGGGTGAGCTCCCGTTGTTCGGTCCCAGCTTCTGCCCACCTAGCAGTTCGAAAGCACGTCAAGTGCAAGTAGATCAATAGGTACCGCTCCGGCGGGAAGGTAAACGGTGTTTCTGTGAGCTGCTCTGGTTCTCCAGAAGCAGCTTAGTCATGCTGGCCACATGACCTAGAAGCTGTGTGCGGCCTATAGAGCGAGATGAGCACCGCAACCCCAGAGTCGTCCGCGACTGGACCTAATGATCAGGGGTACCTTTACCTTTACCTTTACCTTTACTTGGTGGCTACAACATTACTGCAAGGTATAACACAAGTCTCTCTCCCACCTGTCAAAAACAATCTTAAATCTCCTGCCATCATAAACTTCATCTTCACTATTTAAAATCCTTTTCTCCCCTTCAGAGGGTGTTACTCCACCTTTTCCCACAACAAACTAGGGCTATCTATCACTGATGGAAAGATAGCGATGGAGAAACACGATGTCTGAAGCGTTCCTGCCAGCAAAGCTCGACCGTGGGATCGTTATCTCCTCCGTTTTGCGGCATCTCAGGGCTGTGTGCTTTTTTGTTCAGGCTCATCCTCCGTCGTTAATCTAAAGAGGGAAAGAGCAATGGATGTGGGAACAGAGCACATATTCCCCGGAGCACTTTGTGAATCCTTGAAGCCCATAAACAGATGATGCACTGTAAAGGGATGTAAGAACTGGAAGTGGCAACAATACAGAGCCAGAGGGCATTCACCAGACAGGTACAAACAGATAAGGAACACACATGCAAATAAATAGGCAGGCAGGCGTGCACGCCTACTCTGCGGTACTTAGCTACATGACAATAATTGACCCGTGCATCATTTCCCCCTTATAATGTGGACTAGTACATCACTACACAAACAAACAGGCCTGTGGATCATACCCTAATGAAAATACAGAAATGTCTGTTGGTTGCAAGGAAATAACTGATTTTCCATTCATTTATTTGAAGCCGCAGCTTTGTATTCTTGTTATATTAAAAAGCGCGCCTAGACATTCTGTTGTTGGGGAAACCCAGCCAGATGGGCAGGGTATAAATAATAAATTGTTGTTGTTGTTGTTGAGCCCATAACCTAGGTTTAAGGTGCCATTTATCTCCTAGCTTTCATATCTCAGTTTCTAACACTGCATTTGGAAGCATGGCTACCCTGCCTGGGGAGGTAGTCTGGCAGCAGAAGGGCAGCACAGACTGGTATTTTTCAAGTCTTGGTGCCATTTAAAAATTGACAGTGCACCTTGTATATATGCTTTGGGGTTGATTATTCAGTTCTTTCCAAGTGAAGCCCTGGATAGGTTAGCTTGCTGAATAAAAGGCTCTCTCCTGCGCCAGAAAGTTTCTGTTTGTAAATTACATTCCGTCCCCTTGCCTGTACATGCCTTTTCATGCTGAGGGAGGAAACTAGTTACTCTGTGGATGGTTCTGGGTAGTATTTCATCTTTCCCCTCAGCTAGAAGCACGGCCCCTGCTCTCCTCCCATGTGAGGAATGACGGCCACATTCTGAATTGTGAAGAAGTACAGCACGGAGTGGCACTGTGGGTTAAACCACAGAGCCTAGGGCTTGCCGATCAGAAGGTCGGCGGTTCGAATCCCCGTGATGGGGTGAGCTCCCGTTGCTCGGTCCCAGCTCCTGCCAATCTAGCAGTTCGAAAGCACGTCAAAGTGCAAGTAGATAAATAGGTACCGCTCTGGCGGGAAGGTAAACGGCGTTTCTGTGCGCTGCTCTGGTTCGCCAGAAACGGCTTTGTCATACTGGCCACATGACCTGGAAGCTGTACGCCGGCTCCCTTGGCCAATAAAGCGAGATGAGCGCCGCAACCCCAGAGTCGGTCACGACTGGACCTAATGGTCAGGGATCCCTTTACCCTTTACCTTTACAGCGCGGAGACAGCAAGTTAAGTTACTCATACACCACCCAAGTATTCATGCATGCAGAGCTGCCATCACGATTTATTTGCATATTTATTCCTGCCTTTATTCTGCCCGTTTAGTTCTCAGTATGGTATTAAACATTAGCTGTCACTTGGTGCTCCTTGGAACTGCAGCCATAAAGCAATCATCCCGACCAACTAAGAAGGCCAACTACTAATTCTTGTGACGGAAAAGCTCTCCCGTGAACTGTCTGACATACCAGTCAGAAAACCATCTGTTGAATTTGCACGTGCCCATTTTGAAATTAAACGTGTCCTGTATTCCAGGGTCTCCCTGGCCATCTCCCTAATAAATATTGTTCGGTGGAGGGAGGGCAGTGTTCCCATTGGCTGCAGATGCTGTGGTCCACCATCGTGTGCCTCTGCACCCAGCCCTGTTAAAACAACGGTTGTTTTAAAACCTAGAGCCCTCTGTATTGGCCTGAATTCAGCATTTAAAGCAAAAATACGTGCATGGTCTCTTTTTTCAAGTTGCATTTTCTACAGATCGGTTTCATTTGTTTTGAGGCTTTAGTGTTACATACAGTGTTAGGTTAGGAAGAAAAAGGGGAAAGAGAGGAATGATGAGTGGGGTGGGGTCGGGTGGCAATGCTTCTATTCGTCTACTTAGTGTATGTGTGGGGTTTTGTGTCAGCGTCACTTCTGTGGGTTCTCTTACTATTCGCTTGTTGTCTTTCCTTGGTGGTGAGAGTGGTTGGGGTGGCCTAAGGTGTGGTTGGTTGCCTTTGGTTGGCCATAGTGAGATTTGGTTTTGTGTGTGAGTGGGGTGTGTGTGTATGTTTGGATCAGGTTAGCCAGATTGATTCGTATGCTGTCGGCGGATTCTTGTCGTTGTCTTGTTGGGCTGTGTATGTGACAAAGGGGAACCACACCGGGGTGAAGGCGTCTTCTTCTACAGGTATTTGTCCCTGTGTCCGTTTCAGTTTATTGGTTGGTTTTTCTAATAGGGCTGTTTCCCATAGTATTTGGTGCCAGATAGCATTTGAGAGAGTCCCCCAGGCAATTGTTAAGCGGGACAGAGACGAAGCGACTTTCCTTGGGAATACATTAACGTTCATGCCTTCTTTGTGTAACATTCATAGCACATTCTTGGATCCTCTAGTTGCTGTTTCTATGACAACAGGGCATAATTTCTCCGTGGAAAGTAGGCCTCTGATATCCAAGCAGGCTTGCACATATCACTTGCTCCAGGCTGGATGAGAAACTGTTAGAAAAAAAGAAGATCTGTGGCATTTAGTTACCTGGCACCGTGCAAGTATTACATTTGAACAGATTGCTTATTTTCATCATGTGGATGTTCTTTGGGGGGCCTCACCCCTCCAATATGCAAGTTAAGCATGGGGGAGCATGCAAGTATGTAGAGAAACAACCGTTTCAGTTCCCTCCCCTTGCAAGCTGCTCCATTTCTCCTGTTAATAATTCCTGGATCCACAGAGAAGGCACTGTGCCCAGAGAAGCAGCGAGGCTGTGGAATAGCAGGCTCCTCGCCATAGATGAGTTGCTGAGTTTGGCAGACAGATAATAGCATAGAGAGCTCACAACAGTTTTAGTCCAGCATCAAATCACCGGACAGCATGATGTTGGAGCTGATGGCAGATCAAAGGCTACCCAGCTAGACCCAAAACACAGAAAACCTGGAATATTGTTTCAGCAACAGTCAGAAAACTACCGGTACGGGGAACCATAAGGAAAATAATCTATCAGTGTCAGGTTGAAGTTATGGAAGTAATCTTACAGCCCTGGAACATTTTAATCACAAATAGGAAGACTGTATCTTCATTCCTTTGGCTTGTTCCCTACAAATTGGTGCAAGGACCAATTTCTTACCTTCGCAAGCTGTGTGCTCTGCAAACCTGGCTTCCTGCTTCTAGCACAAAGGTATTCCACGGATAAAGTTATTTGTCTTTCAATGGATGATCACCATGCAATGCGGACATACGGCAAGAGAATGCTTCTAACAGTGGTTTTCAGACCCCCTTCCACATTGTATGCTAAGGAAGCCCTGTGCACATTGTATGCTAAGGTATGCCCTGTGCACATTGTATGCTAAGGTATGCCCTGTGCACATTGTATGTTCCACATTGTATGCTAAGGAAGCCCTTTCCCACTTGCAAAGGCTTGGGGCAGGCATAGGCAAACCCAGCCCTCCAGATGTTTTGGGACTGCAACTCCCATCATCCCTGACCACTGGTCCTGTTAGCTAGGGATGATGGGAGTTGTAGTCCCAAAACATCTGGAGGGCCGAGTTTGCCTATGCCTGGCTTGGGGGCATGCGGTGGGGCACATACACCGTTTCTATGGCACATTAGTTAGATCATGGTCTGTGGACTTGTTTGCACATCACACTAAGGCAAGCTATGGCTTAGCATGAATGTCTGAGCATGTGGGCTCCTGGAGAGGAGATTACAGCCATTTTGCTCTTTCCCCATCATTCTCCTATGACCAGGAAGTTAAGCCATGGTTTGGTGTAGTGTATTATCTGTTTTGCCTATCTTGGAGAAATCATTAGCCATAAACCATAGGGCAAACCTTGGTTGCAGCTCATGGTTAGTCTGGAGAGAGCTAAACCATGAGCCCAGGTTAGGGTGACATGCTGAGAGTCAAACCTTGGCTGAACTCACTGCAGAGCAGCAGAAAAAAATACCGAAAGGAGCAAAGCAGCTGAAATCTCCTCCCAGAACCTGCTCATTTACACTAAGCCATGGTTTGGCTAAACATGATGTACAAACCACATTAGTATAAAAAGCAAGTGAAACTAAGCACATGCTCTACTGCAACGGCCTGTTAAAGGGAAATATCAGTAGTGATGATTAACTGTCATTAAGTCAGGACTTGTGCTGTAAGTGTACTTTTATTTTCCCAGGGCTTTCATTAATTTAGCTTCTAACAGACTAATCCTAGACATGTCTACTCACAAGTAACAGTAAAAAGGTAAAGGACCCCTGGACGGTTAAGTCCAGTCAAAGGCAACTATGGGGTGCGATGCTCAGTTCGCTTTCAGGCCGAGGGAGCCAGCGTTTGTCTGCAGACAGCTTTCCGGGTCATGTGGCCAGCATGACTAAACCACTTATGGCGCAACGGGACACCATGACGGATGTCAGAGCACACAGAAATGCTGTTTATCTTCCCGCCGCAGTGGTACCTATTTATCTACTTGCACTGGCGTGCTTTCAAAGTTCAAGGTTGGCATGAGCTGGGACAGAGCAACAGGAGCTCACCCATCGCACAGATTTGAAATGCCAACCTTCCAATTGGCAAGCCCAAGAGGTTCAGTGGTTTAGACCACAGCGCCACCAGCGTCCCTTGTCACAAGTAAACCCCAAGGAGGTCAATAGGGTTTCAGCCTACATCAGCTTTCATCTCTGCCAATTGATTTAATGCTGCTTTCGTGCATCCATAATGGTTACTGTTTTCATTCTATGTTGTATTTTTAAACTTGTTTTTATAATCTATTAACGCAAGTTCCCCTTTATTGAAGGATGGACTATTAATGTGTCCATCAAGCACACAAACAAAGGGAAGCTTCTCAATTTCTGTCCTTTTGATTAAAGAAGCCCTAATAAGCTTCCAAGAAACTTTGTTCTCATGTAAACACTTACAATGTTAGTTGGCTATAGGTGTGTTCATGTAATTTTCCATTTGTACATTGTGTGAAGGAGGAAGGGAAGCATGGTGTTCCTTGGCAGCATGCATAAACCTTTCCGAAAGCTTTGTCTAAAACTTGATTAGAATCAGCAGGAGTGTCACAGGTAATTCTCATTTCCTTCCATAACAGGGACTATTACATTAATGAATGCTTCAGTCTGCGTACCATAGACTGTTGACTTCAGTGTATTGATTGTTACTGATCAAACCATTTAAGCTTTGCTCAATAAATTATTGCCCATAGTCCATTCATCCTGTTGAAATCTCCAGTGCATTATTCTAATCCTGGCAGCAAGGCCAGCTTTCTCCAATTCTTTTGGCAATAATAAACATGTTGATTGATGATTATGAGCTGTCATCATTTAGTACTGCTGCATGGTCTGATTGTCAATGCTGAACAATTAATTCCAAGGCGGTATATTAAAAAAAAACCCAACAAACAAGGTCATGTATGACAGATCAGTACTTCCTAAATCCAAATCATTTGAACTCAAACTTTGTACAAAAAAACAAAACCTATTTGGAAGAAAGCAGACATACCTATTATGATGAGCGCAATTATAAATAGAATTTGTCCTTCCCCAAGAGAAATAACCTGATTAGGAAAATGTGTTCTGCTACAGGAGCCATTCTATACATGGCATGCTAATGGAGCGAGATGGAGCGAACGATCACATTAATAGATTTGTCTCTGCAATAATGTAATGAGGCAAAAGGAGAACACAACCAATGAGATCAGGTGGGGGGGGGGGAATTCCAGGCTTCATGACATCAGCCACATTGATCTCAATGGCGCATAGCGTCCTGCGCTCTTTTTGAGTCTGCATGCCCATTTAGCCAAGCTGTTTACTCCCTGGACACCAGCCCAAAGCTACATCTGGGAAGCAGTGACGAGGCCAGAGCATTTACATTTTGGCCCTTTCACTTCAGCTCTTTTTTCATTTGAGGATGGGTGCTAATGTTTTTAATGGGTTGTTACATTCTGTTGGCTCAAACCAACAGTCCACGTCAGGGACCAGGCTGAGGAGGGCTGCACTGCGGAGGAATGGTGGGAGCCACCCCCTCCCCCTGCTCCTACTCCTGAATCTTCCCAGGAGCAGGAGGACAGTATAGATTTGGAACAGTGGTTTGCAGAGGGGCATAGTTCAGAAGGCAGAAGCTGGGAAATACTGGATGGGGAACAACCAGGAGACTAAACACTGGAAGAGAGAGAGGGTTAACAGATTCACAGTCATTGGACAGCATTCCTCCGCTCTCCCCAAGGTCGAGAAGAGCTCAGAAAGTCTCAGAACAGAAAGCGCAGAGGGGAGGGTACAAGCTCAGATTACAAGACGTAGGAGTGACAGAGATTAATAGGGACGGAGGGGTGTGTGGGGTCCTTAATTGGGAACATCGCCATTCTAGGAGACAAGTCCTTTGTTCCGTCACTGTGATTATTAAAGATTCTAACTGGTAAGACGTTCGTTTCGTTTGATCCTTTGTTTACTGCCATGGGGGAGGAAGCCGATTCTCCAAAGCCTGGCAGTCCATCTAGTTCAGCATTTTGTTCCATGCCACGGGGAGGTTTGGCCCTCATCAGCGAAGGCACGTTGCTCTGAATCTGGTGGCTGCATATGGCCAGACAGTAACCATCAAAAGACTCCATCCCAAGGGTTGTCCATGAGCAAATCACATTGGCCATCTCCAAGGGGAACCAAAGGTGGGTTGGACACAAATGTGCAAATCAACCCAAACGTGTGTAGTAACAATCACATCTTTATTCCCAATATTCTCATAGCTTCTTCCCCCCGCTCCTCCCCCATTGCTATCGTTCCCTATCAGTCAAGCATTCTGGAAAATAGAATCTGTGGAATCGGACTACAGAAGCTTATAGTAGATCAATTCCCAGGTACAAAGAGGGAAGGAAACCTGCCGCTATTTGGATGAACAACTTCTTGCTGGAAATGATGGGCGTTCCTTTAGACTTACTGGGACGGAATCTCCGAGACGGAATGCTGCTTCTCTATTCGTACACATTTCAGGTTTATTTCGCTGGCAATTCGGCCCCCACCCTCCCTGCCCATCTCTGGAAAAATCACTGTCAGTCTGAAAGCTCAGCATTTCCTCAGACTGATGACATTCACTTTCACAGGTCACTAACCACACCAACTGTATTTCCTTTGCTGTTAAATGCCAATAGATTGAGAGACAACAATATACTGTGAAAACTATACATGGCTGGCAGAGTCATTTCTACAGGGTAGTAGTAATCGGTTGTAAAACCACCAAGGAGGTGATGCATTTGGAAGCAGCCACTAGGCTCTGCATATTGATATACACAGAAGGGTTATTCCAACGGGCAGTATTTGTAGAGTCAATACTAGCAGATAGCTTTGTTTCTTTGCTCCAGTAGCAGTTTGCTGCTATTCCTCACTTGTTGCCATGGAGCGACTGGTTATTTTAAATCTACCTGAGAGCTGGAATAAGTCTCAACATCGAACAACTTTTAAAAGTTCTAAATTCAGATTTTGATGTAAATGTTTGGCCTCTTAATCCAGCATTTGAAATTTTGGAATAAGGATTTGACATACCATTTTGAAATTAACCTGTTGGGGTTGGTTAAATGGATGAATAAATTTAATAGACAATGTTCTAAGTTTGATTTGAAGACCTCTAGCAGATACTGTTATTTATTACATGTCGGTGCTCAGATACTGACATCTTAACATGCAGCAGAGGCTGCTGCATGTTAAGATGTCAGTTACTGACTCCTACTGCATATCAGGTGTCAAATATTCACAGCATATCACAGTTTGCTAGAGAGTGGTGCTGATAATGCCAAGGTTGCATGTTTGATCCCCGCAAGGGACAGCTGCATATTCCTGCATTAAAGGGGGTTGGACTAGATGATCCTTAGGGTCCCTTCCAACTCCACCTATGATTCTATATACAACACATGAGATATCAAAAGGTTCTGCTGTGAAATATTTCAAGGTGGGCAATGACATTTGTCATACACCACCATTGGCACTTTGTCCCATAATCGTTAGCAGGAGCATACTTGCTCAACAATGTATAGAAATGTATAGAAAGAAGCCTTTGCAAAATTAAAGCTAAAATGTGCATTGCACACACGTTTGGATAATCTGCTCACACATGAGCAAAGAATGTCTTTCAGTCAATGGGTGCATTTGCCGAAACAAAATATGCTATTGAGCTAGGATGCCGTTGTCAGATTCTTCCAGGTAGTGATTGCTACGGCATGCCAGCTGTTAAGATATTGTCAAAAGTTCCAGATCTTTGCGTATCAAATGTGGATGCTGAATAGCAAATAAATCTTCAATGAATATTATCAGTTCATCTTTGGGTACCCAGAGAACATTTTCCATCAACATTCATCAGTGTACGTGGAGTAGTGGTTTGAGGAGAATACTTTTGACAAATGAGTTTCAGCTCTAATCTGCACACGTATGGGTCAGTCTGTTGCCCTCACAACTTGTGACATCTCCATCATCCCTCCCGGGCGAGATGTGTTCTGACAACCGACTCACATAGCAACATCAGTTACAGATCTAGTTATGTTACCGGAAGGCCTGCTAATCTTAAAGGAGAGCTCAGATCCGGCCACTTTGTCACTAGGAGGACTATTCTGCTTTGTAAATAACTCAAAACTGAGAGACACTTTTTCATATGGAACATCGTAGAATTGTAGCATTGGAAGGGACACCAAGGGTCATCTAGTCCCAACTACCTGCAATACTGGAATTTCAACCAGATCATACATACCAGATGGCCACCCAACCTCTGCTTAAAAACTTCCAAGGAAGGAAAGTCCACCACCTCCTGAGGGTGTCCGTTCCACTTCTGATCAGCAATTGCTGCCAGAAAGTTCTTAGTCAGAATCTCCTTTCTTCAGGAGAAAACAAGTCAGCAGTTTTAAGAAAATGGTCATTTAAGAAAATGGTCATTTAAGAAAATGATCAAAAATAGCCTCCTTAATGTTTTGTGGACATTTTGGCTGGTCCTTACGACATAAAGGTATTGCTGAACTGCGTTTTTTTGGAATGTGGGTTTTTTAATGGGTTTCTGCCGTTGTAGTCTGCACTTTTGGTAACGTTCCCTGTCTGATTGCTTTCATCCCCCGATGTGTCTTTCTCGCTTTCAGTCAACGAAAGCGTGGATGTCAACTTGATTCAATCTCCACTTGAGTTAAAGATGGTGCATTGGAACCAAGAGGCATGGAGATGAATGTCAGCAAGCATAACACATCGCTATGTTGACAAGGGTTTGTCAAGGGGGGGGGGAATGAAGGAAATTAATTCTCTTGCAACATATGGGTTTCACTTAACTACCTGGCCAAGGAAATAGCAGGGTGTGTGCTGTGACAGCCATTTGGGGCTGAGCGATGCTTTATTTTCTATACCCCACATTCACAAGCTTATGCTTAAGACGCAATCTAAAAGTATTTAACATTTATAAAATAAATGTAAATAGCAGCAGCAGCAGCAGCAGCAACAACACATTTCTGCAGTTTTGAAAAGGTTTCTAATTTCATGTTGAATCCAGCTACTAATTGTGGGGATCTATTCCTTTCTCGCCGTTCACGTTCTGAGCAAATTACAAAGTAATCCTGCATGATTTCATCCCTGCACAATGTAATGGCATGACTCTACCAATATCCACAAATACTTATAATCCAGCCTATTTTGTTGGAGCAGTTACTAACTCCTACTGCATATCAGCTGTCAAATATTCACAACATATTAACTGCATATACTACAAGTGGGACTGCTGTGATATATTCCGGGGGGGGGGGGGCTTTGACTTTTGTTAAATGCACCCCAATGAATGGTCTATACCTGCTCGGCCCAATTTGTACTTTAGAAACCTTTTAACTGATGAATCTTAAATATCTTCATACTGTGCATTTCCATCTCATAAGTGAAATTATGCTCCTAGCTTGATATCTAGAATGTAGGATTAATAGGACAGACTCTAGATAAGTCACAGAATGGAAAAGTGGGGGGAATATTGTTGCGCGCCACCCCAATCTCTGCGCAGCACAAGATTCCTGGGGTTCCAGGTGCTTACCCAGGGTTCATGTTTCCTTTTGGGAATGAGGCACAGCGGAGACTGTAGTGTCCTTATGATATATGGTTTATTCACACATACATATACAACCCGAGCCTACGATGGAGGGGTTCACAGTATTAACACCCCCAAAGGGTCTTAATTCTCCCACAGCTTTGAATTCAAACATTGTGCTCTGCCTCTCCAGCTTTCTAGCTTGCTGCTTTACTTCTGCTTTACCTGAAAACTCTACTCTAAAAACTCAGTCTTTGTCTTTCAAACTATCTAGGAGTTGAAGGAGGAACTCCACACATTTTCCATCTGGCACACAGCCCCCTTTCCTTTGTTCTCTTAATGGCCCACTCCCCAGACGATCACCTCAACAGGAACCTAGCTGGCTTATATTTTAACACTTGCTGGATCCAGGGATTCAGAAAGCTAGCCTGACTTGATTAGCTTTTAACACTTGCTGGATTCGGGGGTTAAAGGGGGTCCGGCACCCACAAACTCATAACAACATTTTCCAACTCTATTTCCTTTTACGTAAACTCAGATGTTGTACAAAATAATAGTAAGAGCAACATAAGACAGCAATAAGTCCCTTTCAATAAATAAATTTGTAATGCCGATAAATAACTTCATAAAGTACCAGGAGAAAAAACTATGTTGTATATCAAACTCAGCAGTAATTCCATCAAACCCTCATTATTCCAACCCCCCACTGCCAGCTTTTATCCTCCTTTAGGGACTTTTGAGAGCAATGTTGGCTTTTTGATATTTTTTTTAATTGGCTCTTTTTTTTCTCAGATGTCCAAATTGCCCAAGGGTCTTCTGCTTGATATTAGCTGCCGAATACATGCCAACCCCTCTCCCATTCTTCTTAATTCCCAATTACGATCAGATCATATTAAAAGCATTTTGCTCATTGAGCCAGTCGGAGGTCAAGCATCAAAGCGGAATGGCTCTGGCGTTTGAAGTGTCTTCAATTACACTCGCAGGACAACTTAGCATAAGGAAGCAGCAGAGGCTGTGCCAAGGATGTCTCGCTTCAGCAAAAGCAACACAGCAGTACATTTGTCCAAGGTGTGTGCCACAACTGAGGTGTGTGTGGCAGTCCTTGCAGCGGAGGATGCTAGTTTGGGGTAAATGAGGTACTGCTCCCCCAACCTAGTGGTGCGGCAATAAAACGGCTAGCCCAGGGGTCAGCAAACTTTTTCAGCAGGGGGCCGGTCCACTGTCCCTCAGACCTTGTGGGGGACCGGACTATATTTTTTTGGGGGGGGGGAATGAACAAATTCCTATGCCCCACAAATAACCCAGAGATGCATTTTAAATAGGTAAAGGTAAAGGGACCCCTGACCATTAGGTCCAGTCATGTCCGACTCTGGGGTTGTAGCGCTCATCTCACTTTATTGGCCGAGAGCCGGCGTACAGCTTCCAGGTCATGTGGCCAGCATGACAAAGCCACTTCTGGCGAACCAGAGCAGTGCACGGAAACGCCGTTTACCTTCCCGCCGGAGCAGTTCCTATTTTTCTACTTGCACTTTGATGTGCTTTCAAACTGCTAGGTTGGCAGGAGCTGGGACCGAACAACGGGAGCTCACCCCGTTGCACGGATTTGAACTGCCGACCTTCTGATCAGCAAGTCCTAGGCTCTGTGGTTTAACCCACAGCGCCACCTGGGTCCCCTGCATTTTAAATAAAAGCACACATTCTACTCATGTAAAAACACGCTGATTCCCAGACCGCCCGCATGCTGGATTGAGAAGGCGATTGGGCCGCATCCGGCCCACGGGCCTTAGGTTGCCCACCCATGGGTTAGCCCCTTTGCAAAGTACCACTCTCTGCGGCACTAATGGGTAGGGTTGGGTGATGCATCGATGCATCGTCCAGGACTGGTTTCAGAGCCAGATTGCGATGGCGATTTAGAGATTTTTTATGAGGCGGGATATTTTCACACAGGGATGAGAGAGACCCCCGCCCCACTGAAACCCTGAAGAGCTGCTGCCGGTTAGTGTAAACATTTTTTAAAAAAAAAATAAAATCATTTTTATTTGATTTTACAAATATGAATTTATAACCACACCAAATACACATCCATATAAAGAGATTACAGTGGTACCTCGGGTTAAGTACGCTTCAGGTTAAGAACTCCGCTAAGAACAGAAATCGTGCTCTGGTGGCACAGCGGCAGCAGGAGGTCCCATTAGCTAAAGTGGTGCTTCAGGTTAAGTACGCTTCAGGTTAAGAACGGACCTCCAGAACGAATTAAGTACTTAACCCGAGGTACCACTGTATACTCTGAATCTCGGGACTTTCCCCCATCTCCTCCATGGGTCCTATTGTCAACATTTTCAACGGCATATTATTTCGTAATCTATATTTTATATCTATCCATATTGTCCACAGTATTTGTTACATTACAAGTGAGATTAAAATCCTGCTAATGTTTTCATCTGCTTACAGTGGTCTCCTAAATAAGTTATAAACTTTCCCCATTCTTTCTTGAATTCCTTATTATTGATATTGCGAGAGATTAGGGGGTCCCAGGCTTGGTTGGTTACAATTCTATGATTCTGTGATCTTTAAAAAAATTGATTTCCCCCCCTCTCTCTAGACAAAGAAAGTGGGGCAGTAGCAGTAGGTGCATCTGGGGGAAGGATTATATTATTACTGAAGGCTATCATCTCAAGCGGCTGGGAAACAAAGTTTGCAGCCCTCCTGAGTGGTATAATTGACAGGCGTTAAGGCGAAGTCACAGCAGGAAGAGACAGATATTGCAGGGAGAGGGCTTAGCAAGTGTCATTTCCTTAGCCCTCCTGCCATGCGTTTCTCCTCTTCCCTTGCCTCCTATCATCCATCCTGATCGGCTCTCCCAGGAACTCTGCGTTTGCCCTCCTTGTCAGAGACCCAGCCCTGGGGAACAGGAACTCAAGTATCCTGTCATTGAAATGTCAAGTCCTGTATTGTTTCTGAAACGCGAAGAAGAGCCAGTGTCTTGATTTGGGCTGAGCTGGAAGGTTCAGGCGCCGCTAATTGGAAATCCTTCGGGTTTATCTTCGCTTCTGCTCCCCAGAAAACTGAGATCATAGGCCGTGCCACGGGGGTGGGAAGGAGAGGCAAGCACCCCCCAAAAAGAAGCAGCTGGCCCCACTTGCCCCCACTTTCTGAATTGTCATTAACATATGCTGTTATTTTTCTTTCTCACCCACCGAGAAATATACTTTGCCCCTTCTGTGCCTCCTCTCCCATAATTTTTATTATTCTGGTGCTGCCACTGTCTGAGATGGAATGATCAGGAGGTTTTCCTTTGTCTAACCAGACCTGGATCCTAGCCCAACACTTTAACCACTGTGCCTCACTGCTCCTACCTTCCAGCGCTCAGCCCAGCAAATAAAAAGGCACACGGAGATGATTGCCAAGCTCTTGTGTGTCCCCTGCCCAAATTTATTGAACTTATTTTCAGTGTTGTTAACATTTATTTCATTTGTACTGCTTCGTTTTGGCTTGCGATGGCTTCCTTCGGTGTGCTCTTAGGCTCCCTCACAGATCAGTTGGTAGCACATGAGACTCTGAATCTCGGGGTTGTGGGTTCGAGCCCCGCATTGGGCAAAAAATTCCTGCATTGCAGGGGGTTAGACTAGATGACCCTTGGCGTCCCTTCCAACTACTGCTATGATTCTGTGATTTGGTTCCTCCACTACAAACCTTCTGCCTTTCTGTTTTTCCTGCTTTCTTCAATACAGCGACAATAGCGTCTGAATCCAGTGGGGAAAATGTGAGTCGGGCAGTTGTTACCGCTCGGCCAGGTAAAATCCAGCGCTCGATCAATCACCAAGCAACTGGCATTGATTCCCCTGCTGTTGAATGTGGCCCATGCCGAGTGAAAACAAGCACGGGGAGCATTTTACCATATGTGGTGGACCTGCCCAAGTTTGAAGGCCTTCTGGGAAATGATATATAATGAAATTAAAAAAGTGTTGAAGAACACATTTTCAAAAAAACCAGAGGCCTTCCTGCTTGGAATGGTAAACCAAGAAGTACCTAAGGAAGATCACTCTTTATGTATGCCACAACAGCAGCAAGAATTTTAATCGCAAAATACTGGAAAACAAAGGACTTACCGAAATTAGAGGAATGGCAGATGAAAATGATGGAATATATGGAACTTGCCGAGCTGTCAGCGAGACTCCGAGACCAGAGGGAAGAAGCGGTGGAAAAAGAATGGGAGAAATTTAAGATGTATATCAATAAGTGCTGCAAGATTAGTAGTTAGATAATTCTGAAGTTAGATAGTAGATTTACAGTTTGTAAAAAAAAAGTTATGAGTATAAGACATTTATGATTGATGAAATTAAATTAAGTTAAGATATTAGATTAGGATAAGAAATTAGTTAAGATAGAGATTGAGATAGGTGAGATATATATAAGTTAAAGTGGATGATGAGAAGAATCTGTTAGAGTAAAGTGAAATAATCATGAGACGTGGCAGGGGAGGCGGGGGAAGTCCACTCTACAAGATAAGGCAATAAGAATGGGAGATAGATATGAGATAATGTTGTGTGTTGTGATTGTTATTGTTTTGTTTTTAGTATTGAGTTTATGTTTGTTGTTGTGTGTTTTTTATGATTTAGAGTATGTTAAGGAATGGAATATTATATGTTTGAAAACCCAATAAAAATTATCTTTAAAAAAAGAAAAAAAAGAAAAAAGAAAACAAGCACAGGGAGGTCCTAGGAAGCTTGATGTGGATTGCAACAGACAGTGACCCCGGTTAACAAAGAATATTATAGCATCAAATAGCTGAGGCGAAAATTCAATGTGCTTCCATGAACTAAGCCACCAAAAACATAGCTTATACTGACCTCTAGAGGTCGACAAGAAATGTTATGTTGGCACACAACATTTCCATAAATGCCAGTCTGGTGGAGGTCTCCGTTCAGTTGCTGCAGAATTATCAGTGACCTTAGAAACTGGCCACCTTATTGTGAAATAAGATTTGGAAATGCATCTAATGTCACTCTGTTGAATCTCTTGGTTCTTTGACCTCTTGATTACATACTCACCTCCATGTATGATATATTCAGTGTAGAAACGGGAGAGTTCATTCGTATTGAGTTCCAGGTTTCCCAAACTTGGGTCTCCAGCTGTTTTTGGACTCCAACTCCCATCATCCCTAGCTAGCAGGACCAGTGGTCAGGGTTGATGGGAGTTGTAGTCCAAAAACAGCTGGAGACCCAAGTTTGGGAAACACCGATTGGTCCTGTAAGCCCAGTCTTGTCTACACCATGCTTAGAGAACTGGATCCTGCCAGCGGGCCGGATCCTTATCTCTCCGCATCCCTGTTGGCCAAATTGGATAGGTGAGTGGGGGGCCACCCACCTGTCAGTCACCTGATACCACAATGCCACCAGGTGACCCACTTTCCCCCTCCCAGTTTGAGAAGGAACCGTGCAGGGTGTTTTGAAGCTTCGGCAATGAGCTGGTCATCGAAGCTTCGATTTCTGCAAGCACCGGCAATCGGTGCACATCACTTTGCGAGTGCTGCTGAAGCGCCCCTTGGGCCCAGCCCCACCCTTGCTTGCTGTATGGCAGGCGGTTGCAGCTTGGCGGAAATGGCGCCAAATGAGGAAGCCTGGCAGATCTCTTTGTGCCACAGGCTGGAGGTTCCCCACTGCTGGTCTACCCTGACTGGCAAGAGGTGGTGCTGCAGGTTTTCAGGCAGGAGTCTTTGCGCTGTGTGGAAATGGCAGGATTGAAACACTGAGCTGCAGCCCCATCCCTAAATGAATGCATCTCTTTATCTGCCTAGCAACCAATCAGGCAAGGATAGCGTTGAATGCATCTGATGAATTGGGCTCTGCTGGGCCGGCCCTTTCATGAGACAGGATGCGGCACAGACCTCGGGCGTCGGATGGGGAGGAGTGGCATATTGCATCATCTCCACCCACTGCCCACAGGGCTAGACATCTCCCACCTACCTACCCAATTGGGCTGGCTGCCCACGGCCACTATTAGTTGGCCAGGTGATGCTGCTTGCCTAGTCACCCTCCTCACACTGGTTTTGGTAGCACAGACCCTCCAGGCCTTGCCTTGAAAAGGGGTCCTTCCTCAAAGTAAGGCATGGTGGGTTAGGCGGCCCAAGGACTTCCTGTGACACTGTGACCAAGCAAGAGAGGAGCAGCTGAGCAGGAGTACGGGAGGAGGAAGCAGAGGCAGGTGGCCTACTCGCAGGAATCCCAATGTCTTGCACAATAATAAAAGAGCTTATGATGCTGGGACTGTTGCCAACGCCTATATTATAACAATATTGTCAGGCTGCTGCCAGCGACTTCCATGGCCGGTTGCCCAGGAATGTACAAAGACAAGGTAATGTTTCTTACCGTCTGCTTTTTATTCAGTACTAGCTGACCTGGGCCACGCCTTGCTGTGGCTGATTTTATGCTTATTACCATCAGTAGCAGCCGCAGCCAAAATAGCCCCCCCCCGGGCTATGGGTTTTGTCCTCCCCCCCCCGTTTTTGTCTCATCCCTGTGATTCCTCCCATCCTGTAGTGACCCATGAGTTATCCAGTCCCCCCTCCCCCGAGTCATCCCTGTGACTTCCCCCACCCTGGGTCAGCCCATGACCTGTTTGGGCCCCTCCTCCCCCCACCCCCCCCACTCGGCTCCACTCGGGATAGTCTGTAAAGTAGAGGCAAGGCCTAGTCTGTAAAGTTGAGCCGAGGCCTAGTCTGCAGGCTGTAAAGTTGAGGCGAGGCCTAGTCTGTCGGCCTTGTCTGTCGGCTAGTATGTAAATGCGAGCCAAGGCCTCCGCCCTGTATCTGAATTCCTTGGCCCTGGCCTGACTCTGTGGGTTTCTGCAGCTGAGGGTTTGGGCTAGTTGAGTTGACTGTTGTGGGAGCGTTTGCGAGGGGGGGTGTTTTTGGGTTGCAGCCTGTGGCTGTGGCTCTGGGTTTGGTAATTTGCCTTTGTCTGGTAATGGCCGCCTTGGTGGTTTCAGTTGCTCGGTTGATGACGTCATTATTTGGCGCCACCCTTCAGAGCTTTTGCTGGTGACAGCGCGCGATCTGCTTTTCTATTGGATGCTGCTGGTGTCTTCAGAGCTTCTGCTGGTGATGTCATATGTGCGCGCCAATTTTTTTGCGTTTTTTCTTTATTTTAGGTATGTTAGGTATGGTTTTTTTGAATTTTTATTATGCCAGATCCTTCCTTGATGGTCATGGTATGCTGTGTCCTTAATTTGATGAGATTTGGCCCAGCGGTTACGGAGCACGGTTGTGTCCGCCGCGCACGCAATGGGAACATTTATATATATATAGATTTACAGAGAGAGGCTATAGAACCCTGCCTCTTGGATAATGGCGTTGTCCCAGGTGAATCTCCACACACACACACCCCGGTCTCTCCCACTTCCTCACTCGTCACTTCTACGGGTGCTGCTAAGTGCCCTCTGTCTTTGAGCTCTTTGCTCTCCTACTTTTAAGGCTCGCCGGGTTCTGGGAGAGGTGGGGGTCTAGAATGCTTTCTAAAGGCACTGTGTCGCCCCCCTGGTGCTTCCTCCTCCACCCTCTATTTCCCAACTTTCTTCCTCATCTGCCTCTGAGCTGTGACCTCCTTCAACCCCCTGCTGTAAATCTAAACTGTCTTCCTCCTCCCTGGAAGGGTCATGCTGGGGAGACGATCTCCACCATTCCTCCTCTGCCCAGTCCCTAACAAAATATACACGCCAACTCTATGGGGCCGAGGACAGCTCAGCCTCCACAAAGCATGTAGGGATAGGGCTGAGGTCCCCGATCTTGAGGGACCGGCCCTACCAGACCCCCCCCCCCACAGCAGCAGCAGTCACCACCAAGCCTCCCCACACTGGCTGAGGGGCCTGCTGGGCCTCGCCTTGGTAGTGGAGGGCCTCCCCGCTATGACAGTGGGCCCTGCTGGGTTTCCCCATGATAGTGGAGGGCCTTGCTGGCCTCCCCGCTGTGGCAGAGAGCCTTGTTGGGCCTTGTGACTTCCTTCCGACATGCGTGACATCACACGTGTGATGTCACACACATTCAGCGAGCCGCCCCAATGCTATGCCGAACTCAGTGCCTCTGTAACTATAGGTAAGACGTTTCTCAAACTGTATAAATTTGTATGTGGGGGGAAAACACTGTTGATCTTGGTCTCATGAGCTCATCCCTCCTACTTGAGACTCCTTCGGGTAGTGATAAAGCGGGATATCAAATCCAAACTCTTCTTCTTCTTCTTCTACTTAAAATAAATAAAAATGAAACATGCTTTGGCATGTCTGCCGAAAGTGTTTCCTATGCAGAGATTATCACTGCATAGGAAAAAGTGCAACGCACAAAGATGGCTTTGAATTCTCGGAGGTGGAGAGGGGAACTGTAGCATGAAGAATGACAAGCACTTTGATGGCAAGTTTTTGATATTGAGCTTCATTATTAGATTTGATGGCCAGGCAGCAGGAAGAAGGCAATAATGGGTAGGAATGCATCAATCGAAAGGGCACATCTTTTATTCAAGTTACCATTCTGGGGAGGCAATCTTTCAGATTTACAGTCCCAAAAAGAAACGCGTCTTTGAAGAAGGAAACACAACCGCCAATAGATGCCTTACTTTCAGTGTGGCAAATGGTTCTCTCTCCTAGCAAGAGAGGTGCTGTTGCTGTTTTCACATGCCATGGTGCTTGGATCAATATCTGCATTAATAAAGTAAAATACGAAATCGTTTGGATTTTTTAAAACAAGACTTTTATGGCCTAATTGCAGAGCTGAGGAATGACAGGCAGTGGTGTCTTCACATCATTGTCCCGTCACAACACACAAAGGGAATTTCGGGAAACTCCAGCCAATAATTTTATATGGCACTTCTGCTGCCTTCCGTTTGGTGCTATGCACATCAAGCCATTTTTCACACACACACAGACTGACGAATGTCTTCCATTTAGATCCACTGGCTGAGAACAGATGGCCACTTAAATGCATGCTGGCTGCTGAAAAACACACTGCACGGTGCTTCTAACGCTTTGGTCTGGCCATTTATTGATGGAGTTACGACGCCTCTCCTTTGGCCCTTGTCCCCATAGTTTCAAACTGGCAAGGTACTGGTCTCCGTTTCACCAGACTACAGGCAACCCAGTGGGCTAGCACTGTCTGGTGGGGCAGCTTTTAAGCACCACCGTGTGTGGAATATAGCCGACTGTTTCGTTCCGCTTAGCCCCTGGGCTTTGGCCGGTGAGAATGCTATCCAGGCTTAAGTTGGGCATTGGCAAAGGATGGCAAAGGCCGGCCAGCTGTTTCTGCTAGTAGCTACCGAGGGCCCATTTCCAGCTTTCCATGTTGCAGATGCCAAGTAATTACATACCTTTCTGTACTTGTGGAGTTGTATAGGCCAGGAATGGTTCGCCCAGTGGGGTGGAGCTGCAGGAATAGCCTGCCAGGAGGCGGAAGGCGAGGTGGGAGCAAAGGTGGGGCTGCGTGATTGTACCAGCAGCGCCAGACTGATTTCCTGTGCAGCCCTGGCCTTGTCCCTCCTGAAAATCATTGATGACGCTCTAGGGTTGTGGCTCCGCCTCGCCAGGTGAGCTGCACTTGAAGCAGTGCGTAGGGGCAGGCCGATGCAGGACATTTTGCTTCTTCCAAAGAAGGCAGGCATCTGAAGGCAGCCCTGTTTAGGGAAGTTTTTAATGTTTGATGTTTTATCGTATTTTTAATCTGTTGGGAGCCGCCCAGAGTGACTGGGAAAACCCAGCCAGATGGGCGGGGTATACCGTAAATAATAAAATTATTATTATTATTATTATTATTATTATTATTATTATTAGTTTACACAGAATATATTAGGTTATTGACAAAAAAGAATATACACATCTGTATACAGTGGTACCTCGGTTTTTGAACGTTTTGGAAGTCGAAGGTTTTGGTTTTCAAAGGCCGAAAACCCAGAAGTAACTGCTTCAGTTTTCAAATTTCAGAAGCTGAACGTGCTACGTGGCTTCCGTATTGAGTTTTCCGTAAGTAAATGCTTCTGGAAGTAAATGCTTTGGTTTTCAAACGTTTCGGAAGTCGAACTGTCTTCCGGAATGGATTACGTTTGAAAACTGAGGTATTACTGCATTAATATATGGTCATGTAACAGTATTTTCTTTTAGTTTTGCTCACTCGCTTTTTTCTCATTCTTTTATAAATGAAATTCTAATAAAATACTTTTAAAAAAGACATTTTGCTTCTTGAGGCAAAGGGCAAGAGGTGTCACCCCCCCCCCTTTTAACGGTGAATGAACTGGCTATTAACTCTTACTTCAATCCCGAAGGCAGCAAACTAATTTAGGAGATGCCAGGCAGGCTGCATGGTTCCCAGGTACCTCATGTGGCCTAATGATAGGACCGGCCCTGAGTAGGGGTGTGTTTATGGCAGCCTCTCCCCATCCCCCTAGCGCCATTTTGAAAGAGATCAGCTCCACCTCTGTGTGTCGCCAGCGGTTTAAAAACTTTTTGTCACTCCTGTGTATGCCGGCGGCTTTTTGCAAGAGTCACCAGAATTAAATTTCTGGTTGTTGCTGGCAACCTGAATGCTCTCGTTGGGGAACCTTGCAGATGAGATTAGGCATGCTATCTTTGCAGACCACAGGGTGGCTGATGGAGTCACTGCAGCCCAACTGACTCCCAAGAACAGCATCTGGAGTCTGCAGCAAAGGCCAGCCTAGCCCTATAATGGACCAGCAGGCACCTGTGACATATGTTTTGCATCAATAAAACTATCTGATCAATTTCAGGGCAGCTGGTTTTGATATTTTTTAAAAAAGGTTTTTATTAAGGATGGGTTCTGCTCTGCAAGCCCATGGGTGATTAGGAACCATCTGTTTCTGAGGGCGAATTCGCAAAACAAAATTATTTGTTCCTAGACGCAAGTAGTCCTGATCTGTGTTCAGAAAGCCCCTCACTTGGGGCCCTTTCTCACCTCCTCGGCCGTTACTTGATAACTCCATATGGTAAAGGTAAAGGAACCATGGACAGTTAAGTCCAGTCAAAGGCAACTAAGGGGTTGCAGCGCTCATCTCGCTTTCAGGCCAAGGGAGCCAGTGTTTGTCCACAGACAGCTTTCCGGGTCATGTGGCCAGCACGACTAAACCGCTTCTGGCACAATGGGACACTGTGACGGAAACCAGAGCGCACGGAAACGCCGTTTACCTTCCTGTCGCAGCGGTACCTATTTATCTACTTGCACTGGTACGCTTTCCAATTGACAGAGCAACAGGAGCTCACTCCATCTCGGGGACTCGAACCGCCAACCTTCCGATCGGCAAGCCCAAGAGGCTCAGTGGTTTAGACCACAGCGCCACCCGCGTCCCTGCAGACTCCATATGACCTGCATGTGTGAACAGCGTCGGCTGAAATGAAATGGATGCTTTCCAATGGGGGCAGCTATCCAGGAGTTTAACCTTCAATCATCCAATGTGCAGTAATCCAAGACAAGAGAAGGCTAGGCTCTCCCTTGCTGGAGAAGATAATGGGCAGCCATCATTGCATCAAATATGGAGTCAAAGTAGAAGACTATACATCCCCACCCCACAACTTTATCCTACCGGTATGTATATGGGCTCAGCTCTGCCATATACAGGAGAAAGTGACCCACTTTGGGCGACACCATGAAGGCAAATACCGGTAGGTGAAAGGCATTTCCAGGCCATTTTATAAAGAGTGGTTTCTGCGGCATGCCATGATGCAATAACAGGGCATTAGTGGTTGATTTAGACTGGATTGCTCACACGTGGTTATGTTTTATTAGTTGTTCTGGGATACTTCCCCAACGTTACTGCGTGATTGCCATGCAGAGGGGAACTCTTGCACCACAGCACCCTGAACTGGGACCTCCAAATGCATTGTCTCTTGAGATACGAGTCCCCTGAGGAACCAACCCCTTTTTTATACCAGGTGGGGCACAAGTTGGGAGTGAATGAGAGGCCACTGAAGAAGAAGTGAAGAAGAAGCTTCAGGTTGCTTTTAAGAGCTTGTCACTTGTCAGAAAGGGGTTGGAACCTGGAATGGGTAAAAGGATTTGGTTTAGTTGGAGGTTTTGTTAGGTTGTGAACCTCCCTGAGATCTATGGGTATATGGCGGTATTAATAACTAATAATAATAATAATAATAATAATAATGTCAAAGGATGAAAGATAACTCCGGCCCTGCAATTCCAGCCCAACTGGCGAACTGACCACACACCTCTCAGACATCTGTTCCATATTATGGAGCAGAACAAGGGAGCATTCAGACATGAGGAATAGTGCATTAGTTTCCCTGATTCCAAACAGCCCCAAATTTCATCACTTTTCGGGTCAAGGGGGCTGCAAAGGGTATTTCTCTGGAATCAAGTAACGCAGAAATGTGTGTGAAACATGCACTGTATTCCGTTAAGTTTTCTGAAAGTGGCTCTTGCATTGTGTGAAAGCTCAAATATATTTCGGAAATTAACAGGGAAATGGAATAAACTGCTGTGTGAACGCAGCCCAAGACAGCATTTGTGCATCTTAATTGCGAAGCTTTTATTGCTCACTATTTTGCAGCCTGATCACATGTGAAAGAATAAGGTTGTGTGGCATAGTCCCCAGACCACTGCCTGGAAAACAGTGTCTTCAAAAACAAATAAGCTATTCTAAGCGAAATTCATTCAGCGATGGATTTGTTATCTCACAGCCTGGCTCCCGTTGGTGGTCAATTGCCTATGGCAATTAGATACGATGATCTGCGGTGGCCAATCATCTTGCAGACTGATGGCTATACACTTTCACCGAAGTGATAAATGCAGTTATCAAGTGAAGAACTTCCAAGTGTGAACTTAACTGAGTGTAATGAACCACTGTTCTGAATAGACAGCATGCCACAATCATTTTGCACATAATGGAAAGAAACGGTAGAAATGTACAGATGCTGTTTCTATCTCCTGTGACGATTAACTTTGGCTGTTAATCGTTGCTCATTTGATTTAAAAGAGTGAAGGAGAAATTAGGCATTTATGAAGGAGAAGGATAATTTTTAAAGAATTTAGGGGATACTAGTTATCTGACTAACCATTTCCTGTGCAGGCAAATGATTAGGGAATTCCTCTCATTGCTGATTTATTGTGCAAACATGTCCAACATGTATTTTTAATTTATATTAATTTTTTGTTAAAGCAGTATTTGGCTCAGCATTTCCATAATATCTGAAAGCCTTAATATAAATCTCTATTCTGACCAACATCTGTAAATAAAGTGCTTCAGGCACTTAGGAAACCTATTATTGTTGAATTTTTATTATTAGATCAATACTGATGTGTTTTGCAAGAAATTTCCAGCTAATCCAATTATCTTTGTTCAAACTTTAGGAGTTCTTCTGCATTTATCACTGCTAAAACAGCACGAATTTAGAGATGTGATTGAGCTGAAGCTAAGCACTTAAAGAGTATTAAGCCCAGTGCAGATGTAACATTCCCAATCTTGTATTTATGGCTAGAAGATCAGAGTGGTGGTCATCCTCCTTCACAAATTCTCTTCTCCCTTCCTGTGGTAGTCTTAACCATGGTGCATCCTTTTGCCTGGATAAGAACTAGCCATGATGAATGGCATCCAGGGTAAATTTTAACCAGGGTTGGCAAGCCAGCCTCCAACCCTGGTTTAAAGCCAAACCATGGTCAGCATACAGCCAGAAATAATTCTACACCAGTGTTAAACCAAACAATGGAAAAGAGGGTGGTTTCCAGGCTGAAGAGGAACAAGAGTGTAAGTAGTGCTTGCTAGGTGCCTGATGACTCTCATTCCACCTGCACTGGGCCTCAACGATATCATAGTTAAAAGTACATGTTTAAATCTTTCCCACTGAAAGCAAGGAGCTTTTAAAATGCTTCATTTTGGCTCAATTGCGCCCTTTGCTGGAACATTAACCATTCAGTATATTAACTAATAGTCTAGTTCTGTTTTTAAAAAATATATATAAAATAAAAAGAGAGATATCTAAGACTGAAAGTGCAGATTGCATTTATTCTCTGCATGGATGGTCCTCTGTAAGGTCACGCAAGTACTTAACACACCAACCAAATAGTTCCTACATTCAAATCACATTCACGTCAGTGAAATGTTAATTCTATACAAACAAATAAAAAATGATAATAATTAAAACAAAACAAAACAAAACAAAAGACAAGTCAGCAGGAAGAAAAGAAAAACCCTAGTTCTAAGTTAACAATGGCAGAACGCTACTGAGACAACACCATAGAAACCTCACTGAAGCAGGAGTTAAATTCAGGCCACTTCTTAGCAAAGCTCATCACAGACTTTGAAAAATATTGTTGTTTTCTTTAAACTTTGGGTTTGGGAGTCAGATTTTCCAGTGTGATGCGTCATTCAAAAATGCTAATGCAGAAGCATAGCGATCCCACCTGGTAGGATAAAATATATTTCAATTCCTCTGAAAATTACTGCTGACTGACACCCATTTGCTGGTGATCGGCTTCCGCCTCTTCTTCTTCCACATCTGCATTATATTCTTCAAACGCATCATCGTCTACATCTGGAAGCCCCAATAGCTATTTATAAAGACGACAGAAATAAAACTGTGAGTGCAATACAAAAGAGCAAAACAACCAGGCAACAGCACTGATGTTCTAAGTCCAAGAACAAACTGAGGATGTGGTTATTTGCAGCACCACATAAAAGCATTTAAAATTGGGGGAAGGAGTGTAGTAGCTCAGTGACTT
Source organism: Darevskia armeniaca (assembly GCA_034641395.1). NCBI lineage: Eukaryota > Metazoa > Chordata > Lepidosauria > Squamata > Lacertidae > Darevskia > Darevskia armeniaca. Next base: position 4,414,007 of record JAWWNF010000170.1, read on the forward strand.
GAGGGCCAATTCACACAATAGGCAGCAGTTGACTTGATTTCTTCCTAAGATACTTATCAATAAAATGAGGCCAGCTCCAGCTCCCTGAATGAGCACATCTGTAGGATGCTGAAGTTTGTAGACACCTCTGGTTCATTTAGTTTTCACACATCTTTGGTGTTAATAATAATTAAAAATGTGTAAAGAAACCCAGGCATATAAACCTCCTTTCTTCACGGCAATGGGGGCTGCCATACTTGTTGAGGGAAATTTTTCCTTTAAGAGCTTTAGATACCAGAGTTACCTGGAGAACTGTTGATAATACTGGGCCATTAGTCTAACGTATTCATGCAGCCTTGTAAATAAGCCTGCAGACATTACTACCGGTAGCCTGCTAGGTACTAGGCTACGTTTCCAGCAGAAGTAGTAGGAGGAGGAGCTGTTATGCTAGCTTCCCAGCAGGTGAGTTCACTGTTGCTTACCAGGAGGGAGACAGTTAGCACAGTGCAAATGCACTATATTGCTTCCTGTAGAGCTCTTGCACTGCACTGACCTCCCTGCTGCCTTGCCCCCTCTCTCCCATTAAGAAGCACTGACTCACCTGCTGGGAAGTTAGCCAGGTAGTCCCCTCTTCTGTATACAGCAAGGAAACGCAGCACACTTAACAATGTAGTTAGAAAGAAAGATGACATCTTTCAAGGAATGGTGGAGAGAGGACAGAACAGAGGGTTGGATCAACAGACAACCAGGAAACCAAGTTGACTGGAGGAAGAGAAAGAGAAATCCCAATACCCTGTTCACTTGTTCCTGTGGAATTCCTGGTTGCCTGTAGCTACCAGGTATGTTGTTAAAGGCAAGGTTGTATTCAGAGCAGGATAAAAGGTGAATGTGACGTCCGCCCTTAAATGGCACTGCTGCCCGTTCACTTTTAATAAAACTAACTTCCACATAAGTGAGTTTTGGGATTGTGATATTTTGATCACCAGGCTGGAAGCAGCCCTATGGAGAGCATCTAATGCAAGCCCTACAATATCAGGATTGCCTAGGGTTAAACCATAACTGAGAGATGCGCATTCGGGGCCAAGTTGGACTCCAGCTCCCATCAGCTGCAGCCAACGTGGCCAATAGTCAGCAATATCTTCAGGGCACCCCTGTCATACAGGATGGGTGCAACTATGGCTCCCTCTGTGCTTCCATCCTGCGCCACTCCAGACACATGAGAAGCAGGGGAGATCACATGGCAGGGGCTGACAAGAGAATCACTTCCTGTGGCTGTGTGTGCCCAGGGAAGATGCCCCTACAGAGAGTAACCACAGTTGTCACCCCTAGTTTAGCATTACTGGAGCAGCGCAGGGCAGAGAAAGACTGGGGAACCTGAAGCTCCTCCACCTGTGGTTGTTGGACACCAAGTCCCATCAGCCTCAGCTGCCATGGCCAAAGGTCAGGTGATGTGAGATGAAGTCCTACGATCTCTGGAGGGCAACTGCTTCCTCATTCTTCAGAAGGAGGAGCAACACATCTGATTCTTCTTAGTGTAATGTTTTCTCGGGGAAAGAACATGCTCCACCCTTTTCAATTTCAGTATATCGTGAAATTTCACAACAGAGGTGCCAGGAAATAATTCCACATCAGAGTCTGCCAGCACAGCCAACTACTCTAGTTCTTTAGATGCCGCATGCTGAAATGAAAGAAACATGCGTGTATCGTTTCTCATATGGGATGGACAGGCCCTTTTGGGTTGCTTTCCGTCCCAGCTGGGAATGTGTGTTTGGAAAATGGGAGACAGAAAAATAAAGCTCTTAAAAATAAACTTATGATTATATACATTTAAGTGTGATGATGGGAAACGATCGTGGAAGTGTGTGGTGTTTGCGGTCTGGTATGTTGAAATCAAAACCTCTTAACGCAATAAAGCCAAAGGGTAAAAAATGGGCACTTACAGGTCTGAATGATTTGAAGACTTTTTCCAGTATTTCATGCAGTGTCTTTTTACCACAGGAGGAGATGTAGTCCTGTGCCAACTGCAGGAAAGGCAAGCAGTCCTCGCTTTCACTCCAGACGTGCTGCAAAGGCAAGTCATGACAAAGCAGGGATTAATCATGTTGACAGGCAGTGAAGTTTAAAAAGAAATAAAACTGATAAGGAGAGATTCTGGAGCTGTGGAGTGATCTATAGAGAGCTGTGGGGAGGAACAGGCTAAAACCCAGGAGCCTTAACACAATGGCGGCCCCAATCTAACTCTCTGCTGTCCCATGGCTATGTAGTTGCATACAAATCCTCCCTCTGCCATAGACTCAGCATTGCCACATATATTTGAAGGATTTTTACTCTGCTCTCCAGCCACATGGTGAGTTACAAAGAGCAACAGTGAGACGGTCACTGCCCTCAGGCTCATGACACAAAAGGAAAGGGGATGGGGAGGGGAGAGGAGGGAAAGCAGCTTTTTCTGTACCCCTGGGGTAACACGACAAGCATGAATATGCACACACTTCCCCTGTGCAATACAGAAGCTCCTGCATCGGTCCTGTCACCTCCCTTCCCTCCTGCGCTGGGAGCCAGGTGTCTTGATGAGCAACACAGCGAATGTGGAGAGCTCAGGGCCAGCACCAGAGGTTGGCACTGACAGGCACCTGCAGAAGCCACAAGTCTCAGGATGTGACCCGCTGCCCATCCATGGAACCAGCAGTCCTGCTGCACCTCCACCTTGCCCTCAGTTACTGCTCATGTGACATCTGCGAGCAAGCAAGCAATGGCAGGGGCAAGGGGAATGAGCTGCAAGTTCTACTTGCCTCTTCAACCTTTGGTCCTTAGATGTTGCTGGACTACGACTCCCATCATCCCAGATTGCTGGGGACTGTGGGAGTTGTAGTTCAATGCTATATATGAGGACCCAAGTTGAAGAACATTGCTTGCCATACAGACTGGCCTCAAACAAAGAGGGCAAGCAAATGGAAAGTGGTGTGGTGGACGGGAACTCGCTCCTTAAGTCTTCTCGCTTAAGATCCCCAAAATTTGAAGGCACCATTGGGAAATGACCAGGATGTGATTAGGCAGGAATGATTCCGCCCTCACAAAAGAATAATCTTGATTTCTCCAGCTTTTTTATTATACACACTTAACATTTTACTCAAATTATAATGTCCCCTCCAGTTATCACACACAACCACCCTTTTATTCCCTATGCAACTCTCTAATTCAGATATATTTCACATCCAATGTGTCTGGGACAACACATAGCTACAGTATTGATCTAGCCACATCTGCAGTCTTTCAGAACAAAGAAGTAGGATGTTAATTAGTGCAGGCACTTAGTTAGGTTACAAACTGACTTGCTACCGGTAGTAGGGTTCAAAATGCAGAGGGGCTAATCAGAGCCAAGAGCCAGTGTGGTTCAGTGGGTAAGTGCTGGATCAGGACTCTGGAGACCAGAGTTCAAATCCCAACTCATCTGTGACGCTCAGTGGGTGACCTTGAGCCAGTCACTGTTTCTCAGCCTCACCTACTTTCCAGGGTTGTTGTAAATCAGGGGTGTCAAACTCCGGCCCTCCAGATGTTTTGAGACTACAATTCCCATCATCCCTGACCACTGGTCCTGTTAGCTAGGGCTGATGGGAATTGTAGTTCCAAAACATCTGGAGGGCCGGAGTTTGACACCCCTGTTGTAAATATAAAGCAGGAGTTGAGAGACATGTGCATCACTTGGAAGAAGGCTAAAATGCAATTAATACCGTCTATGAAATATCTATCCATCCATTATCCATCCATCTATCTACACACACACACACACACACACACACACACACACACACACACACGTGCGTGTGTCCGTCCGTCCCTTGGAAACAGAAGTATGGCCTGTCTAATGTACCAAAGCCATTTGCACCTCACAAAACCTTTCAGAGGAAAAGAACAAAATTGACAAACTATAGAGATCGTTATTATTGGGAAAAGTGAAGACTCATTTTGTTAGCACCCAATGTTTTGATCATTCCTAATGGATGGACTATGCTGGGGAATTTTAACACAGGAACCTTGAACCTGGCTTGGCAGCATATGAGCTGCCAGATATTTTTGCAGAGGTGTCACATGCTGTCAGCTGTGTACCTCCATCCATAGTTCAGCCACTGCATTCTGCACCAGCTGCAGCTTCCAAAGGCAGCCCCACATAGAATGCATTGCAGTAATCCGGCATCAAGGTTACCAGTGCATGAACTGCAGTGGCCAAGTGATCCCTATCCAAATACGGCTGCAGCCAGCATACCAAAACCAAGCTAGTAAGACGCACTCCTAGGTCACCTCGACCTCTAACAGCCTCCTGTATCCAGGAGTAGCCCCAAGCTAAGTACCTGCTCCTTCAGAGGAAGTGCAACGGTTTCCAGAACAGGCAACCGCCCTACCTTCGATATGTGAACTACCTGCCCACAGAGCCTCCATCTTCCTAGGGTTCAAACTCAGCTGTTGGCAGATGTCAGCTAAGTTAGCTGAAAATATTGGCACTGCCCCTGCACCAGGGTGGCCACCCCACCACAACCAGGTCACATGCTGCCTCCAAAAGGAGGCAGATCTAAAGAGGATTAATTTCAAAGTCGTTTCCGAAAGATTTGTTACAGCACATTTGCAATGAGATTCCCAATGATAAAAGCATATAGGTATAAATAGCTATTACATAAAATCTGTCCTGTATTGCCAGTATCTGCTCTATACAGTTCATACCGTCAGCTGAAGAATTGGGAAGCAGAGATTTTCCTAGACTAGACCATCTCTCTTTGGAGATTGCATGTCTGAATTTGCCTCCATGAAAAATGCTGCATCATGGATGATGCTGAACAAGTCTCCCTGAGGTGCTATTTTCAGTTTCTTTAAGGATTCCTCCACCCACCCCACCAGGCACCATCCCCATCCCCATTTAGCTTGAATTGGTACAATCTGGAAAAAAGGCTTTATCACTGGCAAATGTTTACCACTCAGTTCTGCTGATTGCATAAACTGGCTCTAGGAGGAAAGCAAGCAATTATGTGTGAAAAAGAGACAAAAATCTCAAGACTATGTTTTGAACAATGTCAATATATTAACTTTTACATGTCAAGAACCCCAGATTTTAGGTCCAGGGCATCTGCACACAGAATATTTCAAAGAGGGACAAATCAGGTTACCCCCACACTTCCTGCAAGAGTTACAGTCTAAAGACATGGCACTCTCCAGTTTCCACAAGGAGAAATAGGTGTCCAACTATTTTTTATTAATACTTCATTGTGAATATTAGAACATATAACTTTTGACAGCTGCAACATACAAGCAAAATCAATTTCACATCTCAAGCAAAATCCAAAGAACAGAAAGAAAATTACACAAGGATCACATCAAAGACCTAACTGAAAGCACATAAGGATATACAAGATCATATGCAAACATTATTTAGCAGAGTACACAAACCCACACAACTATGAAATACAACAAATGCCACTCAGTCCCCACCCCTAGATTACCATGGTTTAGAGGTCAAGAAATGCCCTGTAGTCTTATTTCTTTGTTCTCCCTCTGCTCTTAAATATTTCCCTCCTATTTTTTGGAGCTAACATTCTTATACATTTGCAATGGCATTTTTGCAACCCTCGGTTTGCTCCAACCACAGTTTGCAACGTGGTTAGAAGTGGGTCTACAAATTATGCAATGCTAAACCATGGTTAGCTCTAGAAGGGAAAGAGGGAATTCACAAAGTTGGAGGTGGAGAGGTATGAGACCCCACAGACCACCTCTGCTTTGCAAATCATGGCTAGGCAATCAGAAGACTCACACTACACTGTGCCCAAGGTGAAATAAATTAGGTAAATAAATTAGGTTCTCTATTGTACAAAAAGTTTATGAGATGCCTTAACAATGACCCATATTAAGTACCCTGAAATACCTAGAGATAGTTAGTATTCTTCATGCTGTCTGCTTCCTGACCACCTGTGGCACAGAAGCTCTGCTAGAAAACAAATTGGATCCCCAAATGACAACAGAAGCGGGAACTCTGTTAACATGTTGAGTCAGACAAGCTTCAAGCTATGTTGAAGTCTTTGCCCACTGCATGTCCCAGTCTAAGCTCTCTGGCCCCAGGTGATAACCTGGGGGATGTGTGCAAAGGGAGTTTAGCTTCATTCACGTCCAATTCACAAAGGAAAACTGTCAACCCAGCGTCAGAAAGACTTAACACTACACTGATGTAACAGGAGGCAGTTTTGCTAAGCAACCCACTGAAAACTGAACACAACTGCAACAGCAAAGTGGGAATAAAATGAGGGTTGTGAGAAAAAATACACACAACTTTTGGTCTTTTATGAGATTGCTTTTCCTCTTACAAGCTGTCAGATGAAGTGTACTCTGCAAGACTACACGTCTTGTTAACTTCAGCTGACCTGAAATTTGAAATAATCAGTGGTGCATGCCTATGTTCTGTAGAAAAATCTTCCTTTTCTTTTCTGAAAACAAGACAAAGACAGTTCCCTGGCAGCTTAAAGGTTTCTTCTCAACCGATTCAGGGCTCCTGAGTGCTGCTCTTTATCTGATTACTTATTTCTCTTAAGCCCACCTATCCAGTTTGCAGACAACAGAGTTCTCTTCATGGTTCCTAGAGCATTTGTGCAAGAACATGTTGATACTAGTGGTTCAGCACAAAGAACATGGGCTGGATACAGAGTTTATCGTGTCTGAAACACAGCCATTGAAATTAACAAGACTTAAGTTAGTTAAAGATATATACTCGGCTGTATAGTCTATAGATTGTACAAAAGCATTAACTGCCAGTCGAAAAGGTAATGGGGGGGGGGAATACCTAGACATCTGAGGGAAGTCAAACTGAAAATTGTGGTACATGATAACCTTTCATAACTTATGTGACCCAACTGCCGGGTCAGAATCTTCCACCTCCCTCTCAGAAATGTGTGCGGCTGGATATGAACTCCAAACATTATTGGCCATTGGCTTGAAAACTGCAGATGCCAAGACATAAGCAACACATCAGGCTTGTAATGTGCTATTAATTTTTATTGCGAGTCTGTAAAAGGATTTCCAACACCCCTGCTTCTGTTGCAATGCTGGCATTTGAGGGTAGACACCTAGTCCATGTTTTGTTTTGGTTATTATTATTATTCATTTCATTTCTGTACCGCTTTATATTTTTGGTTGGTATTTTATGCTTGGTTGGTATTTTATGCTTCAAGAATGGAATGTTTTCGAGGTTATTCGTGGTAAAAACAGCATCTGATCTAGTTCAGCACATACAATGCTTCATGGACGAAGAGGAATAGCTCTGCATGGCTTCAACATGTACAGAATGGTTGTGAATTGGCAACGAAACAGAAGCCTTCAAATCCATGTCTTTAAGAAACAAGGCACAAAGCAGCCCAGATGTCGTTCTAGCCACTCAGTTGATTATTTTATTGTAAGACTGCTAATCAACCAAATATTTATTTGGCCTGGCTGCTGCTGTTGGGCTTGTTTGTTTGTTTGTTTTTGCTTCCAGTTGCCAGAAAAGCAATGGGCAAGGCTGGTTTTCCACCCTTCAGGCAGTTAAAAACACACAACAAAACTATGTACCGGTAACTTAGAAAGGATAGAGACAGGTTTTGTGGGGAACTCCTTTGGACCTTCCAAAACCACGACATCACCCCTGGATTCACAAAACTCCCATTAGGCTTTCACCCAACTCCAACAAGGCCCACACTTGGCTCTTCCCCCAATCCCAAAGGTCCACTTGGTGGTTGAACCTTCCCAGGAACCACAACTTTTTATATCAAGATCTGGCAACCCTAGCCAAATATGGAGCCCTAGTTCTTAAGGAAATCAACTGTAGGCTGTTTTCCGTTAAGCAGATCCAATGTTTCAAAACTTTGAAATGAACTTTACAAAGCATAACCCACTTGACACAACTGCATTATCAACGCAGTCATGTTTTTGCCTGCTCTCCATTTTTACCCTGCAAAAAACCTGGCAAATGTGCCTAGTGTCATTGAGAACACTGTCCTGGGGCCAGTTATTATTATTAAAAAATATATTTTTAATCCATTTTCATCTATGAGTAATTCCTCTCTCTGGGAATTCAGAAGAGGTCTAGAAATTAGGCTGTGATAATTGGTGAGGTCTCCAATTACGCTAAAAAGCCAAGGGCAGGTGTGCGAGAAACCTCCCATCTCAGATTGTCACAAGAACATAGGAAGTTAGTTTATACTGAATCCAACCATTGGTCCATCTAGCCCCATATTGTCTACACTGACTGGCAGTGGCTTTCCAGGGTTTCAGGTAAGCGGACTCTCCCAGAGCTACCTGGAGATGCCAGGGATCAAACCTGGGACTTTCTGCATGCAAAGTAGATGCTCTACCATGAGCTACAACCTTTCCCCAACTGTGCTGTACTGTACATTGTTCCACAGATCTAGCCCAAGACCAACACTACACCATGCTAGTTCTCTGAGTCTCAAGCTCTCTTTTAATTACTTTGGCCTTTTCTACAAAGGGGCTTTCTATGATCAGCTTGTAGCGAAAAGAAATTGCAAAGAGGTGCAGCATGGCTTCTGAGTCATGGGCATACTTACAGAGTGGCAAGCCCTATTCCCCCACGGGAATGTACTTAAGACAGCAAGGCTTTTCCAGTGAAATTGATGTGGCTCACCTTAAGCCCATGGGAGACGGTGAGCTAGAAATAAAAATCCAATAATTCCCCTTAAGTGTGATACACAGGATTAGATGCAGACTTAAGCCATGCTCCGAGTAGACCCATTGAAATCAAGGAGACATCCATTGGCCATTGCTAAATTAAGGCCTAGTGAGTTCAATGGGTCTCTTCTATGCACAACTGAGTCTGGCGCCACCAGCTCATTCATGCCATACATTTAAGGCGCTATGACACCACTTTAAACCGTCATAGCTTCCCCCAATGAATTCTGGGAGCTGTCATTTGTTAAGGGTGCTGGGAGTTGTTAAGAGACCACTAGTTCCCTCCCAGAGTTCCCTGTAAAGAGGGATTTATTGTAAAATGACTTGGAGAATTGTAGTTCTGTGAGGGGAATAGGGGTTTCCTAAGTTCAGCACTCATAACTGGCTACAGCTCCCAGAATTCTCTGGGGGGAGCCCTGACGGTATCAGTGTTTTAAATGTATGGTGTGATTGTGGTCTTAGTGAAGGCCCATTCATTATTTCTGCTAGGAAAGCATAAGAAGCCACCACCTGCCTGGATTCTGCTGCAGCCAAGAGGCCGCCAAAAGGGAAGAAGAAGCGGCATCCCCTCAGAAAAGAATTTTCTCTATATATCCTCCAGAGTAACAAATTTAAGATACAGTATTCCTCTCAGGAAGCCCCTCGTGGAACTAAATGGATACAGGGGTGTCCCTTGAGGAGAGGGCAGTTATACTACTGACTCCATTTTATCACAACACATTCTCCATTGGATGGGATGATAGCAATTCACCCATGCCAAACTGCTGATGGAGGTGAAATGGGGCAGACCTACACTTTGCTCCCCCATCCTTTGGTACCTGCCTTCTGAGAGAAAAACAGCAGATTCTGGGAGGAGGTTTTGAATATGCTACCTACAGAGCTGGCTCTTGATTTCAAACCACTATCACTCAACTCACTTCTTTCTATTACCTCTGTGGACAAACATCGGCTCCCTCAGCCTGAAGCGAGATTGAGCGCCGCACCCCAGTCGCCTTTGACTGGACTTCACCGTCCAGGGATCCTTTACCTATTGCCTTTTAATTCTGGCCAACCTGCCAGTGACCACGGGAAGCAGACTCCATTTTGCATATGATCTGGAAAGGACGATGCTCCCAGCAAATAGGAATCCTAAGAACTGCATTATCTGCCCTTTCCCTCCTACAACATCACCCCAGGCACCCACATTTTCTTTTCTTCCTGCTTAGTAGCAGTAAGTGACCCCGTCCTTGCTTATATCGCTGCAACCCCAGGCCTGCTAGGGGGTCCTTTCCCCTAGCAAGCCATGCACAGAGCGACGCTGGCAATTTCCCACCAGCCCCTCTCAGGGTAAATGCAAGGCAGTAACAACATGGGAACTGTACCGTTCAAGGCCTGGCGTTTCCTCTGGGGTGAGAAGGATGCGCAACGTTTTCAGAAAAAGGAGTACCTTGAGCTTCACTATCAGATCTCTGGAGCTTCAACGCTCTGAAAGATGGAGATGCCCTCAACGGATCACGTGAGATCCGCCAAACACAGCCCAACCACGGGACTCAAGACTCCTGGTTTGTCGACCAGTTCCTATAGGTAAATTCCAGAATTGTCTAAGATGAAAGGGGAACCACCTGCCCTCATACCTAGCAGGAGGTTACACATTGCTGAGGGGAGAGGCACTCTGCACAAGCTCAGAGATGCTCTTCTCTTGTTTACAACAGAAGGGCAGTTTCTGAGCTCTGGGCGCAGTCCTGCGCCTAAGATTTCAGGTTAAAACTGCAGAGTGGAAAGAAAGGGGGACCCTTTTCTGCCTCCCCACTTCCAGCTACTCTCTGAAAACTGGAGACGAGACCCTCTTAAGAATATTAGGGGGATGGACAGGGAAAGGACTGGACCATGTGAAAAACAAACACAGTATTTTAGCTGCAGTTCATTCATTTTCAGCTTTGCATTCTTGTTATTAGAAAAGCACACCTAGACGTTCCGTTGTTGCACCCGTAACCTCGGTATCAGGTGCAAGCGGGCTCCTAGTTTTCATATCTCCATTTCTAACACAGCCCTTCGGGTCCCTTCCAATGCTACAATTCCATGGTTCTAGGAGGGGAGAATAACAGCGCGGGTTTCCTTGAGCTCCTTGGAGAAAAATATGGGCTGGGATTGAAATAAATAAATGTAAGCCCTAGGGGTCAAGAGAAGCCCCAATGTTTTAATTGTTCTGCTGCCTGGGGGGGGGGTTCCCTTTGGGAGCAAGGACGAGATATAAAAATAAATTAAGCGAGGGGCCAGCGCTTGCCAGAATAAAAGGATGCACACCTCGAGGTCGATGATGCCAGCTCAGAGACTCCTTCCAGGTGGGGGAATACAGGTAAAGGAGCCAATGTTAACCTCCCAGCCCAGGCGAAGATGAATGTGAGGTGCAAATGCACTTGGTGACTTAAGCTCCCCCCCACCCCGCCTCCAAAAAGCAGGTGAAATCCCAAGTGCTGTGAGTGTGGATGGCCGGACTGGAACCATCAGGAAGGCAGAAAAGGCTGAAAGGCCCCAGAAGGGCCAAGACCCCGTTTTCTCTCTCTGTGCCCACCAACCTCACTATCAGGGGTGCCAACTTGAATTAAATATTGGGGGCGCAGGGAAGCCCCGCCCCACATAATCGATCCCATGACACCACTCTAATAGCAATGCCCATCAGCAATATTTCAGATATTTCATGGGGGGGGGGAAGCGATGACACCTCAGCCCCGCGGTTCCCAACATGGGGCATACCCCCCGCAGGGGGGACAATTTGATTTTTTTTAGGGGGGGATTTGATTTTTTAGGGGGGGCAATTTGAGAAGTGAATGTTCTTTTCGTCTTCCTCCACGTGAATAGGAGTTCACTTTTTGAATAATATGAATTATATATCGAGGACGGGGGGACGCATCAAGATTTTAGAGATGCTTAGGTGGGGCATGGCCCAAAAAAAGGTTGGGAACCACTCTAGGTCTTGGCTCCTGTGCCCACTCTTAAGAAAGAAACCCACCCCCAAAAAAGGTGGGGAAATAATACCGTAATAATAATAATAATAATAATAGTTTATTTATAGAAAAAAATCCCCCCCAAAGGAAAAAAAGAGACACAGCAGGGGAAAGAAACAGAAAGGGGCTCCCTGGTCTTTCTCTCCCTGCCCCCCCCCTATTATTTTTTGTGCGTCTTGGGGGCCAACTCCATGGGGCTCAAATACGCAAGGGGGGGAGCCCCCCCAAAAAAGTTGAGGTCTGTGGCCATTCAAAGCGTGTGGCGTCACGTGATGGGGCGGGGCTGGCCTGGCTTGCCCCCCCCCTCAATATTTTATTCCAGTTGTGGGGGGAGGAGGGGGGAGGAAGGACACCCCCTGAGGGGGGGGGTTCTCTACTTACGAAGCTGTCCCCGCCGCAGCCGTTGTCCGGGCACAGCACGTAGAAGGAGACGCCCGGGTCGGCGTAGAAATCCATCCTGCGCTCCGTCTCCTCGGTGGCGATGAGCTCGAAGGGGGTGCGCGAGCACCATTTGTCCGCCGCGTCCGCCAGCTGCTGGAAAGCCATCGCCTCAGGCCGACGCCTCAGGCCGCCGTGTGTGGGGCTGACGGGACCCGCTTCCTCCTCCTCCTCCTCCTCCTCCTCGGGGTTTACTCGGCCGGAGCTGCTCCTCCCCCAGGCGCTGCTGCTGCTGTTGCTGCTGCGGCCGCCGGGCTTCGCATTCCCGGTTTACATGCTGAGGGGGCGGCCGCTTTGCCCCCCGCCCTCTCTTCTTCTTCTCCCTTTCCCGCCTCAGCAGCCCGACATAGGGCCTCCTCGCTCGCTCCGCCTCGGCCGGATCCTGCTGGATCTCGAGGAGAATGAGCCGCCGCTCGCCCCTTTCGGGTTCCGAGCCTCGAGGTGCGCACGCGCAGTCGCGCAGCTGGGTGGAAATAACGGGAACGAACGTCCGTTCGCGGAGGCGGAGGCGGCGGCGACGCGAGCCTCGGGGTCTCTTCGCTGCCTGGAACGGGAGACGCCCTCAAAATATCGCGCAGGGCGGCCGGCAGCCCAGTGGATCCGGGCAAAGGGCGGAGCATCCCCGATCCTGCAAAAAAAAAACAAAAAACGCCACGGGCTTTTGCGGCCGCGCTGCGAATTCTGCTAATGCAGGGTCTGAAAACAATCCAGAGGCGAGCGTAGCAACAGAAATCACAGGCCTAGGTGTTTCAGCCCTATATATATAGGGCTGAAACAAAATATATATAGAATATATAGCTGAAAGAAAAAGTAACCTAAGCCTGGGATTTTTGTGGGGTGTGTGTGCATATATATATATATATATATATATATATATATATATATATATATATATATACACATACACCCCACAAAAATCCCAGACCTAGGTGTTTTTAATATACACACACACACACACACACACACACACACACACACGCAGGTGTGAGTGTACACACACAGACACACAGAACAGTATTTTAATCCCACAGCTATATATACTGTATAGGTGTGGGATTAAAATACTTTCTCCAGAAAAATAGCAGTGTATGTGTGTATTACATATTAAATTATACACGCTGTGGGTTAAACCACAGAGCCTAGGGCTTGCCGGTCAGAAGGTCGCCGGTTCGAATCCCCGCGACAGGGTGAGCTCCCGTTGCTCGGTCCCAGCTCCTGCCAACCTAGCAGTTCGAAAGCACGTCAAAGTGCAAGTAGATAAATAGGTACCGCTCCAGCGGGAAGGTAAACGGAGTTTCCGTGCGCTGCTCTGGTTCGCCAGAAGCGGCTTTGTCATGCTGGCCACATGACCTGGAAGCTGTACGCCGGCTCTCGGCCAATAAAGCGAGATGAGCGCCGCAACCTCAGAGTCAGACACGACTGGACCTAATGGTCAGGGGTACCTTTACCTTTATCATCTTCCTCAGGAGGTTGTGGACTCTTTCCTTGGAGATTTTTAAGCAGAGCTTGGATGGCCACCTGTCATGGATGCTTTAGTTGAGATTCTGGCATTGCAGGGTACTGGACTGGATGACCCTTGAGGTTCCTTCCAACTCTACAATTCTATGATTCTGCATATAAATATGTGGAACATATGCAGCCCAGTCTTCTCAAAATCAGTTGCCTCTGTGTTGAATAATACTTATTCCCAGCTAAGGACACATTGGTTTGCAACCCTGATCTCACATTCACAAGAGTGGGATTGTTCTGATTGCAAAAGCATTGCAAATACCGGTAATCTATTTTTGCAGGAAGGCATTTGGCAATTGAAGGTAGGCTCCTCTGCCGGAAGCGGTATGAGCTCCGTCCTGTTGAAAGAATGTGTTAAAATGTGCAGTGCCCCTTGTTCGCTGGCCAAGATCCTCACAGTTCTGTGTGTTGTTGCGCATGTGTTCAGAACTTAAAATAAAAATTCAAGTAGTAAGATGTGCTAGTTAGGACACTTGGCCAATTTATTCCAACACCAAACTGCTCTTACAGCTGACAAGGAGCCATTTAGTGCACAGTGTTGCTTTCAATTGCCCCCACAAAATTTCAGCCGAGAAAGGTGCCAATTTACAGACAAACAGGTTGGGAAGCAAAGCACTTCAGGAATAAATTGACCAGGTTAATTTGGCATTGGCTTCCTTGGAAGTTTTCAAGAAAAATCTGGACAGCCAGCATGCTTTCAGGATATGGCATGCTTCACAAGAAGACTATTCCTAGTTCATTGAGTGAGTTGTGTCCAAACCTGCTGCACGATCAATTCTATTATATTTCTGGGATTTGCAAAAGGCACCTCTGTAGAGACCTATAGCAGCTTGTGCCAGCACAACCCAACAATATATTCAGCTGACACAGGAACCTAGAAGCTTCCAAAGTCCAGACTATCAGTTCTCTGTGCCTGCATAGTTTCTTTGACCAGGACCTCTCTAATGATACTTGAGTTCAGATTCTCTTTCTTTTTAAAAGTTTTTTATTTATACATTTCATTAGTTTTACCATCCATTTAACATTTCAAAATTTGACTTCCTTTCCCCTCTCTCTGCGGCTCCTTAAATAGATTTTTTAATATCTTCTGCATTTCCAAATTCATTTAACTTGCTCATTTAATTATCTACTTTAACTATATATTCTTATAAAGCTGCAGGTTGTTACAATAATCCTGCTAAGGTTTTCATCTGTTTACAATTTATCTGTAAATATTCAATAAACCATTTACATTCTTTTATAAAAAGTTTGTTGCCTTGATTTCTTATTCTTCCAGTAAGTTTCGCCATTTCTGCATATTCCGTAAGTTTTTGTATCCATTCTTCCTTTACTGGGACTTCTGCTTCTTTCCACTTTTAGGCAAGTAACATTCTTGCTGCTGTAGTCACATACATGAAGAAATTTCTATACAATTTAGGTAGTTCTGTCCCATAATTCCCAAAAGAATAGCTTCTGGGGGTTTTTTTCTATAAGTTATTTTGAACATCCTTTTCGCAACATTCAGATTCTCATGGGCACATCAGAAACAACCTAAGGTGCTTCTGGGCTAGCAACTTCGAACTATGTATATACCGTATGTGTGGTTGCAAGAACCAATGATCCCTATTCCTAAGTCTGAACAAAATGCTTGTGTAACCTGAAGGTGGGCTGTCGAAATTGTGTATTGTTTTGTAATGAATTGTTGGGTCTCTGGACCGTAATAAAGATTTGATTGATTGATATATACCGTATGTATGTTTGTACCTGCTATATATTTTGGATTTGTCTGTCTGTCCGTCCATTAGTTCTCTACAGATCTCGCTGCCTCTAGAGATATTGTTGCTAACTTGGCAGAAGGGTTCCTGAGGTGGGGGGCAGCGGTCTTTGCTGATGCTCAGGCACCCTCCGCCATTTTGAATCAAGATGGCAGACTAAAGCATCACTTTGCTTGGGGGGGGGCGGGCGTAACTCACTTGGAAGGATATATTTTAAAGGCCAGCAGCCTATATTTCCACTTTGCTGCACATTTTGTGAGTTTAAATCTCACAAGATTCTCGCCAAACAGTACTTGCATTTGCACATTGCTGGGGATGCGCCATTTGGGCTGGCACATCTACGGTTCCCTTATTCGTTTATGGCAACTGTTGCCATTATCATCACAGGGCAGTGAGCATGACAGTACCTTGCACCAGAGGCGTAGCAAGCCCAGGTGGTACCCGGGGGCGGAATTTTTTTTGTCACCCCCCACCACTTTAATTTTAAAAAAAATTAAAAAGTGTCACCCCCCTCTGATGGTGCCACTTTGCGAGGTGTGGAGGTTTTGTGTGTGTGTGTGTGTGTGTCTATTATCTCTTTTTTTCAATAAAGTTAAAATAATAAAAAATGATAAAAAAATAAAAAAAATAAAAAGTGTCACCCCCCTCTGATGGTGCCACTTTGTGAGGTGTGGGGGGTTGTGTGTGTGTCTATTATCTCTTTTTTTCAATGAAGTTAAAATTTTAAAAAAAAAATTATTATTTTTTTTAAAGTGTCACCCCCCCTCTGGGGTGGAACCTGGGGCGGCCCGCCCCCCCCGCACCCCTGTTGCTACGCCCCTGCTTTGCACACAAAGAAAGCAGTGGGCCAGACAACTCGATGGGGCATCGTAGGGGACATTCCCCTGATGCTGTGGATGTCATTCGGGGTGACCCAATGCTTATTTTGTGGTGCACAACTCCCTTATTCATAACTGAGGACATTGCACATGAATGTGATTTGTGCTAAAACAACACACAGAGTATGATGGCATCCCACGTTTCCGAGCACAATTCAAAGTGTTGGTGCTGACCTTTAAAGCCCTAAATGGCTTCGGTCCAGTATACCTGAAGGAGCGTCCCCACCCCCATCATTCTGCCCGGACACTGAGGTCCAGCGCCGAGGGCCTTCTGGCGGTTCCCTCACTACAAGAAGGCAAGTTACAGGGAACCAGGCAGAGGGCCTTCTCGGTAGTGGCACCCGCCCTGTGGAACGCCTTCCCGCCAGATGTCAAAGAGACCAACAACTACCAGACCTTTAGAAGACATCTGAAGGCAGCCCTGTTTAGGGAGGCTTTTAATGTTTAATAGATTATTGCATTTTATTGTTCTGTTGGAAGCCGCCAGAGTGGCTAGGGAAACTCAGCCAGATGGGCGGGGTATAAATAATAACTTATTATTATTATTATTATGGCAATGTATGAAATAGGTAAAGGTAAAGGGACCCCTGACTGTTAGGTCCAGTCGCGGACGACTCTGGGGTTGCGGCGCTCATCTCGCTTTACTGGCTGAGAGAGCTGGCATTTGTCCGCAGACAGCTTCCGGGTCATGTGGCCAGCATGACTAAGCCGCTTCTGGCGAACCAGAGCAGTGCACGGAAATGCCGTTTACCTTCCCGCTGGAGTGGTACCTATTTATCTACTTGCACTGCGTGCTTTCGAACTGCTAGGTTGGCAGGAACAGGGACCGAGCAACGGGAGCTCACCCTGTCGCGGGGATTCGAACCGCCGACCTTCTGATCGGCAAGCACTAGGCTCTGTGGTTTAACCCACAGCGCCACCTGCGTATGAAATAGGGTATTACAATTCATATTTTGAGGTGTAGGGTCAAATAAACTACCGTATTTAGCCTAGTCATAGAATCATAGAAAGTTCAGAGTTGGAAGGGGCCATAAGGGTCATGTAGCCCAACCCCCTGCAAAGCAGGAATCTTCTTGCCCGACGTGGGGCTCGAACCCATGATCCTGAGATTAAGAGTCTCGTGCTTTATTGACTGAGCTATCCAGGTGTTCATGCAGCTCTTTCTTGAATAAGGAACTGGCACCCAACTTCAGCAGCGAAGAAAACTGAAAAGAATGATACCTGCAATGTCCAACTACTGAGGTATAGATATTGGGGGGGGGGGGAGAATCACATTCAACCTTATTCAGCACTCTTGGTATCAATATACCATTTTTGATGGTGTGTGCCTTTTCCCACAGGGAAGTCGCAGAAAGAATGTAGTTGGTCAAGGGAGCCCTGGACTCAATATATATATTTTGCATTATCTGCAAAGACTACAAGCTATATGTGTATATCAGCGTCCGGAACTGTATTACTGAAGCCTGATCTTCTGCAGCAGTAAACGATTTAGGACCTTAAGCTGCCACTGTTTGGTGACTGGAACTAGGGGCAACTTCCGCTATATGGGTATCTCCTCAGAGAGGGGTAGCAAGATTTCTGGGAGTGATCAGAGTCCTTAAAAACCATGTACCACAAATATACTGTCACCAGTAGCCTTCATTCAATGAAAACCAAATCCAAGTTATGTGTTGGTTGGCACCCTTGAGATCCCTTGCCACTTAGGAGTGTGGTATGCATGTAACAATATAGTAGAAATATGCGAGTTGTCGGTTTGGGATGGACAGGTGGGGAAGCCTCTTGTTACTCAGAAATAAGCACACAACTTGCATGGCTGAAGTTCATTTTTTATTTAAATAACACTTTAAAAAGAAAAAAAACCTACAAAATTTTACAAGGCATATATATATATATATATATTATTTACATATAAATGTAAACATACTATGTCTAAACTAATGATGCAGATAAATCTGAGGCACAAACTGCATCAAAAATAGTAGATCGTACATCTGAGTTCAGTCTTGTTCCTATTTTATTCCAGTAACATTTGAAATAGTTCTCAATTCTCTAAATAGTCCTGCCTGCTAACTCAGTTGCCCAACACGTGGCTTACGAGAAGCATTAGGAATCTCTATTCAATACAACAGCCTTTGTGCACAAGGTGTGGACCATAAAATCTCTGGAAGTCCCACAGTCTTTCCAGCTTTGAGAGTACAGTCGTTTCAATTCCTTCAGATTACTAGATGCCATTATCAAATCCTACAGAATCCATATCTAAGCCAACTCAGCAGCGAGCCCACCTAAGTTGAATCTTACTTACCGGTACTTCCATGTGAGTGCACACAGGACAGCAGCCTCAATTTGTTTGCTTTTTAATTTTTCTTCTGTTAGTCACAAAGAGGGACGAAAGCTTTGCAAGACACTCTGAAGTACACCTAAGGTTTCATCCACAACAGTGGCTGCATATTTTCAAGTCTATCTTTTTGCAGGCCACAAACTAGAAACTAACAAAGCAAGGTTCTGTCACATAGCAAACACCACTTCTAGTACCTAAGTTCCTAATTTCTGCAGAAATTGCGGTACATGCACAGCCCTGTCTATACGCCCTTCAGAACTGGCACATAACATTCCAAAAACGTATGAATGTTTTTCCCCCTGCCCCCTTCTCTCAAATGCATAAGCCAAACGTGAACAGTGCTCACCTTCCTCCTAGTGGATTTAATTTGTTTTATAGTTGCGATGCACCCACCTTCCTCCAATTCACATCACATTTGAACGATTACAAGAAAGGCATTCAAAAGAACGACTTGCAACCCTATCCCACCCCTGGTTGTAGCTGCAACAAAGGTTATAGCATCTTTCCACGCGAGGCAAGAGGGACAACCCTAGACAGTTCTGCTCTCCTTGTCTCTCAAAATCTCTCCTACCTATTAGCAATTATGATCAGCCTATTGATTCTCACAATAGGGGCTTCCTGCCTTGCTTTGAGAGAATGTTTAGGGACTTGCCTATTCAAAGACGGAGGTGGCTGAATTAGAGATGCAACATTTCTGGAAATGTTGAGGCCCTGGGCAAAAGAAATGGAAGGGGTGTGGAATGAAACATACACGATACTTTCCTATCAAACCCAGACTTACTTTACTGCTTTAACAAGATAAAATGTGTCATTTAGAATGTAGTAAGCCTCTAAAATGGTACTGCTTGACACATTTATAAAATTCAAACAGCAATCCTATGCACGTCAACTCAAAAGGAAGACCCACTCTTTGAGCAGAGCTTACTCCCAGGTACGCAGCCTCAAAAGTATAAATAGCTTACAGTGCAATCCTACATGATATAGTTCTACTGAGGAGTAAGCTCTACTGAGTTCAATGAGTTGTAGTATCGCCAAGCTAGAACAAAGGTTGCCAGATATGGCAAGCAGCAATTCACAAGCCCCAAGTGCTCCTCTCGTGTAGATGGCAACAGCCTCTAGGCACAACTTCAGCACAACAGCACTCTCCCCACCTGTGATTTCTAGCAACAGGTATTCAGAAGTATGCTGCCTCCAACAATGGACGTAGAAGACAGCCATTGACTACTGGGCACCTGGCAATGCCAAAGCTAAGTTTGGATAAATTTGAAAAGCTTTATACAATTAGTTTTCTGCTTTTTCACTGCAACCGTTGTACCACTTGCAAGGCAACGCTTCTGCACAATGCGTGCCACTTATTAGGAACAAATACACAAAGGATTGTGTCCTCTGTTCCCTGTTGACCCACACAGATTGGCAGGTGGAACTTTGGAGAGGCTAAATCTGGTATGTTATGGGTAGTTCTTGTTCTGGTATGTTATGGGTAGTTCTCTGGGGGATTCTATGCTTCTCATTTTGAAAAGTTATGGGTCTCAACAATCCAGTAACTTCACCAAATGAGGTAAGTTTCCAACACGAGTATCACTTCCACAAGTGGGAATTAAAGTCCGCCACATGTGTACACAACTGTGTCGCTACACAGTATGTTCACATAACATAAAGCACTGGATAGGGATGTGATTTTCTTAAAATCTCAATATCAAGTTTATGTGCACAGATTTCCCCCCCTTCTAATTTTCATCTTGCTCTTTAATCTTGATGGGGTTAGGTTCACCCACCCCTGCTAAAAATGCCAACAATTATTGCCCATTATATGCATTATTATATGTATATTCACTCCAGATTTCCTAAAGCAAGCAGTACATACCGTAGGTACATACAATGATGCATATAACCATATGAAATACCTATGCATTAATTTACTTATAAAATTATGATGAAGTATACTGAAGCATAGAGATTGACTCTTTTATGTACATCATACTTTGATATACATTTTTGGGGGCATATTATTAGTTGGGCTTGGCTTGGGCATAAGTGGGTGCTCAAGGCAAGAGGCAGTCCAAGACGAGCAAAACTGAATGGGGTTGGAACTGCCCAAATCAGTGTATAAAACCATTTAAAAACATTCCTCCATTCTTAGCGCTGAGTGGTGTGGGTTTCTACAGTCCATGTTGGCCATCAGACCTATGCACTTTCATGTGTGATGGGGCACAGGTATGATGAATTTCTTACATGGAAGTAATAAAAGGCATTGTTAGGTTTCCTATTTGTACAGTCAGAAAAACTTAATTGGCATACAATCTCTCAGCAGTAGTAAGAGAGCCTTACAAGTGAGTCCACAAGTTATTAGCCTATGCATGGTTCTACTAAACTCTCTGCCTACACATACCTCTATCAATCACTTGTGTCATACTGAGAACCTCAAAAGGAAAAAAGAAAGAAAAGACATCCCAGTTTTTTAAATTCCCTTGCCTGGGTGAAATTTGTATTCATCACAGGTGACAAGGCTACTGACAATTACCACCTGCCTTAATGCTATTTGACATCTTTGCATAAAAACGCTTGAAATCTGTACTCCACTTCCTATTTTGTTTTTAAAATGGTAAACCTGAGTTACATCTACCCCAGAGACAGCTTTTGCTTTATCTTATTGGGGTACGCAGCCTTTCCTAACAGCAAGAATCATATTGGAGTACACCAAAATTACAGAGCGTCAGCATGTTAAGAGCACAGGTCACTGAATTAAGACTGGTATATTCACATCCATTCAAAAACTTTCAAAAAGATATACACAACATACACAATTTATACATACGTAAACAAGAGTATAAGCCTTGCTTCAGGAATATTTGTTGCCCCCTTCACCTTCAAATGCCACATACAGCTGTGTCCTGTGAGCCGGCCGGCTTCTATACTTGCATCATTCTTACTCCTCAGGAGATTTACATCTTCACGTATTTGCAACAGAAAACCAATGGAGAAACCTCATTCTAATCATCACTGTCACTTCCAGATTCACTCAACTGCAAGTCATTTCCTGTTTTTAAAAAGAGGAAGTTAGAATTACTCGTTGGCTGTGATCTACACTAAAGAATTGCTGTATTTGACCTCAAATACACTGGGGAGAAAAATAGGGCATTAGGCTGAAACACACTATCCCTAGGTCATATATTTATTTTAACGGAATTTATGTACAGGACTGCCACTGTCGTTTACCTCTGCTCAGCATTCACTGGCTTAAGATTCACCAGGAGTCTGGAGGTGGCAGTGACTCATCTGCCCTGCAAACTGGTAGCTTTCAATCTACTTGCCTATTGGCTTCATGTAGCGTTTAACATTTAAAAAAGAATAAGCTCATTTGTCTCATCGCAGACTTGGCCCAGCAGATGACAGACTGGAACAGCAGCACCCATTTTCTGCAGCAATTGCTGGCACCAGTTTCATTCGCAGCTGGAAGAATTTAGACCGAGTCTGCTTTGTGTTCATATGAGGCCAAGTTGTGAAATCATATCACTTGAAATCTATGTTAATTCTTAGTTGTTATTATTAAGCATTTCCTTATTTATTTTTTAAAGCAGCACTTGGGCACCATAAAAGAGGCAGGAAGTGGTCTGATTATTTCTATCCACTCACACCTCTAACATGCAGCTCAGTAAAGTCAATGGGCTGCCAGGGGACTTCTGAACTAAGCCTTACAACATGAATGAATGAAACAGAAACAAACCCAATTTTGTTAAAACCCAAAGGCCTCCATCTGTGTAGATCGTGCTTGACCACTTGCCGAATGATCTGCATTCAATTGTGGGCTAAATACACACCCATACATGTAACTGAACCAGACACCATGTTTTATTTAAAAAACAGAAACGCTAGCTTCAGGAGAGAGGAATTTAAAAAGAAAGAAGGAAATTACGAGAAGGGAAAGGGCTGGGTACCACATCCCCTTCTCTCCCAAAGCCGCTTTTAAAAGCCAGCACTGGGTCTCAGTTACACATCTGTGTGTCTAATGTGTATTTAGATCCTTAGAAAGTGCATGTGCTGTAATAAATACATGCAGAAGACAATAAACTTACTGAGCGTGCTCATGAGCTGATTGCTTCCTTGTGGCCTGCTGGTTCCGTTGGCAACAGAGTTCTTGTTGTTACCCAGCTGGGAAGGGGAAGGGTGTGCAGCGTCATCCCCATCGCTGCTCGAGGTTTCATCATCGCTCCCAGAAGAGCTCTCTGAATCTGACGAGCTGCTTCCGCTGCTGCTACTCATCTGCTCAATTATTTCAACCTCGGCTCTCAACTCTGGATCAAAGGGAGGTTTGCGAGGAGGTCAATAAACGATTCCACGGGCCATCGACGCAGACAGCGAAACCAAAACATAGCAGACCGTTGAGATCTGCCCCCCAAAATCTAAAAGCATCTTAGATGTTATGAAGATCCTGGAGCAGAACGTGGCTGCCAGCATTTTGGCTTGCACCGAAGGACTTAACACATGTCACAACCATTCTTTAAGCATTACGTTTGCTGCCTATTTGCTTCCAAGGCCAATTTTAGATGTTTATTTTACCTTAAGAAACAAATACCTGAGGCAGCTCCTGTCTTAAGATTTTCTGTAAAGGCCTTTCTCCAAGTACTGACTTTAGCAGAGGTATGTTATACATTAACAGAGGGCCTTTTCTGTGGTGACTCCCTGACTCTGGAATGCCCTCCCTTAAAGAGGCAAGCCTCACAGACATTGCATTTTGTTCAGCACAATGCTAGCTGTTTCCTGTTTGCCCATGCACTTTTGATGACATGTATACTCAGAAGTAGGGGACGTGGTTGGCGCTGTGGGTTAAACCACTGAGCCTAGGGCTTGTCAATCGGAAGGTCGGCGGTTCAAATCCCTGTGACGGGGTGAGCTCCCGTTGCTCGGTCCCTGCTCCTGCCCAGTTCGAAAGCACGTCAAAGTGCAAGTAGATAAATAGGTACTGCTCCAGCGGGAAGGTAAACGGCGTTTCCGTGCGCTGCTCTGGTTCGCCAGAAGCGGCTTAGTCATGCTGGCCACATGACCCGGAAGCTGTGCGCCAGCTCCCTTGGCCAATAAAGCGAGATGAGCACCGCAACCCCAGAGTCATCCGCAACTGGACCTAACGGTCAGGGTCCCTTTACCTTTATACTCAGAAGTAAGTCCAAGTGAACCGCATGAGGCTTTCTCTCAGGTAAGAGAGGCTAAGATTGCTGCCTTTAGGATTACAGCCTTAGTCATAAATCTTATTTATAAATAAATAAATAAATAAATCTTATTTATTAGCTTTATTGTTGTATTTATGTATGTATGTAAAGGTTTTATTTACACCTTTGTACACTACCTTGGAATCTTTTTAATGAAGAGCAGTTAACAAAAAAATGCAATTCTTTTTTTCTTTTTTTTTAATGTAGGGGTATACCAGAATATGGTAGTCTGCCAACCATTGATTCGAAAAATATATTAGAAAAGAAATGTATTACACATGATAGCTCTTTCCCTTCATTGCAAAAAGATGGACTAGGCAAGTATTTCAACTCACATTTCTATGGGATTCTAACAGATCTGTCGTCTACTTACCTAATTGTTTTACTCTGACAAATACTCCAGTGTATCAGGGAATTGGAATTGTTGTGTAATGGGGAGTCTAAAATAGGATTATATACTTTTTCCACTGTCTGCAGTTCAAATAAGAGTGAACTGCATTTTGTTTTGCTCTGAGCACTTAAACTGGCTTACTAAGAAGGGCTTGTCTTTGGAAACGCCGATTGACCTGAAATACTAATGAGACTTAGATTTTACCACAGCCTGACCACTAGTTTCACCCTGACAATATTTGTTCCTAGATAGGCAAATCAGTAACAGTAGCTTCACTGCGCAGCTAGATATTTTGGGTGAAACCAATACAATAAATTAGCATTTTTATTTGTTATTTTTAAACCCCTGAAATATAGGTGATGTATTATGACAACAGCATAACATTTTATTTGGAAGGCTACTATTTATATAATAATAATAATAATAATTTATTATTTGTACCCCGCCCATCTGGCCGGGTTCCCCCAGCCACTCTGGGCGGCTTCCAACAAACACTAAAATACATTAAAATATCACACATTAAAAACTTCCCTAAACAGGGCTGCCTTCAGGTGTTTTCTAAATGTCAGGTAGTTATTTATCTCTTTGACATGGGATTTAGGGGCAAACATACAGTGATCATTTTATTGTCAATATTCTACCAAGCTTTTGAGTTTTGCAGGACATTTTATACCTTATTTCAGACACAACTGAAGTTCAGTGCCTTTTAAACTTTTTGCAGAATTTACTTTACACAAAGCATATTTTAAAAAGGTAGATGATCATTTTTAAACCAGTGCAGAACATGTAACCCAATTATTCTGTAGACAAACAGAATTATTCTGTAGACAAACAGAAGAGAAATCACTGAACCCACCTTCATCTACTTTATGCAAGGACTTCAAAGTTCTGTAGACTAAGAAATGCAACTTTGACCTCTCCACTTTGGAGCCAGGCCCCCTGCCACCAATTTTTTAGCTGAAAAGAAATTGCTGCGGTAAGGTCTACTGTGGATGCTGTCACGTTATTCAGAGTGAGAAACTAATCAATTTCCACAAATCTGTCTAAAATGGGACACAAAGAATAAGGAAAACCGGATTTATAGCAAATCCATTGAGAATTCTCAAGTATTTATACTGTGAAGTTACAAAACCACCGTGATTTCCATACCTCTCTTAATGTCATCCAGCTGAGGCTCTGGCGAAGGATTGTCTTTCAGTGGGGAGGTCTTGGGACCCGCTGCTGGTTTTGTAGGAGCTCTGAACTGGGTAGAAGAAGGTTGTGAGGCTCGGGCCGATTGCTGTTCTATCCGGGCCTGGATTTTGCTGCTGCCTTCAGCTCTGAAACAGGATTTTGAACATAGATACAATAACACCTCAAGCATAACACCTATGCATCTTCTCAACTCCCTCTCCCCCCCACCCTCTTCCATCCTTTCCAAAATGTCTGAAAAATCCCAAATTCTATCAGGGTTGTGTAAAATCAGTATCTGTACAATCTAAGCAAATTTAAGACCTGTATGTATGTAAGCACTTTCAGGGAGAGAATGAGACGTAAGCACTTGCTCAAATCTACCAAGGAAATAAATGGTCCTTTAAAAAGTGAAGAAACGAAATGAAACACTGTCCGGATATAACATTTGCCTCTAGTAATTTCTAAAGGCCCTCCTAGCTACGGAATGGATCAAATTCAAATACGCAGCAGTAGCAAACGACAAGGCTCTTTTTTAGACTGTACCACTTTGAGGATTGTATATATCACAGGTAGGCAACTTGCAGCCCACACTTTATTTTCTGTAGCCCTCAACACCTGAAGCTGATGAGTTCCAGTATCTGATCAGAATTCCTCCCTCCCTGTTCTTTTCTTGGCTTTTGAAGTGTGCTCCCTACCTTCTATTTCATTTCAGAACAAAGCTGCAGTTTTTAAAAAAATTGATTAGTAAAAAGTGATTTTAAAAAAACACACACAAAAAAAACACGTTTTCCCTGGTTGTACGCCTTTGGCAAAATAGCTTTTCCCACAGCTATCTATAAATTGGTAGGCTTCTGCCGTGTGTGTGTGTGTGTGTGTGTGTGTGTGTGTGTGTGTGTGTGTGTCACACTAAAGTAAGAAAGGAATTACTTTCATTTGTTTTCCAGAACAGTAGCTGCATTGGGTCCCATATGGACTATCCATTTAAAGCAGTATCATACCACTTCAAAGTTAAGGCTTTCCTCAAAGAATCCTAGGAACCGCAGTTTGTTAAGAGTGCTGACAGATGTTAGACCCCTATTCCCCTCACACAGCTACAGTTCCCAGAGTGGTTTAACAGTCAATCGCTCTTCCCAGGAAACCCTTGAGAGCTGTACCTCCATGAAAATAGGGGTCTCCTAACAACTCGGAGCACCCTTAACAAACTGCCTACCTCTAGTGCAGAGGAATACTGTTCCAGGTTTAAAAATCCCCTGTATGTGTCAGAAACCAGGGTTCTTGCCTTCTCTCTGAGATGCCGATGTTCCATTTTATTTATATATGCATTTTATTTATATACCACTTAATAACAAACAAGCACCACATATATACTGTAATACAGTGATGGAGAACCTATGACACGCGTGTCAGCACTGACACGCATAACCATTTTCGATGACACACGGCCGCATGCAGCCGCATACAGAGAAGTATGGGGCCGCATGCCAAGAAGGACGTTTCATCCTCGGCTACTGCACGGCCAGGTCCAGTAGCCGAGGATGAAACATTTGCTGTAGTGTAGACACTCTGTGCCGGAGGTCTGTAGGCCAAAACAACAGAGCTCCGGCACAGAGTGTCTAGTTCTGGGACTTCCGGTTAGGCCATTAGGGGATCTTTGACCTCACTTCCGGCCGGCGGAGCAGGGTGCAGCCAAATGCCGCAGGGGACGCATCTCTGGGGGCCTTGTGATCGCCATAACCAGCAACCACATAACCACAGCAACCATCATCCAATCTACTGTTCTGGGGTGTCGTTGATTTCTAATTGACCATCATTGCTGAGATAAATGAGGGGGAGGCTGGGAGAGGTGAGGGCCTGTGCTATAAGTGCCGTTTCCCGCCATTAGAAATAGCGGCAGCCATCTTAATTTACATAAGGAACGCCATCCTGCAGCATAGTGTAGACTCCATTTTACCACTATTACTGTTGTGCATGCTTGTTAATACAGTTATATATTACAATTATACATTTTTGTTATTTAAACTATAAATATTGCAAAAGTATGGTTTTTTTCTCGAAGTGACACACCACCCGAGTTATGCTCGGTTTTTTGGCAATTTTTGACACACCAAGCTCAAAAGGTTGCCCATCACTGCTGTAATATATACTCATCAAAATAGTATGTTAAAAAAAGAAAAGAAATCATAGCCAAGGGTTTGAAATATGCCACCTGCAGTGTGAGATAGGGCTATGCCGTGTGTTGTTTTCTCCAAATTAGAAGTGGCCCTGTGTGTTTGTGCCAACCATTTTTACCTTGTCTTCTTGACTTGAATGCTGCTGCTTAGCTTTTCAAGCACATACTCCCCAGTATCGTGATTGATAATAAGCACACAGTCCTTCTGGTATGGTCTTTTATTTCCTTTGAACACCGTCATTGGAGGAGTAGAACCCTGGATGTCAAGAAAAGCAGAGATTACACTGAAGTCCAAACAAGTGCGCACATGCTTATGTCAAGAAAAACTGACTCTTTAACTAAAATACCATATCTAGTCACTCATCTTCAAGGCTACAGTTGGATGCTTTAATAGGCTACCTCTGAATATTTTCAGTTGTAATGTGGTCACTGAACTGCACTTCAACAGTTTGCCAATATACCTGTAGATGTAAGGAAAAACGAATGCCTGCATATTTAACACCTCTCTCTTTATGCTTCTTTGCAAAATGTGCAGTCTTGCAGATTTTTTATTTTAGGCTTCAGGATACTTCTTGGTAGTTCAGTAAGGAGTCAAAGAGAAAACAGAGCTCTAGCAATGCCTGTAGGTAGAACTATTACCAGAAGCAATTCATACATACCGTATTTTTTCATGTATAAGACAATGCTTTTGCTAAGAAAAATTAGGCAAAAATTGGGTGTCGTCTTATACACAGATAGTGAATGCAGAGGGGGGATGTGTGATTAACAGCAGTGGCAATCAGGAGATTGGCAGCGGCGATTGATTGGTGGCTGCGGCAAGGCCTGCTGGCGATTGGCTGTAGCTGCGGCAATTGGGCAGGCAATTGGCAGCTGTGGCGAGACGGGCAGGTGATTGGCGGCTGCGGCAAGTGGGCGGGTGGGCTGTTTTGGCAGCGAGCAGGCAGACAATTGACGGCTAACGGCGAGGTGTGCGATTGGTGGAAGTGACCTCCCCCACCCCCCTAAAAAGCTAAACAATTTAATTTCTTAATTTGGGGTTAAGAAAAATAGGGATCGTCTTCTACATGGGGCCGTCTTATACACAGAAAAATACGGTAAAATCAATATATCATTTATATCCAATGGTGATTCGCGTTTTCAAAGGCAATGACCTAATCACATATATGTAAAAGAACATTCTATAAAACTCAGTCAGAAGAGACTTTCAAATGCAGATTCCAGGCATACACTGAAGTTTACCTAGAACTAAAATAATAATCATAGGCTATGAAAGAAGGGGTCCACAATCGTAGAACTAAAATATACATAGAAAGAGGCTACCTGGGGAGGGGAGGGGGATAGAAACACACACACACAATTTTAGAATAGCTATATACTCACATCCCAGACATACTACATTATTGGTGTTAGTTTAAGGCAACATAGAACAGGTAAAGCTGGCATCTTCTATTAAATCACCACTAGCTGTTACAGGGTTCTTTTGAAAAATGCATACAGTCTTCTTCTTGGACACAAATTTAATACTGTAGTTCAGAGCAAAAAAGCATAGCTGGGGGAAGGAGGAGCAAAAATGTGACACACAGTAAACTTACTGGGATGTGTGGTAATGTAATTGTGACTTCGTCTCCTTTGCCAACTTGAAGCTCCCCTTCACAAGATGTATCGATAGATGCTGGTTTGAAGTCATCTAGAGAGAAAAATAGTTAGTATTCAATATCTATTGAGCTTTAAAGGTTTCCTGATTAACATCCATCTGGGACAATTTCACCCCCTCTTTGCTATTACTGAGGAAGTGTATTATTGTGGTGGATATAAAGGGAATAAGGGAACTGTGAAGGTTAGCTTAAAAGCTTTAGAAAACCCCAACAGTTACTGCATCAGAATATTTTATTTTGTTAAAAGCTTCCCACCGCACTAGTCATTTTGCATAATCTACAAAGCTCCCTTTTGCTGCTGCCCCAAGAAACATTTAATTCTCCACCCACCCAGCAGAAAATCATCACGCTATAACACACTTTTAAATAAACCTTCCAAACTTCAAAAGTAGCTTTTCAAGTGTCTTGTCTGCTGTTAAAGAAATGCCTCTTGTCTCTTTCAACAGTAATGTGATATGCTAGGAAGTTTCAATTACTTAATTTATTCACGTCAAAAAAGTTGCTACTGTAACAGAACCAGTAAAAAAAGTAAAACCAGTAAAAAAAGCACTACCTACTTTGGGCAACCAACAAGTGGTCCCAACCAAGCAGCCAAATGACAACCTGCTGCATGTTTCATGGCTGGAAAAAGTTGTATCCATTATCAATCTCTGCATTATTTTGGAAATGCTGTTAAAAACCTGCTAGCAAGATTCCTCTGGCTAAGAAAAATACTGTAGTATTTTAACTGACAAAGGTTCTGTGCTTTTTAACACCTGCTTGTAGGGTTCCCAACTTAAATGAAAGGCAAAGGCCTGACCTGTACCTCTAACACAGCTTGAAGTGCAGAAATCATCAGCTGAAGCATTTCACGGACCCACAGTATGGGAAAAACACGATGCCCTGATCTTTGCAACCTACTGTTAATAGCAGAAAGAGTTGGCAACCCCTGGTTGCTCGCTGTGCCCCCTATTAAGGACACATACCCTATTGTCTGCAGAAATAGCTGGCAACCCTCCCAAGCATTCATCATGGGGACACAGAGGATAGTAAATAAGCTTTGACCACAGGCAACTAGCCCAATCCAAATCTGTCCCCGATTCTGCACAGAAAGGCTTGCCAGCTTCTTAACTTGCTCCTGTCTCGACCCATTTAACAACTGTTTGATTCCATAGCAGTTAGTCAGGGATTGTGTTTAGTTCCAGGACATAGGAAGCTTTCCCTCCTGATGTCTGCATCTGAAACTTTGAAGGAACGGTTATAGGAAGGGTTTGTGTTCCAGCCATGCTATGGCCAACAAACAATATGTGTAAAGAGTACGAAAGACAGTTAACTCTGCCCCCCAACAAGAAGTAGGGACTGCCAGTTTGTTGCCCCTGTGACCAAGGGCATAACCAGGGATATATGTTTGGGGTGGAGGGACAGGACACCCACCTGTCATCAACCTCTGTCTAACTCTGTCTAGCAGTGTTTCCCCAAATTGGGTCTCCAGCAGTTTTTGGACTACAACTCCCATCATCCCTAGCTAGCATGACCAGTGGTCAGGGATGATGGGAATTGTAGTTCAAAAACGCAGGAGACCCAAGTTTGGAAAACACTAGTCTAGTAGCTTTGGAATGAAATGTCTCAGCAACAGTTGTTGCAAATCACTTTCTTTTGACCCCAAGTGCTCTAAGAAAAAGCTGTCAAAATCCTTCTACAATTTCTACTTTTACTTAAGTATTTTTATTTATTTCCTGGATGCCTGTGACCCTAACACACACACATACAGAAATTTAGCAGGCGAGTATTTCTCCTGCAACTGCATCTCCTTAATACTAATAATACTAATAATAATTTTATTGTTTATACTCTGACCATCTGGCTGGGTTTCCCCAGTCACTCTGGGCGGCTTACAGCATATATAAAAACATAGTAAAACATCAAACATTAAAAACTTCCTGATATAGGGCTGCCTTCAGATAGTCTTCTAAAAGTTATGTAGTTTCCTATGGAGAAAAGCTTCTCTTGATGCTTTTCTGGCTGAGCAGCTGCTCTTAAGGGCACAGGAAGACCCGGACCAGTTAAGAAACAGAACAGAACAGAAATACTGATAACTGAAAACATTTATATTTACTGTCTTTATATTATTATTGTTGTTGTTGTTATTGGGAGGACCCCACCAAATTCAGTGCATTATTTATATTATTATTGTTGTTGTTGTTGTATGACCCAACCGAGTTCAGCGGATTATTTATATTGTTGTTGTTGTTGTTGGAACAACCCCAACAAATTCAGTGGATTATTTATTGTTGTTGTTATTGTACGACCCCACCAAATTTAGTGGATTATTTATATTGCTGCTGCTATTATTATTATTATTATTACTACTACTAATACTACTACTACCGGTCCTACCACCACCACCTTGAAACGCCCTCCCTTCAGATGTCAAGGAAACAAACACAGTTTGAGAAGACATCTGAAGGCAACCCTGTTTGGGGAAGTTTTCAGGGATGGATGTTTCTATTACGGTACTTTTTATATATGTTGCAAGCCGCCCAGAGTGGCTGGGGAAACGCAGCCAGATGGGCGGGGTATAAATAACAAAATTATTAATAATTATTATAATTATTATCAGTATACCCAGGGCCGAATTTAGGTTTGATGAGGCCCTAAGCTACTGACGGTACTGGGGCCCTTTATATGTCCAGCTGTCCTTTGTCAACAACAAATTGTCGCTGTTTTTTGTGTTGAATATATGCTATGTGGTAATTTATGGACCTAATAGGTATCTCAAGCCATTTGCACAGGTTGCAATGCAACCAGTCCATGCAGAATGTGGGGACCCTATATATAGAAATGAGCAAACCAGTGATGTTTTAGGGAGCAGGCGGGGAGCATTACTTACATCATGGGAGCCTACACAACACATAACACTGTTGCTGTATGTAGGTTTTATTTTATTTGTTTTTTATCTTATATTTTGGAAATGTACAGCCAGGTTTTTTTCCCCTTTAATTTTTTGGGGGCCCCGCAAGAGAGTGGGGCCCTAAGCTATAGCTTGTTTAGCTTCTACGTAAATCCGCCACCGAGTATACCGGCCTATACCCTGGACTCTCAGCCCCCTCCACTAGGACGAAGCCCCCCTGGCCCGTCCTGAGAGAAGGAAGGGCTGCCATTCCCCGTCGGGCTCCCGCTCGCTTCCCCTGGAGTCGGCCCTATTGGGCTCCGCGGGGCTTGCTCGCGAGTAGGCCTCTTTTTGCCCTCAGAAGCCGCTTCCCTGCCCCCCCCGGCTCCCCCTCACTCACAGCGGATGGTGTGGAAGGAGGCCTTGGGGTGCCTCTCGAAGCTCTCGCCCAGCTGCAGCGGGTGCTCGTCCTTGTCCAGCAGCGGGTTCGCCGAGCCGTTCATGGCCGCCGAGAGAAAAAGCAAGCGCGGCGGCTCCTTCCCCAACACCCACCGCCGGCAACGACGACGACCAGGCCCGCCCGGGCCCTTTCGCTTCTTCTCCTGCCTGCCCTCCCTTCCGGGCTGCCAGGCGGCGGCGGCGGCGTGTGACCGGGAAAGCGCTCCGCGCCTGAGGGGAGAGAGCAGGTAGGCCTCAACCGCCGCTAGGCCCAGCACAGGCCGCGCTCCCTCGTGGCCGCCAAAGCCCCCGAGAGACGCTTAGCGGGGTGGGGGGGAGAGAGGAGGAACGCGGCCTCTGAGCATGTCCAGAGCGCCGCAGACTTCGGAAATTATCCTTCCTATTTTGCGCCCTTACGGCTCGGAGAACACACGGCCTCTGAGCATGTCCAGAGTGCCACGGGCTTCAGGAATTATTCTTATTTTGCGCCCTTACGGCTCGGGGAATTATGCGGCCTCTGAGCATGTCCAGAGCGCCACGGGCTTCAGAAATTATTCTTATTTTGCGCCCTTACGGCTCGGGGAGGAACGTGGCCTTTGAGCATGTCCAGAGTGCCACGGGCTTCAGGAATTATTCTTATTTTGCGCCCTTACGGCTTGGGGAGGAACGTGGCCTCTGAGCATGTCCAGAATGCCAAGGGCTTCAGGAATTATTCTTATTTTGCGCCCTTATGGCTTGGGGAGGAACGTGGCCTCTGAGCATGTCCAGAGTGCCAAGGGCTTCAGAAATTATTGTTATTTTGCGCCCTTATGGCTTGGGGAGGAACGTGGCCTCTGAGCACGTCCAGAGTGCCAAGGGCTTCAGAAATTATTGTTATTTTGCGCCCTTATGGCTTGGGGAGGAACGTGGCCTCTGAGCACGTCCAGAGTGCCACGGGCTTCAGAAATTATTGTAATTTTGCGCCCTTACGGCTCTGCGCCCCTTTTGGGGGGGGACCTCCCGCAGCGCTGCTTGGACCCCTGACGGTAGGTCAGTGGGTGGCACTCAACACCCAAGGAGATGGGGGGTAAAAAATGCATTAATGAAGCTGCCTAAAATTGGGCCCCCAGTCATGGATGCTTTAGTTGAGATGCCTGCCTTGCTGCGGGTCAAACTAGATGACCCTCGGGGGTCCCTTCCAACCCTACGATTTGGTGATTCGGTGACTATAGCCGCGCCGAGCGTAACAGCTCGGGATTGAAATTGGGGTGTGTTTTCCTGTGAAGAGGTCTGCAATTGGGGAATGGGTCTAGGAGGCCACTGTAAGCAGATGAAAACATTAGCAGGATTTTAACAACACTTGTAATGTAGCAAATATCATGGGCAATTTGGAAAGATACAAAATAAGCGTTATGAAATAATATGCAGTTGAGAGGGTGTACAATAGGACCCATGGAGTGGAAGGTGGGAAGTCAAGTGATTTGGTGAAATCTCGAAATATGGATGTAATTTGGATTGTTATAAATTTAATGCTTGTAAAACCAAATAAAAATTACTGTAAAAAAAGAAATGAAATTGGGGAATGGGGAAGGCTCCGCAAATGAGCTTATGTGCCCATCACCAACAGGGATGTGTTTTCCTGTGAAGTGGAACAGTAGGCAGCTGATCGGGGCCAAGTTGGGACCATGGATCCACCTAGCTCTGTGTTTCCTGCTGTTTTTTCAGACTACAACTCCCATGATCCCTAGCTAGCAGAACCAGTGGTCAGGGATGATGGGAGTTGTAGTCCGACAACAGCTGGAGAGCCAAGTTTGAGAAACACTGGAAGGGAATGGAGACCTGCAAGGCTCCAGGTGTTGTTGGACTCCGGCTCCCTCCCAGCAGCCCTGTCAGTGGGCAGGGGCCAATGGGAGATGGAGTCTGGCAACATCTGGAGGGCCACAGGTTCCTGACCCCTACCCTAGACCAGGGGTTCCCAAGCTATGGTCTGTTTCATTCAGGTGGTCCATGACTTTGCAGTTGAAGACAGGCAACAGCACATCCACGGCTTTAAAAATGCATATCGGTTTTTAATTATTGTATTTTTATTGCTTCTTTTGGTTTTTTGCATTGTATTGTATTTTATTGTGCTACAGTTTGTGGAATGCAAATTGTAAATGCTATAAAATGCAATATAATTATAAGGAGTAAAAGTAGCAATCAAAATGCAATAAAAAATCTCACCCTGTGCAGTGCAGCTGCTGCAACAAACAGACAGAGAAATTGTTAAGTCAGGGGTGGCCAACTCCCAAGAGATTGCGATCTACTCACGAGAGTTAAAAACTGGCAGTGATCTACCCCCTTTTTTGGGGTTCAGGTCATAGTTGTTGAGCTTTTTTTAGGAGAGCCTAAGATGTTGAGCTTCTTTGGGGGGAGCCAGTGATCTACCGGTAGATCACGATCTACCTGTTGGACATGCCTGTGTTAAGTGATTTGCCAAGACCCTCTTTGAAGGAAAGATGCTTTGCTTGCACAAAGGGGTCAGCACACAATTTCTGGGGAGCGCAGCCTCTTTTATATGCTTGAACCAGGCTATGGTTTTTCTTTTACTTCTCACTCTGCCACTCTGGTAGTATGAGAAATTCAAGAAACCTCTAACTTTCTGAACACTATTCCAGAACTTCAGTTCCCAGGTGGAAACTACAATAAATCTTTAAACACACTGCAGCTAGCCAGCTCCCTCTGGTGTTACTGTAAAATACACATGCCCACCCACCAAATCCTTAAAAACTTGTTATCTCATTTGCTGCCATAGCTACTTTGTGGCTCTGATGGACTTCTTCAATGTACTCTTCCTTTACATTCCCAGATGAAGGAAAAAATTACTTTATCATCTGGCCTGCTAGGTGTAGTAGGAGAGAGAGAGAGCATCTTCCGGGTGTGTCAAGCACCTTGATCTTCAGTTTCATATGAAAGTTGGGAAACTACATTCAGATGATAGGAAAACAGTGAGATTATGTGGGTATTTGGAAATGAATCCTGGGACCTTGACGTCCTTTCCCAATTAGAATTGGCAGTAGGTTTGGTGGTGGGATCCAGACATATGCAAACACAGACTAGCTCAGGGTGGAAGTGGCTGGAAAATGTTTACAATATATATGCCTGTTGCACGGATTAACCTTCAAACGTAATAATAATAATAATAATAAATAAATAAATAATAAATGTATTACTTATACGCTTCCAATCTGGCCGGGTCTCCCCAGCCACTGTGGGCTGCTCCCCAAAGAATATTAAAAACACGATAAAACAGACATTAAAAACTTCCGTAAACAGGGCTGCCTAGAAGACATCTGGTCTTCTAAAAGTTGTACACCAATCTATCCTGGTAGGGATAGATTTCTTCTTGAACCTTGGCAGGGTTCTCGGAGCTTGTTCTTTCTGTCTAAAAAAAAAAAAAAAAATCAACTACATTTTCCAAAGGTGACGTTAGAGGGAAACGACACATTTCAAGGGCCCCTTTATCATTTTGTAACATGTCCAGCGAAAGATGAAAAATGCTAACCTTGTCTTTATTGTCCTTCTCAGTCTAGTTCTTTTCCGAAGAGACAATTGCGGTAGTTGAAGAATAAAGCAACTCTGAATCTCCAGGGTCCTCCTTAATTAAGATGACCGACTCCAGGCCTCTGCAAGGTGAATCGTCTGTTGCTCAGCTTGATGTAACCATCTCAGCTTGTGAAGACGGGGCATTCCAAAAGAGAGGGCACAAAGCAAGAATTCTTAGCCCCGAAGAAGCCGAAAAACTGGCCAAAGAACAGGTCTTTGTCTCTGACTTCAAACAACAGAAACTAGAGAAGGAAGCGCAGAAGAACTGGGATCTGTTTTACAAAAGAAACAGCACCAACTTTTTCAAGGACAGGCACTGGACAACTAGAGAGTTTGAGGAATTAAAAGCATGCCGTGAAGTGAGTGTCATTATGCATGCAAGAGCTACAGTAGAAATGTATTTTTAGTGAGCTGGAAAGCCCTAGCCAATCTTTGTTCCATCTTAATTCATGTAAAATTTTGCATGAATGCAATGGGTACGTAGATGCACCTTGCTGTTTCCATGATGCTGCCTGGGCAGTTACTATGGTAAAACTTGATTTGGCAACTCCTCAGATATTTTTGCTGATGCCAGTCAGTTACTTAGCATGCAAAGGTCCTGCTCACATAAACAGAACTTCCCATTTCTGCGGAAATTGTACATTGCAATCCTTTGTACAAATGCTTCATTCAGCTCCAATGAACTCCTTGCTCTAGATGGTTATGGTGTATTTTATTTAATCAGAATTACATAATATGTCATCTAACAAATCCTAGACATTGTACGTACACTGGAGTCCCTGCAGTGATTGCAGGATAAGTCAGTATTAGAATTACTTGCCCCACCCCTGCAAAAAAAAAGAAGTCAGGACAACAATAGTATTCCAGATGCCTCTAGTATAGATTAGTGAATAACCTGGGAGGATCTGATGTTGACACTAAGTAGGGATAAATCTGGTTAGTGCTTCGATGGGGGACCGCTGGGAATCACAGTATTACTGTAGTAGACATAGCTGCCCGTTCTACCCCCACAGAGGTGGTTTGGAGCCTAATTTGCTTGGAAGATTGTATCTGTTGGGCAATGAAGACGGGATGATGATGATGATTTTATACCCCGTCCATCTGGCTGGGTTTCCCTAGCCACGCTGGGCTGCTTACAGCAGATAAAAATATATATAATTCATCAGAACAAATGGCAATCTGGGGAAAACCCAGATTCCTGTTAGCTCCAATTGAGCACTAAAGAGCAGTTTTCCCCCCAGGAGGGTGACAGAAGCAGCAGAACAAGGGGAGGTGTGGATAAGCCAGTCTGTATATACATATGTTTTCATTGTGAAATCGCAATGCATCATACAGCTTAAATCATAGTGGGAGATGATGTTCTTGTTGTGATTAGTAGTATTTATAACCTGCTCTTAATTGGATATTTCAGTTACAGAGCAGGGGACAATACTGCTCTGTAAATAATAAAAAAATAACAATTAAAAATATACAAAGTAAATATAACAATGTGTCGAAATTACAGAATCTGTAAAAGCAGGTCCAGCATATAACATAAACATATGAACAACTCCATCACAAAATAAGCACTCTCCCTTGGAGAGGGCCCACTGTGCGCCAACAGACTCTCACTCTGTTGGCTTATGAACAACTTAATGCCTATCACCCTTGCTCTCCAACCAAAACAGGCTGTCATCCTGAATAGCTGCCCGTAAGCATCTGCAACAACAACCTTGTACCCTGTTTTTCCGCAGTAGCAACACAGCAAAAAACACACACACACAAAAAGAAGCACACAAAAGAGGATTGTGCCCTCATGGAGACCCCAAAGCGATGACGACAATGAAGAGAGACGTCCCTTCCTTGGCTGTCTTTATTGTAAATGAATGATTTCCAGGGTGATAAAACTTAGCACTACAATGTGAATAATATGTGTGGACCTTGTTTCTGAAAACATTGCAGCTTTTTAATGATGCATTTCACTCTGGAAAGCTATATCAAATGCGATTGTTTCTCTCCCAAACAGTTTGAGGATCAGAAACTCACCATCCTTGAAGCAGGCTGTGGTGTCGGGAATTGTTTGTTTCCACTTTTAGAAGAGGATTTGAATATCTTTGCTTATGCCTGTGATTTCTCTCCCCGAGCTGTGGAATATGTAAAGGTTGGTGACATGTTTGTCTTACCCCCCTCCCCCCCGCAAGAGACCAGTGCCTAAATGTTCTTTGAAAAGGGAAAGTAGGAATTCCCTATTTTAAAAAATGAATGATAAAAGAAATGAAGAAAAAGAGGAGGAGGACAGATTGTGCCAAAAATTAGGGGTACCTACATATGTTGTGTAGGGACGCGGGTGGCGCTGTGGGTTGAACCACAGAGCCTAGGGCTTGCCGATCAGGAGGTCAGCGGTTCGAATCCCCGCGACGGGGTGAGCTCCCGTTGCTTGGTCCCTGCTCCTGCCAACCTAGCAGTTCGAAAGCATGTCAAAGTGCAAGTAGTTAAATAGGTACCGCTGCAGCGGGAAGGTAAACGGCGTTTCCGTGCGCTGCTCTGGTTCACCAGAAGCGGCTTAGTCATGCTGGCCACATGACCCGGAAGCTGTACGCCGGCTCCCTCGGCCAATAATGCGAGATGAGCGTGCAACCCCAGAGTCGGTCACGACTGGACCTAATGGTCAAGGGTCCCTTTACCTTTACCTTTACATATGTTGTGTAGGGTTTAATACACGGCTGTTCCCAATTATTATTCATTTACACATTTGGTTAGCCCGATATAACAATTTCTTGAGAGTGACTGCTACACCAGGCTAACCAAATAAGGCTTAACTCTCCCCACCCTTGCATTTGATTATATGATCAGTGATAAATACTTATTCTCGAATGCTACAGTGTATGGCATTGAGTCCCAGTCATGGTTTCCTTTCTTCCATTTTTCATGTTGAGATCAGCAGGCACAAACACTCCATTAAAAGTCTGTTGTTCAGTTGGAATGTTTATGCGCTTTGTAAAAAAGTAGGTGTCATATGACTGAAAATACTGAATTGGAGGCTTGAAAAGAAATCAGTCACCTTCTTTGCAGAGAGACAGGGTAGCCTGGGTAGCACAAGAGGAAAATCTTCACAACTTCCATGGTCAACTTTGGTTAAGGCTGGCGTGGCAATAGTCTCCCTTGTTTTAGCCACATACGTTTCTGCAACCATAATCAGTACATAGCAGAATGTGCTCAGATAAACAGAAGAAATGTATATATTCCTATGCTCTTTTTATCATACTGCATATTTTGACTAACTTTAACTCATGTATATCTGTGACGTTATAAGGATTAAATAAATTCTTTTCTAATATGAAAATGTCAGGGAAGAGATTGTTGCCAGGTTTCAGGATGCAGAAAGCTATCTTCCAATAATTTCAAAAAACAAAGATGCTATCTATCCTTTTTTATTACGGTTTTTAAAGAAAAATATTTTCGGATTTTGAAGATTTAGAACAATGCAGTCTAGCATATTTGAAGACAGGTTTTCAAATGATCAATTTATTAAAAGTGACTTGTCCAAGATATTGACCATGACCACAGAAGGCTGATGGTATAATAACTCCATGAACAGAATGGGACTTCCTTGATTATTCATGCCACAGTGATTCTGGCCACTGGTAAGGCTAGTTGTTAATGAGTTCAAAAGCAGTTATTTATCATACCTGCTGCAAAAAAAAAACCCCAAGAAGACACCATAAAGAAAACCCCAATGTAATACACAGTGGCCTCACATGTTTGGAACGATGGGCTAAAATGCTAGTTTGATTTCTAAAAAATCTGTTTCTCTAATTCAACACTAAATGAGTTTTGTAAGGATTATTTGATACTTATCAACCTTGGTTTTCAAACAGCTTAGTTCTCAAACGTTTTGGCTCCCGAACGCTGCAAACCAGAAAGGGACTGTTCGGTTTCCGAACTATTTTTGGAAGCCAAATGTCTGACGGGGCTTCTGTGGCTTCTGATTGGCTACAGAAGCTTCCTGCAGCCAATCAGAAGCCGTGCTTTGGTTTCCGAATGTTTTGGAAGTTGAATGGACTTCTGGAACGGATTCCGTTCGACTTCCAAAGTACAACTGTACTATACTATAATATAATATACTATCTAAAATCTTGATTTAGTGACATGTTTGTGGTATATCTGTGCCACAAAGGGATAGAAATGATTGTTCTCCTGCTGTTTCATGCTTTCCTGGGGCACTTTTCAAAAAGTCTTCATTTCAGCAAGTGAAATTGGAGCATTTGATTGCAAAATGTTTCTAAGAAAAAACCTTTTCACTTCATAGCAAAACCCTTTGTATGATGCCCAGAGATGCAAAGCATTCCAGTGTGACCTTACCAAAGATGACATTTTGGAAAATGTACCGTCAGATTCCGTGGATGTTGTGACCTTAATATTTGTGCTGTCTGCTATTCATCCTGAGAAGATGCGTCTAGTTTTGCACAATCTTTATAAAGTAAGTAAGCTTGCATTTTAATCAATCTACCATAAAATCATCAAACATGTCTGCTCCGAAAAGTTGCTATATGTTTGCACCCTGTGGCCTCCTTCCTCCAAAATACATTGGTGCCCAGGTGAGCTACTGAAATGCATAATGAGAAATATGGGCATGGGGTAGCCTTGTCAGGGCTATGCGTACCTTCACTAAAAAGTTAAAAAAAGGGGGGGGAATCTGGGCAGTTCAAAAGCCCTATTTTGTTTAATTTCAGCTTTGCTAGTCACTGAGGAAAGGCAATGAGATATGCAGGGCATCACTGGGGTCTAATCCCACTTCTATAATCCTTCACAGTGGTACCTTGGTACTCGAACGGCTTGGCTCCTGAAGAAATTGGCTCCCGAACGCCGCAAACCCGGAAGTAAGTGTTCCGGTTTGTGAATGTTTTTTGGAAGCCGAAGCTCCTGCAGCCAATTGGAAGCCGCGTCTTTGTTTTCGAACGGTTTCGGGAGTTGAACGGACTCCCAGAACGGATTAAGTTCGAGAACCAAGGTACCACCAGTGCTTTTTTTACTAAAAAAAATGTTTAGGGGTACTCTCATTTTGACTCAAGAAATCCACCATTTTATAATTCAAATCGGGGGAAATAAATACATTAAATGGACAAAGGGGATTCAACATCAAAAAACTAAGATCATGGCCACTGGTCCCATCACCTCCTGGCAAATAGAAGGGGGAAAAATGGAGGCAGTGAGAGATTTCACTTTCTTGGGTTCCATGATCACTACAGATGGTGACAGCAGTCACGAAATTAGAAGACGCCTGCTTCTTGGGAGAAAAGCAATGACAAACCTAGACAGCATCTTAAAAAGCAAAGACATCACCTTGCCAACAATGGTCCGTATAGTTAAAGCTATGGTTTTTCCAGTAGTAATGTACGGAAGTGAGAGCTGGACCATAAAGAAGGCTGATCGCTGAAGAATTGATGCTTTTGAATTATGGTGCTGGAGGAGACTCTTGAGAGTCCCATGGACTGCAAGAAGATCAAACCTATCCATTCTTAAAGAAATCAGCCCTGAGTGCTCACTAGAAGGACAGATCCTGAGGTTAAGGCTCCAGTACTTTGGCCACCTCATGAGAAGAGAAGACTCCCTAGAAAAGACCCTGATGTTGGGAAAGATTGAAGGCACAAGGAGAAGGGGACGGCAGAGGATGAGATGGTTGGACAGTGTTCTCGAAGCTACTAACATGAGTTTGGCCAAACTGTGAGAGGCAGTGAAGGATAGGCGTGCCTGGCGTGCTCTGGTCCATGGGGTCACGAAGAGTCGGACACGACTGAACGACTGAACAACAACAAATGGACAAAAGTACAAAGATTCACAAAATGTTTACCCCCTGTGTGTATGTGTACCCCCTGTGTACCCCCAGAAAAAAAGCACTGGATAAAACTATGATTGGAGCATTCAGAGAAAAGTTTTTCCCACGTACCTTGTAATGGTAGGAGTAAAATGACCAGTGCGTTTGATGTGCTGTAAAAATATATCTGAAACAGCTGAGCCTCATGACACAAAATACTCAATTTTCCATGTTTCTGTTTTATAATGTCCATTTTATTTATAATGTCCATTTTATTTTTGTGTTACTTATTTGTCAGGTGTTAAAACCAGGCAAATGTGTGCTGTTCAGAGATTATGGCCTCTATGATCATGCTATGCTGCGGTTTAAGTCTGCTAACAAGCTTGGAGAAAACTTCTACGTCAGACAAGATGGAACCAGGTCATACTTTTTCACAGATGGTGAGTCCTTCGGCTTTGTTTACATTTTGCTTCCCAGAACTACTGTATTTTTTATTTCATTTCCCCCCAGTTATTTTATGAATCGCTTCCTGTGAAACATCTCAAAGCGATGAACAATAAAAATGTAATCAAAGCTAATACAAAATACAAAAAAAGAATACAAATTGGGTTTAAAATCTCCACTTATATGGTCTTGTGGCATTCCATTAAGTATAAATCATGAGATTCAGTAGTCATTTCACATTGGTACTGTGCATGGGGCTTTATTGTGCTTCTCTAATTACTTTTCACTATTCCTAAATTCTCTTGAGTCTTTTTTTTTCCATTTTACATCGAACAATAAAATAATTTTACATCAAATTTGATCTGTTTACAATCATTTTTAAAATATCCAATATACAATTTCCATTCTAAATTAAAAACCGTCATCTTGATTTCTTATTCTTCCTGTAAGTTTTGCCATTTTTGCGTATTCCAACAGTTTTAGCTGCCATTCTTCTTTGGTCAGAACACTATCCTCTTTCCATCTTTGGGCTAAAATCATTCGGGCTGCCGTTGTCGCATACATAAATAAGTTTTTATATTGTTTGGGTATCTCTAGTCCTACTATTCCTAAAAGAAAAACCTCTGGTTTCTTAGAAAAGGTTATCTTAAACATTTTTTTCAACTCATTATATATCATTTCCCAGTAGGCTTTTAGCTTCTTACAGGTCCACTACATATGAAAAAGGTACCGTATTTTTTGCTCTATAAGGCGCACCTGACCATAGGACGCACCTAGTTTTTAGAGGGGAAAAGCCCCATTTTTTGAGGATCAGCTCAAAGTTGTTGAGCTTGCTTTGCAAAGGGAAAAAACCCTGTTTTATGGGGTTTAACTCACAGTTCTGCAGCTTCAGGAAGCCATTTCTACAGATAATCTAATCAGCCAGTCACATGTCGCTGGGGAAACAGCCTCCTTCTGCAAGGGGGCGGGGTTGGAATCTCTCTCCCTTCTCTCTCTCCCCGATCATTTGCTGAGCAGCTGCTCAGCGGGCTTCCTTTCAACACCCCCTTCTCTCTCTCTCTTTTTTTTAAAAAGCATGATCTGCTTTTGCCCCTGGGCAGTTCAGCTCCAGGGACCACACATTCGCTCCATAAGACGCACAGACATTCCCTTACTTTTTAGGAGGAAAAAAAGTGCGTCTTATGGAGCGAAAAATACAGTACCTTCTTTTTCTTTACACTTCCAGCATATATTCAATTCAGATTTATACATTTTTGCTAATCTGTTAGGTGTCGGATACCATCAAGTTCTCTGAGTCTTGGTGATGGGAGTTAGAGGAGAGCATTGCAGCAAAACCCCACCAGAACAAAATAGTAACCTTCAAACTGTACACAGATAGGGGGGGGCAGGTGTTAGGATTTG
Organism: Darevskia armeniaca; assembly: GCA_034641395.1. NCBI lineage: Eukaryota > Metazoa > Chordata > Lepidosauria > Squamata > Lacertidae > Darevskia > Darevskia armeniaca. Next base: position 4,457,684 of record JAWWNF010000170.1, read on the forward strand.
GGTTCCAGCGATGCAGATATAATGTGGTACACAACCAATTAAATATTGTAGAACTGCTGCTTATACATAAAAGGCCTTAAATCAAGGTCTGATTGATGATAAGAAGGTGTTACAATTTTGGGGATTGATGATAAGAAGGTGTCCTTACAATTTTGGGGAGGCCACTTACCAAATTTGGATTATAATTTTGTCCGCTTAAAAGTTCAGCCAGTCAAGGAGGAAAGAACAACAAACTTAATCACGACAATTGTGATTTCTTCAGCAAATGAAGTCTAGGGGCTGATGCTTGAGAACTGCCCCAACCCTCTTTCTTTTGACTTTTGAAGTCAAAAAGCAATACTTTGGAATACTTTATTGCTGCAAAACCTTCTCGTTACCTGGGGCTTCTAATTCTATTAAAATGCAAAGGCTCTGGGCAGGGCTGGTTTGAGAAGAGGAGCCCGCGTAGTTACACACTGCCATCTCACGTTCGCGCTTCCACCTACACTCGATGACTGCTTTATCTTTCTTCTCTTCAGATTTCTTGGCTGAACTTTTCCTTTCCGTGGGGTATGAGCAGGTGGTCAATGAATACGTGCTGCGAGAGACGGTGAACAAGAAGGAAGGCCTGTCCGTGCCGAGGGTTTTTCTCCAAAGCAAATTTCGGAAGCCTCAAAGGGAGACGTGATTTTTGCTCATGGGCACCTGGACTATTTTAAGCTGGCATTTGGATGATTCACAGAAGTGGCCTTCCTTTGGTGTTATACTAGGGTGACTGACTCTGTGCTTGCCAAAGCTGCCATCCTGTTTTCTTCGCTGCCCACGGAATAAAGGAACCGATGTGAGCAGCCACTACGTCTTGCTGTGACTCAGGTTCCCCATCCCTGTCATAAAGCAAATACATTTATTTTTTAAATCTTGGCATTAGATGGCGCCATACACCAAATTTCTGTATCATCAGTCCATGCATCCTCTTGAACAATTAGAATTGCCTTTCCCCCTGTAAATTGTGCCACTTAAAAAGAGATAAGAAATAAGAGGTGGAGGGGAAAGTGTTCCTGAGCACAACCTGCAGGAGAGCAAGTCAAAACTCCCCTAAATTGTGTCTCTGCTTGTGATTGTTCACTTGCTCAGACTGATTAAATGTGCCTGTTGCTTCCAGCTTACAACGTCCTGAAGCAGTTTAGTGAGGAAGTCCTGTTTTCAGGTGGGAAATCCGACATTTCATTTTGTAATGTTAGCTTATGGGAAATCATTACCATAGTGTTTGTGTAAAGTGATGCAAGCAGCATGATTGAATGGACAGTGAGCATGCACACGAGAAGTCTAGCCTCTCTCTGATGTACTAGCTTTGTAACACGTAACGGGAAGCATTAAATTGTGCTTCTGCCAAAGTGGTGCTGTCCCGGAGGAACTGCGTCAGAACTGTGGTTTCTGGGGAGCTGTAGGTCAGTTCTTATTTGACGGATTGGACAGGCTGGTGCCCCCATGTGCTCACTCCACCTTTGGGGCCAATTGAGGTTCTGCCCTGAATAAGGTCTATACAGCTTGTTTACTTTCATCACAAGAAGGTCACAGGGGAAAGGATTTCTGCCTTTTCAAAAAAGGAACACATCTCTTGTTCCCAGTTGTGTGCCACAGCACTGAAATGGGACCACAGAAAACCACTTTGGAAACATCCTTGGCTGTGTGTACTTCATGGTAAAAGCCATTAAAACTCAGCACAGACGTGCTGATTTCCATTATCCATTTAAATCTTGCAAATGTAGGTCCAGAGGACAGGTAATTTGCCAGGTGGGCTGGCAGCACTTTCTAGATCTCCATAACAATGCCACTAGCACATGATACAAAGTGCTCTTGTCTTTTATATGCAGGATAGGATGACGCAGGGCCTAGGAGAGGCTGGCATGAAGGGCTATGAGAAACCCAACTAACCTTACACATGGAACAGCGTACAAATGACAAACTACTGCCGTTTCCTGTAATTCTGCCCTTCTTGCGACCTTTAAGGGTTCTGTTTGTTTTTAATAGTGCAAGCAGACTTTTAAAGCCCAAACCAGAAAGATCAAATTGCACTGATTCTGGGCAAAGACTTTTATAAACACATTAAACCTTTAAAAAATAATAACAGCATGGAATATGCTTCGCAGAAAGTCTATGGGAAAAAAGAGAGAGGCAAGCACAGCTCTTTCTTCAGTAATTCTATGATGAGACTTGTGTTTGGCCTTTAATGGGACGGAGAAAGGTCTGCAGTTCTGTCCTCAACAGGTCCCAAAGTCTGCAACTGGGGTAAATTAAATCATTTGCAATTCATATTTGAGTGTTTTGCTTGAGAATTCTTCTCCACCTCCAATAACGTTGGCGTTACTTTAAAGCCTGAAACAGACCGCTTCCAGATTCGGTGTGTGTGTGAAGGATAATATTGTGCTACATCTGGTTGGAGTGTAGGTCAGGCGAAAGGTGAGATGAGAAGTACATAACAGGGTAAGCACTTACTCCAGGTCAAATGTCAAAATTCTGGCACTTGGGCAAAGACTGGATACATGGTTGGCCTTACCATTAGGCCAAGTGGGGCAGTCTCATACAGCGTTACAATCGACTTCTTTGGGTGCCAAAGTGGGCAAGCACACTGGGCAAGTTGGAGATTTGGTGAATGAAGGTGTCCATTATTTTTCATTTTTAAATATTTTTTACTGACAGTTTTTGAGATAAAATACAATAAGAATCAAACTAGACTACAGAATAAGAATATTAAAAAAAAGAAAGAGAGAGACCATATAACACCGGTCCTGAAAGACCTACATTGGCTCCCAGTACTTTTCCGAGCACAATTCAAAGTGTTGGTGCTGACCTTTAAAGCCCTAAGCAGCCTCGGCCCAGTATACCTGAAGGAGCGTCTCCACCCTCATCGTTCAGCCTGGACACTGAGATCCAGCTCCGAGGGCCTTCTGGCGGTTCCCTCACTGCGAGAAGTGAAGTTACAGGGAACCAGGCAGAGGGCCTTCTCGGTAGTGGCGCCCGCCTTGTGGAACGCCCTCCCATCAGATGTCAAGGAAATAACTATCTGACTTTTAAAAGACATTTGAAGGCAACCCTGTTTAGGGAAGTTTTTAATGTTTGATGTTTTATCGTGTTTTTAGTATTCTGTTGGGAGCTGCCCAGAGTGGCTGAGGAAGCCCAGCCAAATGGGCGAGGTATAAATTTTATTATTATTATTATTATTATTATTATTATTATTATTTATTACGTAAGGCCCTTTGCCGTATTTATAGCATATATTTATCCACATACAGAGAGATAGATCTTCCCATCTCCCACCTGGGAGCCGCCTTCTCCCAGTCTCTCACCCTGGGAGATGCTTTCCACTCTGCCTTTCATGCAGTGACTCCTCTCCTCCAACTGTCCTTTTTGTTTGTGTCCTCCTCAGTCCAAGTTAAAGGACTTCTTTTGTGTCCCTCATTATTTGGAAAAGCCGTCAATCAAATATCCCTTGAGCCTTCAACAGAAGCCACCTTTATGTTCTCCACTTCTATCTTTCTTTAAACCTAGTCATTAAAAAATCATCCAGGGTTCAGAAAAATAGTTTATTTGCCACAGCATATATTTCAAACATTCTCGTAATCTTAAAAACCAGAAAATCTGCTTAAAAACCATCATCTGCTCCAATCTCATTAAATGGAAGGAATACATTATATCTGCAACAATTTGAAAGGTTAAAATGTATACTTTGTATTCCAGACTATGTTACCCACCCCAAACACCACTTCCCCATATGCCTCACTACCTGTGTGTTTAATAAAACCACCCCATACTGCTTAGAAGTTATCGTTTTTTCTTTTGGCCTCTTGCTACCTGCAATTTCCATGTTAGCTTTTCCAACAAAGCTGTCTGCCAGACCGCTTCATACCACTTATCCATGGTCGACAGTTGCAATGTTTTCCATGTTCTGGCTATGGTGGTTCTCGCTGTGGTCAATAAATGGGTTATAAGATCTTTATTTCTAATTTTTGGTGAGTGCTGACTGTACAAATTAAGTAATGCCAGTCCTGGGGACATAGGAACTATCTGCCTTGTAATCAAAGATATCTCTGCAAAGACATTTCCCCAGAATTTTTCTATTTTTGAACACTCCCACCACATATGTCTATATGTCCCAAAAGTGGGACACCCTCTACAATACGTAGGAGAGCTGTTGGGTTTTATACAAGCTAGACATCTATGTGTAAAAACACCAACCATGTGCGATTTTGAGGGCACTTTCTCTTGTCATTGCCGAAATTTATACGGGGCTTTGATCCACAGTCCATTCTATGCCTCTTCCAAAGGGAAGGTTTTGTTGTTGTTGTTAATTATTATTATAATCACAACTGAATTATGTAGAATTCTAAGGTTATTAGTCTACAGCAGGTATTCAGATCATCAAGACCAATTCGTTTCTTTAAAATACCACATTTATGGTGTTCTTCCTAAAGCAGTATAAGACAACGTTCATTCCCATTCTCAGCAATCGGCTCAAAGCATTACCCTAGATATTGGGAGGGATAGACACAAAGCACTGGGCTCCTGTTTCTAGCGGCAACCATGCATTTGTTGTCATCCTGCCTGGTTGCAGACTAAACTACATCACAAGAGTATTGTGACATCAGCAGTGCCATCCCAGCCAGACTTTGGAGCAGATGCCCAGGACCCCACCTCACGGGCAGGAGCATCCCCCTTGAGGTGGTGAGAAAGATACTGACAACATTCTTCTTGGCGGTTGAGTTGGTATGGCAGCTAGTGAGATATTGGGCAAGGCCAGCAATCGCGTATTAACTTGTAATGGTATAAAATACCACTGAATAGGCATATAGGAACAGCAGGTTGTTGCAACCCAATATGTCTTGTGTTTAGGAAACATTGCACCAAGCTGACACACTTTAAACCTAGATTGCTGTTCATTTAAAAACGCTGGTAGCATTAAGATAAATTCAACGATGTAAATATGTTTTGATGGATGTAACAATGGATTATTGAATGGTTTGGTTTATGTAAAATATGCAGGGATGTCGGGTAAGCAAAATGAACCACTGAAAGAGAAGAAGGTAAGTCATTAATTTAAGGTTGTTTAAATGAATATTTTGAAAAGTAATTTAGGAAATTTAATTTAAAAAATATATACAAATAAACCTAGATTGCATTCCAGGGAAGGTGACTCGATCAAGTTGCAATGGATATATTTTTTTTACTAGCTGACCCGGCCACGCGTTGCTGTGGCTCATTTTGTGAACATTTGTAATTTTGCAATGCTTTTGGGTATACAAATGGTTGTTCCATTTCCTTTGGAGATATAGAGATATCTCCCCCCCATACTGGACCCCCACAGCTTCCCCCGTTGAACTTCTGCCTGCTTTTTGGCTGCCTCTCTGTTCCCTTCCAAGGTCCCCCCCTCAGACCATGCCTCTCCATGGCCCCTTTCTTGTTTCAATTTCCCGGTGAAAATGTTGGCTCTGCCCCCTGTGCACACGACCCCGATTTCACCTGCCTCCCCACAGCTTCTCCCGTTGAACTCCCGCCTGCCTCCGGTGAAAATGCTGCCTCCACCCCCCGCGCACACGACCCTGCTTCGTCATTGAAATGAAATTACCGTGTGCTGCTTCTTCCTCCCTCAGAAACGTCTCCTTTCTAATGATGGTGTAGCCGCCCTCGCCTCCAAGGCCCTCCTCCCTACCTCTCCTCTCTGCTCCTGGGCTCTCTGACCCTGTATAGCCTGTATCACAGCAGTGATGTCACCACATTGACAATGGTGTTGACTATGTGGCTATGTAGTGTCGTGATGTCATGCTGCTCACTATGCGATTGGTTAGGATCTAAAAAAGTATGTTTTTTCCTTTTTACCTGACATTGGTGTGACATCTGTGTAATTGTTTTACGTAAAAACACTCCAGGAATGGAACCCAACGTTGTGTCAAAATTTCAAAGCAATCGGTGCAGTACTTTCAGAGATTTGAGGTTTTGAACAAACACACACTTACATTTTTATTTATATAGATTGTCATAGTTTTTTAATTCTTCCCCACTGAACTCAGCAGCATCTAATCTCACCAGGATAGAAAACTGTACCGAGCGCTTGATGAACAACTGAACTAGCTGTGCACACCTGGGTACCAATTAAGCGTGAGTCCTCGGTGTGAAAGCAGGAAAGAAAAGGACGGCAAATGAGTAAGGAGGTGAGATCACCCATTAAAACAGATTCTAAAATATAAGCCTTTCACACAGCTATAGCCTTACAAAGGAAGCAATTGGGGAACGGAAGGCCTCTGCCTGGTATGAAAGTTATTGGGCTTGTTAGGATGAAGGCAAAATAACTAAAGAAAAAAGGAATCTGTTCAGTAAAGACACCTGTTTAGGAGTACACTCATACCTTGGAAGTCTAATGGAATCCATTCCGGAAGTCTGTTCGACTTCCAAAATGTTCGGAAACCAAAGCGTGGCTTCTGATTGGCTGCAGGAAGCTCCTGTAGCCAATCGGAAGCCGCAGAAGCCCTGTCGGACGTTCAGCTTCCAAAAATAGTTTGCAAACCGGAACAGTCACTTCCGTGTTTGCAGCGTTCGGGAGCCAAAACGTTTGAGAACTAAACTGTTCGGAAACCAAGGTACGACTGTATTGGTGTTGGCCTTCTTTAAGAACATAGGAGGAGCCCTGGTGAGACAGGACCAAGACCCACCCACTCAATAATTTTGTTCTCACGGTGGCCAAGCAGAAGCCCCCACTTGGACCTGAGGGCAGCAGTGCATTCCCCACCTTTGTCCCTAGCAACTGGTATTTAGAGGCATATTGCTTCTGACATGAAGGTCGAGCATAGTGGGTGGCGCAGTGATCTAAACCACTGAGCCTCTTGGGCTTGCCGATCATAAGGTTGGTGGTTCAAATCCCCACAACAGGGTGAGCTCCCATTGTTCTGTCCCAGCTCCTGCCAACCTAGCAGTTTGAAAGCACACCAGTGCAAGTAGATAAATAGGTACCGCTGTGGCGGGAAGGTAAACGGCGTTTCCGTGCGCTCTGGCTTCCGTCAGTGTTGTTTGTAGCTTTCTCACCACTTCAAGGGGAACGCTCCTGCCCGTGAGGTGGGGTCCTGGGCATCTGCTCCAAAGCCTGGCTGGGATGGCACTGCTGATGTCACAATACTCTTGTGATGTAGTTTAGACTGCTACCAGGCAGGATGACAACAAATGCAAGGTTGCCGTTAGAAACAGGAGCCCAGTGCTTTGTGTCTATCCCTCCCAATATCTAGGGAAATCAGTGCATGACTATATCATTCTCAAGTTCCCCATTCACTCCACCCAAAGTTTTGCCTTGGCAAGGGAGGTGCTGGCTGCATGATTCACCGGGGAGCCGGAAGCTCAGTTGTGTCAGTATGGTAGGAATGTCTGGGCTGTTCATGACATGATCTGAACACGCTGCACCACTGCATGGCATAAGTGGTGAGGTTATAATAGTTATATACTGTACTTTGTACTTACTATCTAATTAGGATGTGGGTGGCGCTGTGGTCTAAACCACTGAGCCTCTTGGACTTGCCGATCAGAAGGTCAGCGGTTCAAATCCCTGCAACGGGTGAGCTCCCGTTGCTCTGTCCCAGCTCCTGCCAACCTAGCAGTTTGAAAGCACACCAGTGCAAGTAGATAAATAGGTACCACTGCGGCAGGAAGGTAAATGGCGTTTCCGTGCGCTCTGGTTTCCGTTACGGTGTTCTGTTGTGCCAGAAGTGGTTTAGTCATGCTGGCCACACGACCCGAAAGCTGCCTGTGGACAAACGTCAGCTCCCTTGGCCTGAAAAGCGAGACGAGCGCCGCAACCCCATAGTCGCCTTTGATTGGACATAACCGTCCCGGGGTCCTTTACCTTTACCTTTTAGAACATAGCCAGGCTCATTCTTCTGTCTCCTTCCATCTCATGGCAAGAGTCAAATTATGCCCAATAGTTGGGTGTTTCGGTGCAATAAGCAGAGGCAAAAGATCTCCGTAGCTTGTGTGGCAACATAACCTGTATCTTCGCCCATTCATGTCCGTTGTGGTGGATCTGACTTCACTTCTGGTTTTGGCGAAGTGCCTCTAGGTCATTTCTGTGCAGCTGCCTTATTTTGCAGTTCAAGTCAAAAGCTGCCCATTGCCTGCCCTCCCTCCCTTCTTGCGACAGTAAACTGTGGCTCACAACCTTCCCGTTCTGAAGTGTGTGACTTAATTACAGAGTGGCTGCAAAAACAACACGCAACTAAAAGAAAAAGAGGCGGATGATTACACAGCAGCTGCTGTTAAGTTGCCTCTTAATAAGACTAGAATGGCTGTGTTTCGCCATTCGGAAGCGCCGGGAAGAGTCGGAAGCAGGGATATTTGTTTCTCCGAGGGGTTGTTTATCCTTGCTAGATTCTATTTTCCATTATTAGAAACGGATGCTTACACAATGCTGGTGTTACCGGTTGGCCCTGAGCCAACGCTTCCTAAAGCTTTAGGGGGATCCCTTAGGGTACTGATGCCTCCAACCATTCCTTTTCTCCTTGATACGGAGGAAATGGTCTCTTTCCTCTGAAGGAGGGTTATGCATCATTACAGCTCTCCCCAACAGATTACTCGCTGAAAAGGAGAAAGATGATTTATTTTCATGAGTATTCATACACTCAGTCCCTTATCTCTAAAAAGAGGCATAATTGAACTGAAACCCACCCTTCAATCACAGCGGGTTGCCTAGCGGTAAGGGAAATGTTCTCTGCTCAAGCACATCCTATCCTTCGCTCTGTTGTTTTATCCTGCTCTGGAGGGTAGGACTCGAACCAATGACTTCAATTTTACAAGAAAGGAGATTCCGGCTAAACATCAGGAAGAACTTTCTAATAGAGCCCTTCAACAGTGGAACGGTCTTTCTCAGGATGTTGTGGACTCTCCTTCCTTGGAGGTCTTTAAGCAGAGGTTGGGTGGCCATCTGCCATGGATGCTTTAGCTTAGATTCCTGCATCGCAGGGGGTTGGACTTGATGACCCTTAGGGTCCCTTCCAACTATGATTCTATGACCTTGGGCTCATTTTATGGTCTTGCTGCAAATCCCCCATTCTATTTCACTTATGGAGAAAAGGACTGAAGGACTGGAAAGAATTCATTATGTAGGTAGATCTGCGGTGAGGATGGTAGTGGTCAAAACCACAGGGGTATTAGGGGCAGTGCTTCCCCCCCCCCCTTCAGCCGGAGCGTGCTGGAGCACAGTTCTAGCACCTCTCAGATGGGTGCCATTGCAGGCCACTTCTTGCTTTTACATACTTCTGAGAAGCCCAAAACGAACATATCAAGTCAAAAAGGAAGCTGGCCAGCATGTGTGAGTCTACACTTTTTTTTTTAGATCTATGACTTCACCTACACTGGGTTAAAGCTGATCGAAAGTCCAGAGGTAGCATTATTATCAATTTACGTTGGGGTGGAAGGTTCACAGGGTTTGAAGGACTTGCTCACAAATTTATTGACAGCTGCACGAATTATGATAGCTAGGAAGTGGAAGGGGCAAGCAGAATATAAAATGGAAGAATGGTATAAAGAGGTGTGGGATATAGCTATTAATGATAAATTAATGGGTGCCATTAAGGTAAGACGGGGAACATGCAGGAGGAATGATTTTGAGGGGTGTTTGTAGAATTTGTACTGTTAAAATGGAAAGGGTTCAAACCATTGCAAGAGGTGTTGAAATTTTGGGAGGTTGGATAGTTAAAATGGAATGGTCTCAGTGGTGGGGTGCTCATTTTTATTCTTATTTATGGTTATTACTTTGTAAAAAAATGTATAAAATGTAAATAAAAGAATGAATGGGGGGGGAGATTTGCCAACTTCTGAAGTATAGGGAGGTGTAAAAGTGTTGGGGCGTTATGATGCAGGTGATCCGAGCCAACAGATGGAAAATAAAGCTTTTGCAGAGCCGGGCTTGTGGTGGGGAAGAGAAAGAGGTAATGCAAATTGGCGGGTGTACCGGAACCAGGTGCTGCCCAAGTATCAAGGCTAGGTTGGTAGTGAATGAGGATGCATCTGGCAAGTTGGTAGGAGGAGGAAGAGGGATGGGCAGCCCCCCTGGGACCTACTCTGAGCAGGCAAGAGAATGAAGACCTCCTTCACAAAGTCTTGTCCAACTTCTCTAGCTCTATCTCATCATTTGTCTGACCCTGTTATTATAAGAAAAACTGCTCCCCTTTCCCTTATGGGGTATTCCAGAGCCCGTATAGAGTCCTTAAGTGGGTTCCCTATCAGTAGGAGAAAATAACAGAGGCCAGCCAGAGTATATTGAGAAGCAAAGCAGCTAGTAAGCCTGATCTTTATTCAAGGAACTATTGCAACAGTTCCCCCACTCACCACACACAGGAGGGCGGAGAACTCTGAACAATGGTGCGCAAGCCATTCAAAAGTCTTTTGAAATTGCCCAACCTGTAGCCCAAGACCACCAAATCATCATACATACATCACAGAAGGAGATTGTCTACAGCAGAAATCCTGTTTGCTAGGATACCTGATAATGGTCACTGATTGTATTACCTAGGCAGTCTGGACCGTTCTTTTGTGATGGTTCCTGAATCCAGGTCACAGGCTCACACTATTCATACACAAATACGCCCTTAAGACAGGATTTGTAAGCAAAAAGACAATGAGAAGGCTTTCCCCATTTGCCTCCCTTACTGCAGAGGAATATTTGAGGTCATTGGGAGAGCCAAAATGGCTTCAGGATTGCTCTCCCACACTGTTTCGGACACATGGTTCATATATTTAGATATGTGTGCATTTATGAATATTTATTCTATATCTGAGACCTTAAAATTCTTTTAACACTGGGCTGAGAAGCTTCTGATAATAACCATTTCTTTCCCCTGAAGGGAGAACCCAAAAACTGCTTGCACTATGGTTCCCCACCCCCGTTACTCTGTGATTCATTTAGAATTCAGGCAATGAAATATGTGAATAGGAGCAAAATACTCTATTCCCCCCCAAAATGTTTTTATTAATTTTAACAATTTTAAGCACATACCATTACTGTTAAATTTTCCATTCTTCCCCCCTCTCACTGAGAGAAGCAATATTCATCCCCTTCTCTCACCAGGGTAGGCATAAGCATTGTACATTTAACATCACTAATATTATTTAGTATCATTGCTTGGGCCTGGCCCAATTCTGTGGGCCAGGCATTCCTTCATTCCTCAATTTCATATTTCGATTGACTTCCTCAAGTCCCCCTCTGTTGAATTCATTATCTATCCTCTCTAACAGTTTTCCAAACTCCTAAACTTCATGATAACCTATAATACAAAAATCCTTTTACTTAAACCAGTCCTTTTTCCAGACCTCAGCATCTTAGTACTTCTGATCCTTTCCTCACTCCTTATCAAATCCCCTTACACCAACCTAATTTTAAAACTCCTAATTTTCTACTTCTTACACCCTTACCTCCCTCCGATCTCGAAATTTTTAGCTAAATATCCCACTACTAAACTCCTCAGTTTTAACATGTAATCATTAAAGCCAGTATCCAGATCCGAGCATCATAATCCTTTAAGCCAGAAAGAAAACCAAATTCAAATAAAGACTCTAGCTCAGAAAATCCTCAGGTGGCTGATCCCATTATTCAGGGAAGGGGAACCTGCTGCCCTGTAGATGTTGTTGATTTATTAAGTGGTACACCCTAGTCTGTTGCACTTGTGCTGAGGGAACTGCACTGAACGTGCCTTTGGGTAGCAGTGGCTTACTCAAATGTGCTTTCCCCACATTAGCACATAGCAGTACAGTTATTTAATCAAATGTATTTGTTTTAAAAGCATGCATTCTGCTTTTCTCCATAATGTGAGCTCAGAGCGACTCACAATGTAAGCTTCTTAGGAAGCCCACCAGTTGGAGGTGGGCAGCGAGAGGGATGATTAAAATAACAGTGTGAAAACAGCGTATCAAACAACCATGGTAAGAAAATCATGTTAAGGCAGAGCTAGGGAACCTTTGGCCCAACAACTCCTATCAGCCCCAGCTGTTGTGTGACAACATCTGGAGTGCCTTGATGAAGGGAATATCATGGTAAAGGCAAAGGGACCCCTGACCATTAGGTCCAGTCGTCGCCAGCTCTAGGGTTGTGGCACTCATCTCGCTTTATTGGCCGAGGGAGCCGGTGTACAGCTTCCGGGTCATGTGGCCAGCATGACTAAGCCGCTTCTGGCGAACCAGAGCAGCGCACGGAAACGCCGTTTACTTTCCCGCCGGAGCGGTACCTATTTATCTACTTGCACTTCATGCTTTCGAACTGCTAGGTTGGCAGGAGCAGGGACCGAGCAACGGGCGCTTACCCCGTCGCGGGGATTCGAACCGCCGACCTTCTGATTGACAAGCCCTAGGCTCTGTGGTTTAACCCACAGTGCCACCCGCATCCCTAATATCATGATAGCACTTCCCAAAAAATAATAATAATTCAGCAAAATCTTAAACAACCAAGTTTGAATCAAATGCCCGCATGAATACAATGTTGGGGGTCTGAGGGATCTCACCTGGAATGGATTCTACAGATGGGTGCCACTGCCTAAAAAGCCCTGCTCCTTGTAGTCACCAGCCTGACTGCCACTAGATGAGGAAGCTCAAATACTTACCAGAACATGCAGAGGGAATGCAGGAAAGAAAAGCAATTCTATATTCTGACCAACCGGTGCATAAGTTTAATTTTAGATGTATTTAAGCACATACCAACTTAAACCTCATTTGTCAAATATCCATTGTAGCACAACTATAGCTGATCTCTTGAAAAAGCATTGGCAGACTGTTTTGTGAAATAATTGGATTTGACCCTTCCCACCTCTCTCTCTCTCTCCTTTAGCTTTATGGGGATATAACTGTCTGGAACTCTTGCTATGTCATAAAGGGTCCAGTGATATCTGATTCAAAGACATTGGACCATCTTAAAACCGAAACCCCAGGCACATTGACCTTACCAGAGCGCAACTAGCTGTATAGGACATAGAAAATATACCGTATTTTGCGCTCTATAAGGCGCACCTGACCATAGGATGCACCTAGTTTTTAGAGGGGGGAAGCCCCATTTTTTTTGAGTATCAGCTCAAAGTTGTTGAGCTTACTTTGCAGGAAAGGGAGCCATTTCTACAGTTTCCAGACAGATAATCTAATCAGCCAGTCACATGTCGCTGGGGAAACAGCCTCCCTCTGCAAGGGGGCGGGGCTGGAATCTCTCTCCCTTCTCTCTCTCCCTGATCGTTTGCTGAGCAGCTGCTCAGCGGGCTTCCTTTCAACACCCCCTTCTCTTATTTTTTTTTAAAAAAAGCACGATCTGCTTTTGCCCCTGGGCAGTTCAGCTCCAGGGACCACACATTCGCTCCATAAGACGCACAGACATTTCCCCTTACTTTTTAGGAGGAAAAAAGTGCGTCTTATGGAGCGAAAAATACCTAAGTGGAACCTGCAACAAAATGCTGCAGTATGGCATATTCCTGGGGATCCCGGCCACAACCTTTTACAAGCTGCCTTCTTCCATCCCTCTCCCTTTCCCCTACAGATACTTAACATTCAATAGGCCTGCTCATTCCTCATCAGGCTGTGTTTTGAGGGGAGCTTGTCCCCTTATATCACCCCAAACTTTTGTACTTCTCTAAACTTTTTGTTCCTTAGTGTCCTTTTGACAGCATAGCAAACGGAGGTGCTAGCCACTGCAAGCACTTCAGTTTTCTATTAGACGGAGAGATCTAAGAACTTAAATTAAATATTGACTGAAGTGTTGGAGAAAGGGAGTATGTAACCGTCAGCTAAACAGCATTTTTAACCAGGCCATTAACGTTTAAACAAAATTAAACAAGGAAGGTTCCCCATTCGCTTATCTTTAACAAACACTGGAATAGTTACTGGCAGATGAATGTCAGAGGGAAACAAACCTTGGAATCAGAATTGCTTTATATGTTTTGTTTTTCTGCTATGGAACGTGCTGTCTTGGGGGAAAAACAGAGATGTTCACACCTTTCCCCCCTCCCTCCAGTAGTTTTTCTTTTTTTAAAAAAAATAATAATTTTTATTTGATTTTACAGATATAGAATTATAACAATACCAATTACATATCCATATTTAGAGAGTTCTCCAAATCTCTGGACTTCCCACCATCCTCTCCATGGGTCCTATTGTTATCCTTTTCAACTGCATATTATTTCGTAGCCCATATTTTATATCTCTCCATTTTGTCCATAATATTTGCTACCTTGCAAGTGCTATTGCAATCCTGCCAATGTTTTCATCTGCTTACAGTAGTCTCCTAAATATCGGTAAATTATATCCCCCCCCCCATTCTTTATTGAAGTTTCGGTCTTTTTGGTTCCTGAGCTTTCTGGTCAGTTTGGCATTTTGGCATACTGCTCCAACAGCTTAGTTTGCCATTCCTCTCTGGTAGGGACTTTGTCTTCTTTCCATCTCTGGGATAGTAGCATCCGTGCGGCTGTTGTCGCATACATAAAAAGGCTTCTCTGATCCTTTGGAATATCGGTACCTACAATTCCTAATGAAAAAGCTTCTGTTTTTTTAAACAAAAGTTATTTTAAACATTTTTTTTCAATTCATTATATATCATTTCCCAGAAGGATTTTATTACCTTACACTTCCACCACATATGGTAGAAGGTGCCTTTTTTCTTTAAATTTCCAGCATCTCCAGTAGTTTTTCTGATCTTATTGGGGCTCAGATGCCTGGTCCTGAAGTCATTCCCATCCTACTCGGTGGAAACTTAAAATGAACACGCGTGTCAGTTTCAATGATGTGCACGTTAGCTGCTTAAAACACAGGGAGATCATTCCCCCACACTGCATTTTGAGTTGCCGTTTGCAGGATACCGTTCACACCAGAGGGGTGGAATGAGAATGCCTTTGACCAGGCATAGGCAACATTGGCCCTCCAGATATTTTGAGACTACAATTCCCATCATCCCTGACCACGTCCTGTTAGCTAGGGATGATGGGAGTTGTAGTCCCAAAACATCTGGAGGGCTGAGTTTGCCTATGCCTGCCTTTGACCGATGCATGTTACCAGTTTGGTTTCCGCATGCCAACAACGCCCCTCCCCTTCCTCCTGCCCATGAAGCTGTCACCTGTATCTCCCAGAAAGGGTAAGGGATTTTTTCCCTACAAAAGGTTTGTTTAGCGCAGGTGACAGCAGGCAGAATTTGCAGTGTGCGCCATACCACCCATTCTCTTTCACATGTGTGCAAACACACAGCGGATGAGGAAGCAGTTCCCAGAGAGTCAGTCCGGAACTCAAGTGTAGTCCGGTATATCCAGAGAGCCAGATGACATTGAGGGCTGCATAAAATTGGGACAAGGGCCACATGCAACCACAGGTCCTCATCCCAACCATGCAGGCAAATCTGTCCCAGGCAATTCCTTATTTCTGATTACAGTGGTACCTCGGAAGTCGAATGGAATCCGTTCCAGAAGTTGGTTCGACTTCCAAAAGGTTCGGAAACCAAGGCGCGGCTTCTGATTGGCTGCAGGAAGCTCCTGCAGCCAATCGGAAGCCGTGGAAGCCCCGCCAGACGTCCGGGTTCCAAAGAACGTTCACAAACCGGAACACTCATTTCCGGGTTTGTGGCGCCCGGGAGTCGAACCGTTCGACTCGCAAGGTGTTCGGAATCCAAGGTACGACTGTACTGCCCAAACCGAGTCAAATGGAACAGCTATTTTCTACAGTTTGCTTGCATTGGACTATGGGGAAACGACATCCCAGTCCTGTAGGTTGAGAGTAGCTGGTGTAATGGCTGCAAATGTTATTGGGACTACAGTTTCCATCTGCACCAACCAATATGGCCACTGGTCAGGGATGATGGATGTTGGAGTCCAACAATATATAGCAGTATGTTGGAAACCTCTGCTTTTTAGGTTTGTATTTGGAAGTAAACTCCACCACCTAGTTCAGCAGTATTTCTCCCAAATATTGGAGGCTTATTTACTTTTTCCACTGGTCTCCATTGTTAGAACTCTTTAGCTCCTTTATTGGGGAAGCCTGTTATCTCGGGGGTGGGGGGGGAGGGTAGTGTATATGATCCCTTGTTTTCGGTTCTGCCTGCCAATGGCTTACTGGGCAAAGATAAGCTACAGCGACATTGTTTTGGAATGTGCTGAAGAAGTTAAACACTGGAGGCAGCAGTTTTCATCATGCTTCTGGTGCCACGCGGTGTTAAGCAAAGCCGGAAGCCTGCTTACACACTGCTGGCGAACATTTCCACACCCTCCAACCTTTCTCTGATGAAAATAGGGACGTCCTAAGGACCCAGGTGGCGCTGTGGGTTAAACCACAGAGCCTAGGGCTTGCTGATCAGAAGGTTGGCGGTTCGAATCCCTGCGGCGGGGTGAGCTCCCGTTGCTCGGTCCCAGCTCCTGCCCACCTAGCAGTTCGAAAGCACGTCAAAGTGCAAGTAGATAAATAGGAACCGCTCTGGTGGGAAGGTAAACGGTGTTTCCGTGCGCTGCTCTGGTTTGCCAGAAGCGGCTTTGTCATGCTGGCCACATGACCCGGAAGCTGTACGCCGGCTCTCGGCCAATAAAGCGAGATGAGCGCCGCAACCCCAGAGTCGGACACGACTGGACCTAATGGTCAGGGGTCCCTTTACCTTTAAGGAAAAGGAGGACATTCCGGATTCAAATCAGAAACCAGGGCGGCTTGTGTAAATCTGGGACTGTCCCTGGAAAATAGGGACACTTGGAGGGTCTGCATTTTGTGATTCTCCTCCTGAAGCCTTCTTGCTTTCTGTGCATGTGACAGAGGGGTTCTCCATCCAGATATTCCTATATACAAACAGCAAACTACCCGGTAATCCTCCAAGTGTAGATCCTTAAGCAGTGGTGTTACAATACTTGCATGGTCCCCTCGGCAAAATGCTCGCACTCCCACACCCGAAAAACAACTTTCTCTCTGCTCCTTCCTGTTACCTTCCTAACAACAACAACAACAACAATTTATTTATACCCCACCCAACTGGCTGGGCTTCCCCAGCAACTCTGGGTGGCTCTCAACAGAATATTAAAAACACGATAAAACATCAAACATTTAAAACTTCCCTAAACAGGGCTGCCTTCAGATGTATTCTAAAAGCAAGGTACGGTAGTTGTTTATTTCCTTGACATCTGATGGGAGGACGTTCCACAGGACGGGTGCCACTACCGAGAAGGCCCTCTTGCCTGGTTCCCTGTAACCTCACTTCTCACAGGGAGGGAACAATGGCAATTTCTGTAAGAAGTTTTGAAAAAAGATTAAACTCCCAAGAGACTGCGATCTACTCACAGAGTTAAAAACGGGCAGTGATCTACCCCCTTTTTGGGGGGTTCAGGTAAAAGTTGTTGAGCTTTTCTTAGGGAGGAGGAAAGCCCCATTTTTGGGGGGGTGCAGGGAGCCAGTGATTACCACAGGTGCCTAGTGATCTACCAGTACATCATGATTTACCTGTTGGACGTGCCTGAATTAGAGGAAGGGATCTAATCCTTGTCTTCCCTGCCATGGTCTCCCCGCCATTGCTTGTCTGGCCAGCTTCACCCATTTCTCTGGCTCCCCCTACTAGGGCTGGACGATATAGCAATATATCATCCCAAACTGGTTTGAAGTCCACATTGTGATACTGGTTTCATCATTTCTGACCTGGCAATATATCGTGAATCACGATGTGTTTGTGTGTGCTATGCAAAAATCACAATGGGGGGGACGGGACCGTGAAGCCAGCAGATGCCTCTGTATAGCTCCATCCTTATTTCAGACATCGTGATATATCACAATGTTGAAAAGCAGTTATCGCCTAGCTGTACCCCCCACCCCTCTGCCTGTACCAGGTGGCCCTAGCAGTCCCTGAAACAAGTTCTTCTCCTTCTCCTTCTCCTCCTTTGCTCTAGTCCTATTACTTTCTCAGAATGCTTCTGGAGGTAAGTGGGACCCAGAGACATTTTGGAGAATTAACAGTGGCTAATGTTTGGATCTTCATCCTATTACTGTGGCAGCACTGCTCTTGCGGGGATTGCCAGCCATATTGGCCCTGTCATTTAACGGGGCTCAGGGCCTGTGAGCCCACCAACCCTTGCCCTTGTGATCCGGCCCTAGCATGTAGTCAAAACAGCACCACATACACACACACATACATACGCACGAGGAAGGTATTAGTAGGCTGGGGGGAAACCCAAGATTTGCAGAAGTACAGAAATAGATGGATGAGCTCTAAAGGGGGAACCCAGAAACAGTCCCATGAGGACTGTGTTCAGTAGGCAGAGAACGCTGAATTTCTGTATGATAGGATGGAATGGAGTGTTCTGAAAGAGGGAAGCATGCTGGGCAGAAGCACTTCACATTTCAACATTTTGCTTCAGGTCCCATTTGTTCCTAACAAGTATCTGAAGCAGAGCCGCGGTTGTTGCTGTTGTTTTTTGGTAAATATTATTATTATTATTTCATTTTTTGATGTATATAAAACAGAGAGATCAATTTTTTAAAATATAATTTTTTATTGATTTTCCAAATTATTATGAATCAGTCCAGATTATTTAAATTTAATACAATTCCTTAAAATAATTAGGTTTCCCGCTCCTGTTGCAAGCATATGTCCACTACTTCCTGATGTAGCCACTTCATTGTTCTTTAATCTCCTCTCCATCCTTCTCTTGATGTTAATCCATTCTCGCATCTAGCCGTTATAGCTTCCTTACATACAGCACCTCTGTTATTTTTTCATAAATTTAAAACATTCATTTCACAGAGAGAACAATGATAACAGCAGGCGAAAATTCTTTATCTTAATGGTGACATGGACCATTCATAGCGGAAGAATATTCTTCAAAACTGTGAGCGGGGGGGGGGGAGGTTAAGGCAAGTTGCAACATTTAAGGCTGCACAGAAAAAAAGCATTTTGGTTCCCGAAATTCATTCTGATTGTGCAGATAAAATATAACTGATCGAATCCTATGGGACGTGGTAATAGTGCGTGAAAACAGTCCGGGTCCCAGGTATGCACCTCCAGATGGTGGAGATGTCTGGCACCATCCTGGCTCCCAGGCATCTTCACTTGGTAGCAAGTGGCCAATAGACAGGTGCAAAATGTGCCTGGCTAATTTCGAACAGTGCTTTAGGCACATACAGTCGTACCTCTGGTTACGGCCGCTGCGTGTTGCGTTGGTCATGGGATACTAACGCGCCAAACCTGGAAGTACTGGAACAGGTTACTTCCGGATTCGGCAGGGCGAGCATGTGCAAAAGCGCTAAATGGCGCTTTGCCCATGTGCAGAAGCGCCGAATCGCACGGTGAGCATGCGCAGATTCAGTGCTTCAGGTTGCGCGCTGCTCAGGTTGCAAACGGGCCTCCGGAACAGATCCCGTTCGCAACCAGAGGTACCACTGTATTATGATTTTGATTATTGCTGCCAGTGCTTTCCCCCCCAAAAAATGTTTAGGGGTACTCTCATTTTGACTCAAGAAAATCACCATTTTATAGTTCAAATCGGGAAAAATAAATACAGTAAATAGACAAAAGTACAAATATTCACCAAATGTTTAGGGGTCCCCCCAGAAAAAAAGCACTGATTGCCGCTATCATCACCGTCTGCAACAACCCTAGCTACTCAATTCAGAGCTAACGCTGATCAGTTGTTCACTGTTGGCTTTCCTTCCTCTGTGGGATTTAAATGCCGATTTAAGGAGGGAGCCGGTGGCGACATATCAAGGTTAGCTCACTGCGTTGCTGTCTATTAATGGCACACCGGCTAATGGGGTTTATTCTTACACATGCTGAGTGTGTTGAGGGGCCATTAAAAACCACCCCCACCCAGGCAGAGCCTTTCGCTCTTGGACTGAGCTGCAGCGACTGAAACGCACAGACCAGATCCAGCAGCTGCCCCTCGAGCTTCAAGGCTTGCCCTTGACTGAGTTGCCAAGGGCGGCGGAGGCGCTTCTTGCACACCTGCCACCCTGAAGCCATCTAGCTGTTTCCTAGCACCCGAAGCCGCCATCATTCTGCTGCCGCTTGTGACTTCACAATCGGCTGTGTGCATATCTGCAGCTTGTCTGCAAAGGGAGAGAGGTCTGCTGTGGGCCTTTCAGGGTTAGGATGAGCAAAGAAAGAGGAAGATAATAAACCACAAGATTATTACCAAGTGGAGAGAGAGGGAGGAAGGAAGCAGCAGCAACAACAAAAACCTGGCTTTGCTTGCTCCCGTTTTCTTATCAGAGGTTTGATATGTAGAAATTGCTTGGGTCCTTTTAGACTCTGGACTTAGAGGTCTTTCAACCTGTGGTGTTTGGTGGTCAGCCGTTCTGCTGAGTAGGTCCCTAGACCTCTGCCTCCAAGTCCTGCCCTGATGGTGAGGCTGCCACTTCTCAGTAAAAGGAGCTAAGCAGAGACTGTTCTGCTTATCGCAGGGTGTGGGGAGAGTGCAATTAAAGGGACAGAGACCGAGGTCAGCCCAGTTCAACAGCTGGCAATCAATCCTATTCAGTAACCATATAACACCGGTCCTGAAAGACCTACATTGGCTCCCAGTACGTTTCCGAGCACAATTCAAAGTGCTGGTGCTGACCTTTAAAGCTCTAAACCGCCTTGGCTCAGTATACCTGAAGGAGTGTCTCCACCCCCATCGTTCAGCCTAGACACTGCGGTCCAGCACCGAGGGCCTTCTGGCGGTTCCCTCCCTGTAAGAAGTGAGGTTACAGGAAACCAGGCAGAGGGCCTTCTCGGTAGTGGCGCCTGCCCTGTGGAACGCCCTTCCATCAGATGTCAAAGACATAAACAACTATTTGACTTTTAGAAGACATCTGAAGGCAGCCCTCTTTGGAGAAGTTTTTAATGTTTGATATTTTATCACTTATTATTATTATTATTATTATTATTATTATTCTACTGGGAGCCACCCAGAGTGGCTGGGGAAAGCCAGCCAGATGGGCGGGGTATTAATAATAATAATAATAATTTCCTACAGTCATACCTTGGTTTTCAAACAGCTTAGTTCTTGAACATTTTGGCTCCAGAACGTCACAAACCTGGAAATGAGTGTTCCGGCTTGCGAACTATTTTTGGAAGCCAAACATCTGACAGGCCTTCTGTGGCTTCCAATTGGCTGCAGGAGGTTTTTGATCATTTTGAAAGTTGAACGGATTTCCGGAACGGATTCCATTCGACTTCTAAGATACGACTGTATATACAGCAAAAGCACACCACTTTCCTCAAAAGAATCCTGGGAGCTGTAGTTTGCCCTGCACGGAGCTACAATTCCCAGCCCCCTTAACGAAGGACAGTTCCCGGGATTCTTTGGCAAGAAGCTGTGTGCTTTAAATGTATGATTTAGAAGGCATCCTGTCAGCCGCTGTACCCAGCGGATGGAAATACAGTGAAATTTCCTGCAATGTATCCTGCCCAGCCAGCCTCAACTGAAAATGGGTTTGTCTATTTGCCTATTTGGCTTACTCAGGGACACAGGTGTATTCCCTGCCTTAAAGACACCTGTGTCCCTGAGTAAGCCAAATAGGTGGTTTGGCAGTACATTGGCCTCACCTTGAGGTCACTGATTCAACATGCTCTGAACTGCTCATGATGTTCCCACTCGTCATTCAAAACTTCCCAGTAGTCATGCACTGAAAGGTCAATCCAAATTGCTGGCATTTAGTAGCTTGCATTGAAACGCTGCTTGCATTTAAGAAGCAGCATCATTTATTTAATCCACAGCTTATTTCTCCCCCGTGGTACAGGCAGGGGGAACCTATGGCCCTCCCAAACATTGCTGGACCACAATCCCAACATCCCTGACAATTGCCCGCCTGGGCGGTGCTGTGTCACAGAAGTGTGCTGGTCGGTAATCGCACAGTTCAGAGTTAACGCTTTATTAGCAAAAGCACAACCTTCACAAAATTGGTTGAGTGTCAGGCCTAATGAAAAGAGCAGCTCATTCCTGGTGGTCTCACTCCATGAAAACCAGTTGCCAAGACTGAAAGTCCCCACCTCCTCACAGTAATTTAAGTCCCCTCCTCTCCAGGGCTTTTACCCAAACAATTGGAGACTGTGCCTGCGTGCAGCCAGCCTCTCCTCCGCCCTTTTCAGGCCTCTTCTGTGCAAATTCCTGGTGACACTTTTCAGTGCGCGACACAAGAGCATTGGGAAACGAAGGTGACATTCACAGGGAAATTCGCAACAGCTAGGTGTCGGGGCGCAAGCAACACTTGCAAGAAGTCTCCCACTTGCGTTGCAGCCCCATTGTCGTGGATGTGCTTCTCCCTGGAAATAAATCCACGATAACCGGGTGTTTAAGGTGCGTGCCTTTATCTCCTTAGTAAAGGTAAAGGGACCCCTGGCCATTAAGTCCAGTCGTGACCGACTCTGGGGTTGCGGTGCTCATCTCGCATTATTGCCCGAGAGTGCCGGCGTACAGCCTCCGGGTCATGTGGCTAGCATGACAAAGCCGCTTCTGGCGAACCAGAGCAGCGCACGGAAACGCCGTTTACCTTCCCGCTGCAGCGGTACCTATTTATCTACTTGCACTTTGACGTGCTTTCGAACTGCTAGGTTGGCAGGAGATCTCCTTAGTAGATTGCTGCAAATTACATCACACACACACAATATCCCAGGAACATAAAAGCAGCAAAGACTCTTCCGTGAAGCTTGACCTATTTTCAAACCCCACCACCACCACACCTGTTCCTATTTCCTTTTAATATAACAGAAGGGGAGGGAACGCTGAGCTGGGAGGGAGATTGCAAAGTGGATGATGGATTTTTTTTTCTTTTTTAAAAAAGCAGGGCCTCTGATTTAGCAGCGTCGGAAGGAGGCGGACCATGCCTGGGTGTCAGCGAGCGCCGCTTGGCGACGGCAGCCGCTGATGCTGCAGCCAGGGGGCGAGGCGCGTTTCCTTTCCTCTCCGCCTAACGGAGCGGCAGCTGGCGACGAGCGAGGCGCGTAAAGCGCAGGCGGCGAGGGGGGCTTCTGCTGCAAACTCCCCTTCTCCTTCCTCCGGAGGATCCCGAAGACCCTCGGCAGGGAAGGGAAAAAAGAAAGCCACAACAGCTGCAGCTCAGAAGGATCAGCCAGATCCTCCCTTCTTGGGCACAGAAGGATCCCCCCCACCCACGTCGCCACCAATATGGATCCTGCAACCCGGAGGACCAAAGCGGAGGAAGCCGAGCAGCTCCCACAGCAGCCGGAAGAAGAGGAAGAAGTGGATCCCAGGATCCAGGTAATGGCCAGGAGGGTGGAGGCGCAGGTTCGGGATCGCTTTCTGGGGGATCCGATTTAGCCCCCCCCCCACGGCTCACTCACGCCCCTTCGCGGGGAGCGCACATGGTGGGCGCATCGGCTGGGGGGTTGTCGGCGTGCCAATTTTGGGGAGGTTGCAGGGCCGAGCGCCTTTTATTGGGAAAGTGTGCGTGCGTGGCGCTCGCTTGCGCCTGCCCGACCGATTCCCCCCCCCCAAAAGCCGCGTGTAAATTCCTGAAAAGGGGGGAGGGGGCGTTGCCTGCCGCCATGCGCTCCCCCCACCCCTGGGTGCTTCATTAGATTTCTGCCAAGGTCCTTCTGCAGGCGGCAAAGCGAAGGGGGGTCCGCCGATCTCTCCTTTGCAGTTTTGCAAAGGGTGCTTTTGGGGAAAGAGGACCCGCCTCTCCTCGTCGCCTTCCCTCTTCTCCTTTTCTAAAAAGCAGCAGCAGCAGCGACGTGCAAGGGGAGAGAAACACCCACACCCAGTTCTGGTGGCGGTTTCTCTCTCTGTGCTGCCAGAGGGTCGTGCACCTTGGGTTTTTGGTTTATTTTTTTAGGGTGTCGTGCCAAAGGCAAGGGATCTGGCTCCGGGCGAGCGCTGGGAGAGGAGGGTGGAGAGGGGCTCTCGCCCAGGGATGCCAGGCCGGAGGTTGCGCTAGAGCGCTTTTGAAGGTCGTGGTGGCGTCTTGTAAGAGAGAAAGGCGGGGAGAAGAGAGCAAGCGCTACCTTATCCTGGCTCAGTATTCCTACACTGTCTGGCAGCCACTGTCCGGGGTTCAGCCCCACGGGGAGATGCCAGATTTTGAACCTGGAGCCTTCTGAATGCCAAGCAGATGCTGTGCCACTGAACTAAGACACATGCCCCTCACCCCCTTGTTGTTCTTGTTTGTTTAATTTATATACCACCTTTATCTTCCAAGGATCTCAAGGTTCTCCTCCTCCCTATTTCATCCTTACAGCAACCCTGTGAGGTAGGCTAGGCGAATAGCTTCATGGCTGAGTGCGGATTTGAGTACCGCTCTCCCAGGTCCTAGTCCAACACTCTATAACCATCGCACCAGAAAGGTAAAGGGGTAAAGGGACCCCTGACCATTAGGTCCAGTCGTGACCGACTCTGGGGTTGCGGCGCTCATCTCGCTTTAGTGGCCGAGGGAGCCGGCGTACAGCTTCCAGCTCATGTGGCCAGCATGACTAAGCCGCTTCTGGCGAACCAGAGCAGCGCACGGAAATGCCGTTTACCTTCCCGCTGCCGTTTACCTATTTATCTACTTGCACTTAGACGTGCTTTCGAACTGCTAGGTTGGCAGAAGCAGGGACCGAGCAACGGGAGCTCACCCCGTCGTAGGGATTCAAACCGCCGACCTTCTGATCGGCAAGCCCTAGGCTCTGTGGTTTAACTGGCTCCCTATAGTTTTAAAACCATTGACCATATTCCTGGCCGATATTAGCAACAGAATTGACCAACTGCAACCTTGTTCGCATACCACGAGCTCCAATGGCCTCTGTTTTACCAGGGTCAATCAAATATGCAATCCCGCTTGGACCATAGCTGTCAAACCTCCCTTTTTTTTGCGGGAAACTCCCTTATTCCAATGCCGTTTCCCGCTGTTATCCCGGATTGTTGATATCCCTTAAATTTCCCGGATTTCAAAGTAAGCAGCTCCTCTCCCTCCCTGCGTTGCTCGGCTGCCAATAAGGAGTCTGAGACTGACTGGGGGCGGAGCTTGCATGCCTTGTGCATCTGGACCCTCATGCCCAACCAGACAGACAGCCTGCCTGCCATCTACGTGCTCGCTCTTTCGCTCACCCGTTCGTGCACAGCCTCTGGAGCGCAGGGTGGCGAGGCTACTTGGTGCCATTGCACCGCCCTGGTGGCATCCCTTATTTTCAAATCCGAAAGTTTGGGGAAAATCCCTTATTTTCAAATCCAAAAGTTGACAGCTATGGCTTGGACACTAGCTTCAGCTAGCGTTGGACGCTGAGATAACTGGTTACAACCAGAAGTTCATTAGTGCTTTGACGAAAATCCTGCTCTCAGTTTCAGTTACTGCCCCTCTCCGCTCTGCCGGGTCACAAATAACATCCCCTGCTTTGAACGTTCCCTGCACCTGCAGTACAGGAAAAGACAGTTCCTTGCCCCATCTCATCCAACATGCAAGCTGCTTTGAAAAGCTTCAGGTGCGAAAGTGGCCTATGACTAAAATTATAAATATATAACACCCCTGTCAATTTCACTGTTTAGGTTTTCTTCTTCTCCAGATTAAGATATTATTATGCGCACTGTTTTGGTGTTTTGTCCGTAGAGACAAGAAAAACCCCTATGGCCATGAAAACAACAATTCCTTCCTCTTGTCGGTTGTTTTTGCAGGGGTGAATGGGGTCATAGCATCATAAAATTGTAGAGTTGGAAAGGGACCACACGGGTCGTCTAGTCTTAGCCCCTGCAATGCAGGAGTTTTTCATCCAAGGTGGGGCTTGAACCCACAACCCTGAGCTTAAAAGTCTTGTGCGCTGCCAACTGAGCTATCCCAGCAGAGAAACTGTTTTCTTTTCCTCCCTCTCCTGTGGCAGGTTCTGCAGATGTCCCTGTCAGGAGAGAGCATCTTCTCTGCCTGCTGGGACCAAAGAGATATTTCTGTCCATGGAGGAGAGGTTGACACATGAAAAAGTTCTTTAAAAATCCTCAGTATAAACCAGGGGTCAGCAAACTTTTTCAGCAGGGGGCCAGTCCACTGTCCCTCAAACCTTGTGGGCGGCTGGACTATATTTTGAAAAAAAATGAATAAAAAAAATGAATGAATTCCTATGCCCCACAAATAACCCAGAGATGCATTTTAAATAAAAGCACACATTATACTCATGTAAAAACATGCTGATTCCCAGGCCGTCGGTGGGCTGGATTTAGAAGGCAATTGGGCCGCATCCGTCCCCCAGGCCTTAGTTTGCCTACCCATGCTATAAACAAATCAGTTGGGGGGCAAAATGATGGGTGGAGAGTCAGAAAGCTAAACAGGTAATGTGAGAAATGAATGCAGCTGTCCATCTTCATTCCTACATAGCCACCAGTTGATCTCAAAACCCGATCGAAGTGTGTTTAAAATGGCCTTTGTGCCTTTCCCATGCATGCATACCGACAATAAGAGAGACGCTGCCAGATGTTTGAAATGTCATGTTGTTAAGCTGATACGTGAGGCAGAAAGTCCCTGGCTCAGATGTCTCCTGGCTCAAATGTCTCTGGGGCGACCTGAGGTGAGCTGTTTGCAAAATGAGGACCAAACATGCTCTGGGCTCTCCAACCTCTCTTGCTGCCAACAAAAACAAACATAAAGAATCTATCACACAAAAACTCTGCAAATACGGTATGCAAAAGAATGAAAGACCATTATCCCTAGCGTTTGCAATTAGCCAGGCGCCAGACACATTTTGCGACCAGGGATTGTGAGAATGCGAGCGCATTGAGAAGTCTTGTCGCCAGGGTGGATTTGATTTAAATCAAATCGATTTAAATCACAATTTAAATCACTAGTCAGTAAGACTTGATTTAAATCTTTTTTTTGCAGAAAGACTTATTCTTGCTGGTATAATCTTAATATTTACAATCAGATGAAGGTTTCATTTTTGGAATAATACATTTTCAGAGTAGTTTTTACAGTTATATCAAAAACTACTGATTGGGTAGTACTATTAGAAATACCTATAGACCGATGATTATGAAATTATTGTGCTGTTTAATAAGTTAACTGTTTATATTTGGACAACTTTTCTGCTGTGCTTCATTGGAAGGAGAAAAGCAATCATTTCCTTAATAACAATTTAAACAGTTTATTTAACTAAAACAATAACATAGCATGTGTATCAATGTTTGTTAACTGATGTGGTTGAACAAGTTTCTTTTTTTTTTGTTTTAAAAAACAAAACCTTAGACTGAGTTTTAGCACACATGAAAAACTTAAAACAAATCCTTATTTCCTGATAATAGCCTTTGGACTATAATGTAACTTAAATAGAAAACTATCTTTAGAAAGATTTTTTCCTCCAAAAGCATTTTATTTTAAAAATCCAATTTAAATAAAAAAAAGATCCAATTTAAATAAAAAAATATCTGATTTTTATTTTTTTTAAAAAAAGAATAATTGATTTTTATCCACCCTGCTTGTCGCCATGTATGGCGTCTGAGACTCAAGAATAAAATGGCTGGCACTGAGAGCACAGGAGAGGAAATGTCTCCCTGCTCAACTCCAAAGTAGGACCATACATAACCTTTTCTGTCCTAGTTTCTACCACTGATTATCTCCTCTTCTCCCCCCCCCCCATCTCTCCCCACAAGGCCTTTGACAGCAGTGTCTCACACCAAATGTAACTGACCTGTACGAATTGAAATCACAGACATTATATGCATATGTACCATTGTTATCCTTGAAATTTTTTAGATAGAAACAAACAAAAAACTGCTGTCTTATCTGGCAGCTCATTTGCCAGGATTACTGTCTCAGTGTATGCAAAGCAGGGGACTGTTGTAAGAGCCCATATAAATACTAAGTATTCCTGGGTCGAAATGTTGGACCTACTGGAGAGACCCGGGTTCAAATCTTCACGCAGCCGTGAACCTTGGGCCAGGCATTCACTCTGAAGTCTCAGCAATGTCACAGGGTTGTTGTAAGGATAATAAAATGATATTTTTTTGGGGGGGGAGGGAGAATCATGTATGCCACCCCGAGCTCTGTGGAGAAGGAGTGGGATAAACATGTAATTAAATACTTTAGTTCAGTGATGGCTAACCTTGACACTCCAGATGTTTTGGGACTACAACTCCCATCATCCCTGACCACTGATCCTGTTAGCTAGGGATGATGGGAGTTGTAGTTCCAAAACATCTGGTGTGTCAAGGTTAGCCATCACTGCTTTAGTTCTTAATTTTAGCAGGGTTAGAAGAAAGGAGGAGGCGGTGGTGGTGGGAGGATTGGATACCTGGAATCTTAAATGTGGTAGGTGGGGGAAGAAAATCCATTTCATTCTCTCCAACTTGGATCTTGCCTGTCGCTAAGCGATGGCTTAGGCCTCTTTCCCTAAGCACTGTTTGTTCTTCATTAGATGCACTTTCTCGCCCTTCTGGGAGGAGTTCGGTTCTCGATTTGCACTCATGACTTGCAAGTCGTAAAGAGGAACAGCTTTGGAATTGAACTAGAATAACTCTTAAAAACGTAAGCCTCCGTCGCAGTCTTCAAAAGGGGTCCGGAGTCTCTCCCTCTTCCCTGTCCCCAAATCCGCCTCACCACAGAGGCCCCAATGCCATAAATTTTGGCCTCGCAGTTCAAATACCTTCCACCCTTCCGTTTCCATTTCACATTCCAGCTGAGGCCCCTCTCCCCGAAATGCCAGATGACACTTAATAACCCGAGTCCATCCCAGCTCTGTCGGTGTCTTATTTCTCAACATGTGCTGTTTTTTTGGCTTTCTTCCAGGGGGAACTAGAAAAGTTGAATCAATCCACAGACGCCATCAATCGAAGAGAAACAGAGCTTGAGGTACCATTTTTTTAATGCTTTCCTGCTTTGTATGAACACACATTCTTCTCGGAGATCTTGTATATACATTTTTAAGGTTCTTATTGTTTTTTTTAAAGAGAATTGTATTTGTTTGGATTTTTTGTCTTGGCTGCTTTTTTATTTTTTAAACCAAAAATTCCAGAGGAACGGCAAAATAAAAATAAAATGTCTGCAGACGAAGAGAAAGTAGGTCACACGTCTCCTGCTCAGACACTGAAATTGAACGACATTACTTTGCACAGTGCTTTGAATTTCATTTGTCCTGTGATATCCTGCACCAAAGGGACGCGGGTGGCGCTGTGGTCTAAACCACAGAGCCTAGGGCTTGCCGATCTGAAGGTTGGTGGTTCGAATCCCCGCAATGGGGTGAGCTCCTGTTGCTTGGTCCCTGCTCCTGCCAACCTAGCAGTTCGAAGCATGCCAGTGCAATTAGATAAATAGGTACCGCTCCGGTGGGGAAGGTAAACGGCGTTTCCGTGCGCTGCTCTGGTTCGCCAGAAGCGGCTTAGTCATGCTGGCCACATGACCCGGAAGCTGTCTGCGGACAAACGCCGGCTCCCTTGGCCTGAAAGCGAGATGAGCGCGCAACCCCAGAGTTGTCCGCGACTGGACCTTACGGTCAGGGGTAACTTTACCTTTTTATCCTGCACCAAGGGATAAGAAGTGTAGCAATCAAACTGGTAATTAATCCTACATGTAGGTATGCAAACAGTGCTTTTGAATTTGGTAGGGCTCCCCCCCCCCTCCTGTAACGCTTCCGCGGGATCCTGAGATGCTGCTTCAAAATGAAAGAAATACTTATTATTTCTGCCAGATTTATATACAGCTTAATTGAAAACAACCTGGAAAAGTCCTAAGGAAATGCCAAAGAAGTCAACGGGCTTTAAAAACAGGAAGGCAAAATGAAAATATCAAAACGATAGTTAAAATGGATAGTTTTAAAATACAGATAGGCCGGATACAATTTCTCATCTGGGTAGGCTTGCTTGATTTTCTTTTTTTTAAAGAAGGTATCGAAAAAAGGACAGAAGCGCCTGCCTAATAATTATGGATGCAGCCACACAGAAAGGTGGATTTCTCACAAAAGTGGAACGCATACTTGTAAAAATCCCAGTTCCGCAAGGACATAGTCTCAAAATGGATATGCTTGCGCCTCGCAACTTTGCTCATTGACTAATGGTAACCGATGTTGTCAGTCAGGGACCTGGCAAAGGAGAAGAGGCTATTCTGGGCAGATGTCGCCATTTCGGAGAAGAGGTCTCTTAATAAGTCCCCTGGGCACCAATCTCCGCAAACAAAGGGCAATTGAGGACATGGCTGTAATTTATGAATGTTGGGGGATTTTTTGAGGCGGTGGGTACCAGATGAGAATTGCACGAAAGCACTAATTTGCCCCTCTCTAATGTATTCCAGTAATTTGGTCAGTAGCACCCTTGTGGGAAGGCAGAATAGATAAAGGACAGTAGAACCTCGGAAGCCCAATGCCTGTAAACTCAAACGTTTCGGCTCCCGAACGATCGAAAACCGGAAGTGATTGTTCCGGTTTTCGAGTGATTTTCGGAAGCCGAACGTCTGGTGCGGCTTCCGATTGGCTGCAGGAGAGTCCTGCAGCCAATCGGAAGCCGCACCGGACGTTCGGCTTCCGAAAATCATTCGAAAACCGGAACAATCACTTCCGGTTTTCGGAATGATTTGCGCCTTGGAAGTCGAACATTTGGAAGTCGAACAGATTTCAGGAGCGGATTCTGTTTGACTTCCAAGGTACGTCTGTACTGCTTTGCTGCTGTTTATACCCAGGTTACCAACCTTTCAAAGCCCCAGGACGTAGTTGGGTTTTTTTTAGTGGGTGCAGTGGGAAACCTCTCTCCCTCCCTTAAACCAGCCCTTCTCCAAGAGGCTGAAGGAGGCAGAGAGAGCATGCATGCTCACCCTTTTCCCAAGGTAAAAGTTGGGTCCCGTAGAATTACTCTGAGCTTTAAAAAGCACATTCAGCTGAAAGAGGAAGTGGGAAGGAGTCACACTTTTCCAGCTTCCTCTTTCAGCTCCACGTACTTTCCCAGGGAGAAAATGGTAATCACTGTCTCCACCTTGTCATTGGGGTCTATGTGATGGTGGTTCTGAGGCCTTGTGTGTGCCAGGGGAAGATCTCAAGGGAGCAATGCCTCCCACAGGTACCACCTTGTTTAGCTAGGCCAGTGGTGGCTAACCTTGGCACTCCAGATGTTTTGGGACTACAACTCCCATCATCCCTGGCCACTGGTCCTGTTAGCTAGGGATGATGGGAGTTGTAGTTCCAAAACATCTGGAGTGCCAAGGTTAGCCACCACTGAGCTAGGCATTCCTTTGCATCCTTTTCTATGGCACGAGAGACACGGAAGAGGTGGACCGATCTCTCCACGTCCTGATCTTTGCAGAGCCATCATTATTCTAGGTCTGCACGACTTGTGATCCATCAGGCTGCATGCTTGATAAACCTGGCTTTGACGTCTGCAACTACTGGTTAAGAGTTCTGGGCTGGGGAGACTATGGTTCAAATCCCCGCTCAGCCATGAAATTCAGGGTGATCTTTGAACAGTTGCACTCTCTCTCAGCCTAACCTACCTCCAAGGGTTGTCGCGAGGGGTGTTAGAAACTCAGATACATAAGGCAGGCGCCACACGGCTCCTTAAGCCAGGGTTGCAGTTGCCAAATCAGAACAACTCGTTGTCGTTTTGGGGACAGGTGGCTCGAAAGTCACATTTTTTCCAATATGACTTTTGGGTTCCTGAAATGAATTCTGATTCTGCAGATAAAATATAATGGATAGAATTCCACAGGATGTGTTGCTGGTTAGTGTGAAAACAGTCAAACGTTTTCGAGGATCCCCAGGAAT
The DNA here is from genome assembly GCA_034641395.1 of Darevskia armeniaca. Lineage (NCBI taxonomy): Eukaryota > Metazoa > Chordata > Lepidosauria > Squamata > Lacertidae > Darevskia > Darevskia armeniaca. The sequence continues at coordinate 4,489,311 of JAWWNF010000170.1, forward strand.
GCGTCTTCAGATGGTGGAGACATTGGGCGCCATCCTGGCATCTTCACTTGGTTGCAAGTGGGTGATAGCCAGCTAGGACCCTCGTACTTACAGAACCGCCTCTTTTGGCATGTCCCGCAGAGGACCTTAAAGTCCATGAATAATAATAGCTTAAGGGTCCCAGGCCCTAAAGAAGCCAGATTATCCTCCACCTGGGCCAGGGCCTTTTCAGTGATGGCTCCGACCTGGTGGAATGCTCTGTCCCATGAGACTAGGGCCCTGCAGGACTTGACCTCCTTCCGCAGGGCCTGTAAGACAGCTATTCCGCCTGGCCTTCAATTTAGCCTGATCCTTCATTCCTTTTTCCCTTCCCTTTTTCTATGAAGAAACCCTTTCTGAGACCCCACATTTAAACTCTTCCCTGGTCTCCTTGCTGGCCCTAGCAGGACTAACTTGGCCAGCTAGCCCTGGCGATGCTACATTTATGTTGTACTTTATGCTATTTTTAAGCTGTTTTTAAAGTCATTTTTAATCAATGTTTTATATTTGTTGTTAGCCGCCCTGAGCCCTGTTTTTAAATCGGGAAGGGTGGGGTATAAATAAATTTCCTCCTTTCTGCATCCCTTAATGCCTGCAATAGGCTACTCTGTGGCAACTTCCAGCACTTCCCAGCGCATGCCAAGTTGTGAGCATCTGCTGCTATGTGCTGGACGCCACTTTCGGTGCGCTACGGCTCGCTTGCACATTGAGGATGATTTGAGATCCTGTATCAAAATCATTGGCTGTGCAGAACCGACAGTTGCGGCAGTATAGTTACTGGTTTGCTAGTTTTTCTTATGTATTTTGTGTTTTCGTTTTGGTATTTCAGTGCTGTGAACCGCCCTGAGATCTACGGATGAGGGGCGGTATACAAATTTAATAAATAATGGTACCAATTTACATGGTGGAAATGATTTCCATGACACGTAAATCCAAGAATCGGTGGCTGATGCGTGTATGCTCTCCTATTAAAAAAACAAAGGTTTGGCTAGCAGCCTGCAAAGTCAATATCTTTGGCAGCCTCGGTTCTGCAAGACGAGAAATAGCATCCTGTATCCTCTCTGCCCAGTTGTTTATGGCCCCCTGGAGCGCTTGCTGCTCCTCTGATGACTTGGAATCGTGCTGCGTATTGCTGTGGTGGTCTCAGCAAGGTAGAGAGCAAATGGATTGAAAGGCACTGGGCTATTGATGGTTTTGTATAAATTAATCTATTGCTTCTTAATGAGCCTTTGATTGGGCTTGGTTAAAATTCATAACTCCGTTGGCACAAAGTGCAGAGCTGAGCGCTAATGCTCCAGCCAAGGATTATGGAGGTCCGCCGAGGGATTTTTAATGCGCGGCTTTGTCTGATGTTCCTGCTCATGATTGAAGCCTTTGTGAAGTGAACTCTTCGCTAATACTGTTTTAAGACCGGTGAATGCTGCTTCGCCACATCAGCAGTGCTCTGGCTTTGTGTGTATGGACACGATGGCTTTTTGATATGAAAGATCTCCCCTCTGATAGTCAGCCCTGTTGCAAACAGGGTGGGGGTGGGTCTCTCCACCCCCTTTTTGCCAGGCCCCGCCAGGCTGGTAAAATAAAAATAAAACAGCAGGGTAGTAACCTGAGTGCTTATTTGCAAAGCTCGAAATGGAGGGCAAAGCTTAGCAGGACATGACTTGTGCATAAGCAGTTGATGTTGGTGGTTAAACATTTGCATAGCTTGGGAGGGGGAAGGGGGTCTGGGAACTCAACCCAACCCCTTAGCCCTGGGAGGTCAAACTTCCATTGGCACCAGTGCAAGTTTTCCCTTCCAAGAATTTATTTCGGGGAGGGTCATTGGGACCACGAAGAGGAGAAAGGGTTAACTTGCCCACACGCCATCCTGACGCTGTCTCGGACCGAACGCAGTGTTCTCATTTGTGACAAGCGTTTAATGATGCTTTGAATGGGAGCTGTGGCCCATATTTACGTATCCCTTTGCTGTACTCGAGACCATAAAGTTCACGGGGCACTGGTTGTAAATGCTGATCTCCGAGAACTAAGACTTAGTAATGAAGCTGTGTGTGTTTATATGGGGGGGGGGAGGGAAGACAGGAAATGGTTCTAGCTCATGCATGCATACAGAATTGGGAATAGGAAGGATCGCAGTGTGCTCTTACGCATAAATATGTTAGCAATCTGCAATTCAGCTGATGCTGTGCCTCATGCGTTTGTCCTCCCAAGTTTTTATTATCCTCTTCAGGGTTAGAATCATTGAGTGGGAAGGAACCACAAGGGCCTTCTGGTCCAGCCCCTTGCAATGCAGGAATCTCCACTCCCCCCGTATAATTTTTAACATTTGATTTTAAAAAGTATAAACATACAACATAAAATAGTTCCGAATCCAAATATCGAGATTACTCTGAATCTCCTGACTCCCCCCCCCCGCATCTCTTCCATGGGTCCTAACGGGATTATTGTTTACAACTGCATATCAATACTTATCCAAGTTTTTCATCCTAAATTATCCATACTTTCCATTGCTTTACAAGTGTGGTTAAAATCCTTCTAATAGTGGTCTTGTAAATAAATTATAAACTTTCTCCATTCCTTATTAAAGTTCTTGTCTTCTAGATTTCTGAGCTTTCCAGTTAATTTTGCCCTTTCGTCATAGTCCATCAACTTGGTTTGCCATTCACAATGCAGGAATCTTTTGCCTGACATGGGACTGGAACCCACAACCCTGAGATTAAAAGTCTCCTACTCTACCAGTGGAGCTACCCCAGGTTGCTGCATGCCTGTTTGCATTTACCCTGTGTAGGTTCATATTACCTGGGCCTGGAGAGCTGAATGGAGGTGTACTATGTCCCACCAACCAGGAAGACCTAAGGCCGCTGGGTGGCTGTATCTCCCTGGCTCCCAAGCAAGGTGTCCTTTATTCTAATAATTCCTCTTGCTTGCCTGGATGGAGAGATGTGCATGCATCAGCCTCTAAATTTACGTGGTTGGACTGCAGCCTGCTGTACAAAGAGCCACCCACCTTGACTCACCCAACATTGCCGTGCAGTTTTCATAAATTTGCCCATGTTGGAGATGCGGCTGTTGTGCTGATACTTTCCTTTCTTCTGTCGTCTTCTTTGGTGATCACTCGTAGCCTAGTAAGATTGTCTTCCATAAACACGGTTTTAACTGTGGGTTCGTAAGTGACTGTGGAGGTCAATTCTGGATCCACACGTCCTTTCACAGTGGGGACATAGTTTTCCGGGCAGGAGTTGATCACGGTGAGGGTTTGCCAAGCGTGCCTTCTGCTTAGTGCGTTTCTCCCTTTCGTCCTGAGTTCGAGCGTCTTCAAAGTCCATGACACCTTTGGTAAAGGCTGCTCTCCAATTGGAGCGCTCGCAGGCCAGTGTTTCCCAGTTGTCAGTGTTTATACCACATTTTTTTTAGATTTGCCTTGAGAGAGTCTTTCAACCTCTTTTGTTGACCACCAGCATTACGCTTTCCATTTTTAAGTTCAGAATAGAGTAGTTGCTTTGGAAGACGATAATCAGGCATCTACACAACACAACCAGTCCAACGAGGTTGATGTTGAAGAATGCTAGTGTCAAAGAGTGAGCCGGCAGTAAATTGCACTGTGCAAATTGGAGCTAACTCTTTATTAGCAAAAAACACAATCTTCACTTGGCTGAGTGTCAGGCCTAATGAGCAAAGCAACTCATCTCCAGAAGGTCTTAGCCCATGCATCAGTCGCCAAGCCCTCGCCTCCCCACAGCCGTCCTAAGTTCCCTCCTCTCCAAGGCTTTTTCCAAGCATTCGGAGACTGTGCCTGCATGCCGCCAACCTCTCCTCTGCCCTTTTCATGCCTCTTCTGGTTCTGGGAGACAAGGTGGGGGTTTGGGGCAGGGGAGCCTGTTGCAACAGGAGGCGGAGACACTTCTGACTCTTCACCAACATGATTCATCTCTGCCTCTTGGCCTCCTTCCTTTCCTGCTTCAGTTTCTGCCTCTTATAATAATAATAATATAATATTTTTTTATTTGTACCCCACCCATCTGGCTGGGTCTCCCCAGCCACTCTGGGCGGCCTCCAACAGATATTAAAATACATCAAAATATCACAGGTTAAAAACTTCCCTAAACAGGGCTGCCTTCAGGCATTTTCTGAATGTAGGATAGTTGTTTATCACTTTAACCTCTGCTGGGAGGGCGTTCCACAGGGCGGGTGCCACTACCGAGAAGGCCCTCTGCCTGGTTCCCTGTAGGTTTGCTTCTCGCAGTGACATAACCGCCAGAAGTTCCTCGGCACTGGATCTCAGTGTCCGGGCTGAACGGTGGGGGTGGAGATGCTCCTTCAGGTATACAGGACCGAGGCCGTTTAGGGCTTTAAAGGTCAGCACCAACACTTTGAATTGTGCTCGGAAACGTACTGGGAGCCAATGTAGTTCTCTCAGGACCGGTGTTATGTGGTCCCGGCGGCCATTCCCAGTCACCAGTCTAGCTGCCGCATTCTGGATTAATTGTAGTTTCCGGCTCACCTTCAAAGGTAGCCCCACGTAGAGTGCATTGCAGTAGTCCAAGCGGGAGATAACTAGAGCATGCACCACTCTGGCGAGACAGTGTGCGGCCAGGCAGGGTCTCAGCCTGCGTACCAGATGGAGCTGGTAGACAGCCGCCCTGGACACAGAATTAACCTGCGCCTCCATGGACAGCTGTGAGTCTAAAATGACTCCCAGGCTGCGCACCTGGTCCTTCAGGGGCACAGTTACCCCATTCAGGACCAGGGAGTCCCCCACACCCGCTTGCACTCCGTCCCCCAAAAACAGTACTTCTGTCTTGTCAGGATTCAACCTCAATCTGTTAGTTGCCATCCATCCTCCAACCACCTCCAGGCACTCACACAGGACCTTCACCGCCTTCACTGGTTCTGATTTGAAAGAGAGGTAGAGCTTCTTCAGGACTTCTCCCCGCTACAGACTAACCCTAAGCCCTGTTACCTCTTCAGCCTCCGACACCTCCTTCTCCCAGTCTTCTCCCTCTGACCACTCATGGTCGTCCCACCACCACTCCCTGGGCTCTGAACCTTCTTTCCTTGGGGTTCCCCAGCTGATTCTTCCGCATCCCACCATGACACCCATTCACAGTTCTTAACATACCAACAAACCGGTTAATACAGAATCCTTTTAAAGCTGACTGCAGTAAACGAAACTGATTGAGGACCACATATTCCCACTTAACTGGTTTTTCGATTGGGCTGATCCACTCGCTTGTTCCGCCGTTCGTGACCTTGTAGTTTGAACCGGAATTTGCTGCAAGGTGGGCCTGGAAACAAAAAGAAAAGGGGGACGGAATTAGGTTATTTGTTCTGCTTTTAAGAAAACAGAATGCTGCACACAATGGTGATGGATGAAGAAAGGAAGGAAATATTTAATGGCCCATTGAGGTAGGACAGCTGGTCAAGTGCTGGGAGGCCTGCAGCAGAGCAGCTGGGAGCGACGGCAGAATGACTCTGGAGCTTGGAGCCGATGAATGAGGCGCTTTGGCCAGAGTATGTCAAGGCTCTTCCAATTGTGGGGCAGATGTTGCCTAACAACCACCCGCTGCGGTTCATGTTCTTGGCAGTGTGGCGCCAGGCAGAATTTGAGACTTTCCCTTGCACGGTTCAGAACAGCTGCCATTGTGACTGGGGAAGTTATTGAAAAATCACTGGAGAAGTTGAGAATCGTGTGAATGCGTAACAAACGTTAGCTGCCTTATGCAGAGTCCATCTAGCTCAATATTGTTCACACTGGCTGGCAGCATGGTTTGAGGCAGTGTCCTTCCCAGTAGATGCTCACAGCCTACCCGTTCTCTCTGGTCTTGCCAGTGGTGTACCGTGGGTTGCCAGTGCCCGGGGCCATGCAGAGGTGGAAGGGAGGGGGAAAGACAGAGTGTGAATGCACATTCAACTGCCTAACGGTGTCCGTGTCACCCAGGAGATGGCAGCTGCAGAGATAAGAAAAGAAGAGTCATTCCATTGCCTGGAGCGGTCACTTCCTGGTTCGCATGGAGAAGCCGTTTTCAATGGAGCCCAGTGACAGAGGCATACTGAACCGTATTGAGGCAGCACCGGGTGTTGAAATATTGCACCCCTAAAAATTTTGTGCCGCTGGAGAATCAAAGTGTATACCCTGTTTCCCCTTTTTTAATACGTAGTCATAAAGTAAGCCATGGCAGGGTTTTTATACCTTTGTGAGAAGTAAGACGTACCCCAAAAGTAAGCCATGGTGCCCGTCGCCTCCTCAGCCCCTCCTGCGTGCGCAGGGAGCCAGCGAACCAATGAGAGGCACGGGGGGGAAACGCGCCTCTTGCGGAGTTCTGCCCCGCCTGCTTAGCACGCAGGGAGAGGCGCGCACGCGGGGGGAGAAGACGCCTCTTCCTGCCCCACCTGTTCCCCGTGCGCAGGGAGCCAGCGAACCAGTGAGAGGCACGGGGGGAAACGTGCCTCTTGTGGAGTTCTGCCCCGCCTGCTCAGCGCGCAGGGGGAGGCTGTACCGTACCATACTGACGTAATAAAAATAAGACATCCCCCGAAAATAAGCCACCCTGTGTTTTTTTGAGGGGAAAAAATTATAAGACGGTGTCTTAAAAAGGGGGAAAGACGGTACCAGACACTGGCATTTCAAATTTCTCAGCAGTAATACTGAGAAAGCCCCTGGGAGAGCATTTTCAGACTCTCTGAAGAGTCTCTAACATGAAGATGGTCAAAATTCCAAAGGGAGACTCCAATAAGAAGTTGGAATTTATTTGCAGATTTAATGTGATCATTTCTAAGCTCAACAGAGACTAGGGCGTGGCTGCAGAAAAGCCATTATACTTCTTAAAGGGGTCCATGTACACATCTGGTGCCTTCCAGATGTTTTGGACTACAACTCCCATCAGCCACAGTCAGCAGAGCTTTTCCAGTTCATCATACATTGGGAATAAGTTACCCTGTGCAGTTTGCACAGTTGGGAAAGGGGCTGCGTGAATGGCTCCTAATGTGTTTTTTGGGGGGGAACCCAAAGCCTGACACCTTGAAACAGGAATATTGGCCTTACTCTGACTATTTAAACGTTTAATGCTGGATTAATAAAGCCAGTTGCAAGCTAGAGCCTACCCGGCTTCAAAGCCAGCGTATCTTACAGTCAATAATTTATTCCTTTCTACTGGGGTAATGGGCTGTCAACAGAATCCCAATCCCTGCCTAGTGGGTTGTCAAGAGGATAATGCAGCCTCTCCGCTATATGAACCCCGGGGAGAGAATAAATTTCATTCCCATGCTTGCCTGCCATAGAGCTGAGAATTGAGCGCTGTGTATCTGAAAACCTGTCATCCTGTGAAGGGCAGGAGAATCATCTTTGTCTGACTTTCAGGCCTGGAATTCAAAATTCACTTTGGGATATCTGGGTGGCTGTAGCATTTGCTTTGTTGCTGCTGCTTTAAATCACTGTATGGTTTAAAAGGGCCTTGAAATCTGTCTGGTTTCTCTTTCTTGAGACAGCATGTTACATCCACCATGAAAGGAAGTCGTACTGGTATACTGGGGACGGAATTATCAGCTGGTTTTTGCTGCTCAGAAATCTTCTCCTCCTCCCCAAGAGCAGGTTTTATTTGTCCTTGTCTATTGATGCATATTAAATACAGACTAGTACTTGAAATTACTGAAAAACGAAAGTGCTTATAATACACCCAAGTCTTTAATTTTGCAGAAAGCTCCATCTTATTTAATAGGATTAAGCTGCTCACAGTAGGGTTATGCCCAGCCACCAACACTCCAGAAAGTACATATTATGGTCCTCCTGTCTTGTTTTCCTGTCCTATTTTTGCAGCTGCTCAATTATAAAAGCTGATGTCATCCTAGCACATAGTTCTTAAAGATTCAGAAATAAGCTTTTAGAGACATTGGTTATAATTAAAACGTTTGCTTCACCGGTAAATGAAACCTTGTGTTGCTAATTATCATCCTTTTCTGGCTTGCTGTTGGGATGTCAGACTGTGTGTGTTTGTGTATCCTTGCAAGGAATCGTATATTTGTAGAGTTGGACGGGACCACGAGAATAATCAGGTCCAACCCCCTGCAATGCAGGAATCTTTCGCCCAACATGGGACTCAAACCCACAACCCTGAGTCTAAATGCTCTATCAACTGAGCTATCCCTTAGAAGAAATGGTTGCTTTTCAAAACTAGAGTTAGCTAGACCACAGCTCCATGCCGCTTAGTGGACAATGCCACTTCTTTAGCATGAAAGGAGAGAGTTTTCTGGGGTCCCCTACTTTGCCATCAGAACTACTTTTCTGGTATTTCTAGCAGAGATTCTGGAAAGATGTTGCTAACAAATAAATAGAAACAGGTAAAAGGACCCCTGGATGGTTAAGTCCACTCCAAGGCAACTATGGGGTTGTGGCTCTCATCTCGCTTTCAGGCAAAGGGAGCCGGCGTTTTCCACAGACAGCTTTCTGGGTCATGCGGCCAGCATGGCTAAACCGCTTCTGGCGCAACAGAACACCTTGACGCGAACCAGAACACACAGAAACGCCGTATACCTTCCCGCCACAGCGGTACCTATTTATCTACATGCACTGGTGTGCTTTCGGACTGCTAGGTTGGCAGGAGCTGGGACAGAGCAACGGGAGCTCACCCCATAGCAGGGATTCAAACCACCAACCTTCTGATCGGCAAGCCCAAGAGGCTCAGTGGTTTAGACCACAGCGCCACCCACATCCTAATTAGATAGATAGATAGATAGTAAGTACAAAGTACAGTGGTACCTCTGGTTACGAACTTAATTCGTTCCGGAGGTCCGTTCTTAACCTGAAACTGTTCTTAACCTGAGGTACCACTTTAGCTAATGGGGCCTCCCATTGCTGCCACGCCACCGGTGCATAATTTCTGTTCTCATCCTGAGGTAAAGTTCTTAATCCAAGATACTGCTTCCGGGTTAGCGGAGTCTGTAACCTGAAGTGTTTGTAACCCGAGGTACCACTGTATATAACTATTATAATCTCACCACTTATGCCATGCAATGGGGCAGCGTATTCAGATCATGTCATGAACAGCCCAGTCATTCCTACCATACTGACACAACTGAGCTTCCTGCCCCCCCTGTGAATCATGCAACCAGCACCTTCCTGTGCCAGGCAAAACTTTGGGTGGAGTGGGTGCAGCTGGGGAACTTGAGAATGATGTAGTCAAGCACTGATTTCCCTAGATATGGAGAGGGATAGACACAAATCACTGGGCTTCTGTTTCTAGCGGCAACCATGCATTTGTTGTCATCCTGCCTGGTTGCAGACTAAACTACATCACAAGAGTATTGTGACATCAGCAGTGCCATCCCAGCCAGACTTTGGAGCAGATAGCCAGGATCCCACCCCACGGGCAGGAGCGTCCCCCTTGAGGTGGTGAGAAAGCTACAAACAACATTCTTCTAGGCGGTTGAGTTGGTATGGCAGCTAGTGAGATATTGGGCAAGGCCAGCAATTGCGTATTAACTTGTAATGGTATAAAATACCACTGAATAGGCATATAGGAACAGCAGGTTGTTGCAGCCCAATATGTCTTGTGTTTAGGAAATATTGCACCGAGGCAACACACTTTAAACCTAGATTGCTGTTCGTTTAAAAACGCTGGTAGCGTTAAGATAAATTCAACAATGTAAATAAGTTTTGATGGATGTAACAATGGATTATTGAATGGTTTCGTTTATGTAAATTATGCAGGGATATAGAGTAAGCAAAATGAACCACTGAAAGAGAAGAAGGGAAGTCATTGATTTAAGGTTGTTTAAATGAATATTTTGAAATGTAATTTAGGAAATTTAATTAAAAAAATATGCAAATAAACCTAGATTGCATTCCAGGGAGGGTGACTCGATCAAGTTGCAATGGATATATATTTTTTTTATTGTCATGGTTTTTTAAACGTCTTCTTTTTTCGTTACAAAATTAATAGTCCCCAAACAAATATTACAAATCACAGCTGAAAGAACATTATAAGTTAGTGCTAAGGGGGAAAAGGGCCCCAGGATTGCTCCGAAATTTCTAAAAGTTGAAAAAAAAAGAATCACACTACCCACCCTGCAAAAGTCATTTGTTTCTTTTGAAGAATACAAAAAATCATGTTCATTTTTTTTAACTTGAGAGGGTTTGACCTCTGTTCAAATCTAGTTGGCATTGCCAGCAAAGGTTGGTAGATATTATATGCACATATTGGACATTTATCTAAGACTTTCCCTGTCGCAATGATCTTTACTCTCCAGAAGGTTGAGCGGCACACGTTTTCTTATTTACTCCAACAGCCGTGATCCTCAAGGTTCCTCCACGTTGTTCAGGATGGGGCAGGCTTAGTGAATTACAGCTACGAGAATAGTCTCCTGAAACCTTTTTGCTTCCCTTCGCTGTTGCAGGATGCACGCCAGAAATTCCGCTCCGTCCTTGTTGAGGCTACAATAAAACTCGATGAGCTAGTGAAGAAGATTGGGAAAGCTGTCGAAGACTCGAAACCGTACTGGGAAGCTCGGAGGGTTGCCAGGCAGGTAAGCCGAAAAGCCTTTGCTATTAAGCGGGGAGGGTGTGACTCTAGCCACACAGAGTACACTTCAGCCTGCTTTGGATCATGGTTGGCAGCTTCATATACTGCGATTGTTCATATACTGCAATTGTTCTGCACTGGCTTTGGCCCTGGCTTGTATTAAGGGTGTGATCTTGGCTTATTCTCTCGGTTTGTGAAGCCAGAATTCCCCGGTTTGGACAGAACGAAGAACTGGTTGCATACAAGCCAGGAACTTCGAGCCAAAGCTGAAGGCTTGGCCCCAATTGTCAGGAGTGCGTGCAGGAGCTAGGCTCTGGGACCAGCAGGGCTTCGCAGGACTGGGGCCTTCCTCAGTTTGCTCTGGAGAGGCAAGGCGCGGCCGCGCAGGTGAGGCCACTTGGAAACCCGCTACACCTGGTGGCAAGAGCCGGGGAGGCATTTCCCTTCGGCTCTTTGCCACAGCAACGCGCTTCCTGTCTTGCTGCGTCTGGCCTTTTGTTTCCTGACTCCTGCTTCTCGACCCCCGGACCTTGGACTTCGTGACTTTCTGCTCCCTGACCCTCGGACTCCGGGTTTCTGGACTCGCATTTCTGCTCCCACCTCGCCACCTTGCCCCCGGTCCTGACATTTTCTGCTGGACCTTCGTTCTCCCGTAGACCAGACCGTGACACCAATGCTCGTTCCTAGCTTTATAAACCATAGTGAATGATCATCCAGATCTGCTCACCAAGAGTACAGTGGCACCTTGGCTCCCAAACAAATCTGTTCCCGAACACCGCAAACCCGGAAGTAGGTGTTCCGGTTTGCGAACTTATTCTGGAAGAGGAACGTCTGACGTGGCTTCTGCTTGAGTGCGGGAAGCTCCTGCAGCCGATCGGAAGCCGCGCCTTGGTTTTCGAACGGTTTCAGGAGTCTGAACAGACTCCCGGAACGGATTAAGTTCAAGAACCAAGGTACCACTGCACAAAGATGCTGTTTATATTGTGCGACGTGTAAGCATTTGACGAACGTCACTGTGCATGTTTCAACTGTGCGTAATGGTCGCGGGACTGATGACATCGCTTTTCTCCCTCTGTACCCTCGCCGGCTGCCTGTAAATATCACCCACGCGCAAGAAAACTCTGAAAGGACTTGCTCTGTTCTCTTTCCCCGTCCCCACTAATAATAATAATGATCCGTCAGATCCTTCCAAAAAAACCTATCTGCGTTTCTGTGATTCCCAGCAATTGCGTCAGAACACAACTAATTATTGGTCTCGGGATTTCCATCTCTTTGTTCTGATTTTTAAACTCCCGGATGCTCAGAAGCTCGAATTGTAAATCGATTTTAAAAAGCATGTGGGTGTGTTGTAATTTGAAGACGTTTGGGCGTTGCTTACTCACGGGCTTTTGGGGTTGTTATGGAAACTGATGGCAAGCTAAAATATGGAGCAGTTTCTCTCTCGCACCTTCTCTTTCTGCAGTTTTGAACCAAAAAGGAGAACAGAAAATTCTGGTGGCATTGCTTAAAAGTGACTGTTTCTGGGTTTGCGTGTGAAAACAGTTATGACTGGACTTGGCTGTGCGGCTGCTTTGTGATTATCATATTTTGACACGCTGACTGTTTTTAAATATGAGAATAGTGAATGAGATGGCTTCCTTTTCTTACCATACGCCCCTTGATCCAGTTTTGATTTTATGACCTGCAGACAGTACGGCTAGACTCAATGGTGCATTGAACGGAACAATGATATTCAGTGGTGCAATTGTAGTTAATGCCGTCGGTTCGTTCTCCTGTAATGATTGGGGGGGAAACCACTCCATCCTCAGGCCTTTCACTTTTGTGAGACATGGGGCCAGCTCTCATGACCCCACATTCTGGGATTATTTGCAATATGTGCTCATTTCTCTTAGGAGCAGTGAGTGATGAAGCAGTCGGGTGGCTGCGTCACAATGGAATCTAAGCCTTGATTATTACTAATGGGAAGGTGAGTTGGGATCTGGGCTTGTAGTGGTGAGCAGACCTAGACAGGTGGCTCTTTCTATAAACCGTCAGCTGGCTTGACAAAGCTGAATTGGGTGGGAGCCCCTCAAAGTCATCTTGTTACCAGCTTATAAATCGCTTTTCATGCTTGTTTGTGGTCCTAGTTTAAAGGATCAGCCTCTGGAATGTCATTAGGCTCACTGCCAACCCAAACATAAAGGTAAAGGTAAAGGGACCCTGACCATTAGGTCCAGTCGTGTCCGACTCTGGGGTTGCGGCTCTCATCTCGCTTTATTGGCCGAGAGCCGGCATACAGCTTCCGGGTCATGTGGCCAGCATGACAAAGCTGCTTCTGGCGAACCAGAGCAGCGCACGGAAATGCCGTTTACCTTCCCGCCAGAGCGGTTCCTATTTATCTACTTGCACTTTGACGTGCTTTCGAACTGCTAGCTTGGCAGGTGCTGGGACCGAGCAACGGGAGCTCACCCCATCGCAAGGATTCGAACCGCCGACCTTCTGATCAGCAAGCCCTAGGCTCTGTGGTTTAACCCACAGCGCCACCTGGGTCACCTGCCAACCCAAGCATACTTGTCAGCAATTCTTTTGCTCCGGTCATGTTTGTAGCTTACTCTGCAGCAATGTTTGTGCAGAATGCAGCTTGCCAAAAAAAGGCGGGTCGGAATAGATGTCCCTTGAGGGTCCCTTCCAACTCTACAATTCTATGAAAAAGGCTTGTGAGGCTAAGGTAGAATAATGAGCTGCTGCAAAAAAGGTAAAGGTAAAGGACCCCTGGACAGTTAAGTCCAGTCAAAGGCGACTATGGGGTTGCGGTGCTCATCTCGCTTTCAGGCTGAGGGAGCCGGCGTTTGTTCACAGACTTCTTTCCAGGTCATGTGGCCAGCATGATTAAACCGCTTCTGGCGCAACGGGACACCGTGACGGAAACCAGAGCGCACGGAAACGCCGTTTACCTTCCTGCCACAGTGGTACCTATTTATCTACTTGCACAGGCGTGCTTTTGAACTGCTAGGTTCGCAGGAGCTGGGACCGAGCGATGGGAGCTCACCCCGTCGCGGGGATTCGAACTGCTGACCTTCCGATCGGCAAGCCCACGAGGCTCAGTGGTTTAGACCACAGCACATTGTTCCCCATCTCTCCCCCCTCCCCCCGTAGTAAACCCAGCCTGTGTTGGCTATCTCTTTGCTAATTCTGGAGCTGCTCTTTGACTTCATTGCACTTTTCGGATGTTATGTGACTGCGTGGAGAAGGGCGTGGAGCAGAATTGCACACAATTCAAATTACAAGAAAGGCGATTCTGACTAGACATCAGGAAGAACTTTCTGACCATAAGAGCTGTTTGACAGTGGAATGGTCTCCCTCGGGAGGTGGTGGGTTCTCTTGCTTGAAGGTTTCTAAGCAGAGGTTGGATGAACATCTGTCATGGATGCTTTAGCTGAGATTCCTGCATTCCAGGGGATTGGACTAGATGGTCCTTGCGGAATCCCTACAATTCTATGATTGTAGAAATTGAAATTGTTCCATGATTCTACACCCAACATTCATGTGTTCATAATAAGCCCCTCCCCACGCCTATGTAGCTGAACACAACAGAACATCTGTTGGGTGTCCTGAAAAACCAGAAATTCTGATTACATTCAAAAGTGATTCCAGCTCTGATTTTAAAAGTTATTCTTAACAAAAAAACCCCCACATGTTAAAAGCAGATCCGGTCTAAAGTTACATCCACACCATGCATTTAAAGCAGGTGGGTCCCCGCAAACGATCCTGGGAACTGTAGTGTGTTAAGAGTGCTGGGAATTGTAGGTTTGCAAGGGGCAAACTACAGTTCCCAGGATTCCTTTGGAGGAAGTCATTTGCTTTAAACATATGGTGTGAATGTGTCCTAAGTCAGTCGATCGTTTGAACCACCAGTGCCATCTTCAGAGTTCTTAGAATTTCACTTTTTGCTTTTTTGGAACTTGCGGTAAACTAAGCGACTGTACAGATTTGCCCCGTCTTGCAAAAACGCTTCTTGGCAAGAGCTCCGAGGAAGGATGAGTTTTGAGAACAAAAATCCTATGTCTGTGAAAATGGGGCAGAGTTGGATTCTTGTTTGGCCGGCCGCCATGGCGTCGGTGACAAGCAAGAGAGCTGGCGCAGTTCAGCACAATAACTGGCTGACCTCCTCTGCTGGCGCAGTCGTGCTTGGTAATCGTCGGTAACTTGAGGAAGGAGTTTCTTTCTTTGTCCGGAAGAGAGAACCTTACAGACTGAAAATATTTGTGTTTCTATAGGAAGATCAGGGGACGCGGGTGGCGCTGTGGGTTAAACCACAGAGCCTAGGGCTTGCTGATCAGAAGGTCGGCGGTTTGAATCCCTGCGACGGGGTGAGCTCCCGTTGCTCGGTCCCTGCTCATGCCAACCTAGCAGTTCGAAAGCACATCAAAGTGCAAATAGATAAATAAGTACCGCCGCAGCGGGAAGGTAAACGGTGTTTCCGTGCGCTGCTCTGGTTCGCCAGAAGCGGCTTAGTCATGCTGACCACATGACCTGGAAGCTGTACTCCGGCTCCCTCGGCCAGTAAAGCGAGATGAGCGCCGCAACCCCAGAGTCGGTCACAACTGGGCCTAATGGTCAGGGGTCCCTTTACCTTTATAGGAAGATCAAAATCCACTGGAAGGTGGTGTAGCAAAGTGGCTCTGCTGTGAAGTGCATATAATTGTTGAAAACGTTATTGATTGATTGGTTGATTGATTGAGTTTATATACCGCCCTATACCTGGAGATCTCAGGGCGGTTCACAGAAAAGATCACAACATATATAATCAGGATAAAAACAACAACCCAATAACACCCCCTCCCAAAAAAGAGCCACATTTTAAAAGGGTATAGGATGTCAATCAGATCAACCAAAGGCCTGGTTAAAAAGGAACGTTTTTGCCTGGCACCTAAAGGTGTATAATGAAGGTGCCCGGTGAGCTTCCTGGGGGAGAGCATTCTACAGATGGGGAGCCACTGCAGAGAAGGCCCGTTCTTGTGTTGCCACCCTCTGGACCTCTCAAGAAGATGATCTCAGGGTCCGGGTAGGTTCATATGGAAAGTGGCGGACTTTGAGGTATTGCGGTCCTGAGCCGTTTAAGGCTTTATAGGTCAAAACCAGCACTTTGAATTGGGCCCAGAAACTAATTGGTAGCCAGTGCAGTCGGAGCAGGATTGGTGTAATATGCTCAGACCGTCTTGCTCTGGTGAGCAACCTGGCCGCTGAATTCTGCACTAGCTGAAGTTTCCGAACCGTCTTCAGAGTCAGCCCTGCGTATAACACATTGCAGTAATTTAACCTTGAGGTTACTAGAGTATAGACAACAGTAGTTAGGCTATCCCTGTCCAGATAGGGGCATAGCTGGGCCACCAACCAAAGCTGATGGAAGGCACTCTGGGCCACTGAGGCCACGTGAGCCGCGAGCAACAGCAAAGGATCCAGGAGTACCCTTAAGCTACGAACCTGCTCCTTCAGAGGAAGTCTAACCCCATCAAGAGCTGGCAATTTCCCACCCATCCGGTTTAGGGAACCACCCACTAACAGGGCCTTGTCTTATCTGGATTGAGCTTCAGTTTGTTGGCTCTCATCCAGTCCATTACTGAGGCAAGACACTATAAGCACAGCTTATATTTTTTCGTGTATAAGACACCCCCACGTATAAAACGAGCCCTATTTTTTTAAACCCAAAATTAAGAAATTGAAATTGTTTAGCTTTTTTGGGTGGGGTGGGGGAGGTCACTTCCGCCAATCGCTCACCTGCCTGCCCGCCACTGCCGATCGCTTGCCACTGCCACTGCCGATTGCACACTTTGCCGCCGCCGCCGCCAACAGCCCATCCGCTCACTTGCCGCAGCGGCCAGTCGGCTGCCCAATTGCCACAGCCAATCGCCATCAGTCCTTGCCACAGCCGCCAATCACCCGCCCAATCGCCGCTGCCAATCTCCTGCTTGCTGCTGCCATTAATCACACATCCCGCCCCCCTCTGCATTCCCTCTTTGTGTATAAGACAACACCCAATTCTTGCCTAATTTTTTAAAGCAAAAAGCAGGAAAAATGCGGTATATATTAAGTTCGGGAGGTGTCTCTGCAGCTCTTGCCAATGTGACAGAGAACCAGGCTTGTATCTTCCATCTCCTCCTGCTGCTGCTGCTTCTAACGTCGGTTGTGATGCAGAGCCCCCTGGAAGCTCGCAGTGCCTCCGTCTTGACCCTTTCGCTCTCATGACCCCGTGTGATTTATTAGCCCCTTAGGGCCTGCACTTCATTGCGACCTTTCACCTCCGAGATTACTTCATTTTCGTTGAGAAACATCATTAAATCTTGGGTGCCCTCCTGCTTTCACCATCTTGAGTAAGCTGTGGGAGCTCGCTTTGATACCAGTTTGATTAGTTGGAGAAATTTCAGCTCACGTTGATGTTGTATGGACATGTGAGATTGCTTTATGATCCTAGTCTATGTTATAAGTGAATGTATTGAATTTGGAACGTCCCAAAAATGAGGAGGATTGGCAATTAAAAATGGCAGACTATGCAGAGTTAGTGGGTCTAACGAGTAAAATAAGAGATCAAGAGGAATGGAAATTTTTTGTGGAGTATTTGGAAATCAACTGTAAACATGTGAAAACGTTAGTAGAATTAAGGTAAATTCAACAGTATAACACATAACAAAGGAATAATAAAGGAATAAGGGAGTTAAATGGAAAAATAAGAATATGCGGGATGGGAGGGAAGGAACCAGGGAAGGGGAAGAAGGGAAGTTGTGAATGATTGGTTTATTTTAAAGAAAGATATGAATGAGGAAATGTTTATTTTAATGTGAATGTGGTTTTGAAAAATGTAACACTGAAAAATATTGTGTGTGTGTGTGTGTGTGTGTGTGTGTGTGGTTTAATTTCCCTTCCAACTCTACAATTCCATGATTCTGTGATCATCTGTATTTTATAAGTTGTTTGCTGTTCATGTTGTGAATAAGAAGTGAGGAACCAGGCAGAGGGCCTTCTTGGTAGTGGCACCAACCCTGTGGAACGCCCTCCCATCAGATGTCAAGGAGATAAATATACAACCTTTAGATGACATCTGAAGGCAGCCCTGGAGTTTTAAATGTTTTATTATGTATTTGTATATGCTGGAAGCTGCCCAGTGGCTGGGGCAACCCAGTCAGATGGGTGGGGTATTATTATTATTATTATTATTGTTATTGTTATTGTTATTGTTATTGTTATTGTTAGTCTATTTAGCTCAGTGGAGGGACCCAGGTGGCGCTGTGGGTTAAACCACAGAGCCTAGGGCTTGCTGATCAGAAGGTCGGCGGTTTGAATCCCTGCGACGGGGTGAGGTCCCGTTGTTTGGTCCCAACTCCTGCCCACCTAGCAGTTCGAAAGCACGTCAAGGTGCAAGTAGATAAATAGGAACCGCTCTGGTGGGAAGGTAAACGGCGTTTCTGTGCGCTGCTCTGGTTCGCAAGAAGCGGCTTAGTCATGCTGACCACATGACCCGGAAGCTGTACGCTGGCTCCCTCGGCCAGTAAAGTGAGATGAGCGCCGCAACCCCAGAGTCGGTCACAACTGGGCCTAATGGTCAGTTTACCTTTATTTAGCTCAGTATTGTCTAAACAAAGGCTACTGACTGTTAGAAGGAAAGGGCCATTTGTCAACTTTTATTTGACCGGAATCAAAATAGTCTAGAAAAAACTTTGGGCTTAACTCTGAGCTTCACAAATCCAGTTAAAATTTTGCCCTTGCTGATTTTAACTTGGTTTTTGCTAATCAATTAACTAAAACTAGTTGATCTATGGACTAAAGCGCTGATTAAAAGCAAACTTGGAGAGGCCGGGGCTTGAACCTGGGACCTTGCGCATGGAAGGCATGCGCTCTACCACTGAGCCACAGTTAATAAAGTTCTAGATTGACTTTACATGGAAGTGTAGGCTGGATGTCCCTTGGAGGCCCAGGACTGATGTAGGCATGAAACGCCTGACAAAACCCAGGCCCTTTGCCTTGTTTTTGAAACCAAATCCGCCTGGGGAGACTGTTTGGGTGACTAGGTTTAATTGGATTTATGCACAGTGTTGAATTCTAGGAAGAATGGAAGCATGACCTGCTTTTAAAAAGCTGCTGGAGGAAGCGAAATGATTTCCTGTCCCCAAACTCTGGAATTTAGCAACCAGAGAAGTGGTGTTGCTTTTCTAAGGCAGGATGTCCTCTCGGTTTGGTAAAGGAAATATTTCACACCAGCCGCTGGAGTGATTTGTAGAGTTGCCAAAGCATGACTTCGCTCATTAGGTTTTCCCCTTTGCAGCCGGGTACAATTTTTAATTTTTTTATATCAGCCTCTTACAGGTTTGCTATCGTAGGCTGTGAGCTGTTCTGCATAAGCCGCTCGCCGCTAGGGATGAAAATGATCACACTGTTGCTCTCTGGCTGTTAAAGAAACCACGCTGCCCTAAACAGGTTTACTCTGAAGTAAGGGCCACAGTATGACTTCCTGGCAAGCAGATTGCAACATGTGGGAACTGCTCTGCACATGTTTGCTGCACAAAATAACTTTGAAATTCCAATGAGTTTTAGAGGCAGCATGTGACGCGTCTCTGGATCTATGGGGTCTGGAACAGCCATGTAATTTGCACATGCAGACCCTCCAAGTGTCCCTATTTTCCAGGGACAGTCTCAGAATTATGAAAGCCATCCTGGCATCTGACCTGATCCTGGAATGACCTTATTTCCTTCACCACTGAGCTCAGATCTGCGTCTAATCTTTCCCCTTTCTAAAATTTATTTACCATCGCCTGTTTTTGTAAATCTTGTTAATTGATGTGACATTTTTGCATCTACTAAACATCTCTCATTCCCTTGGATATACTGTACTGTAAATCACAGTCTGCCTGCAGACTGTCTCGTCAGAGTGGTGCATACTCTAGTTATCTCCCGTTTGGACTACTGCAATGCGCTCTGTGCAGGGCTACCTTTGAAGGAGACCCGGAAACTGCAATTAATCCAGAATGCAGCAGCTAGACTGGTGACTGGGAGTGGCCACCGGGACCACATAACACCGGTCCTAAGAGAGCTACATTGGCTCCCAATACGTTTCCGAGCACAATTCAAAGTGTTGGTGCTGGCCTTTAAAGCCCTAAACGGCCTTGGTCCTGTATACCTGAAGGAGCGTCTCCACCCCCACCGTTCAGCACGGACACTGAGATCCAGCGCCGAGGGCCTTCTGGCGGTTCCCTCACTGCGAGAAGCGAAGCTACAGGGAACCAGGCAGAGGGCCTTCTCGGTGGTGGCGCCTGCCCTGTGGAACGCCCTCCCATCAGAGGTCAAAGCAATAAACAACCACATGACCTTTAGAAAACACCTGAAGGCAGCCCTGTTCAGGGAAGTTTTTAATCTGTGATATTTTAATGTATTTTTATATTTGTTGGAAGCCGCCCAGAGTGGCTGGGGAGACCCGGCCAGATGGGCAGGGTACAAATAATAAATTATTATTATATTATTATCACGTTTTATTGATGTAAATAAGATTTTCACCAAACCCCTTTCTGAGCTGTTTGGGGGAACAAGGGGAAAATAAATGCAAAATAATATGGACCCTGGGTTATTCTGGACCCCAGCCATTGGGTTGCTTTTTGGCGAATGATGCATCTGAAGATGTTGTGTACATCTCTTGTGCTAAAGGACAATTCTTGAATGCCAAGTGTTATCATGAAATTGACTTGTGTGTATAAATGACATCTACTTACCTGAGCAAATTTACCTGCATCCTGTGGATTTCTGTGGAATTTACTTCCAAAAACATGCATTTAGGAGAGTTGCTAAACTGTGAAGGAAGAAATCCATGGCTCAAATTTTACTTTTACCCCGAGCCTCATTTGATGAACAAGTCTCTCTTCTCCCTGCCTCAGTGCTCTCCTTCCACAATATGGTGATGGCAATACAGGCTATTTTACAGGGCTGTTGTAAAGATTACTGAGAGCATTGTCTTAGTAAAATGCTGTGTAATGCTGTGTCAATGCTAAATTTAACTATAACTGACATTGATGGTGATGGTTGAAAAACTAACTGAAGATAGAATCCCAAATGCGTCACATTTGAATATAAATGTATTACTGTTCTCGTCAACTGGGGTTCTTATTGACCTGAAGTTCAATAATATTGGGGTGTTAACAAAAGTAATAAATGTCTTGGAACTAGAATGCTATGTTGGGGGTGAAAAATGCGCCATCCATTGAAAACCTGGGGCATCTGGCAAATAGACATTCAATAATGAGTAGCAGGTTGGGCTGAATGGCTGAGGAAGGTTTTGATTATTGTTCTGGCATCTATCAACTCTGAGCATCTGGCTTCTCTTTCTGCCATTATTCAGCCAAGCAAAATTATAGATCCCAATAAAAAGTGCAGCAGTTGGTTTCTTTTAACAAAAGTCTTAAAACAAAACATTCATTGTTAATCTGTCGATATTCACCTTTGGGCATTTCTGTAATAAAAAAAAGGGGGGGAGCTGTGCTTACAAATGCAGCAACCAGGGTGGATTTGATTTAAATCAAATTGATTTAAATCACGATTTAAATCACTAGTCAGTAAGGCTTGATTTAATTTTTTTTTTTTTTTACAGAAAGACTCATTCTTGCTGGTATAATCCTAATATTTACAACCATATGAAGGTTTCATTTTTGGAATAATAAATTTTCAGAGTAGTTTTTACAGTTATATCAAAAATTACTGATTTGGTTATACTACTAGAAATACATAGACAGATAATTATGAAATTATGGTGAGGTTTAATAAGTTAACTGTTTATATTTGGACAACTTTTCTGCTGTACTTTATTGGAAGGAGAAAAATAATCATTTCCGTAATAACCATTTAAACAATTTATTTAACTAAAACAATAACATGATAGCATATGTATCCATGTTTGTTAACTGATGTGGTTAAACATTTTTTTTAAAAAAAAAAACTTAGACTGAGTTTTAGCACACTTGATAAACTTAAAACAAATCCTTATTTCCTGATGAATAGCCTTTGGACTACAATGTAACTTAAATAGAAGACTATATTTAGAAAGATTTTTCCTCCAAAAGCATTTTGTTTTAAAAATCCAATTTAAATAAAAAAAATCTGATTTTTTTTTTTAATCGTTGATTTTTATCCACCCTGGCAGCAACAAAGGGGATTGGAAATAAGCAGACTCCTTCAGAACATTTTTTCAAATGACCACACACTGGATCTACCTGTACTGTAATTCTACAGCTGTAAGGTTGCCTACCTGGGATTTGGGATTCTTTCATCCATTTCCATAACCTAGGATTGTAGGCCATGTGTAATGGAAATGTGTAATGGAAATGACCACAACTTGTACATAAGAATGTGGGCTGCCAGACATTCAGAATGGATCTGGGCAACATAGGAAACCTCATTTATTTTTTATTTTTAGTTCTGGTCCCCAGGATAACTTTCATTTTGACCCGGTGTCCAAGATGGGGCCGGGCAATTATCTGGTTTTCAACATCACGATATATCATCAGCTAAACATTGCGATATACAGTGGACGCTCGGGTTGAGAACGCAATCCGTGCTGGAGGCGCGTTCGCAACCCGCGCCGCTGCGTCTGTGCACGCGCATGACGCAATTTGACACTTCTGTGCATGCGCAAAGCGCAATTCTGCGCATGCGCGAGCACCGAACCCGGAAGTAACCCATTCTGTTACTTCCGGGTTCAGCGCAGTGTGCAACCCGAAATCACGCAACCTGAAGCGGCCGTAACCCGAGGTGTGACTGTACTGATTTATCACGATGTCTGAAATAAAGATGGAACTATGTAGAGGCGAACGGTAGGGCTGGATGATTTGAAATAAGGATGGAGATGGTTTTCAATTTTGTGATGCATCACCAGCTAAACATTGCTAGGTTTTTCCTGCATCGTGAATTTTGCATAGTGCACGCACACGCACAAACATCATGATTCGCAATATATTGCCAGGTCAAAAACTATGAAACCAATATCACAATATGGACTTGAAACCGGTTTTGAACGCTACATCGCCCAGCCATGGTCCAAGAATCCAGTTATACAACGGTCTGATTCATGGGCTCTGAATCCTGCTTCCCATATCCCTCATTCATCTTTAAAGAGCCTGCTTTTTCCTCATGCTTGTGATAGGATTCCCAAATGTGAATGTTTCATAGGTGGAATCGGCGCTTTTTTTCCCAGCCGGAACACTCCGGAACGCCATTCCGGCCCCTCTCAGGTGGGCGCCATTGCCATTATAAGAGAACATGGGAGGCGTTCCTGGTGAGTTCCAACACCTCTTTTTCTAGAAAAATTGCACTGGGTAGGATACCCAGGGTGGACCTTTAAGCCTGACACAGTACCGGTATCTGTGCATCTGCCAGTAATGCTAAGCACGTAATTTTTTGCCGTGTGTGTGTTGAGAGTAAAAGCGCTGTAAAGATAATTTAACACAAATATTTCTTTTTTGTGGGCGAGGGAGAGTCCAACTGCCTATTTCTGCAGATGGGGTCATGTTGATAAGGCAGAGTTTTTGCCACAGAAATGATTAATATGCACTGTGTTGTCTGCTGGAACTTAAAATATTCCTTCCTGGCCTGTGGCTTTAAAGCGGATAGCCTTTGCCTGCTGTCAGTTGTGATAAGGCTTGCATAAGTAACCTATGAACTCGTGTTTGTGGGAAAGGCTGTCTTGGGCAATTTCAGCTTGAATGCTGCTCTGGTGTGGCTGTTCGCTTTGGATAAGTTAGGCTTCCGCTATTCTGTTGTGACAGAGTGGCAGCATGTTAAGTGACTTTAATTTTTAATTTTTAATTTTTTTAAAAAAGCGCTTTAAGTGTTTTGAGATAAATAATATTATCGTGCATTTTCCAAAAGACCCATTGCTTCTGGGGCTCTTAGGATACTTTGCATGTAAAGGGAGATCGCAGTGTAATATCTCAGTTCAATGATATCTAATTAAATAGTTCAGGTTCCAGTTCCGTAAGAGAGTCTTTTGGTTCAAAGTATCAATACAGCGTTTGATGTAGAAGTCTTTTAAAGCAAGGTGGGGCCCACTATAATCCAAAGCCAGGACAGGGCCCTGTTTCGGTCTCTTTAACCTTCATCAGCTGAAAGGATTAAATATAATAACTGGAAGAAACATATATATCCTAGATGCATGAATAAAAGTTATAAAATAGCCAAAACAAAATTTAAAAAATCCTTCCAGTAGCACCTTAGAGACCAACTAAGTTTGTTCTTGGTATGAGCTTTCGTGTGCATGCACACTTCTTCAGATACACTGAATAGCCAGCCACTCAGGATTTTTTTTTATTTTAAAGATTTTTTTCTTCACTTCTCACTTCCCTCTGTGGCCCCCTAGCCTTGTACTGTGGCCCCCCATTTACACGATTTTCACCTGTGGCCCCCTTGGAATATCCTGGGGGGCCCCAGAGGGCCATATGGCCCCTAGTTGGGAAACACTGCTCTAGAGCACAGTAAGCAAGGGTCTCCTGCCCCCTATCTGTTTATTTTGTGGTGACCCACATAAAGCTGTGGTTTCATCATCATCATCATTATAGAACAGTCATCACCACCATCATCCTGCCCATCTGACTCGGTTGCCCCGGTCACTCTGGGTGGCTTCCAACAGAATACAGTGGTACCTCGGGTTAAGAACTTAATTCGTTCTGGAGGTCCGTTCTTAACCTGAAACTGTTCTTAACCTGAGGTACCACTTTAGTTAATGGGGCCTCCCGCTGCTGCACTACCACCCCACGATTTCTGTTCTCATCCTGAAGCAAAGTTCTTAACCTGAGGTACTATTTATGGGTTAGCGGCGTCTGTAACCTGAAGCGTCTGTAACCTGAGGTACCACTGTATAAAGAACATATGATACACCCAACATTAAAAGCTTCCCAGTACAGTGGTCCCTCGACTTACGAAGTACTCGACATCCGAATTTTTCGATTTACGAATGAAAAAAGTGGCCGCATGCCTAAGAATTTTTCGACATCCGAATGGAAATCGTTGCTGGTTTTAGATGTGGTTTTTTTAGACTTACGAATTTTAGATGCGGTTTTTTTGACTTACGAATTTTTCCGAATATTTTTTCTCCCAATGCATTCCTATGGGAAATTGCTTTTTTCGACTTACAAACTTTTCAACCTACGAGTGTCCATTCGGAACGGATTAAATTCGTAAGTCGAGGGACCACTGTACATCTCTTCTGCTTAGCTGCTTAAGAAAGCTGGAGGGGCCAGCCAGATGGGAGACGTCAGTCGCCAACCTGGCAACCAGAGCTCTCCATGTGGTTGCAATTGGACCCTGCGCCAGTCGCAAAACGCGCCTGGCTAATTTCGAACACTGGTTCAGTGACACATTTTATACCATAGAGATATGGTTAAGGCTTTCTGAATTCTGATTTACTGCCTTGGGGGGGGAGGTTCCTTCTCTTGTCTTTCTTCCTTTGTCACTTAGATGTTGACATAGTTTCTGCGGAAGTACCACAAAGATTTCTTGGTAAGATGCTGGTTTGACAGTTCTCGATGCTAGCTTTGAGGATGATGGAAGGAAGGCGCTCGCTACTTTTTAGGGTGGGGCATGGCTCGTGTTTTGCATCCCGGTACAATGAACGAACTGTATCTTGCTTGAACCATAATAGAGAGAGGGAGAGAAAGGCTTCTTATAAAGTCATCCTTTGTTGGGCTGTTGCTTGTGGTCTTTGTGTCTTCGAATAATGGAAGTTCTCTTTGTGATCTCAAGTGATTCCACACACACACACACACACACACCTCTCCTGGAACTGTTTTAGGGTCACATTTCTATTTGTTTTTCTTTGAGGAAAGGGGGGCAGGAGAAAGGAAAGCAGGTTTCCGCATGTTGACCACCCACACTAGAATGGCCTTGGCTTCAAAGTCTTCCATATAGTTCTGCTGTTAATAGACTTGAAAATGACATTGATTGTTCTGTGCCAAAGCACAAGCTGTGGAGTCATTTTCAATTTCAGAAATAATTTTACACTGTTATCCAGTAGAACTCATGAGTCCTTTGGCGTGTGTTCCAGTCATGCTTACCTGGGGTCAGACCAGTGTCAGAAACGCGGGTGGAAAAGCTAGGAGCCAAATGGTTTCTGGGATTTGGGTTGTGGGTGCCAAAACAGAATGTCTAGTCGCCCGGGGTGGGGGGTTCAGCAACAATTTTTATTTATTATTTTGATAAGCATGAATTAATAGGCAATTCACATAAGAGACACATTGTTAACATCACATTTTTAGCAGAAATGTTTAATTTGGCGTTTACAATAAAAATATCGGTACTGTACTTCAGTTTTCAAAATGCTCTACTCTTTATTGTTAAACTCCTTAACATATTGTCTTTCCTGAACGTATACTTCAAGGCTTCAAAGTACATACATTTCAGTAATCCGTGAGTGTCAGCCAGGCGGGGGGGGAAATGGGGCCCAGTCTTTTTGAGGTGCTCGCTAATGGAGAATCTTTAGGCGCAAAATGCGCCTGGCGCCCTGCTAATTTCGAACCCTGGGTCAGACTCCTGTTTTATTGCTGGGCCCTATATTTGGTAAAGGTCAGGCGTTTTTTAATCGTGACATTAATACCCCACCTTTCCTCCAAGAAGCTGAAGGATTGTATCTCGATTCTCCACTTCCTGCTCTTATAACATGCTAGGTATGTTAGACTGAGACCCCTGAGTGGCCTGAGTTCATCCAGTGAGCTGTGTGAGATTTAGATCCTGGTCTCCCGAGTCTTCATTCAGCGCTCTAACCACTACGCCACACTCCCTGCCTGTGCCGCTCTTAGTTCCTTGAACAGTAACATTCTCGAGGGATTTCACAAAAAGAAGGAAACGACTGTCGTAAAGTAGGCCGTCAGAACTTGGTGCTGCAGGAAATAAATAGTTCATGCTGTGCGTGCTGGGAGTTTAACCGGAGCATCTCAAACGAGAACATGAAAAAGCACTTAGGAAAGACAACTTTAAATGGTTGTGTTGTGTAATAGGACTTTTCAGTACCTGGACAGCTTCTCCTTCTTCTTTGGCGATCACTTGTAGCCGAGTAAGATTGTCTTCCATGAACATGGTCTTAACACATAGCTGTCAACCTTCCCTTTTTTTGTGGGAAGCTCCCTTATTCCAATGCCGTTTCCCGCTGCTATCCCGGATTGTTGCTATCCCTTAAATTTCCCGGATTTCAAAGGAAGCAGCTCCTCTCCCTCCCTGCCGGCCAGGGAGGCTCCTCAGCTGCGTTGCTCGGCTGCCAATAAGGAGTCTGAGACCGACTGGGGGCGGAGCTTGCATGCCTTGTGCAGCCAGACCCTCACGCCCAACCAGCCAGCCAGCCTGCCTGCCGTCTATGCGCTCGCTCTTTCACTCACCCATTCGCTCGCAGCCTCCGGAGCGCAGGGTGGCGAGGCTACTTGGTGCCATTGCACGGGCCTTGCGGCATCCCTTATTTTCAAGTCCGAAAGTTGGGGAAAATCCCTTATTTTCAAATCCGAAAGTTGACAGCTATGTCTTAACAGTGAGTCCGGAAGTGACTGTGGAGGCCAATTCTGGATCCACACGTCCTTCCACAGTGGGGACATAGGTTTCCGGGCGGGAGGGTTTGCCAAACATGCCTTCCTCTTAGCACATTTCTCCCTTTCGTCCTGAGTTCGAATGTCTTCAAAGTCCTTGGCACCTTTGGTAAAGGCTGCTCTCCAACTGGAGCGCTCGCAGGCCAGAGTTTCCCAGTTATTGGTGTTTATACTACATTTTTTTTAGATTTGCCTTGAGAGAGTCTTTAAACCTCTTTTGTTGACCGCCAACATTACGCTTTCCATTTTTAAGTTCGGAATAGAGTAGTTGCTTTGGAATGTGCGATTAATGGCAGCAGCAAGCAGGAGATGGGCGGCGTCGATTGGGCGGGTGATTGGCGGCTGCGCAAGTGGGCGGGTGGGCTGTTGGTGGCAGCGAGTGGGCAGATAATTGGCGGCTGTGGCGAGGTGTGCGATCAGCAGTGGCTGTGGCAAGTGATTGGTAGTGGCGGGCAGGCAGGGTGAGCAATTGGTGGAAGTAACCTCCACCATCCCCCAAAGCTAAACAACTTAATTTCTTAATTTTGGGTTAAAAAAATAGGGGTCGTCTTATACACGGAAAAATACGGTAAATTCAAATGGCTTGGCTGTTGGCAACCTCATATCTTATAAGTAGGATAACCAACACTTGTTTAAGAATTATATGATTATTGTAATTCAAGACTGCATAGGTTGGCAACCCCCAGCACCTACGACAAACCAGCTCATAAGTAGCATAACCAATGGCTGTTTAAGGATTATACAGTGATAATCATTCCAGACTGGGCTGGCGGGCTGTTTAAATATGTCATGTAGCCAAAGGCATTTGGGAGGCGTAACATACATTTATTCCTTGCAAGCAAGCAGCTGGCAGCGAAGCTTAGGAACGCCAAGGCCGCGTTAAGCTGTTGCAAGCTGGCCTGCTCAGCTGGAGCTCTTTAGCAGTGAATTTGCATGATATTTTCTTTGCTAAATAATGCGCAGCTTTCCTAAATGTTTTCTAATGCCTACGACTTCTGCCAGTGCTTAACGATCTCAGGGTAAAGAGCCGAAAGCCAACCGAATGCAGCAAAGAGGTTTAGAAAAGTATTTGTGAATTTAACAAGGGGAGGAAAAGGAAAAAAGGAATTAAAATGAAGAAAGGATGAGGAAAAGAAGAAAAAATTCCTTTCCATCATCATGTACAAATTAGGGCTGGGCGATATATTGATACATCGTCAAAAAACAGTTTGATATTGGTTTCATAATTTTTTAACCTGGCAATATATCGCAAATCATGATCTGTGTGTGCTGTGCAAAATTCATGATGCAGGAAAAACCGTGAAGCCAGCCAAAGCCTCTACATAGGTCCATCCTTATTTTAGACATTGTCATATAACAGTATATCACGATGATTAGCTGGTGACATATCACAATTTTGAAAACCAGATATCGCCCAGCTCTAAAATACTAAGAATAACAGTGGGCCACCATCAGTTCACATAGCAGATTCATGAATCTAAAATTAATCACCTACATTAATATGAGCCCCCTGGACATCTGAGTATGTGTAAACATGAAATTGATGCCTATATGAAATAGGTTTGAATGTAGGCCAGGACTGTGATGTCCTCAGACCTTTGTGTAATAGACAGCAGGTATATATCTTTCCAGGCTCGGGGTGTGTCTCTTTTATATATAAAAATGAAAATTAAATTGTGTGTGTGTGTGTGTGTGTGTGTATATATATATATATATATATATATATATATATATATATATATACACACACACACACACATAATTTAATTTTCATTTTTCTACATTTCAAATTAAACATTTTACAAACTTTAAAATATCCAATGACTTCCCTTCTTCGCCTTCTGATGGTTCATATTACATATCATCCTTTCCTGCATATTTTACTATGACCATTCAAATCAATTTCCCACTTTTACATCCATCAAATATTATTCAACTCTGTTGAATTTATCTTAATGCTGCCAGCGTTTTCAGCTGTGTACCATTATTTTCCATATATTCAATAAATATGTTCCACTCTTCTTTAAATATATGTTCTTCTTGCTCTCTTATTCTGTGGGTTAAACCTGCAAGTTCTGCATATTCTGACATCTTAAGTTGCCAATCGTCTTTACAAGGGACCTCGCTCACTTTCCATTTTGGGGCTAACAAAACACGGGCTGCTGTTGTTGCATACATAAATGAACTTTTCTGGCATCTGGGGATTTCTGTCTGCGTTATTCCCAATGAAAAGGACTCTGGTTGTTGTTGTTCCTTTGAGAAGGTAAATTTATACATTTTTTTCAACTCATTATAAATCATTCCCCAGTATTCTTACCTTTCTACATGTCCACGGGGATATAGCATAAAAGTATATGGACGCCTGCAAACATCAAGGATTTTGCCAAAGCACAATTGATATAAGTAACAATTTTGGATTAAAAGATAGACATCCCTGAGGAAGCCAACATCATTTGCAAAGGAGGACAGGTGTGGCTGTTAATGGAGCTGCTTCTTAGGGAAAACTATAACTGTGTGTGAGTTTTGCGTAGTCGTGGGTGGTAGAGAAGGGAAAGGTCTTGGATCCCGTGAAATGTGTTGGAGACACCCCCACAAAACGACATCTTCACCTTATGTTTGTAAGCACTGATAATCTTGCTATCTTGGCCTCATTTAACACAGTTAAACTCTTGGGGGCTGAATGGGTGAAGAACTGTATACTGTTTAGCGTAATGAGAAGTGCAGTAACAGTGGTGCCCCATTAAAATTTGCAATATTTAACTTAAGGTAAATCAAATTAGAAGTTGCCCACTTATGGCATTTAAGTATACCATTCATTGGAGAGCAAGCTGAAATAGAAAACAAGATGGCGAACCGTTAGGCAAAACTGAAACCCGGCAATTATCCATTTCTCTCTTTCCGCCCGCCGCACAAACCGGCATGCAACTTTGGTACTGGTTTGGAGTCAATTGGGCAAGGTTAGGTTTGGGGGGCCTTAAGTCGTGACCCAAATTTGATTTGTCAAATACAGTGGTACCTCTGGTTAAGAACTTAATTCGTTCTGGAGGTTCGTTCTTAACCTGAAACTGTTCTTAACCTGAGGTACCACTTTAGCTAATGGGGCCTCCCGCTGCCGCTGCCCAATTTCTGTTCTCATCCTGAAGCAAAGTTCTTAACCCGAGGTACTACTTCCGGGTTAGCAGAGTCTGTAACCCAAAGCGTCTGTAACCTGAAGCGTCTGTATCCCGAGGTACCACTGTACTCAGTTTGGGAGGCAGCACAAAGCGCCTGGTTTGTGGCACAAAATGGCGCAAAACTTGCACAAAATGTAGGCGTCAGTTTGGGGGGAGGGGCACCTGAAATTTCAGGGTCACAGGTTAATAGAGCTCCAGAAATGAATGTGTCTCTATAAGGTTCCATGCATTGGTGGAGGGTCAACACCATATTTGATTGTCTTAACAAAGTCAATAAAAGGATACCATTTTGTATCTGATCTTCCCTTCTTTTGTACATGTTGAAATCCATTTGTGCTAAATCCCTGCCTCTCTCTCAAACCTTTTAGGCACAGTTGGAAGCTCAGAAAGCAACCCAGGATTTTCAGAGAGCTACAGAGGTCCTCCGAGCTGCGAAAGAGACCATTTCCCTTGCCGAGCAGAGGCTGCTGGAAGATGACAAGCGTCAGTTTGATTCTGCCTGGCAGGAGATGCTCAACCACGCCACTCAGAGGGTAAGATCTGTTGCTTGGCTTGCCTTGGAAAAGCTGTTCCTTTCCTGTGCCGCTGCTGCCTTGGAGAAAGGGGAGCTAAAAATGATTGGATACTTTGGGCAGGCAGATGGAGTTGATCATCGTGCAGAATATTGGGTGGCATGCATTTTACAGCTGGCTCTTGCAAGCAGGGAAGAAGACGCACAAATCATTTGCGCTGTTGCGTTTTCCAGCTTCTTCTACGAAGTGGGATGAGTCTTGCTGTGAGTGTAGGCCAGAACGTTGTGTAGCTGAAAGTATGAACCGCCTCTAGTTTGTGTCGGGTTCCAGATCAGCTTTGTATTTAAGCACTAACTCGGTAGTCACAATGCGAATTGTGTGTAGACAAATTTGCTGGCGAAGGAGGAATAGAGCACTTCACCCCTTCTCAGTGCCCAGCATAGAAATAAAGCCCTTCTCTGCCTATAGAGGTGTATATACAAGGCTGGTTTAGATGTGTTTTGATCTCTGATGGTTCTTTCACACATTTAAGTCATCACTTGATGTTGCAGCTATCCAGTGAGGGATACAGCTGTGAAAACATGGCCATCGGATGATAGCTGAGAATGAAATGCTGTCAAGCCCAATCTGTGGAAATGCCAAGTAATTTTCACGGCACCAAAACACAAACTGGAATACATTAAAAGCTCAAATTCCTCTGTCAGTCTAACTACGACGCCTGGAGAAACAGGGTTTTCAGATGCTCAGGCTCTGACTATGGCAGTACTCCAGAAGAACAGAGCAGTCAAAAAATACTGCTTCTTTCTGAGTGTCCTTTTTGTTTTGAATGTGTCACATAAAATGATACGAAATGAGCTCCACTGAACAATCTTAGATATGTAATGGAACGTAAGGGCCTAAGTTACTCAAGGCTGGAGGGATCAGAAAGTTATGCACGGCTTCCTTCCCTGTTTTATTTTTATTTTTGAGGCACATTAACATTTGAAATTAAGTGAGGCTGTGCTGAATTTCACGGATAGCTTTCCCCTTGCATATATGTTAAATTTGATAGTATTGTGATCAAGCTGTTCAGGAACGGATTGTGGGGCCGCACTTAGGATAATGGCCACATTCACACAATGCCTTTAAAGCACCACAAATACAACTTTAAAAAGTTGTCCCAAAGAATCCTGGGAGGTGTAGTTTGTTAAGGTTGGTGGGAGTTGTCAAGAGACCCCTGTTCCCCTCTCAATGCTACAGCTCCCAGAGTGATTTAAGAATCAATCTCTCTTCACCGGGAACTCTGGGAATTGTAGGGGTCTCCTAACAGCTTTCAGCTTTTAGCGACCCCTAACAAACTACGGCTCCCAGAATTCTTTGGGAGAAGCCATTACAGTTTACGGTGCTTTAAATGTATGCTGTGAATGTGGGCCTGAGTTAAGAATTATTTCTTCCCTTGTAAGTGCCATAACAAGTGCTCAGAAACAGAATTGTTGTCTCTTTATGACCCTCACCCATTTGTGTTTCCATACTGAAAATTTTGTCAGATGGTCAAAAATATGTTGCTAATATTTATACATATACTTGCTCATATGTATAAGCTACCTGCCTATAATGACATTCACATACTAAAGAATTCTTGCTAAGCATTTACAGCAGGGGTCGGCAAACTAAGGTCATTTTACCAGCCCACGAGCCGCCCGCTTGGCAAGTCGCCGCGCGTTGTGCTAAACCGACACAGTGCGGTGCGGGGACTCGCCGAGCGGCACCAGAAATCGCATCTGCGCAGACGCAGATGCTGGAAATCACGGGCAGGTGCACTCATGCCCGCCCGCCTGCAATCCGGCCCACGGAGGGGGCTCTGTGGCAGTGAACTGGCCCAGGCAAGGTAAGGCTTGCCGACCCCTGATTTACAGCTTCCATTTGCAGATCTTGGTGGCAATTGTCACCCCCGGCATCCTTGACCGAGAACGTGCAGAAACAGTGTCATTTGAAAAACATACCCAAGCTATGCATCTTAACAGGCCTGCAGCTGCTTCAACTCAAAACTGCTGTTTCTCCCCCTCCGTTTTCCTCTGTCAAGGTCATGGAAGCAGAGCAGACGAAAACCCGAAGTGAGCTGGTGCACAAGGAGACGGCTGCCAAATACAACGCTGCCATGGGCAGGATGAAACAGCTGGAGAAGAAGCTCAAAAGGACCATAAACAAATCCAAGTAGGTGGAGATGTTTGCAGTGCACCCATCGGGCCAATTTTGCACGTGCATGGATGGCCGCTTGACGTTTGTCTGCACACGCTCTAGGACAGGGTTTCACAAACTTGGGTCTCCAGCTGTTTTGGGACTACAATTCCCACCCTTCCTGATCACTGGTCCTTCTCCTTAGGGGTCATTGGAGTTGGAGTCCAGCAACAGCTAGAAGACCCAAGTTTGGGAAACTGTGCTCTCTAGGGCAGGGGTCTGCAACCTTTAAGACAAAAAGAGCCACTTGGACCCGTTTCCGAAGGAAAAAAAAACTGGGAGCCGCTACTCTCTTTGATAACTTAAAATGCACAATGATTATTTTTTAAAAAATTATTTATTCATTTTAATTAATTTTGTAAGCAGTAGCACTGGAAACTTTAGCAAGAGCACACTAAATCCTGAATTCTTTGATTACTGAAGAAGTTTCTCAGGATCCTCAGCCCTCACAAAGGAACTACTCACCATGCCAGGGAACTCAGTTTCCCAAGCTCCCTTGCAACGATGAATCCCGTCGGCATGAGGGAGGGGGGAAACAGCCCGTGCAACACACACACACACACACACACACACACACACACACACACACACACACACACACACACAGTGACCAGCTGTGTGTCGGCAAGAGGGAAGGAGTTCTCCCTGCAATTGGCCATTGTCATTGAGATATTGGGAGGGGGAGAAAGACGAGTTGTTGAGCTTTTCTTAGGGGGAGAGCTTTTTTCCCCTTTTTTGGCTGCTGATCACTAAGGCAGCAAGAGAGGCAAGTCAGCGCCGGGGTACTTAGAGCCCTGCAAGGCCGGCGAAGAGCCGCGGCAAAGGTGTAAAAGAGCCACATGCGGCTCCGGAGCCGCGGGTTGCCGACCCCTGCTCTAGGGTGATGTGAAACTCCTAGGTTTTTGATCTAGGGCGGGTCTTTTCAGGAGTAGTGTTAGGGGATGGTCCACAGAGGCCCCAAACATGCACTCGGCCCTAGATTTCCAACCTCTTCTCCCCACTTCCCCCCTTCTTCCCCCCTTCTTCTTATTATTTTATTTTGACAGAGTAATAATCATACATAAGAATAAAAATGTGCACCCACCACCGAGACCATCCCATTGTAACTATCCAACCTCCCAAAATTTCAACACCCCTTGCGATGGTTTGACCCCTTTCCGTTTTAACAGTACAAATTCTACAAACACCCTCCATATCGCCTCAAAATCATTTCTCCTGCATATAACCCGTCTTACCTTAATGGCACCTGTTAATTTATCATTAATAGCTATATCCCACACCTCTTTATACCATTCTTCCATTTTATATTCTGCTTGCCTACTTCCTAGCTATCATAATTTGTGCAGCTGTCAATAAATTTGTGGTCAAGTCCTGCATAGCCTGTGATTTCTGTTATCTCCTTAAACACCCTTTGCCAAAAAAATTGTACATATTTACACCCCCACCACATGTGAACATAATTCCTGGTTTCCTCCCCTCCAACATAACACCGAATATTCCTTGTTTATTTGATTTCATCTGGCTGGTGCTAAATACCATCTCCAAACTAATTTATAATAATTTCTCCCCACTTCTGAAACTTTTTGTTTTGCTTTCCCTCTGAAACCTGGCCAAGATTTGCACGTCTACATATAAAAAGTAGCACCTGCAAATTTTTGTGTGTGTCGTGGGTCTGTGCCTTGAGCCTTTTTAGATCTTTAGCAACGCCCCAGGCTCTTTTCATATCTACAAACCCTCACTTGGCATTTCAGTTATCAGGTGTCCAACACACATCTGTACTGCAAGCCAGGACCATGCAACCCAGCCAAATAAGATATGCAGGTTTGAAGCAGTGTGCCTTAAATGCTCCTCTAGAGAAGGGACTGCAGACTTGCTCGTATTTTTCACTCCATAAGACGCACTTTTTTCCTCCTAAAAAGTAAGGGGAAATGTCTGTGCATCTTATGGAGCGAATGTGTGGTCCCTGGAGCTGAACTGCCCAGGGGCAAAAGCAGATCGTGTTTTTTTAAAAAAAGAGAGAGAAGGGGGTGTTGAAAGGAAGCCCGCTGAACAGCTGCTCAGCAAACGGGAGATAAGGGAGAGAGATTCCAGCCCCGCCCCCTTGCAGAGGGAGGCTGTTTCCCCAGCGACATGTGACTGGCTGATTAGATTATCTGTCTGGAAACTGTAGAAATGGCTTCCTGAAGCTGCAGAACTGAGTTAAAACAGGGTTTTTTCCCCCTTTGCAAAGTAAGCTCAACAACTTTGAGCTTATCCTAAAAAATGGGGCTTTTCTCCTTTGCAAAAGAAGCTGCAGAAATTTGAGCTGATCCTAAAAAAGGGGGCTTTTCTTCTTTGCAAAAGAAGCTTCAGAAATTTGAGCTGATCCTAAAAAAAATGGGTCTTTTCCCCTCTAAAAACTAGGTGCGTCCTATGGTCAGGTGCTCCTTATAGAGTGAAACATACGGTACTTCCTCCCTGTCTCTGTGCATCCCACATAGGGTGCTGTTTATTGAGCATTCATTCTGATTTGTCTGCTGGGAGGCTAGATGACGGTGTGTCAAGGCAAGTGTAATCCCACCCTTTCCAGCGCTTTGTCCCATCTTTTTCCTGTCCCTCATCCCAGCGTTTCTCAAACTTGTTGGACTACAACCCCCACCATCCCTAGCTAGCAGGACCAGTAGTCAGGGTTGATGGGAGTTGTGGTCCAACAAAAGCTGGGGGCCCAGATTTGCGAAACACTGAGCTTATCCCCCCCAAAATACGACCACCTGGAGAAAGCAGGTTTGTTGTGCAAGTCCAATCACCTATAGTTGTGCTACCCGAATTTGCCAATATGCGATGGAACCGGGTGTTTTTTTGAGCTGGAACTCACCGAAACTCAGTTCTGGCCCCTCTCAGGTGGGCACCATTGCCATTCTAAGAGAACAAGGG
The DNA here is from genome assembly GCA_034641395.1 of Darevskia armeniaca. Lineage (NCBI taxonomy): Eukaryota > Metazoa > Chordata > Lepidosauria > Squamata > Lacertidae > Darevskia > Darevskia armeniaca. The sequence continues at coordinate 4,525,226 of JAWWNF010000170.1, forward strand.
AGGTGTTCATGGTGAGTTCTAGTACCTTTTTCTAGAGAAAGAGCACTGGATGGAACTCTACCACAAAATAGCAACTGTTTTGTGGAACTGACTGGGAAGACAGGAGCTGTGTCCTTTGTGTGTGGGCCCCAAGCACAGGGGCAGGCAGGCTTCCCGCCAAAGCTTTGATCGCTTCTAGAACATTCTCCGTGAAGCCCCTGTGCAAGCGCGGAGCAGAGATCTTCTCCATCCTTCTCTGTGGATTGTTCTACCAAGAATGATAAAATCTATTCTCTTCCCCCCTCTCTGTGTTCTCTGTCTCCTTACAGGCCTTACTTCGAACTCAAGGCGAAGTATTATGTACAATTAGAGGTATGTATCAAATACATCTTCCAGGAGCAACTGGCAATCTGTAGCAGATCTGTTGCAAATCACGACTGCAGTTGATGCGTTTCAGTGAAAAAACTTGTCTGTATCCATAATCATGTCCTATCATAGAGATAATAATAATAATGATCTTGTTTGGATTTAACTACAAAGGTGATGGTTGGGAAATGTCATGCAAAAACAGGGGCCCTATTCAGGCTTTCAAAGTCCTTGTACAGTGGGACCTCAACTTACGAAGATAATGCGTTCCGACGCGATCTTCGGAAGTCGAAAAAACTCGTAAGTCGACTCCCCATAGGAATGCATTGGGAGCAATGCATTCGTATGTCGAAGAAAGCCCTATCTAATCCTCGTAAGTCGAGGAAACCGCATCAAAGCGGCTTTTGGAAGTCGAAGAAATTCGCTAGTGCGCGGCCATTTTTTTTACTCGTAACTCGAAAACAACGGAAGTCGAGTTACTCGTAAGTCGAGGTCCCACTGTATAATTTAAAACTCTAAATGATTTGGGGGGGGGGGAGAAGTTGTAGCATCTGATTTATTGATTGATTTTACTTATACTGTACAGTGGTACCTCGGTTTATGAACTTAATCCATTCTGGAAGTCCGTTCTTAAACTGAGGTGCACTTTCCCTAATATGGCCTCCCACTGCCGGTGCCCTTCCACCGTTCGGCATCCGTTCTTAGACCGAGGTAAAGTTTGCAAACCGGGACACTACTTCCAGTTTTGTGGAGTTCGTAAACCGAATCGTTCGTAAACAGGACTGTTCTTAAACCGAAGTACCACTGTATGCACCCAAAGCGACTTCCCATCAAACATTTGAAACATCTCTGCGGTGGCAGTTGCAGAAGAGGGTTCTACAATTCCATTCCTATATGCCAGGGTGATGATGTTGGAATACAATTCCCATCAGGATCAGCTGCCGTGGTCTGGGTTGAGGGGTTGATGGGAGTTGGATTCCACACATCAGGAGGGCCACAGGTTCCCCATTGCTGGAGTGAATGAAGTTTTTTAACTGGACTTTAATCTTCTTCTTTGGCGATCACTCTTAGCCGAGTAAGATTGTCTTCCATAAGCACAGTTTTAATAGTGGGTCCGTAAGTGACTGTGGAGGCCAATTCTGGATCGACATGTCCTTCCACAGTGGGGACATAGGTTTCCGGGCAGGAGTTGATCATGGTGAGGGTTTGCCAAGCGTGCCTTCCTCTTAGCACGTTTCTCCCTTTTGTCCTGAGTTCGAGCGTCTTCAAATTGCACGACACCTTTGGTAAAGGCTGCTCTCCAATTGGAGCGCTCGCAGGCCAGTGTTTCCCAGTTGTTGGTGTTTATACTCCATTTTTTTAAGATTTGCCTTGAGAGAGTCTTTCAACCTCTTTTGTTGACCACCAGCATTACGCTTTCCATTTTTAAGTTCAGAATAGAGTAGTTGCTTTGGAAGACGATGATCAGGCATCCGAATTACATGACAAGTCCAACGAAGTTGATGTTGAAGAATCATCGCTTCAGTATTTGTGCACTTAACATGTCTCTTCCGCTTGCTTCATTAGCAATTGAAGAAGACCGTAGACGATCTGCAAGCAAAGTTGGCGTTGGCCAAAGGCGAATACAAGACAGCTTTGAAAAACCTGGAGATGATCTCCGATGAGATCCACGAGAGGCGGCGTGCCTCATCCATGGGGCCCAGGGGATGCGGCGTGGGGGCTGAAGGCAACAACGTGTCGGCAGAGAACCTTTCCGTGTGCAAATTAGAGCCGGATAATATCTCCAGTAAGTGGAAGGAAATAGCTGTAGAGTTTGCACCCTGTCAAAGACAACTGTTCCACAATGACCTCGTGGCGCTTTGTGCAATTTGGTTCTATCCACGGTTTGGACGTCGGGGTAAACCATGGTTTAGCATGATAAGAACAAGCTTCAGTGTCCCCAAGGTTTGCATCAGGCATAGGTAAACTCGGCCCTCCAGATGTTTTGAGACTACAATTCCCATCATCCCCGACCACTGGTCCTGTTAGCTAGGGATGATGGGAGTTGTAGTCCCAAAACATCTGGAGGGCCGAGTTTGCCTATGCCTGGTTTGCATGCTCCCTCCTTCTCCAGTGTGGCTGCAAGGAGTTTGGGAGCTTTCCCTTCCAGTTTAGATTAAATGCAGCTTGTTGTGTCATCCAAACACTACAAATTGTGATTGTTTGTTTGAAACAAGCCTGCTTCAGACCATGGGTTAACCTTAACCATAGTTTAGAGTTTCGATGACACACTAAAATGTGGTTTGTGGTAACTGGAAGGAAAAGCTTCTGAATTCCTCCTTACCACCATGACAGAGAAGAGGGGAAGCAGGAGGTATGAGTACTGCAGCAGCAACTAAATTATGGTTTAGCCTAATATATAAATGTGGCCGTAAAGACCTGTGTGGTGTTGGGATTAGAGTATCGGACCAGGATGAGGGAAACCTGGGTTCAAATCCCCACTCAACTATGACCCTCTTTTGCAGCCTATCTTACCTCTGGCTTGTTGTGAAGATAAAAGATGGGATAAACATGTAATAAAGAAAAACAATATATATGCGAGCTAGATATTGTCACATTCAAACTCCAAAAGTCCTCTGCCTCATAAACTTTTATGAAGCGCGAAACAACATGTTGCAGTCTGAGATGATTGTACCCCAGGATGCAAAATAGGGTTTCTGGGAGAGAGATTGAAAAAACATTGACTGTTGAACTACTCTGAAAGGTCATGTTCTGAAATCAATTGCGAAATCCTGGACTTCTTGCAAAAAGCTTGGAAACGAGCAGTGCCTTGTCTCTGAAACTAGCATTAGTCAGTTTTTGTACCGTTCTGTGGACCTTAGTAGAGATTCTTTATATAACAAGCTTGAAGCTGTCTGTCTGTCTCTCTATGTATGATTTTTGTTCATAAATGATTCGATTTTAAGCACTGATTTTTGTAAGAAAGAACAAATAATGTTGCAACACGCATTTGAAAGGTTCTGGTTTGGTGTTTTCATTTTTTACTTGTGTTAGCTTTTCTCTAATTTGGCTGCGATTCTTGCTTACGCTGAATTTCCGTTATCCCTTTAACCATGTAAAATATTGTATCAGGCGGTTAAAAATCCTTGCCTGAAATACAGTTTGAGCTTAGGCCAGCTGTTCATCCAACCCTGACTGGGACCTCAGAACACCTTCTCTCGCTACGTTTTGTAGTGGAGAGTTACTGGAAGACAAAACACATACTTGCGGCAGAACAGTGTTGTTTGTAGGTCACCACAGCAACTAAACACAGCACGGAAAGCTATGCAGCGTTGACCCTGAAGGACCCACATCTGTTAAAGCCAGCTGCTTTCCCTTTTAAAATAATGGAAATGGCAACTGGGAAGGGATTGAACCTGCTGTGTTCAGATGAATCACCGACTTGTCTCGGGATAAGAACTATCGTTCCCACCCAAACTCCTATTTATTTATCGTCAATAGATAATATTCCCCGTTGCGAAGCCTGTGGCTTGGTTGGAAATGGCTGGCACCCTTGATAATTTTGTTCCCGGAGTATAAGAAGATGAACTGTCAGCTGCTTGTTTTCTTGATGTAGGCAATTCTCGTTTTGCGTGGGGTTTCCGTTCCGGAAAGCCCATTTCACCCAGCTCCACCCCTTTTCATGACGTTTGTAGGCTACTTCTGGGTTTGACGGCTTGTTCCACAATCACACGCCATTCAGATGGGCCTAAACCGGGCGTTGCCTGTACAGTCATAACTTGTTTCTTGAACGGCTTAATTGACGAGCTAATTGGCTCCCGAACGCCAAAACCCCGGAAGTTAGTGTTCCAGTTTGTGAACATTTGTTGGAAGCCAAACGTCCGACGGGGCTTCTGCTTCAGTGCAGGAAGCTCCTGCAGCCAATCGGAAGCCACGCCTCGGTTTTCGAATGGTTCTGGGAGTTGAACGGACTTCCGGAATGGATTAAGTCCGAGAACCAAGGTTCCACTGAACTTCGCTACTGTTTTGGCAACTTGTTCCTTCTGCTGCTGTTGACTTTTGAGACTACAGCATTAAGTGTCTGTCATTCAGAAACTGTTTGCCAACCTCTACATAACGCCCTAGTGTGGTAGTTCCCTGGTAGAGAGCCAGTGTGGTGTAGTGGTTAAGAGCGGTAGACTCGTAATCTGGGGAACCGGGTTCGCGTCTCCGCTCCTCCACATGCAGCTGCTGGGTGACCTTGGGCTAGTCACACTTCTCTGAAGTCTCTCAGCCACACTCACCTCACAGAGTGTTTGTTGTGGGGGAAGAAGGGAAAGGAGAATGTTAGCTGCTTTGAGACTCCTTCGGGGAGTGATAAAGCGGGATATCAAATCCAAACTCTTCTTCTTCTTCTTCCTGCCTTATTTATAACGGGGCAAGAAACCTGCGGCTGGACTATAACTCCCATCAGTATGAAACAAAATAAAAAAATTCCTTCCAGTAGCACCTTAGAGACCAACTAAGTTTGTTATTGGTATGAGCTTTCGTGTGCATGCACACTTCTTCAGATGTATCTTCAGATGATTTTTTTTATTTTGTTTCGACTATGGCAGACCAACACGGCTACCTACCTGTAACTCCCATCAGTATGGCCAGTGACGAGGAAAGATGGGAGTTGTAGTTCAGTCATGTTTGGGAGGCCACAGGTTTCCCATCCCTGCTTTACACCTAGCCTTGGATAATAGGGCAAAAGGCTTTTCTAAAACAGGGCTCTTGACTGGGTAGACTTCAGAAAACCAGCGCCCGTATACTGTTTGTAACTATTGCCCTTGAGAGGACAGTGTTCATAAACAAGAGGTGCAGGCAGATGGAGGACTTGGGAGGGGAAATCCTCCTTCTAATCAGATTTTGCTCTCTGACTTTTTTTTTGCGCTCCGATTTTGCACAGTGGCTTCGGAAGTATTTGAGGACGACACTTGCAACAGCCTGGTGTCCGAAGACGACTCTGAAACCCAGTCCGTCTCCAGTTTCAGCTCTGGTCCGACAAGCCCTTTTGAGACGCCATCTCAGTTTCTCCCCGTGGCACGGCCTAGAAGCCTGGATCTGTCCAGCCCCATCTCGCTGTCTGAATTTGGCATCTTCCCTCTACTAGGACCTCGCAGTGAATGCAGCGGGGCTTCCTCTCCTGAATGTGAAATTGAAAGGGGTAAGTTGGACTGAATCCCAGGCTAGGGATTATTGGGAAAGGGGTCAACAGGCTTGAAGGTCTGGGTGTGTGTGTGTTCATTTCTCCCCACCTTTCCCCCCTGTAAATGGAGCATGTGGGACCAAGTGAATCTTTGAGAGATTCTAAGCATCTTGTAACCCACATAAATAGGGTGGGACCAAAGCCCAGCCTTCCTCTGCCCCTAAAATATCTAATAATACTTTTATTATTCATATCCCGCCCATCTGGCTGGTATTCTTAAAGCTCTCGCCCTTCATCTTTCTGGTTGTCGTGCTGCAATGTCAAGCTTAGCCAGGAACAAGTTTAATCTGTAACTTGCACCCTCCCTATACTTGAAGTGTGAAATCATTCTGTGAATGATTCCTGCTTCCTAAAGCAGGGAGTTAATGCCTGGCTGAAGGGAAATTCCCGAGTTTCCATTCCCAAAGGTGACAGACCAGTCTTGCACAGCGAGGGGTTTCTGATGAGTGTAGAGCATTCTTCCCCCAAAGACGATAGTGCTTGTATCTTAAAGTAAGTCACCAAAAATCAGCAGCAAAGAGTCAAAGCTAACAGCTGTAAATAAAGCTCATGGGGTGTGGTGGTTGATGGGTTTGTTGTTGCTTGAAGAGATGGAAAGGAATACCGATGTGTTTTTTTAAAAAAGTATTTTTTATTAAAGACTAGCTGACCCGGCCACGCCTTGCTGTGGCTATGTGTGTGAATGCTGTGGTGTTGATGGCTGCGTCTGTGGGTGGTGGTAGGAGAGGAGAGGGCCGGCAGCGGCTGTGGGGATGGTGTCCGGCCTGCCTGTCATGGCAGCTGCGGTGGGGAAGTGGGCAGCGGGCGGCCCAGGCTGGCTCTGACGGCGTCGTTGTGAGCGGCTGTGGAGAAGGGCCAGGGCCTGCCTTTCACAGTGGCGGGGTGGCTAAGGGGCCTGGGTGGTGGTTGGGCTGGGCCTGCATTTGATGGCGTTAACGGCGACGACCTGGGCTGTGGTGACAGTGCCGGCCTAACTTTCACAGCTTTGTGAAACTGAAGAAGTTCCCCTGTTCAATGTCCGTCTGCCCCTTCTCTGTCCCCACCCCCGTTTTCAATTACCGGTTTGCGAGCTTGCAAATGGCCGATGGAACTCTGAGGTTTTGCTGTGATGTATAAAAGCTGCGCCATTGTTTTGCTTTTGTAGCTGTAGTACCAGTATAGCCGTCGCTAGAGGGCACTGTTTTGCTGATGACATCTAATATCTGCGACCGTTTTTTTTGTGTTTAAACTTTATTTTAGGTATGACAGGTGTGGTTTTTATGAATTTTTATTATGCCAGATTAGTATTGCCATGGTAATGGAACACTGTGTCCTAATTTGATGTGATTTGGTCCAGCGGTTATGCAGCAATGGTGTTTTGGACAAACACGCAATGGGAACATATATATATATATATATATATATATATATATATATATATATATATGTGTGTGTGTGTGTGTGTGTGTGTGTGTGTGTGTGTGTGTGTGTGTATGTATATAATTTCTTGATTTACAAAAGTTTGTGCAATGTCTCATATTTTTTACATGTATCATTTTTACAAATCAGTTTCATTTATTGAGACATTGGGAAGAAAAGGGGGAAAGAGGTGGACAGGGGTAGGAGGGTGGGATCGGGTGACGATGTTTCTATTTAATATATGTAGGGTTTGATGTCAGTGTTGCTTGTGCAGGTTCTCTGTTGTTCGCTTGTGTTCCTTTGGTGGTGAGAGAGGTTGGGGTTGGCCTAGGGTGTGGTTGTTTATTTGTGATTGGCTGTGGTGGGCTTTGTTTTCATGTGTGAGTGGGTGGCTGGGTGTTTTAGATCAGGTTAGCCATGATTTGTATGCTGTTGGTAGATTTTTGTCATTGCCTTGTTGGGCTGTGTGTGTGATAAAGGGGAGCCATACCGGGGTGAAGGCGTCTTCTTCTATTTGTCCCCGTGTCAGTTTCAGCTTATTGGTTAATTTTTCTAGTAGGGCTGTTTCCCATACTATTTGATACCATTGGTCCATGCTTACTCCTGATGGGTCTCTCCAGTGTCTGGTTATGTTTCTGGTTGCTGAAAGTAGGTTGGTTATGAGTTCTTTGTGGTGTAAGTGGGCATTATTGTCTTGGAAGATAAGTCTTGGAAGTAAGGTCAATTCTGGGGTGATTTCTAATACTTGCTTGGTTATTTTACATATTTCTTTTATGGTTGTTATCCAGAATAATTGGATTTTGGGGCATTCCCACCACTTGTGGAGGTATGTGCCTGTGGAGGTACACACTCTCCAGCATTTTGGTGAGGTTCCTGGGCGTATTAGCACTAATTTTCGTGGTTACCGATGTGTTTTTTTTTAAATAAATAAATGTGTGCTACCAGTCCTAGGGGAGAATAGTGCAAGAGACTAGGAGACTGTGGGTATTACGACGCAATCTTACAGTTGTGTAGCTCTGTGTGTGTGTGTGTGATAATCAAAAATTTGCACTGGGCTGCTTTTCTTGAGGGTTCAAAAATTGGAACTTACTAGGGGCTGCCATCCCCAATTCCTTTGCCAACCTCCCTTCTGCTGTACTTGGTGAGCTCCTCCTCCCTTTACACTTCCTCCTCCTCCCCTCCCAGGTTGCCCCGAGGGCCACCCCTTCTGTAGTATCTCCCGCTCTCCTTTAAACAGCTCACCTGGGCTGCCCATACTCCTTGCATCCTCACTAGCCTGCTGGTCTGTCACCACTCTTGAGTTGCTGTGGCCACCTGTTGGAGGACATGCAAACTGCAGCACGACCACAGGATTACAATTTTATTAGAGTAAGAAAAACCTAGAACTTGTGCCGAGATTAGGTAGTTCAGGAGGAACTTCACTGGGGTTGAAAATGGCAGAATGGTCAACGTACTTCTTGGGGAAACTCTCCCAATTCCAGTTGTATCCAGTCATACTTCAAATGTAGTGCCTTTTGCTTTACAGCTTGTTCCAAATTTCCTGAGATGAATGGGGCAAGGGGGATCCCCACTGTATTTGTTAGGGTGCAGTATTTGCTAGGTTATTTTATTCTGTGAACTGCCCTGGGATCTCTTGATGAAGGACAGTATATAAATTGAATAAATAAAAATAAAATTGTCAGGGAAGGGGCTGTAGCTCAGTGGTAGAGCATCTGTCTGGATTCAGGATTGTCTCCAATGTTAGTCATCCTTTGAGCAGACCCACTCAAATTAATGGAGATGACTAAATTAAGACCATTAATTTAAGTGGATTGACTGAGTAGAATGTAGCTGGGTATAGCCCTTATTCCCTGGCATCTCGAGGTAGGGGTGGGAGACCCATGGCCAATCAGCATAGACAGTACTGAGCTAGCTGGACCAATGGTCTGACTCGATAAAAGGCAGCTTCCTAGGTTCTGTAAAACCTACGTCGTTCCATGGTTCAAGCTGCTGAACCTTTCCATCTCATCTTCGCAGGGGACAGAGCAGAAGGAGCAGAGAATAAGGCGCTCGACAAAGCAAACAAGAACCGGAATAGTCACTCCTCTTCCAGTGGCCCTACGTTGGACAACCGGATGAAGCAGCTCTCCCTCCAATGCCTGAAAGTCAAAGATGGGCTCTGCGCAGACAGAAAAATAGTACAAATCGGCTGAGGTCGGCGTCCCCTTGGAGCGAAGGAGGAACCTATTGATTAACTTATACACAAACTCTCTTCTGCATGCCAGAAGAACCTTGTGCCAATAACTATTTAATACATGCCAAATCTTTCAAGCATTTACTCTTTAGGAAACTGCACTGAGAGTTCCATCGGTGTTGAGGGCTGAAGTACGTGCTTCTGCATTTTTATTTTAGGAATGCAAGCAAAATCTTTCGCCGTGATGGAAATTGGTCCCAAACATCCGCTGTGCTTGTCGGACGTCGCAGCCTTTGCAAGACACTCTGGTAGCAGGTTTTGGCAGAAGCAATAACTAGTTGCGTTCCGCGTATGGAGTTCTGTGCCAGTCGGGAAACGGAAGACCGAGCCAAATGTTTAGGAGGAGCAGCCAGTGTCCATTTTGTAGGCAGTGCCCGTTTTTTGAGCTGAGCTGCTGTTTAGACCAGGGGTCAGCAACCTTTTTCAGCCGTGGGCCGGTCGCATCTTCCCTCAGACCATGTGTTGGGACAGACTATTTTTTTTGGGGGGGGGGGAAATGAATGAATTCCTATACCCCACAAATAACCCAGAGATGCATTTTAAATAAAAGGACACATTCTACTCATGTAAAAACACACTGATTCCCGGACCGTCTGCGAAGGCAATTGGGCTGGATCCGGCCCACGGGCCTTAGGTTGCCTATCCCTGGTTTAGACCTAGAATTTCAAGGTGCCAGTGGCCTAGCCTCTAAAATACCTTGTACTTTAAACGTCTATATTTATATTTTGGATTATAAAAGGATACTGTTGCATGTTGCCGAGTCTAGAAACCTTCCCTGTGTCTCTAGACCGCATATATGATTAAAAATTATAACTGAAGGGTAACATAAATATGTTGTTAATATTGATGCACATGCCCTTTCTTAGTGTACCATGTTTCGGGGAGGTGGAGAGGATGTCCCAATTATTACGGATCCAGTAAGCAAAATGAAATGTACATCGGAGCTGTTACAGACGACTTTCTCCGGTATGGCTGGTGTCCGTTGCTAGGTAGGAGGAGGAAAATACTATTTTTACACCTTGGGCCTACCAAGCTAGAAGTGGGGAGTTGTTATGATGCATGAACAGATGGTCTATTTGCCAGTTAGGGTTTCAAGGGGGTGAGTGAGTACTTTTAAATATCGCTGTAGGTTGTCATGTTATAGGGTTTGTAGAGTAATTAAAGGACTTCTAAATTGAGCATCCCTCGAGTGAAAAGAAGCCGAGTAAGATTGGGAAGGGTGTCGAAGCATGTTCAGTGACAGCTGTTACACAGTAGAGATGTCTGGTAGTTATGCTAATAAGAGGTAGTTAAAATCATAGGACTTTTGTTTTGGTAGTTAGCATTTCTGAAACTGACATATGCCATTGCTAATAAAACTTACTCATTTTCTTGGCTGCCCCGTCCTCAGATTTTCTGTTCCTTAGCTTAGGTCTGTTGTGTGTTTTTTGTCCCCAACTACAGTTTTGTGTAGCTATTCTGAAAACAAAAGTAAATATATATATATATATATACCCTTCACACTACAGTGAATGTTCCTTTCACTCTTCAGTTTTGTTTTCATGTGCAGTACGGTTCTGTTGAAAGTGTTTAAAATGTGAACGGACTGAATAATAAGAGAAAAAGGAAAAAACAAAATTGGGATATAGCTTGTCTGCAAGAGACGCATGTCAATAAAAAACATGAGAGAGTATTACCGGTAGTAAATACAAAATTGGGATTGGAATTTATCACATCGGATGAAAAGAAAAAAAGAGGGGTGGTAATATATGTGAAAGGAAATGGGAACCTGAATTAATATGGAAGGATAAAAATGGAAGAATTGTAATTTTACACACCTATTCTTGATTTTAGTAGGTGTGTACGCACCGAATGGGAGTAAAGTGGAATTCTTTAAAAGGTTGGAGAATATATTGTTGGAACATATGGATAAACAGATAATTATCATGGGGGACCTAAATGGAGTAACAAATCTGGAATTAGACAGATCAGTAAGAAAAAAGAGAATTACTTTTTTTTTTTTTTGAAATGGTAGATAATCTAAAATTGATTGATTCCTGGAGGTATAAACATCCAATTCAAAAAGACTACACGTTTTTCTCCATGTTGCACCAGTCCGCAAGCAGAATTGATGGGATATGGGTATCGAAAGACTTAACAACAAGAATAGGAAAAGCAGAAATACAACCCAGGACTTTGGCAGACCATAACCTGGTTATATTAATTTTAAATGAAAAAGATCAAGAAGTCAATAAAAAATGGAGAATGAATGTCTTCCTATTAAAAAATGAAAAAATAGTGCAAGAAGCTCATAATCTAATGAAAGAATACTTTGATTTAAATTGTAATGGTGAAGTAGACCTTAAGACAGTTTGGGACGCTGGGAAAGCAGTGGTAAGGGATTATTTTATTCAGCTATTTATCAAAATCAAAGTGCAAAATTAATAAATGGCAACATCATGGGGAATATATCAAAGGGCACAAGACAGGGGTGACCCCTGTCACAGCTACTATTTATAATTGTATTAGAAATGATGATGGCATTAAAGGGATTGCGATAGGAAAAAAGAGGTATAAAATAAGAGCATTTGCTGATGATGCTCTGAAGACCCACTAAATAGCATACCAAATGCACTTAAAAGAATAAATGAATATGGAAATTTGGCAGGTTTCAAAATTAATTATAAAAAAAGAAGTATATTAACAAAAAATATGGAGATTGACGAAAAGAAGAAGTTACAAGAGCTCACGGGTATTGAAATTAAAAAAAAGATGAAATATTTGGGAATACAAATGACAGACAAAAAGTGTTGATTTATATCAAGAAGATTATGAGAAAGTATGGAAAGAAATAAAAAAGAAATTGGCTAATTGGTCTAAATTTAAAATCTCATTGTTAGGCAGAATATCAGTAATAAAAATGAGCGTCTTGCCAAAGATGATCTATCTCTTTCAAAATTTACCAATATTGGGAGGTGCAAAGTGCTTCAAAGAGTGGAAAAAAGACCTATCAAAATTCATTTGGAATGGCAAGAAGCCAATAATAAAATACAAATTGTTAATAGACAAAAAGGAGAGAGGAGGGTTCAGTCTGCCAGACCTAGAACTATACCATGATGTGGCTGGCCTAACATGGATGAAAGAATGGATTGAATTAAAAAACACCGACGTGCTGGATCTGGAAGGAGTGGGATTAGGTTTTGGTTGGCACATGTAGATGAAATATTATTGAAGACGTCAATAAAATTGAAGACTCACAGCAGCTTTAGTAATAACATCAGAAGAAAATCGTTATATAATATATGGAAAAAAACACCAAGGTATATTGGAGCCAAAGATGCCGTGGTGGATATCACCAATGGAGATAGTAGCAGTAAAAAGAAAAAAATATGGATAATAATTGGCCAACATATAAATTGTTATTGGAGGAGGTAGATGGTAAATTAAAACTAAGAGAATATGATGAAATAGAACCGCATTTGAATGTTTGGCTACAATATTTCCAAATCAATCAAAGATTTCAAAAAGATATGAAAATTGGCTTTGAAAAAGAAATTTCTAAATTAGATAAAATATTATTAGAAGGGAAAAGCAAGTATATATAAAAATATATATAAATTGTTATTGGAATGGGAAACAAAAGATGAACAGATAAAAGAAGTGATTAGATGGTTGCAGGATTTGGGAAAAACAATAATGTTGGAAAGATGGGAAAGATTATGGAAAAGAGAGATGAATTTTACACCAAATTATGATTTGAAAGAAAATGTGCTCAAAATGCAATATAGGTGGTATTTAACCCTGGCGAAGATATACAAAGGTAGTAGTAATACATGTTGGAGGTGCCATAAATAAACTGGAACATTCATACACATATGGTGGCATTGTAAAGAAATTAAGAAATTTTGGGAATAAATTTATAGAGAATTGAAAAAGATATTTAAATACTCCTTCAGGAAGCACCCAGAAATAGTCTTATTAGGAATGTTAAATGATGAAATTAAAGAAAAAGATAGAAGCATAATGATGTATGCAACTGCAGCCGCTAGACTCCTAATCACGAAGAATTGGAAAAGCGACATAGTACCGAGAAAGATTGGCAAATTAAACTGACAACATATCAAAATCGGGGAAAAACAGGATTATCTGATCAAAAAATAGAAAAAGATTGGAAAATGTTTAAAGAATACTTAGCAAACTTTGTGGAAAAAGTCTTTTAGCAGACAGGTGAAGGGCTCAAAAAAATAATAACCAAAAGGAAAAGATGAGGTATGGATACAGGTATACATAAGATATACATAAGAACTAAGATATACAAACCGTAATTCAGAAAAGGCTGGAAGTCAACACAGGGTGGTGGGAGAAGTGGGATTTGTTTGTATTTATGTTTTTCGTACTTGTGTATTTTGTGTGTTTTTTTTCCTGTATTTTTTTTCTGTATTTTGAAAAAAAAGAAAGTGCTTAAAACTCTTTTAGGGAAGCCTATACAAATTTGTTCCCCTCAATATACAGACAACTTCCATTTGTGCGTTTGGCTTATGTTTCGACTGAGGAAATGAACTCTGCGAGTGCCAAATGGGGCGGTCAATAATAAAGTGGAAGCTAAACAGTTGTAGTGCAAGTTTTCTTTTTTTCCTCTGATACATGGCAAGATTCAAGCTTGGAAGTCAGAGCGAAGGGGTACAATTGTTCATCCCATTTGTGGCACAGTGATAAATAGTAAAAAGAAAACCACCAAAAGCTCTGGATTTAATATTATTGTGTGTGCTGTAGACTCTTCCCTTGAGCACCCAAGTTGTAGAATTAAAAAGCATTTCAGCCATTTAAAAATATATATCTCCTAGACAGTCCCTGGCCTCAGGCTCACTATGTAAAAGAGACATGACACAAAAGGAAAAGCGGTTAGGAGGGAGGAAATAAAAAACAAGCTCAGCCACAAATGCTTCATCACACAAATGCTGTCAATGGAAAAAAGTGACAAGTGAGATGCTGTAGGATTCTGCCCTGGGCCCGTCGTTGTTCAACGTCTTAAAAAATGACTTGGGTGAAGGAATTGAGGAGACGCTCATCAAATTCGCAGAGGACACCAAACTGGAAAGGGTAGCTAATGATGTAGAAGACAGAATCGGAATTCAAAATGACCTTAACAGGTTGGAGAACTGGGCCCAAGCTAACAAAATGAATTTCAATAGGGACAAATGTCAGGTTCTGCACTTAGGGAGGAAAAACCAAGAGGCACAAAGGTAAGATGGGAGACACTTGGCTTACTAGCAGTACATGTACAAAAAAATCATGCATCGCCATAAACAAAGGATGAATTCTTGTTAAGTACCTGTGCATATAAATCCCCATCATATGTGTACCTATATGTACACACGACAAACTCCATATAGAATCCAGTTTTTGGTACTTACATAGAATTTTATTGCGTGTAGTCGTCCTCTAAAGAGTCAATTAAATCTGCTGCCTTCTGTCTTTTTATCACTGACTTGTTTGCAGTCGGGGCTACATCTGTAACTTTCATCTTACTAATTGCCTTGCAAAGCAGTTAAACTGAGTTACTGGTAAGCGCACAGCGTGTTTCAATTCCCGATAGCCTAGCTGGTCGCTCACAGCACAGCAATTACAAGGCACCCGATTTTGATTTCCTTTTCAAAGGGAGCTATACCAATTGAGATAATAGCAAAAGCAACATTGTCCTGTTGAGTCGCTTGATAATGGGGAAGGAGCTGCCTTGCGTATTTGGGCGTTCTTCTTGAGAAAAGCAAAACTTAAAAAAAAAAATATTCAGGCAGAGTTGGCTGAAAACCAACTAGGGAAATGGAGTTGCAAATTGGGGAGAAGTAAGGCTTGGGACGCGGGTGGCGTTGTGGGTTAAACCACAGAGCCTAGGGCTTGCTGATCAGAAGGTCGTTGGTTCAAATCCCCGCGATGGAATGAGCTCCCGTTGCTCGGTCCCTGCTCCTGCCAACCTAGTAGTTCGAAAGTACGTCAAAGTGCAAGTAGATAAATAGGTACCACTCCGGCGGGAAGGTAAACGGCGCTGCTCTGGTTTCCGTGCGCTGCTCTGGTTCGCCAGAAGCGGCTTAGTCATGCTGGCCACATGACCCGGAAGCTGTATGCCGGCTCCCTCGGCCTGTAAAGTGAGATGAGAGCCGCAACCCCAGAGTCGTCCGCGACTGGACCTAATGGTCAGGGGTCCTTTTACCTTAAACAAGGCTTGCTCCAGCCCCTTCTCCCTTTGGCCTGAAGCTGCTATTTCCCCATTGGGAATGCCAAATATAGCCTCGTCCTCTGCGCTGTAGATGGGATGGAGAACCTGCAGCCCTGCAGATGGGTGGTAGGACCACAACACCCACTGTCCTAGACATGGGTGACTAGGGCTGATGGGAGTTGGGAGTCCAGCACTACAGAGGAACACAGTTCCCAACCCTGCTTTAAAGAGAAATAGGTACATCTCCAAAGCCCAACATTTAAGGGGGAAATCAGCTAAAGCAGAGTGGATTTGATTTAAATCAAATTGATTTAAATCACGATTTAAATCACTAGTCAGTAAGACTTGATTTAAATCTTTTTTTTTTCTTTTTTTTTGCAGAAAGACTCATTCTTGCTGGTATAATCTTAGTATTTACAACCAGCTGAAGGTTTCATTTTTGGAATAATAAATTTTCAGAGTAGTTTTTAGTGGAAGCCGCCCAGAGTGGCTGGGGAGACCCGGCCAGATAGGCGGGGTACAAATAATAAATTATTATTATTATTATTTACAGTTATATCAAAAATTATACTGATTTGGTTAGACTATTAGAAATACAAAGACAGGTAATCCTATATAATAATTCCCTAATGTCCCCACGTCCGTGGTGTGTGTCAGTGGAACTGCGCTACTGAGCATGTGCCCCACGGACACAGGGATTGGAGCGCAGAGACTCTATGCAGATGAGACAGTCGGAGGCTGCCAATCGGAAGTGTGGGAGGGGAGGGGCTGCCTCGCCCTGCACTCAAAAGAAAGTTGCTGGCGGCCATTTTGTGTGTGTGAGTGATGGGAGTTACACAAGGATTCCTCTCACACGCCCGCCCTAGGCCGACGGCCCTGCCCGGGAGGTGGCCTCCCTCCCTCGGGCTCAAAGCAGCCCCCGTCCCGTCCTCGCCATGTCCCTGTACAGGAACTCGGTGTGGTTCGTGAAGGGGCTGGGAGCCAAAAGGGCAAAGAGAGGCGGGGGCTGCCATGGCCGTTTCCACACGGAGTTTGCTTACGGAGGGAAACCGGACCCCCCCCTCCCCAGTACGTGGGATTTGAGCCCATTCCCCCTCCTCCGCCGCACGCTTTAGGGACTTTTATGTAACGGGAGGGGCCAGTTTCCCTCACAGCTTCTCTCGGACGCGCCGCAGGATGAGGCCCGGCTGCCTTACCTGAAGGCTGCTGTCCTAATCCCACTTGCCTGAGGGAAATAAGTCCTGTTTTTAAAAATGTTTCACCACATATGTTCTAGCGCCCGTTAATTTAACGGGCTGAACGTCCACTAGTTATGAAATAATGGTTTATATTTGGACAACTTCCCTGCTGTACTTTATTGGAAGTAGAAAAATAATCATTTCCTTAATTAACAATTTAAACAATTTATTTAACTAAAACAATAACATTATAGCATATGTATCCATGTTTGTTAACTGATGTGGTTAAACGATTAAAAAAAACCTGAGTTTTAGCACACATGAAAAACTTAAATCCTTATTTCCTGATGAATAGCCTTTGGACTATAATGTAACTTAAATAGAAAACTATCTTTAGAAAGATTTTTCCTCCAAAAGCATTTTATTTTAAAAATCCGATTTAAATAAAAATAATAATTTATTTTAAATTTTTTTTTTAATCATTGATTTTTATCCACCCTGAGCTAAAGCGAGGGTTAGCTCTATCAACAGCTATTTCAGGCAGGGGTTTCTCCCAGTCCTCATGGCAGGATATTATTATTATTATTATTATTATTATTATTATTAATGTTATTATAATGTTATTATCATTATTAGTTCCAAAACATCTGGAGGGCCACAGGTTCTCACCCTTGCAGCAAAGAGCCAAGGAAGTATTTTAACATGTACAGCCATCTCTGATTCAAGACAGATACGACCTGAGCTGTTTCATCGCTGTATTTGGAAAAACCAAAGCTGTAAGGAGGGGAGTTGGTGGGAGACAGACGTTTTAAAGCCCAAACGTGATGAAAATATTCTTGTAAGCAAAGCCATGCAAAAAGCAAGGAAATTTTAGACAAACAAGCAATTCCCTTGGCCTGCCCTCCAGTTGGCCACTTCTAGGCTAGGAGAGGAGACCTGGTTTCCCTTCTGCTTTAAGAGATTCCTATGGACAACGAACATCTGACCTTATGAAAGTGCATACGTGGTAGAAACTTGTAGGTGTTCGAAATCAATCCACAGCATCGGTTTACCTGCTCCAACTTCAGGGTGCAATTCCCTTTGAGAAAGTCCAGATTTGTTTTGCACAGCCCATGTAAACATTTTTTCCCGCTTAGGTAGGTTCTTTCGATTGCCCTCCAGCGTTTAAGAGTCTTAAGGTGTTGGGTCGATGGGCATCCATCGAAAGAGAGTCATTGAGATGGGCGACCTCACTGCAGCTGCGACGTCTTAAGAGGGGTAACGCTATTAAAGTCCAGGAAAAAGGGTCCTTCCTGCTGAGGGAGGAAAGTGCTTGGAATAATATTGTAAATTCCAGCAGGGAGACATTCGAGTTCTAGGTAGCAAAACCCACACCTTGGAGGGAGAAAAGAGGAAAAAAGAGGAAAACTTAGGACAAGATCTAGCACAATGCAAATCCAGAAAGGTGTGTCGTCAGGCAAGGCATTACCTGTAATCGCCGCTGTTTTTCTTCTGAAAGCCTTGTTCTCCCACTGCAGAGACAGTCACCACTTCAAAGCCAACACTGTATTGCCTGCAAAAACCAAATTGGAGGTTGTGATTGTCTTTTAGACACAGTGATCTATGGCAAGGGCAGTGCTTTTTTCTGGGGGTACGCATACCCCTAAACATTTTGTGAATCTTTGTACTTTTGTCCATTTACTGTCTTTATTTCCCCCGATTTGAAGTATAAAATGATGATTTTCTTGAGTCAAAATGAAAGTACCCCTAAACATTTTTTTAAGGGGGGAAAAAGCACTGGGCAAGTGTATTTATGGACACCAAAATTATAGGATTTCGAACCAAGCGCATAACTCAGCATCCTTAGAACAAGTAATTAAAAGAAGGAATTTTCTGAAATGCATGTCCTTTCAAATGTGTGTGTGGGAGGGGGGTTATTGTTTTGTTTTGATTATGTACTCTGGTTTTATTCTGTATTTTCATGCTGTGGACCACCCTAAGATCTTTGGATGAAGGGTGGTATACATATGTATTATTATTTTATTATTATAGCAGCAATTGCTGGTTAGATTCCCCATAAATGACCAAAAAGAAATGGAGTTTATAACACTGGACAAATGATTGAGTTTGGCCAACAAACAATGTTTGCGTTGCACCGCACTAACTTTGCGGCTCCACTCCTTCAAACATGCACACACCTTGGTCCTCGTAGCTCAATGAGGAGGGGACCGGCCTTGTCCAACTGGAACTGGTAAATAGGATTGTTCTTGGCGGTCTCTCTGAAATTCCCACACCCGCCGGCGCTTTGACCTTTCCACTGCCCATTTACCTAAGCAAAAGAAAGTTCAAGAGGTTCTCAAGCAGCACATACTATTTAGAACAAAAACAAATCATTAATTAATCCCAGTTCCAATTTAACTTCCCTTCTGGTTGACTTCCAACGCTTTACTAGAACTTCAATCTCAAAGTCGCTCAAGCTTACACTGGAACAAGGCAAAGGTTTTACATCGGCTCCTTGACTTAATTGCTATGTCCTTTTATGGAAAATGAGAAAATATGTTTCAAAAAGAGGGGAGCCTTATGCCTTAGAGCAGCCTTCCCCAAGTTCAAAACACATGGAGAACAGCGGCTTGGGAAAGGCTTGTCTTGGAGCCATTTGAGTTGGTTTGGTTATAGCTGCATTTAAGTAAATACATCAATGAAGTGCTCTCTTCTGCAAAGGTTGCTGTCATGCCATTAAGAGCCTGGATAGATTCAGCATTGGCCATTCAAATGATCTGCAGACACGAATGACTATCCTGAATCCTGAATTCGCCTGTAGGTTAGGCTCACTACAATGAGCATTTAGCTAGCACAACTTTGGTTTTTCTGTTACACAGACAAGGGTTAAACCGAGCAAGAATATAGTGAGGAACTTGTAGATCTTATCTTGATCTACCCAGCGGATGACCATAGAGATTGCAATTCTTTCTTACCCGTTTGGATATGGTATACGGTGTCGGGATCTTGCAGAAGTTAAACTTGCACACTGAATACACCTGAGTTGACAAAGAAATGGAAAAGCTTCACACAGAACGATCCACACATTGTGAAATTAAAAAGAAGAAGCAGACAACAGCTAGGGAAACACACAAGGCCAAGATGCTCTTGGGCTCCTGTTCTGGATTCCCACAGGCGTCTGGTTAGTCACTGTGAGAACAAGATGAGCCATTGGCGATGTCTTCTTATGTTCTTAGCAGAACCTAATTGGTTTGTTTTCTCTTACAGGAAAACCCACACACGTAAATGCAGATTTTTGCAAGATGTGAAGTAGGGCTGGGTGATATATCGTCCAAAACCGGTTTGAATCCCATATTGTGGTATCAGTTTTATAATTTTTGTCCTGCCAAGATAGCACAAATCATGATGTGTGTGTGTGTTATGCAAAAATCACAATGTGGGAGGCCAATGCTTCTCTTGATTCCTGCAGCCCCTGTTGACTCCGCCAGCTCAGCTCTCCCCCGCCTCTTGCAGGGGGCAGCAAATCACAAGAGGAGGTGCCGGCAAAAATCACGATGCAGGAAAAACCGTGAAGCCAGCCAATGCCTCTACATAGCTCCATCCTTATTTCAGACACCATGATATATCACAATGTTTAGCTGGTGATATATCTTGATGCTGAAAACCACTTATCGCCCAGCCCTTGTAAGAGAAATGTAATTATACAACTTGTCCAATATGCGAGGAGCAGAAAGTATCTTTGTTACTGCTTCAGGGTAGACTGGCAGAGGGAAAAGAAATATTTGCCATTTCGATGAGAAGCCGAATTGGCTGGCCCAGAACATTTGAGAGAGAATATCCAGAAAAGAATCGGCTACGTTTGATCAATCGTCGTCACATCACAACTCGACTTAGCCGTCTCTAGTTACAGGAAGGAACTGCGTCTGAGATCAGGGCCCTCAACAATGTGCCACAAGTTTCCCCAGGATCACACATAATCTAGGGATGTGATATATCTACTTGGAATATTCTCCTGTTTGACATTTCTGGCTTCTCTCAAAATTCTTTTGTCGTCACACCCAAGAGAGAACCTGCCAATTCATTTGGGTTTTGCTTTTACACCAACTCCTAGGGGCAAAGGTCTCTTCGCCTTCCCCCCATAAAATATTTGTGTGGTCTGGCTCCCCTCCCCCCAAAAGTTGATGGGCACTGCCATTCAAATGGTGTGTGTATGCTGTGTCATGTGACTGATTATGCAGGGCAGGGCTTACCTGACACCCCCCAATTTTTTCCCTAGTTAGCACCCCTGGTCACTCTAATCTGCTCTAAGGAAAGCTGGCGACTGCACACGTAAAAGTTATCACGTGACGACTATACAGTTGTACCTCGGAAGTCGAATGGAATCCGCTCAGGAAGTCCAAATTCCAAATTTATTATTACGGTCACAGACCAGTACCAACCCACATACAGTATCAAAATAATAATAATAAAACATGATAGGGACAATACAGATACAGCAACAATTAAAAATGTATAAAAATTAAAACTTAGTCGCTAAAATGTAATCTAAAATTATCATTTATGGCCTTAATCATTATGATAACTGTAACACCGCTTGTTCCCTAAGTTTTATGGCAATCGAACAGAATTTGGCTACTCTTAACGTGATCTCAGGATCCTTGTCCTCTACCAGGGATTTTAGACATTAAAGTTCGGATTCATTTGGAGATTTTTGCATAGTAGGGGTAATGAATACCGAACGTATCTCCCCATAGAAACGGCAGCGTAACAAGGCATGAGAGACAGTTTCTACCTCCATCAAGCCGCAGGGGCAGACTCGTTCCGCATATGGTTTACCCTCGAATCTGCAATAAGGCTGATGGCAGCACGTTGAATCTAGCAAGGGTAAATGACCGCCTGTATTTAGGTATTTGTAATTTTGATAAATAATTTGCTGGGGTAAATCCTCTCCCATTATCTTTTATTGCTGGGTGTTTATTCATCTCGCTCACGTGGCATTGCAGTTCCACATCGTTCAGGAAGTCCGTTCGACTTCCAAAACGTTCGGAAGAAAGTATGGAAAAAAGTATGGATATAAAATCCACACAGTCATGATAGTTTTTGGCTGTTTTATCTCACTTGTGAAAGTACTCAGTGGCGTGAAAGAAAATAAGAAAGAATGACGGATAACAACAGAAAGGAAATGAATGACATCAGGACTACGGAAGGCGACGGACTTAATTGTCTGAAGCAAGGGAAGTCAAAAAAAAGAAGAAGTAATAATTCGGCAACCCATTTGGATATATTTGGACTAATTGGACTATATGGACTAATTTGATATTTATAAATATATGATGTGATTTTTATGATTGGAAAATCTAATAAAAATGATTTGACACAAAACGTTCGGAAGCTGCGGAGGATGTTCGGGTTGCAAAGAACGTTCGCAAACCGGAACACTCACTTCCGGGTTTGCGCCGTTCGGGAGCCAAAACGTTCAACTCGCAAGGCATTCGACTTCCGAGGTACGACTGTATTTGGCAGCTATCATCACAGCAATGAGATTTCCTCTGTGCCCCTGCTAATGATCATCATTAAAAGGACCCCATTATTAAAAGGAACGAGACGCCTTTTCGTTAAAGCAGTTTAACATCTTTGTCGTGTTTCCCGCGATTCTGAATGAAACAAAAACCGCTCTACCATATAATCCCCGTAAGCGGGGCTAAAAACAACAACTTGCCTGCTCCCCTGTAGAAAGAATTGCCTCGAAGCCGACTCCCGCTGGCCTGCCCGACTCTGAAAAGAGCTGATGGTGGGGACGACCAGCGTCTTAAAATACTTCTTTCGCAAGGCTGCCTATAAACACATACCCTGAGCGTGTAGTGAATCGTGTTCTGCTTTTCGTACTGAGAAACCACCAGAGTAAATGTATGGGTTCCCGGAGAAGTCAGCTTGATCTTGGTGAGATAGTGGGGGCTGTTGATTCGAATCCCGTCGATATACGGAGGAGGATCGGCTGAAAAGGAAAGATTTATGCATGTGACGACAGTGGCGAGGATTCTCTATGCACAGAAATGGGAGGAGAGGACACCCTCCGAGGAAGAATGGCGGGTGAAAATCTTGGAATATGCAGAGACGGCAAAAGTTACAGCACAAATTGTTAAGAGACACAAATTTAGAATCCTTTAAAGAAGACCTTTCTAGTCTATTTCAAAAGTTGTTTCCCATATGCGGAGACCGCAGCGGGGTTTGAAGTGTAAGAAATAGATTAAGAATAGATGAAGAAACAGGTTGGGGAGGATGAAATTTCGTAAGATAGAACCTTAAAATGCATGTAATTTGGGTTATAAACATTGATGTTGGGTAAGCAGGAAGTCACTAGTTTTGTTGAATTGGAATATAACTGTTGAGTAACAAATGTGACTTTCAATATGGAAAAAGAATACATTATTATTATTATAATTATTATTATTACAAAAAAAAAATGTATAAGCCACCCGTAAAAAAAGAAAGAGGTTTATAGATTTCGGTTTGATATATGCATTTTTAAAAGGGATAGACAATTATTGGCTTTCTAGATGTGTATGTGTATATATATTTATACCCCTGCCACTCTGGGCAGCTCCCAACAGAATATTAAAAACATGCTAAAACATCAAACATTTAAAAAAATCCCTAAACAGGGCTGCGTTCAGATGTCTTTTAAAAGTCAGATAGTTGTTTATTTCCTTGACATCTGATGGGAGGGTGTTCCACAGGGCAGGCGCCACTACCGAGAAGGCCCTGCGCCTAATTCCCTGTAACCTTGCTTCTTGCAGGGAGGGGATTGCCAGAAGGCCCTCGGAGCTGGACCTCGGTGTCCGGGCTGAATGGACTCCCATCATCTTCGGTCATCATGGGGGGACAGAAGATGTAGTAAAAAGAAAAGATCTGGAGGGCCTCAGGTTCCCCATCCTTGGAGAAGATGGAATTATTTAGTTAGAATTTAGGATTTCTAGAGGATGCTAATGGCAAAGCAACAGAGATGTCAGCCCTGCTAATGGTCCCAAAGTTAATGCACTGCAGAAACAAGAAGAGGAACAGCTTGGCGTCAACATGACCTAACTCAGTTGCAGAGTCACTGGACCCTTCTCAGGTTGTCAAATGAGACACCCAGAGAATTCAGTCCATAAACATGTACAGTATGTCAGAAAAAGGGTTACATACACCCTGCTTCAGCGATGAGCTTCTCAACTGTATGTCCTTAGCTTGACAAAGGAAATCTTTTAATATTATTTTTGAAGCTTGTAGGGTGGGGTGGGGGGCTGTTAAAAGACTTACCAGGATAATAAACCTTTTTCCCATCTGTTTTGTATACCACCATCGTGATGAACTCCCGGTTGTGAGCAAAGTCATCCTGCGAAAGCAATGGCCAAAATCAGCTTCCCATAAGAAAAAAATAAGAAATGTTACCCAAAAGCAACATTTACCATCGATCGCTAGGTCATCGTTTATGCATTATTCCTATTATTCATCTGGTATTTTAGTTGGTTAGTCTGAGTTACACACACACACACACAAATCCCCCTATGTTCTGACATGACTGCTAGGTTGGCAGGAGCTGGGACCGAGCAACGGGAGCTCACCCCGTTGCGGGGATTCGAACCGCCAACCTTCTGAACGGCAAGCCCTAGGCTCTGTACCTTGTCTGTAATGTGTCTGCTGAGCAGGATCCAAACTGCAGCCCCACCTTGTGGGCACTGAACCTCCAGTTTGTACTGTGGGTTGTTAGCTAGGCTGTATGCATCTTTCACAGGGCCCTGTTTTGCATCCCAGGTACTAAAAAAGAAAAAGAAAATATTCTATTATAAATAATTTGTAATGAATTGAAAAAAAAAGAATGTTTAAAAAGCACCCTCCCCCCCCAAACCCAGAGTCCTTTTTCTTGGGGATCATTCAGATGGAAATTCCCAGGTGTCAAAAAAGGCTATTTATGTATGCCACTACTGCGGCCCGTGTTTTGTTAGCCCAAAAATGGAAAACGAGTGAGGTCCCAACCAAAGAAGAACGGCAACTTAAACTGATGGAATATGCGCAGCTTGCAGATTTAACATATAGAATAAGAGAACAAGAAGAACATACATTCAAAGAAGATTGGAAAACATTTACTGAACAGATGAGGGGAAACTGTGTACACTTGAAAATGTTGGCAGCGTTAAGATAAATTCAACAGTGTAAATAAGTGTTGATGAAAGTAATAATGCAGGGATTTATGTTACGCAAAATTAACCATGGAAAGAGAAGAAGGTGGTCTAAATGAATATTCTAAATTGTAAAACAGTATATATATCTATATATCTATATCTATATCTATATCTATATCTATATGTAAACTTGAGCATCAAACACCAAAAATAACACCCCCCCCAAAAAACCCCGTAAGAGATGAACACAAACTCTCTCTCACACACACGTCACTGTTTCGTTTATAGGAATTGCAATTCATTCATACAAAACTTGATTACCCTTTAAGAGGACATATTTTGGCTATCACTCCTTTTATGCAAGCAGTGATCTCAAAAGGAAATACGAAATATTATTTGGTGCGATCCTTCCAAGGAACAAAGCAAACAGCTGTTGAAATGCAAGCCTGAAACTTACGAATGCTCAAGTGGAATTGCGGCGTGACATGCCAGAATATTCAAATTCTGCATGCTGAATGCTCCCAAACATTTAAGCTACAATGCCCAAGTTGTACCTCCAAAATAAAAAATAAAATGATGAGGAAATGATTTCTTCTGGATTCTCCCGTCTTGCAGCTTCCTTGGATGGCCCTGGGTTCTAGTATTATGAAGTAGTTTTTCTCCTGTCTACTTTTTCCATACCAGGGCATAATTTTACGCATCTTCACCACATCCCCCTTACCGTTTTTTCTAAATTATAAAGCCTCAAATACTGTAACGTTCCCTTACAAGGGAAGTTGGGGGCTGGGGTGGGTGGGTGGGTGGGTGGGAGGGAGTCCAGGACAGCTGTAAAGAAGTAAACTTGCAACTTGCAACCTTTTACATTGGACAAACCTATGAATACATGTCGATTCTTTAAAAAGACTCGGGTTCCAGCTCAAGTATATAACATCGTAATACTTGCACAGATCTTCCCAGGCAATCCAGAAAATCCCTAAAAGAAAGGAAAAGATCTAGGTCAAAAAACGTGCTATATTTTCCTCAAAAAGCCATTTAACATAATGCTAGGAGTCAGGGATAACACAGTCGTAACTTGGAAGTCGAACGGAATCCGTTCCGGAAGTCCGTTCGACTTCAAAAACGTTTGGAAACCAAAGCACGGCTTCTGATTGGCCGTTTGGGGCTTTAAAGGTCAGCACCAGCACTTTGAATTGTGCTCGGAAACGTACTGGGAGCCAATGTAGGTCTTTCGGGACCGGTGTTATATGGTTACTGAATAGGATTGATTGCCAGCTGTTGAACTGGGCTGACCTCGGTCTCTGTCCCTTTAATCGCACTCTCCCCCCGCCCTGCGATGAGCAGAGCAGTCTCTGCTTAGCTCCTTGCACTGAGAAGTGGCAGCCTCACTGTCAGGGACTGGCCTGAGCCAGGAGGGGTGGTGGAAGGGCCAGAGGCATCAGGAGGCTACCCATGGACGCCGGAGGAGGTATTGCGCGCATGGGACCAGGAAGAGGCAGCGCCCAGGCTGTCGCCAGAGGCAGGGAAGGAGGTATGGAGAAGTGGGAGTGAAGGGCTGTCTCCGCCTGTGCTGACGGAAGAGCAGGTGGCGCAGGAGCCTATGAGAGTGGAGGAAAGCATGGAGACGGAGGGAGAGCAAGGGCTCGAGGATGTTGCGGGAGCCTCTGCAACAACCTCCAGGGAGGATGAAAGTGAAAGGGATGAGGGCAATGCAGGGGCCAGCAGGGTCAAGAAACGGAAAAGGAGGAGTGAGAGGAGGCGTTGGAGTTTCAAGAGGCTCTTATGCTGGGGGGAAAAGCGGAAGCCCTTACTTGGAGAATCTGAGTCATCGGAGGAGGATGAGGAACTGTGAACTTGTTTGGTGAAATAAACTTGTAAATAAGTTAAATGGACTGCCGAGTCGCTTACTCCTGAGGAGGACCCTTATCCACCTCACACTCACCATCACCACTTTTTCTTCCACTGCCCTCTCTACGACTCAATAAGATCGAGGCTCCTGCTTCTAATTCCTCTGACCATAGACATGGAAGATGACCACTTGAAATATTTATTGGTGGATGCCAATCCCATAGTCACTCGTGGCGTGGCCATCTATATCCTGCAGGCCCTGAAACTCAGGGCCACCTCGATAGGTTAACTTCTTTTAGCCCTGGACCTGTAAACTTTCCAATAGTTTACATAATTGCTATTGCTTTTATCATATCTGTTTTATTTACCATGACTTTATACCTGATGCTCGCAAATGTATAAGAATGGCAGGCTACTGCCGGGACTTCTTACATGTGCTATGGCCAACTGGCTAACGCAATAAACTTTGATTCGACTATCAGGGCAGGACTTGGAGGCAGAGGTCTAGGGACCTACTCAGCAGAACAGCTGACCACCAAACACCACAGGTTGAAAGACCACTAAGTCCAGAGTCTAAGAGGACCCAAGCAATTTCTACATATCAAACCTCTAATAAGAAAACAGGAGCAAGCAAAGCCAGGTTTTTGTTGTTGCTGCTGCTGCTGCTTCCTTCCTCTCCCCCCCCTCTCTCTCCACTTGGTAATAATCTTGTGGTTTATTATCTTCCTCTTTCTTTGCTCATCCCAACCCTGAGGTTCCAGAAAGGCCCACAGCAGACCTCCCTCCCTTTGCAGACAAGCAGCAGATGTGCACACAACCGATTGTGAAGTCACAAGCGGCACCAGAATGATGGCGGCTTCGGGTGCTAGGAAACAGCTAGATGGCTTCAGGGTGGCAGGTGTGCAAGAAGCGCCTCCGCCGACCTTGGCAACTCAGTCAAGGGCAAGCCTTGAAGATCGAGGGGCAGCTGCTGGATCTGGTCTGTGCGTTTCAGTCGCTGCAGCTCAGTCCAGGAGCGAAAGGCTCTGCCTGGGTGGGGGTGGTTTTTAAAGGCCCCTCAACACACTCAGCATTTGCGACCTTCGGGAGTCAAAACTGGCAAGGCGTTCGACTTCCAAGGTTCGACTGCAAAAGCTAAAAGAGCCTGCCAAGGTCCTTCTAGGGAGCTGTGAAAATCGGGCCACCCCACTGCTCCCCCAAGCTCCAGCCCTGTTCCACTGGGGAGATTCTGGGGCAAATGAGCCATTTAAAATCTTGCTTGCTCAAACCTCCAAGTGTTTTGCTCCTGTTGTAAGAAAAATGCCCTTATTCCCTTATGGGGTACACAAGAGCCCTTGCAAAGTCCTCTGCAGGTTCTCCATCGGTAGGAGTAAGAAAACAGAGGCCAACCAGAGAAAAATTGAGAAGCAAAATCTTTATTTTTACTGTTGCAACAGGGCCCACTCCCAAAAATGGAGGAGCAGCCCAGAACAATGGTGTGCAAGCTCCTATATAGACTTTGAAATCCCCCCCTTCCGCTCAAGACCACCCCCCTATACATCATACATACATCACAAAAAGGGGTGTAACCCAGGACCAACCCCCAGATACATCACAGATACATCACAGAAAAAGGCGGTCTCCAGCAGAAATCTGAGTGTGCTGTTTACCTCCTGTCTGCCACTTCATATGATAATGTCTTATCTGATTGCCTTTCCTGGGCAGTCTGGCCATTCCTTTGAGATGGTGATTACTTAATTTCTGAGACAATGGAAAGGTTCTCCCACCCCCTTCCTCCCTGCAGAGAAACACCTGGTCAGTTTTTTTGAGAGTCAAAATGGTGTCAGGAGTCAAAATGGTTTCAGGACTGTGCTTCAGACATGAGGCCTGTCTTTCTGTGCTGTTTTCAGACAGTCTGGGTTCACTCACCCCTCTCTGTTCATGTCTCAAATAGTGTACTGGGGTGCTTTTAAAGGAGGCTCCCCCCCCCGAAATTCTTATAACACTCCTTTACCGTTGTCTATTTTCTGGGCCGTTCTGGGATCAAAATTCAAGCATTTCTGAAGTTCCGGGGTCCAGTTCTTCATATCATTTTCACTGTATCGTCCCTTCCATCGGAGGTGGCTCCAGGGATTTTTCAGCTGCAGGAATCGAAGCCCCTAAACAAAGAAAATAAAATAAGGAATATCTGGCATTTTCCATTAGGGTGTACCCCCCCCCCCATGAATACAGGAAATCAAATGACCTGAAAGTCTTAAAACAATCCGGATAAAGCTGATTTGGCAAAGGTGTCCCATGGTTTCCTATTCTTCAGCTTTTAAGCAGCACAAGAGGACGCAAGATTTTTAGAATATAAAAACCTGCCAATTTAAAGAAGGTATTGCCAAAGGCTCTGAAGCAGTTGTTCCCACGGGTACCTTATATTCTCTGATATCCAAAACAGCGTAGGCATGAGTTGGTACTAAACCCCACTTTTCTCCTTCCTCCTCGGTCATGACTCCCGTAGCCGTTGTAATGAGCACGTCCCCTTTGCGAAATCTGGCCACAAAGAAGGGGAAAGTTTACTTTCAGAGTTTGCTTACAGATGGAGTAACAGAATCACTGATACTTCTTATCAGCCTATCCTTATCCATTTGAAGAGGAGAACAGAAAGGCAAATGGCATCCTGGAAACCTTAACAAAGCAGTGGCATAAATTGATGCCTCTCAGAGGTTCCGGCACAGGGGTGGAAGACAGATAAGAAATTTCTCAGAACTATTTCAGGAGTTGTAGCTAGAACTAAAGTACAGTGATCCCTCGACTTCTGAATGACCCGACTTACGAGTTTTTCGAGTTGCGAGGGATCAAAGCGGCCGCTGCTTCCGATTTTTTTCGACTTCCGATCGGAAGCCGCGGCCGCTTTAGATGCGGTTTTCTCGAGTCCCGAAGGTTTTTTCGACCTACGAATGTGTTCTACCAACACATTCCTATGGGGACTCGAGTTACGGTGATTTCGACTTACGAGGAATCCGTCGGAACGGATTATCTTCGTAAGTCGAGGGTCCACTGTAACTCCCCTCCTCACTTCCCGTAGTTGGTGGAAACCACCTCCCATTATCTTCCGCCATGGTTGGAGCTGATGGGAATTCAAGTCAGGGTGGATAAAAGTCAATGATTTTTAAAAATAATAATAATAATCAGATTTTTAAAAAAATAAATCAGATTTTTAAAATAAAATGCTTTTGGAGGAAAAAATCTTTCTAAAGATAGTTTTCTATTTAAGTTACATTATAGTCCAAAGGCTATTCATCAGGAAATAAGGATTGGTTTTAAGTTTTTCATATGTGCTAAAAATCAGTCTTAAGGTGTGTTTTTTTTTAAAAAAAAATGTTTAACCACATCAGTTAACAAACATGGATGCTATAATGTTATTGTTTTAGTTAAATAAATTGTTTAAATTGTTATTGAGGAAATGTTTATTTTTCTCCTTCCAATAAAGTACAGCAGAAAAGTTGTCCAAATATAAACAGTTAACTTATTAATCCTCACAGTAATTTCATAATTATGTGTCTATGTATTTCTAACAGTATAACCAAATCAGTAATTTTTGATATAACTGTAAGAACTATTCTGAAAATTTATTACTCCAAAAATGAAACCTTCATCTGGTTGTAAATATGCAAGAATGAGTCAGTCTGTAACAAAAATGATTTAAATCAAGTCTTACTGACAAGTGATTTAAATCAAGTCTTACTGACTAGTGATTTAAATCAAGTCTTACTGACTAGTGATTTAAATCGTGATTTAAATCAATTTGATTTAAATCAAATCCACCCTGATTTAAGTCCAACAGCACTTGACTACCCCTGAGCTAATACCACAAAACTTTAGTTCCTAGTATTTCTAATTAAACAGAGAAGCACGGGACTGAGGGAGGGAGAAATTTTATTGGACTGTTTGGACTAACAATAATTAGACTAATTATCATTTTGCGAGTATGGAATCTGGAAGGTATGTGCTATTTATCTTTGGCTGAACGGAGGAATGAGAGGAATCTGTAAACTTGCCAAGTACACTGGCAAGATAACAGATCCCTCTTCTTCCGAGGCTGGGGGCGGAAATGACGAAAACACATTACTGACTGGGATAGATTGACTTTTGCAGCTATTGTTAAAGTTGCAAAAACAAAGAGCATGGGATTGAGTGAGGGAGAAATTTCTGGAACAACACTGGGATATCAGCTCCCCTCGAGGTGTGACGGATTGCAGCAACAACCGGGGAAAGATTGACATACAAGGACAGGAAGAAACATCATGGACAGAACAAACTGCACACATAGGAAGAACAATGATACAGTATGAGATCTTCACTTGTAGTCTTATAAATTACTTAATGTGTCAACACGAATAGAAGTTATAAGTATTGCAGCTGTTGTATAAGGGATTACTACTATGACGGGAATGTAATTGAAATCAACAAGATTTTGGAACGCATAAACAAAGAAAATCATTAAAATCATCTAAATTATATAATTTGGAATTTGAATGATTTGTATTATAATTTGGCATTGTTATAATGAGGCTATTATTGGATTATTGTAATTGAAAAAAAGTATTATATAAAAAAAAGTATTTCTAATTAAACCAGATTCGAATCCTGTCCTGAAGTCATCCATATTTAGCCGCAGCATCTGAAACAGCTAAAGTTCGAACAACAAACATACCACAGCTTTTACTTCATGCCTCTTTGAAAAATATTTCTACTTCTGCCTTAAGTCCAAAGAAAGGCAGAATTCAGCCAAAAGCTTGTCAATATTTCTGGCCAATTGGCGTATTTCTTTTTAAAGTTTAACAGAGGACCGAAACACACTACCACTTAAGTGCCATTTTCTACATCAGTCTCTCTCGCTATAGATAAAGACCGTAACTTCATCAATTGCTCATCAGTATTTGCTTAGCAATGGCACTAGCAAGTGTAAAAATACAATGGAACTATTCCGCTTATAATACCAGAGCCTCTTAAAATACACACACACACACACACACACACACACACACACACACACACACACACACACACATCACAATCAGCCGTAAGTTACCTTTGGTAAAGCATCCTGAAGGAACTGTCTTTGTCAAAAGTTTGGTTGCCTGAGTGCATGGCAATCCTTTCGGGTATCCAGCCAGTCAACGCATGGAGATCAATATTCTGAAATAAAAGCAGATTCCCTCGGTAACCAAAAGAGCAGTATAATCCAGGGCTGTGAAAAAGCCATCCATGTGGGGGGAAATTGCTATTTTTGAAAAGCAAGAAGTTTAATAAAAAGTATGGTTCCAGTTCTGAAACTTCCAGTTTTCATTTCCTTTCGGTACTGGCCTACGCGAAACTTTTTAGGAGGTAAAAAGGTAAAGGTAAAGGGACCCCTGACCATTAGGTCCAGTCGCGGACGACTCTGGGGTTGCAGCGCTCATCTCGCATTATTGGCCGAGGGAGCCGGCGTACAGCTTCCGGGTCATGAGGCCAGCATGACTAAGCCGCTTCTGGCGAACCAGAGCAGCGCACGGAAACGCCGTTTACCTTCCCACCAGAGTGGTACCTATTTATCTACTTGCACTTGACATGCTTTCGAACTGCTAGGTGGGTAGGAGCTGGGACCGAGCAACGGGAGCTCACCCCGTCGCAGGGATTTGAACCGCTGACCTTCTGATCGGCAAGCCCTAGGCTCTGTGGTTTAACCCATAGCGCCACCCATAACAGAAGGCTAATTCACAGAAAATCAGCTTGCAAGGTGATCTGTTGAAAAAGCCATGGATTTTGCAGCAGCCATCAGAAATTTTCAGATTCAGAGGAGGCAGAACTGCACCGTCTGACTCGGCTTCTTTCCTCCTTACCTTTGGCCACAATATAATGGTTTCTTCCCTTCATCATCACAGAGATGAAGCTGAAAATGTGATCTCAATAAGGGCCAAAGCCTCAGAAACTAGAGAACAAGTTGTGGTACCCAAACGCATCTTTTCCCCCCTAGAATTTCATCCATAAAGCCCCATACTAGACTTCAGTCGTGCTAACTTGCATTTGCCAAGAACATTCCCCAAATAAGGCCAACTCAAATATAACTTACTCCTACAGAGATTATTTGCCGTGCTGGAAAAAAGCACACATGCTACAATGAACAAAAAGCAGAGATCGTGTTTTGTTTATGATGGCACCCGTCTATTTTACATTCTCTACTTGGGATTAATGGAAGAGCTCTTCATAATGGGAAGATCTGCCTGAACAGACATTTACTCCTTGCCAAGAACAGATTGGTACTCACAGAATTTGATCCTGGAAAATCATAACCTCCCATAACCTTCATGTAAGCTTTCTCTATCAAGGAAACCCAGAGTTCGCTTTTGTTGTTGGAGTAAGAGCAGAGAAGTTCTCCGCTGTGATCTACCGGTAGTAAGTCATCGATTATCACCTGAGCAAAACAGGAGAGAGAGAGAGAGATCAAACAAAGAGCGCAAATAAGACAGCTGCAGCAGCTTCACGTGGAATTAAGTAAGTCACACAGAAGAGTCAGGCTCAGAGAACAAAGCAGATACATTGGCTCTAGCCAAGTGTTCTGACACTGGGTTGATTAAAACATGAGATGCGGGGGACATGGGGACACTGTTAGCTATTTGTGATAAAAAAGACACCTTACACAAGACTTGAAGATAAATCTTTGCTTGTCAGGTTGGCAACAGTTGAACAACAAGTATTATTCATACAGTCGTACCTTGGATCCCGAACACCCTGGAACTCGGACATTTTGGCTCCCGGACGATCGAAACCCGGAAGTGACTGTTCTGGTTTTTGAAGGTTCTTTTGGAATGTCCGACGGGGCTTCTGCGGCTTCCGATTGGCGGCAGGAGCTTCCTGCAGCCAACCAGAAGCCGCGCTTTGTTTCCAAACATTTTGGAAGTCGAACAGACTTCCAGAACGGATTCTGTTCAACTTCCAAGATACGACTGTATACTATATATTAATAAACTAGTAAATTAAGCCCGTTGAAAAACGGGCGCTAGAAGATATGTGTTGAAACATGTTAAGAAAATGTATAAGGAGCTAGAACATCATGCGTCAAGCCACTATGTCATGCGGCTCTCGCTGATCTGGTTTTTTTTTTCTAACAACGCGAGAGCCGCATGACGTAGGCAGCTCTGCGCATAGCGTCCCTGTTGCCCTAGCAACTTTGGGGACACGCGCAGAGCTGACCGAGTGGCTCTCGCTTGACATCGCTCGCCTTTTTCTTCCCCCCTTTTTTATTTCCCCCCTTGTTTTCCCTTCCCCCTTTTATCTTCCCCCCCTTTCATTCCCTTTATCCCCCTTGTTTTTCCCTTTCTTCTTTCCCCTGTTTTATTCCCCTGCTTTCCCCTTGTTTTCTCCTTTTCTTCTCCCCCTGGATTTCCCCTTTCTTTCCCCCTTTTTCTCTCCCCCCTTTCCCCTTTCTTTTCCCCCTTTTCCTCCCCTTGATTTTCCCTCTTTCCCCACTTTATTCCCCCCCGTTTTCCCCTTTCCCCTTCTCCTCCCCCTTCCCCCTTTCTTTCTTTTCCTCCCCTTGATTTTCCTTCTATTTTCCCTTCCCCCTTTCTTCTTCCCTTTTTGTTTTTTTCTCCCCCCTTTCCCCTATTCTTCCCCCCCTTGATTTTCCTTTTAATTTTTGCCTTCCCCCCTTTCTTCTTATTTTCCGCCCTTGTTTTTCCCTTTTTGTTTTTTCTCCCCCTTCTTTTCCCCTTTCCCCCTTGATTTTCCTTTTATTTTTTCCTTTTCCTCCGCTTGATCTTCCTTTCTTTTTTCCATTATCCCCCCCCCTTTTTTTCCTCGCAAGCAGGGTGAGGAAGGGCTGCTCCAGCGGCTCCGTCTGTGCGTGGGTGGCGAGAAGGGAGCAGAGCCGCGGGGCTGCTGCTGCTGGTGGAGGCGGCGATGGTGGTCCCCCTTTGCCGCCACCCGGCTCTCCTCTCCTCTTCTCGGGGTGACCGGCGGCGGCTGCGGGGATGGGCGCTCCTCCTCCTGCGCCGCCTCCTTCGCCTTTAGCCCCGCCTGCTCCTCCCGGGGAAGGAAGAAGCTTCCGTGGAGGGAACGCTTGGCCACCTTGCAGCCAGTCACCTCGCGGGGCCCCGGCGCGCCCTGCTCCTGGCCCCCGCTTGGAGCGCGCTCCGCCCGATCCACAGCGCCCGCCAGCCCCGGAGGTGCGGGGGGGGGCTTCTATTCTTGAATCCTGCTCAAGAAGGGCCCCTGGGGCCACAGGCTGGCTATTCCCTCAAGTTTCCTCACTCGCCTCTTTCCTGTACCTCCTCGCTGCGGCTGCTGCAATTGTCACTGCCGGACCTTCCTCTCAGCCAACGGTAGCTGCTGCTTATGTGCCCCCCCAACCCCGCCACTCTCTCTCTCTACTCCCTCAGGCACTTCGGCCCAGCGTGCGAGAGCGCGCCAACCAGTCAGCCAGCCGGCCGGCCCGCCAGTCACCTCGTCCGTGCGCGCGCGCCTTCCCCGCCGCCGCTCGCGCCCCGTAACCGTCCACTTCCCCTCTCCCCCCCCTGCGCCGCTTCCCCTGCGCTTTGCCGAGGATGGTAGGCGGCTGCAGCGGGAGGCTCCGCTCGAAAACGGGCAACGGCTGCGGCGGCGGGAGCCTCCAGTAAAGGTGGCGGCAGCAGTGCTTCGCGCCGCTTCCCCCGCGCTTTGCCGAGGATGGTAGGCGGCAACGGCTGGGGTGGGCAGGAAGAGGCGTACCCCCAACGCCTCTACGCTCCAATCCCTGCGTCCGTGTGTGCCATGCGCAGTACCGCACTTCCGTGACACACGGAAAGTTGGACGCAGGGACACAGACACTTTATTATATAGGATACAATGCGTTTCTCTCCCTTGAGCCCAAGAAGAAGAAGAAGAGTTTGGATTTGATATCCCGCTTTATCACTTACCCGAAGGAGTCTCAAAGCGGCTAACATTCTCCTTTCCCTTCCTCCCCCACAACAAACACTCTGTGAGGTGAGTGAGGCTGAGAGACTTCAAAGAAGTGTGACTAGCCCAAGGTCACCCAGCAGCTGCATGTGGAGGAGCGGAGGCGCAAACCCGGTTCCCCAGATTACGAGTCTACTGCTCTTAACCACTACACCACACTGGCTCTCTCAAGAGAGGGCTTAGTCCTTTTTGTTTTCAAAACTCCTTCATAGCAGTGCCTAAGGTATTAATCCACAGATTGCTTGTCCTCACAAACTCCTCCAGACAGCATCTGCCTGAAATCAGCACACACTCACGTTCTCAAAGAAACAACTAACAGAATAACCAGCCAACTCCCCTCTGCCACCTCCTTTCCCCAATACCATTTATTCTTTTTGAAATACATTTACAATGCATATGCAATACAAATGCTAACAGACACCTGCCAATATTGTTGTCCCCCTGCAAAAGCTGTGAATTGTGTGTGTTCGGGGGGGGGGAGCAAGGTCTTGTTTTTGTGCTATATTCATCCTTGTGGAGACCCCCATGTGCTCGGTCAACAACTTAACAGGGTATAATTACATAAAATTCTAACCATCAACCTAGCAAGCAAACTATCATGACCTTACCTTCCGAGGGACCCCGTTGATATGCAGCTTAACCATGTATTTTCCACACGGATTATATTCTGGCTCTCCTTTTTTATTCTGCGGATAAATAATGCTGTTTTGAAGGGGGGAAGGAAAGAGATGGGGGAAATATTAGAATATATTCTGTGTGCATGTTGTGGACTATGTAAAGTCGATTTCAATCCTGTGTTGTCAACTTAAAGCTTAGGAAAGAGTTGTATTGTATGCTATTTGGTGTTAAACTCACACCTGAGAGGGAAAGGTTCTCAGTTATATAGAGAACTGAAAGTCCCAAACAGTGAAGGACACCAGCGACCACAATGGAGTTAGGCATATAAAATTGCAACAAACACAAATTATTAGTGTAGAGATGCCAGGGATTGAACCTGGAACTTTTTGCATGTAAGATGCTCTACAGCTGAGCTATAGATAAAAGGTAAAGCACCCCTGGATGGTTAAGTCCAGTCAAAGGCGACTATGGGGTTGCGGCGCTCATCTTGCTTTCAGGCCGAGGGAGTCGGCGTTTGTCTGCAGACAGCTTTCCGGGTCACGTGGCCAGCAGGACTAAACAGCTTCTGGCGCAACGGGACACTGTGACGGAAACCAGAGCGCACAGGAACATCGTTTACCTTCCCACCACAGTGGTACCTATTTATCTACTTGCACTGATGTGTTTTCAAACTGCTAGGTTGGCAGGAGCTGGGACAGAGAAACGGGAGCTCACCCGTCGCAGGGATTCGAACTGCCAACCTTCTGATCGGCAAGCCCAAAAGGCTCAGTGGTTTAGACCACAGCGCCACCCGCATCCTAATTAGATACATAGACAGTAAGTACAAAGTACAGTATATAACTATT
The DNA here is from genome assembly GCA_034641395.1 of Darevskia armeniaca. Lineage (NCBI taxonomy): Eukaryota > Metazoa > Chordata > Lepidosauria > Squamata > Lacertidae > Darevskia > Darevskia armeniaca. The sequence continues at coordinate 4,562,174 of JAWWNF010000170.1, forward strand.
ACAACCTCACCACTTATGCCATGCAGTGGTGCAGCATGTTCAGATCATGTCATGAACAGCCCAGACATTCCTACCATCCTGACACAACTGAGCTTCCTGCTCCCCGGTGAATCATGCAGTCAGCACCAGGGTGGATTTGATTTAAATCAAATTGATTTAAATCACGATTTAAATCACGATTTAAATCACTAGTCAGTAAGGCTTGATTTAAATCACTAGTCAGTAAGACTTGATTTAAATATATTTTTTTACAGAAAAACTCATTCTTGCTGGTATAATCTTAATATTTACAACCATATGAAGGTTTCATTTTTGGAATAATAAATTTTCAGAGTAGTTTTTACAGTTATATCAAAAATTACTGATTTGGTTATACTACTAGAAATACATAGACAGATAATTATGTTTATATTTGGAAAACTTTTCTGCTGTACTTTATTGGAAGGAGAAAAATAATCATTTCCTTAATAACCATTTAAACAATTTATTTAACTAAAACAATAACATGATAGCATATGTATCCATGTTTGTTAACTGATGTGGTTAAACATTTAAAAAAAAAACTTAGACTGAGTTTTACCCGGTAGCATACTTGATAAACTTAAAACAAATCCTTATTTCCTGATGAATAGCCTTTGGACTACAATGTAACTTAAATAGAAGACTATATTTAGAAAGATTTTTCCTCCAAAAGCATTTTATTTTAAAAATCCAATTTAAATCAAAAAAATCCGATTTAAATCAAAAAAATCCGATTTAAATCAAAAAAATCCGATTTTTTTGATTTTTTAAAAAAAATCATTGATTTTTATCCACCCTGGTCAGCACCTTCCTTGCCAAGGCAAAACTTTGGGTGGAGTGAATGGGGAACTTGAGAATGATATAGTCATGCACTGATTTCCCGAGATATTGGGAGGGATAGACACAAAGCACTGGGCTCCTGTTTCTAGCGGCAACCTTGCATTTGTTGTCATCCTGCCTGGTTGCAGACTAAACTACATCACAAGAGTATTGTGACATCAGCAGTGTCATCCCAGCCAGACTTTGGAGCAGATAGCCAGGATCCCACCCCACGGGCAGGAGCATCCCCCTTGAGGTGGTGAGAAAGCTACAAACAACACTGACAGAAGCCAGAGCGCACGGAAACGCCGTTTACCTTCCTGCCACAGCGGTACCTATTTATCTACCTGCACTCGCGTGCTTTCAAACTGCTAGGTTGGCAGGAGCTGGGACAGAGCAATGGGAGCTCACTCCGTTGTGGGGATTCGAACCACTGACCTTCTGATTGGCAAGCCCAAGTGGGTCAGTGGTTTAGATCACAGCGCCACCTGCGTCCCACAGCTGAGCTATGGTCCCTCCCCGAATGCATTCCCCATGCCTCTCACAACCGAGGATTTATGATTTCAGAGTGCCTATAAATACATGGACTGAAAGTGGGAGATATCTGAACACAACAGGGGTGGAAGATGCTGCAACCATCTTGAAACCAGCCATCTTGATTCTAACACACCATAAAGGCCTAGAAGAGAGAGGGAGGCTTTCTGTGAAAGGCAGGAAATGAGCAAGCAGACAGGAGCGCTTGGGAGACTGGGGACTCAGCTACACTGGCAAAGAAAAAGCGCTTTATACACATTGTTTATGCTTTATAACTCTGTGACACCAGATGGCACTGCGGAGTCCGGTTTTTGCCAACCCAATTTCTCATAGAAAGTTTGCAACGCGCTTAACTGAAACGTTTTTTTGATGTGTCTAGATCCGGCCTGGGTATCATGGGCCAAAAAGGTAGTGTTGAACTTAATGGACCAATTTGAAGTTACTGGTCAGGACTCTGGCTGCAGGTTTCCAGAGCAAGTTAAAATGGCCAAAATGGCAAAAATGACCGGAAGAATCAGAAATCAGGAAGACCAAAATGTTAATAAGGAATGGGGGGAATTTATAACTTACCTTAAAAACCATTGTAAACAGTTAAAATCGTTAGTAGGATTGGAATAACACTTGTAGTTTAATGGTGAATTTTGGATATAATGGAGATGTAAAAGATTTGGATTATTATAAAAGATGCAGGAGGAAATGATTAATAATAGGACCAACCAAGGGGAGGAGGGAAGTCCAGGAGATTCTTTGGAATTGTAGGTTGGATATGTAATTGTAAAATTATAATTTGAAAAACCAAATAAATAATATTATTTTTATAAAAATGGCCATAAAGCACACATAGTGAAGCTGCCAAGTTCCTTCCAGCACATATTTTATATTAAAAAAAATTGGAAGCAAAAACTTTGCAGATCATCTGCCAGAACAGAGCGTACCTGGTAATCAGCTTCTTGTTGTATCGTCTTTCGTACGCCGCACTGATAGCAAGAGAAGCTACGAAGGAACAATCTGACACAATTGTCTGAGGACAGAAAGAGTCATGGGTCAAGGAGTGTCAGAACTACCCAAAATGTACAGAAATGTATTCATGTATGTGACTACAGCGGCAAGAATGTTACTTGCCCCAAAATGGAAAGAAGTAGTCCCAGCAAAAGAAGAATGGATACAAAAACTTATGGAATATGCAGAAATGGCGAAACTTACTGGAAGAATAAGAAATCAAGATAACAAACTTTTTATAAAAGAATGGAAGTGGTTTATTGAATATTTACTTATAAATTGCAAACAGGTTAAAAACATTGGCAGGATTATTGTAATAACCTGCAGTTTCATAAGAGTATATATTTAAAGTTGTGTATTGTGTATTGTTTTGTAATGAATTGTTGGGTCTCTGGACCGTAATAAAGATTTGATTGATTGATTGATATATGTAAAGTAGATGAATAAATGAGCAAATTAAGTTAATTCGGATATGCAGAAAATATTAAAAATAAATTTAAGGAACCGTAGAAAATATTAAAAATAAATTTAAGGAACCGTAGAAAGAGGGGGAAGGAAGTCAAGTTTTGAAATGTTAAAATGATTGTAAAATTACTGAAATGTATAAAATGTATAAAACTGAAAATCATAAATAAAATATTTTTAAAAAATGAAGTGCCACTGACAAGCAGGCCAATGTAAAGAGGATTTACGTTGAACCAAACAATAAATTAGATCTCTCAAATGATTGGAAATCTGGGGGAAGAACTGAGCCAATTCAAGGCAAATAAATATGCTTGAAACTGTAAACACCAGTTTCCTCAAAGGTCAGGGGATGGGGAAGCCAGAGGCCCTCCATATTGCCAGGGATGATGGGAACTGGAAACCCAGAAATATCTGCAAGGCCACATAGCCCCCATCTCTGATATACCAGTTCTAACCTCAAAGCACCCAAACCTCTGGATTCTTCGTCAGATCCAAAGGCACTGAAGAAAATATTCTCCGTTCACTTTGACGGATGAGAAAGAGCCACCGATTCTGTTTTCCTCTAAAGCCTTCCTCTAAACACAACTTCCCCAACTGCAGCAGAGCAGCGCTAGGGAACCTGCGGCCCTCCAAATGTGGCTGAACTCGAACTCCCACCCTGGCTGACCACTGGCTAAGCTGCTCGGGACTAACGGGAGTTGGAGGTCAATACTACCCGTGTTACAGCCTGCAAATGAAATAGCCCTTCCGACTCCTGAATTTTAGGGCTCTGAAACGTAATTCATACTTTTCTGGTAGCGTGGGGGTTCTGAACGTTGCTCACAGGAAGGGAACAGTGTACAAAAGAACATCAAAAGCGAAAGCTTTCTTTCCAGACTGTGAAAGTGTCAACTTCTGCTGTCTTGCTTCATTTCTCTTATTTGAGGATAGCCAACTCTGTCAGATCAGAACGATCCTCCTTACCTGTTTTATGCTGAAGCTCGACACTGTGTAGATCATGGTGGGGCTGTTTGTTATCTCATCGGGCCGCACCCAGCGGGAAAACATTGCCTTCTGCTTGGGAGACAATGGCAGCTTGCCACATCTATCTCTGCAATCAAAACAGTCCCCACCCCACCCCAAACCAGAAGTCACTGCTAAGTATGAAATCCATGGGCTGGTAAAAACACTTAAATCAAACATCATTTTTATCAGGGCAAATCAGGAAGCAACATCCCAAAGGTTTTCTGCCCACCTATGAAAATCCTAAAGACTACGTAAGCCTCCCTCCCTCCTAATTATTCTTGCTCCCTTTGGGCTCTCAGCTCCGTAAACCTAGAACTCCAGCCTCCAGCTCATGATCAGCCTTGCTTGGGCTCCTACACTGAATTAAGGTAAAAGGAAAGTTCAGTCAAAGGCAATCATGGGGTGTGGCGCTCATCTCACTTTCAGGCTGAGGGAGCCGGCGTTTGTCTACAGTCAGCTTTCTGGGTCATTTGGCCAGCATGACTAAACCGCTTCTGGCGCAATGGAACACCGTGATGGAAACCAGAGCGCACGGAAACACCACAGCGGTACCTATTTATCTACTCACACTGGTGTGCTTTCAAACAGCTAGGTTGGCAGGAGCTGGGACAGAGCAACGGGAGCTCAACCCGTCGCGGGGATTTGAACCACCAACCTTACGATCGGCAAGCCCAAGAGGCTCAGTGGTTTAGACCACAGTGCCACCCGCTGAATTATACCCTGCTTGCCCCAATATTTACCCGCTGTGAAGACTACCTAGGCCTCATGACCAACAACCAAAGCAATCGCCTTGTAATATATGCAGATCCCTGCTATCGATCTGTATTTGAGTATATCTCCACACACGAGTCTACTCTGCTTGGGTTCCAGAAAGCCACAATATAAAATAGCCACAATAAAAAATAGCTATTTTCTAGCAATAGTGGCTTTACAATCTGCTTTTAATTTTTCATTCTTTGCTGCTTTTAAAAATATATATTTATATTGTTTTGTTCTACCAGTGTCACTCAACTGTTGCTGTCAGAATATTGTTATAACAGTCTTAGATTGTGGCTTTTATGGATTGTAATGTGCGATCACGCAATTTTATCTTTTTAATATGCTGCAAGCTGCCTTGGGAAAGTTAATTCCGTAAGGCGGCCGATAAATACTGAAATGAATGGAGCAAATATTCATCGGCAATTACTTTTTGAGATTGACTTCCGGACTCACAAAATGTGTACGTGTTTTCCCTGCCACACTTTCTTTAAATCTGAGCACCTCTCAAGCCTCCTTAGCATTAGGTCTGTAGGGCTCATGAGTTACTTCAAGAAGCGTAAGAGAATAACAAGAGATGCACTTCAGAGACCACAAAGGTGAGACAACTTCTAAACACTTTGAAAAAAGGCTTTGGAAAAGTTGCCTAGTTAACTCATTCATGATTCTACGGTCCTAAGTCAGTGTGAAACAGATAAAACTCTGGGAGATACTAACAACAGGAGTGAGCAGATCTCTGGAGTCTTACAAGTTAAAAACAAAGCGTTTTTCATTTTTATAAATACCATATTAGGTTACGGTCTGATTAGTTACAATAACTTTTTTTGGAAATATATACAATTTTTGTTTTTGTTCTGTTTCGTTTTCTACACGGGTAGTATTTCTTTTCTTATTTTTTGAGTTTTATCTTACTCTGTGACTTGTAATTATGTACTTTTTATCTTTCAATAAATAATATATGTATATATAAAATAAAGTTTTCTTCCAGCTTCCACTGCACTGATCAGTCAGGGTTCAAGAAGCCCATTAATTGATTGCATTTAGTCTATTACAGATGTCCCTTTTTTAAAAAACCACAAGTACAAAGAGGTGCCCACTATTTTGCGGCCTCTCTAACATTTGTCAGTGCTTCAAATTTCCTTAATCTAAAGTCGAATGGCCTGTAAGCATTTTTCCTAACAGTAGCAGTGTTCAAAAATGTAACAGTGGTACTTCAGATGTCAAGACTATTTCTATAGTGCTTATAGTTGAATGAATTCACCCACGATGAGCAGGTGGCAACAGCTTACTTTTCACACCGCCCTAATATTCAAGGGAGCATCTGAACATTGTTCACAAGAGACAATTCTTAAGAATAATAAGGAATGAGAAAGCATTTTGGCGAGTCCATAGCTAGGCAACTTATATATACTTACGAGAAAGGTACCGGAAAAGCAAAGCGCTCTCTGAGGTCAACACTCATGAAAGGGACGTACTCAATGCCATTGATCTTTGACGTCTTCCTATGAAAGCAGGATGCAAGATGTCAGGACCACAATGCTATTCAAATGCATCATTTGTTTCCCACCCAGTCAGGCTCTAAATGAACAGCTGAGGTATACCTGCCTGCTTAATACCTTCAGTATTTTTAGTATGGGAACGGGAGCAAGACGCAGTGGATGGTCTAGCTTTAAAGAGACAGCAAATTTCCACCTTCTGTTTTGCATTAAAAGCTTTGTTCACACGGTCATTACCCCTGAATGTTCTGGCCATCAAGGGTTCAGAGCAGAAATGGCTGGTTGAGTTAGATCAGGGGTAGGCAACCTAAGGCCCGGGGGCTGGATGTGGCCCAATCGCCTTCTCAATCCGGCCCGTGGACGGTCTGGGAATCAGCGTGTTTTTACATGAGTAGAATGCGTCCTTTAATTTAAAATGCACCTCTGGGTTATTTGTGGGGCATAGGAATTCGTTCATATTTCCCCCCCCCCCCCCCAAAATAGTCTGGCCCACCACATGGTCTGAGAGACGGTGGACTGCCCACAGCTGAAAAAGGTTGCTGACCCCTGAGTTAGATAAAGAGGTGGGGAGGTCAGTGTGGTGCAAACACAGCGTCTTAAAATATCGACACTGCTTCCCCAGACCACTAGGGGGCTCCATCTCTTTGAAGCTTGCCTGCCAGGCAGGACGTTACTACTGTAGCCTTCCCTTGACTTCCTCCAAAGCTGTACAAAGTCCTATTTGTGTTGGCTTGTTTTAAAAGGGCAGCAGGGGTGGCGGTGACAAACAAGCATGCAAATCTCCTCTAGCAGCAATGCTATTCCATGCCCAAATATGTGGATACATTTATCAGCTAAGTATCCTGCTGTTAGCCTGAGTACATTTGCATCCCGAAGGGAAATGGGATTAGGATAACATGTTGCTTGATCATTGGGATAAACTGCTCGATAAAGCCTTCTTGATATTTAAGAGCCGTGCAACATTGGCTGTTGTTGAATCATCATTTTTGTTGTTCAGTCGTTCAGTTGTGTCCGACTCTTCGTGACCCCATGGACCAGAGCACGCCAGGCACGCCTATCCTTCACTGCCTCTTGCAGTTTGGCCAAACTCATGTTAGTAGCTTCAAGAACACTGTCCAACCATCTCATCCTCTGTCGTCCCCTTCTCCTTGTGCCCTCCATTTTTCCCAACATCAGGGTCTTTTCTAGGAAGTCTTCTCTTCTCATGAGGTGGCCAAAGTACTGGAGCCTCAACTTCAGGATCTGTCCTTCTAGTGAGCATTCAGGGCTGATTTCTTTAAGAATGGATAGGTTTGATCTTCTTGTAGTCCATGGGACTCTCAAGAGTCTCCTCCAGCACCATAATTCAAAAGCATCAATTCTTTGGCGATCAGCCTTCTTTATGGTCCAGCTCTCACTTCCGTACATTACTACTGGGAAAACCATAGCTTTAACTATACGGACCTTTGTCGCCAAGGTGATGTCTTTGCTTTTTAAGATGCTGTCTAGGTTTGTCATTGCTTTTCTCCCAAGAAGCAGGCGTCTTCTAATTTCGTGATTGTTGTCACCATCTGAAGTGATCATGGAACCCAAGAAAGTGAAATCTCTCACTGCCTCCATTTCTTCCCCTTCTATTTGCCAGGAGGTGATGGGACCAGTGGCCATGATCTTCGTTTTTTTTGATGTTGAGCTTCAGACTGTATTTTGCGCTCTCCTCTTTCACCCTCATTAAAAGGTTCTTTAATTCCTCCTCACTTTCTGCCATCAAGGTTGTATCATCAGCATATCTGAGGTTGTTGATATTTCTTCCGGCAATCTTAATTCCGGTTTGGGATTCATCCAGTCCAATCATCATATCGGTCTACAATTTGGTGCTTTCAACAATCCCATGCACACTTGTAAATCTCACTGTGATCAGTGGGATGGGCTCCCAGGTTTAAGTGTGCACCCGACTGCAACCTGAATGAGGCAACCCCTTTTCAATAAGCCTGGAAAACCGTTACCTTTCCTTACCTGAGCACCTCAATCTCCTCCGCGGTGTATCGCTGACCTTGAGGTTCACTGGCCTGCACAGCTCTGACTGCCTGTGGCTTGTCGTTCAAGGAAAAATCAGGCCCTAATGGAAAGTAAGTCCTGGCTTGTTGATTTGCTTTCGCTGGGACCGGCTTGTCTTTCTGAGACGGCTTTGAATCCTTCAGTGCTTCAGCTCTGAAACAGAGAGTTTGCATTTTACACGCATCAAGAGTTTTTATTTCATTGGTGGTGGTACATTGCGACGTCCCCTAAAATACCACCAATCATATACAGTGATCCCTCGACTTACAAATGCCCCGACTTCCGTATTTTTCGAGTTACGAGGGATCAAAGCGGCCGCCGCTTCCGAATTTTTTCGACTTCCGATCGGAAGCGGCGGCCGCTTTAGATAGGGTTTTTTCGACTTGCGAAGGTTTTTTCGAGGTATGAATGCATTCTCCAACGCATTCCTATGGGGACTCGACTTACGATTTTTTCGAGTTCCGACGCTCCCGTCGGAACGGATTACATTCGTAAGTCGAGGGTCCACTGTACTACTTATTTTACTATGTAAAAATGCAAAAAATATATATATTTCTTTTGTGAGAACGAATGATTAAAAAACAACTGTGGCGAGAATGACTGCATATTTCTTACATATTTGCATTCTTAGGCTTCTCTGTATACTCTATTTGTTAAATGTCCATAAAACCTTAGTTTCATACAGCCTGAGGATTCCTGTACAGCAAGAACGGCATAGAAACCAATCAAGACAACTCTTTCAACTAAAAAGAAAACCTGAAAGTTTTGTGCATACTAACAGGAATCATGCAACAATTTATTTAGCAAGCTTCTTGTTGTGTTGTCTTGCTAGAGATTCGTGTACAGCCAGAAATTTAGCTGAAAACAGCTATTCCATTATTCTAAATACAGTACACAGATAATTAGAATATGCTTCAGGATTTCCTTCATTTAAACAGGCATCCTTGGTCCAAGCTCTTATACCAACCCTAGTGCAATGCAAACTAATCCACACTCACAATTATCTATGCAAAGCGTGACTGGTCTGAACTAAGAGGGAAGAACTGGTTTTTGTACAACAAAAATCGCTGCATAGTTGCCTGGAAGCAGCTCCCATTCACCGTAGATGACCAAAGAGAATAACTGTACCTACACAGCTCATTCTCTAAATACCCAAATGATCATTGTGTTTTGCAAGAGAGGGCATCTCGTGGACACCATCCTATCAGGAAGTCTATTCTGCACAATGATGGAATCTGGCCTTTGGAACTCCTTCCCACTGCATATCAGACAGGTGCTTTCTCTATTAGCTTTCTTGCTAAGGATATTCCGCTTTCGACAAACCTTCTAAAACCTTTAGCACACTTGGGATAAAGTTTTATATGGCTTTTAACACTGCAACCCATACTGGGATGTTACAGTGAAGGATGCATAACTAATAAAACATATGAACAAACATATTTTATATATGCGCTGTCGCTGTTTTTAAACTGTTTTTATACTCATGACTGTTTTAATATATGCAGCTATTTTATATACATTGCTATATTGTGAATCCCTTTAGGAGGTCTTCTGGGCAGCGATTCATAAATGAAAAAAAATAAATGGTTGCTGGTATCAGCAGTGCTGACCGATATATGGAATTTCAAAATACATTGTGTTGTATCCAATGCTAGCTATCCTCGGAGCAGGCCCACTTAAATTATTGGACACGGGTAATGTTGGTTCATTCATTTCAACAAGTCTATTCCAACTTTGCTGGATGCAACCCTCTGGATTAGAATGCAACTAACACATTTATATAAGACCAGTTTATTAAAACAAAATCTGATTAGAAACACGCTCATAAAAATATAGCTTTTTTAAAAAATAAAAAAGCTCATATGGAATTAATGGTCTTTATACAGCACTCATGTTGGATACAGCTCACCCCTTTTCTATCTGATGTCAGTCACTATTTTGTTTGCATCTGTATTGTTTTAAATATGTTTTTATTGCTTTGTCACTTGTTGGTTGCTGCCCTGGGCTCCCTTTGGGTGGAAGGGTAGGAAATAAATCTAATAAACAAACATTTTATTTGGAAACATTAAAAAAACCACTACTTACTGTCGATATTCAAACAAAAATACAAACAGCAAATGGCATTTCAGAAGGTAGCCATGTGGATTTTGCTTTAGACTCTTATGGATTTGCACTAACTTCTTTATTAAAATTAACAAGGAATGCAAAACATGAATTTGAATATGCAGAAGGTATTAAAAAATGAATTTAAGGAACCGCAGAAAGAGGGGGAAGGAAGTCAAACTTTGAAATGTTAAAATGATTGTAAAATTAATGAAATGTATAAATTTGAAAAGTATAAATAAAACTTTTTTTTGAAAAGGAATGCAAAACACTGCATCTGCAGGCAATGAACATTTCAAGGAGTGAAATGCCGTCGCAGTGTCGATAAAGTTGCAAGCTTTTTCTCCAGCATGGCTTCCCATACTTTTAAAAGCTACCTGACAGGCAGAAAAGTTGTGTTGCTTTTTAATGCAACAGAGACCTGTGGGTATAGGTCGGTATATAAATTCAATAAATAACAACTACTACTACTACATAGGAAACAGCGTTTTCACGCAATGTGCTCATACAAAGCTTCAAAAAAACTCACCTGTCCAGTGCCTGCCGAGCCAGCTGCTTCAGTTTTGCCTGGAGAGCTGTTTCTGAAGTTTCATTGGCCTTTAATAAGAAAAAGGGGGGTTTAAGAAGCCTAACCAGCAATCTACAGCCAGAAAAACAAAGAGGCCAGGGGGTAGCAAATGTCAATTCCTTCCATTTATACTATCCAGATTGACGACACAAATCCTTCTAACAGACAAAAAACCTCTCCGCAACACTATTTTGTGTACCTGGCCACACTCAATAAAGTGAAGGCACTGGGATGCAGCCAAATAGCTGAAGTTAGAGAAGCGACAGCTTTAAAGAATAAGACCTGTAGTGTAGAAAAGCTCAGTCTGCCTATTAGATAGAATCAAGCTAAGCCACTGCCTCTTAGTACTCTGCTAGGGCTGGGCAATATATTGATATATTGTCAAAAACCGGTTTGAAGTCCATATTGTTATATCGGCTTCATCATTTTTGGCCTGGCTATACATCGCGAATCAGTGTGTGTGTGATGCAAAAATAACAATGTGGGGGAAACCGCGAAGCCAGCCAATGCTTCTCTCGATTCCTGCAGCCCCCTTTAACTCTGCCAGCTCACCTCTCCCCTTCCTCATGCGGGGTGGGGGGGGGAGCGAATCGCAAGAGCAGGCAGCAGCGGCAAAAATCACGATGCAGGAAAAACCAAAGCCACCCAATGCCTCTACATAGCTCCATCCTTCTATCAGACATTGTGATATATCGGTATATTGCAATGCTTAGCTGGTGATGTATCACAGTGCTGAAAACAAGGTATCGCCCTGCCCTGCCAATGGTGATAATAATACTGATCTACATTTTAAGGCTGAGATGGATGCAGTATAGATAATCCAACAGTCCATCCAAAGCATGAGTGGAGAAGACCGGGAAGCATGCATAAGGCTGAAACTGGGAGTTGGGGAGGGCAGCAGATATCTAATCCAGCACACCGACCCCCTCTTCCTCCGTCCTGACTGCAATCCTACACACCTGGGAGTAACCCCGCTGAACTCAACGGGGCTTACTTTTGAGTAGACACGTATAGGACCATCCTTAGTTGAACTGAAATCAAGAGGGTAAGTTAATCATGACTTAAATCCCATTGATTTCAATGGGACTTTGTTGCAACTTTCGGTGCTTCTCTCCAGAAGTCAGTGTAGCATTTGCAGACACTGGGGCTCGAGCAATTGAGATAACCACCCCTTCCCCAATTCTCTGCCACCTATTTCTGTTTCTGCAAGATATAATGCAGGAAGTTCCTTCGCGTGGGAAAATTCCTGCAGTAACTGAAAACGCTCCTTGCTTTTTCCTGTAAGACCAATTGCAGTCGTTAACAGTCGTCAACAGGTTTACCACACCTATCAGCCAATCACCCATTCCCACCACCCTTCTGAGTAATACCCCTCACCACCCTCTCACTATATATAAGGGTCTGGTGACTTCTGTTTCAGTGTATCTGAAGAAGTGTGCATGCACACGAAAGCTCATACCAAGATCAAACTTAGTTGGTCTCTAAGGTGCTACTGGAAGGAATTTTTTTAAAAAAATTCTTTTGTTTCGACTACGGCAGACCAACACGGCTACCTACCTGTAATGAAAACGCTCCTGAAACTACTTTCACAAATAGACAGACACATAAACCTGAAGAGGGGATATGGTATGTGCAGTTTTTTTCAAAAGAAAATTAAACCCAAAAATGGGAAATGAGGGGTGAGAAACTCTCCCAGGAAATCCAGGTACCATTTTTTTGAGCCGGCATCAAGGGTTGTGCATCCCCATCATGTTTTCCACTAAAAGCAGTGAGAGGATGGTTTCTGACACATAACATAAATTCACGTGCCACACTGCTTGGAGGTGGAGCCCAAACACAGTCACTAAAATATAAAACCCGTGATATTCCCTTCCATGGGGTTGTTTTTGTGTTACAGGCGGCAGAGCTGAGGCTCCAAAATAATAATTTCTGAAATTTGATGTGTGCACACGCCCTCGCGTGTCGATCGTTTGCAGGAACAGTAAAGTTTCTTGCCATGACATAATCCCACCAAGTTAAACTGGTAGCTTAATGTACCGTTTTCAGGCAGAGTTCCACAGCTTCCGTGTACAGCTCTACTGCTTCCTCGCTGTTGCCTTTCTCGTCTTCGTCAAAAGCCTGCGTAACCAGAAAACGGGCCCGCTCCAAGTCCAGCTGCTGCTTCGACTTCAAGGGGTCGACTCTTTGCACTGGAGTAGGAAGAAGAACCATTCACTTTCCTTATTTAACCTGACTCATGATTATAGTTGCAGGTCCACTTATGTGCTGTGCTGCTTCCATCAGAACATAGGAAGTTGCCTTCTTCACTGGGGCCAGCTAGCATGGTACGGTCTATTGCAGTGTTCCCCAACCTTGGGCCTCCAGCTGTTTTTCTTTAATTTTGTTATATGTATGTAACTTTTACTGTTTTTTGGTTTGTTTATTTTATTATCATTATTATTGTTTTATGTTTATTTGTCTGATTTGTATAAGGTTTTTAATTTGATTTTAAGGGGAGGGGTCAGGGCTGCCTGGGAATGGGTCCCAGCCAACAAAATGGCTGGAGCAGATTCCACAGGGGGGGCTACACTAGGACAACCGATCCCAGTGATCACGGGCAGGAGGAGGAGTTACGCTAAGACCAGACCACGTCATTACCGAGGAGGCAGGCTTATTCGTTGTCTGAGGAATATCCCTACCTCCGGGTCTGGCCCTGACCGGACGGATACTGGAATCAACAAGGGATACCCACATGACCTGAAAGTGTTGCTGTGTAATGCCAGGTCAATGATCAACAAAACAACTGCCATCCACGATCTGATTGTGGATGGAGGATTTGACCTGGCATGTGTGACAGAGACCTGGTTGGATGAGGCAGATGGGCCAGTCCTTGCCGCTGCTTGTCCACCAGGTTTCTCTTACGCACAGCAACCCAGGCCATCTGGGCGGGGAGGGGGGGTTGCAGTGATTTTTAGGAAGTCATTAGTTTGCACCAGGCGTCCTATTGGAAAGACCGAGTTTTCTGAGTGCATGTTCTGGAAGTTGGGCAATAGGGGCAGTACAGGATTCCTTTTGGTGTACCGACCTCCCCGCTGCACCAAGGATTCCCTGCCCGAGCTGCTTCAGGTCGTGGCGGATGTGCTCCTGGAGACACCTAGCTTGGTTGTCTTAGGGGATTTTAACATCCATGCCGACACGACCTTAAAAGGAGCCGCTCGGGACTTCATGGAAAGCATGGCCTCCATGGGGCTGTCCCTGAATAAGTTTGGCCCAACTCATAGCCATGGGCATGCCTTAGACCTGGTGTTTACCTCTATGGATGTTGGTGATCTGACACTAAGTAAAAGCGAAACAAAAGAAGTGCCATGGTCGGATCACTTCCTGGTGCAACTGGACTTCTCCGTGACCCTTCCCCTCTGCAGGGAGGTGAGACCAATTCGGATGGTCCGCCCCCGCTACTTAATGGATCCAATTGGCTTCCAGAGAGTGGTAGGGGATGTTTTATCCCATGTTGATGGCCTTTCAGCTAATTCCCTGGTGGCCCGCTGGAATGTGGAGTTAACCAGGGCTATTGACTGTCTGGCTCCGAAGCGCCCTCTCCGATTGCATGGAGCCCGAGCAGCTCCGTGGTTCTCCCCAGAGCTGAGGGCGATGAAACAATCGTTGAGACGGCTAGAGCGCCGGTGGCGGAAAACTCATTCTGAATCAGACCGGACACGGGCTAGAGCTCAACTTCGAGCCTACCAAGTGGCAATGGCGACGGCGAAGAGGACCTTCTTCACCGTTTCTATTACATCTGCAGAAAACAGCAGCAGGAGACTCTTCCAGGTGGTTCGCAATCTAGCAGAACCACCTCCGTCATCGGGGTCTGGTAGGGACCCAAAGATCTCCTGCAATGCTTTTGCAAAGTTTTTTGCAGATAAAGTCGCTCAGATTCGGAAGGAGGTAGACTCCACCGTGGGAGCAGAGCCGGGGCAAGAGAGTGCTAGAGCTCTGTCTAGTCATGTTTCATGGGATCAATTCCAATCTGTTACCTCCGAGGATGTGGACAGGCTGCTTGGACGAGTGAAACCGACCACCTGTCTTCTTGATCCTTGCCCATCCTGGCTAATAAAAGCTAGCCGGGAAGGGCTGGGCGATGGGCTCCACGGGGTGGTGAATGCTTCCCTCTGTGAGGGAGTCTTCCCAGACCCGCTGAAAGAGGCGGTCATTAAACCGCTTCTTAAAAAAACATCTTTAGACCCGGCCATTATGGCCAACTATCGCCCAGTCTCAAATCTACCATTCTTGGGCAAGGTGATTGAGCGGGTGGTTGCTGAACAACTCCAAGCACGCCTGGAGGATGCGGACCATTTGGATCCCTTCCAATCGGGATTCAGGCCTCATCATGGGACTGAAACTGCCTTGGTTGCGCTGGTCGATGATCTCCGGCGGGCTAGGGACAAAGGTGAGAGCTGTTTCCTAGTTCTGCTGGACCTCTCAGCGGCCTTTGACACCATCGACCATAACATCCTTCTGGACCGTCTAGAGGAGTTGGGAGCTGGGGGCACTGTTATACAGTGGTTCCGCTCCTTCCTCCTGGGCCGTGTTCAGAAAGTGGTGGTGGGGGATGAGTGTTCAGACCCCTGGGCTCTCACTTGTGGGGTGCCTCAGGGTTCCGTCCTCTCCCCCATGCTTTTCAATATCTATATGAAGCCGCTGGGAGAGATCATCAGAGCGTTTGGGCTGGGTGTTCATCAGTATGCGGATGATACCCAGCTCTACCTCTCTTTCAAATCAGAACCAGTGAAGGCAATGAAGGTCCTGTATGAATGCCTGGAGGCGGTTGGAGGATGGATGGCGGCTAACAGATTGAGGTTGAATCCTGACAAGACAGAAGTACTGTTTTTGGGGGACAGGGGGCGGGCAGGTGTGGGGGACTCCCTGGTCCTGAATGGCATAACTGTGCCCCTGAAGGACCAGGTACGCAGCCTGGGAGTCATTTTAGACTCACAGCTGTCCATGGAAGCGCAGATTAATTCTGTGTCCAGGGCAGCTGTCTACCAACTCCATCTGGTGCGCAGGCTGAGACCCTACCTGTCCGCAGACTGTCTCGCCAGAGTGGTGCATGCTCTAGTTATCTCCCGCTTGGACTACTGCAATGCGCTCTATGTGGGGCTACCTTTGAAGGTGACCCGGAAACTGCAATTAATCCAGAATGCGGCAGCTAGACTGGTGACTGGGAGTGGCCGCCATGACCACATAACACCGGTTCTGAGAGATCTACATTGGCTCCCAGTACGTTTCTGAGCACAATTCAAAGTGTTGGTACTGACCTTTAAAGCCCTAAACAGCCTCGGTCCTGTATACCTGAAGGAGCGTCTCCACCCCCAACGTTCAGCCCGGACACTGAGATCTAGCGCCGAGGGCCTTCTGGTGGTTCCCTTACTGCGAGAAGCAAAGCTACAGGGAACCAGACAGAGGGCCTTCTCGGTAGTGGCGCCCACCCTGTGGAACACCCTCCCATCCCATGTCAAAGAGATAAATAACTACCTGACATTTAGAAAACACCTGAAGGCAGCCCTGTTTAGGGAAGTTTTTAATGTGTGATATTTTAATGTATTTTAGTGTTTGTTGGAAGCCGCCCAGAGTGGCTGGGGGAACCCGGCCAGATGGGCGGGGTACAAATAATAAATTATTATTATTATTATTATTTGGACTACAACTCCCATCATCCCTCGCTAGCAAGACGAGGTCAGGGATGATGGGAATTGTAGTCTGAAAACAGCTGGAGGCCCAAGGTTGGGGAACACTGGTCTATGGCTCTCCAGGATTTCTGGGAGGGGGACGTTCCTGGCCCTACACTGAGATGCTGGAAATGAACTTGGGGCCTCCTGCGAAAAAGATGCCCCACCACTGAGCTGCATCCTTCTCCCAGCTCTGAAAATAATGGTGTTCATGGACAACACTAGCCTTGCACAGGGAATAAATGGCTGTACTTTTATGTACACAATGGTTGCTGGCATCTGTCTGTCTCGAGAGACAATGGAGTGCGCCTCGGGGGGGGGGCGGGGAGTCAAACCACTGTCTTAGCAACACTGAAGAGACCTCCCTGGGGCACAAGCTTGGTCAGTGTGTATGGAGGACCTGGCTTGTCCAAACGACAAGATATCCCTCTTGGTAGGCCTGGGTGATATATCGATATTAGCCCAGGACCGGTATGAGGAGCAGACTGTGATGTCGGTTTCACTCAGCTATATATCTCTGGTGAAACCGTCACCGCTTCCGAGTCCCTCTGCTAGCAGCGTCCGTTGGAGGGAGTCAAAATAATAATAATAATAATAATAATAATAATAATAATAATTTATTATTTATACCCCGCCCATCTGGCTGGGTTTCCCCAGCCACTCTGGGCGGCTTTCAACAGAGCATTAAAATACAATAATCTATAAAACATTAAACGCCTCCCTAAACAGGGCTGCCTTCAGATGTCTTCTAAAGGTCTGGCAGTTGTTGTTCTCTTTGACATCTGAAGGGAGGGCGTTCCACAGGGCGGGTGCCACTACTGAGAAGGCCCTCTGCCTGGTTCCCTGTAACTTGGCTTCTCGTAGTGAGGGAACTGCCAGAAGGCCCTCGGCACTGGACCTCAGTGTCCGGGCTGAACGATGGGGGTGGAGACGCTCCTTCAGGTATACTGGACCGAAGCCATTTAGGGCTTTAAAGGTCAGCACCAACACTTTGAATTGTGCTCGGAAACGTACTGGGAGCCAGTGTAGGTCTTTCAAGACCGGTGTTATGTGGTCTCGGTGGCCGCTCCCAGTCACCAGTCTAGCTGCCGCATTCTGGATTAGTTGTAGTTTCCGGGTCACCTTCAAAGGTAGCCCCACGTAGAGCGCATTGCAGTAGTCCAAGCAGGAGATAACTAGAGCATGCACCACTCTGGCGAGACAGTCCGCGGTCAGGTAGGGTCTCAGCCTGCATACCAGATGGAGCTGGTAGACAGCTGCCCTGGATACAGAATTAACCTGCGCCTCCATGGACAGCTGTGAGTCCAAAATGACTCCCAGGCTGCGCACCTGGTCCTTCAGGGGCACAGTTACCCCATTCAGGACCAGTGTGGTGTAGTGGTTAAGAGTGGTAGACTCGTAATATGGTGAACCGGGTTCGTGTCTCCGTTCCTCCACATGCAGCTGCTGGGTGACCTTGAGCTAGTCACACTTCTTTGGAGTCTCTCAGCCCCACTCGCATCACAGAGTATTTGTTGTGGGAGAGGAAGGGAAAAGAGAATGTTAGCCACTTTGCGACTCCTTAGTGATAAAGCGGGATATCAAATCCAAACTCTTCTTCTTCTTCCTCCTCCCCCTGCATCTTTAAACTGCCTGACTGAGGAGTCTGCAGCTGCCCTTGCCTCAGTCAAGCTGTTAAGGGAGCCCCCAATCAGCGCTGGCTCCCGCATGCCGGCAGCGGGGTGGGGTGCTCTGTGAAACTGTTCAGCAGAGGGGATCACAGTTGCCGCTACCCACAGTGAGCGGCTAAAGGAGCCCCGATGCTCTGTCCGCTCGCCTGTGAGCGGCAGGATCGCCGGGGCTGTCTCTGCTGGGGAGGGGGAACCTATTATCCTCCAAACAACCCTATAAGGTAGGTTAGGCTAAGAGTTGGTGACTGGTCCAAGATCACCCAGTGAGCTTCACGGCCAAGTGGTAACTTCAACCCTGGTCTCCCAGGTCTGCGTCCAACACAGGGTCTGGTATGGTTTCAGATTGAGAGAACATGTGATTAGATTCCTGCATTGCAAGGGGTTAGACTAGATGACCCTTGGTGTTCCTTCCAACTCTACAATTTCTCGGTTACCTCTAAGTTACTACACCACACTGGGTGTAACATCTTTTCTAGAACATGCCTTGTTGATTTCCTAATGAAGGGAGAAAGTTTTTAGGTTTTGTCTTTACTAACCTGCTGAGTACAGGGCTTGAACTCTTTCCAAATATTCACTTATTTTCTCTGGAATATTTTCCAAGACTGATCCTGCCATTGCAGCATAAATCAAAGACTGCGCAGCTTCCTGAGAAGAGAAAATGCAACACAAGTGTTAAAAAAATTAAGGCAACCAGAAAGCTTATCTCCCTCAAATATATTATTATTAGATTTCTTCACCGTAAGACCCCAGGGCAACATTAAAGGACAATATTAAATTAAAACAAATTACAATGAAGAGAACAGGATGTATCCTAAAAACATTTCTTTCAGGTTTCAAAAGTCAGGGAAGGCATAACCTCATTTGCACAAATGCCTTCTCATTCATTCATGAGAATGAATTATTGTTCTCCTCACGCAGGAAAAAAATCCACTACAAAAGCCAAGCAAAGGAAAGACAGGAGCCTCTCCAGGAAGTTCTACAGCCAAGGTTCGTGAAGACACAATGTGATCCTAAGCACGCTTGCTGAGAAACTAAGTCCCACTGAACTTAGTAGGACTTATTCACTAGTAACTTTAAGTTCACTGACTCAGTTTGACCGTAGCCTTTCTCACACTGTGGTGTTTTGCATCATACAAAAGCATGGCTTTCTACAAAAACCGGAAGAGCTACTTTATTTATTTACTTCCTTTAAACACATTTCATACCCAATCATCATTGTGCAGCCATTCCCAACTGGACTACAAATAAAAACAGTTTCGAAGTGACAGTACAGTTGCTACAAAGCAAGGCAGGTAAGGCACAACCAGCTAACTAAAAATAATCAATATTAGTGTTAGATCCCACTAAAAGCCTGGGAAAATGAACAGACCTTCAGTTGATATATAAAGTGCAAAAGAGTATGTGCCAACTGCATCACAGAGGGGAGGAGTTTCCATATCCGGGGAGCCACCACTGAGAAGGCTCTTCCTCACCTTCAGCAGGCTTCAGCTGAAGATAGTAAAAAGGTAAAGGTAAAGGACCCCTGGATGGTTAAGTCCAGTCAAAGGCGACTATGGGGTTGCGGCGATCATCTCGCTTTCAGGCCGAGGGAGCTGGCGTTTGTCCACAGATAGCATTCTGGGTCGTGTGGCCAGCATGACTAAACCGCTTCTGGCACAACAGGACATTGTGACGGAAGCCAGAGCGCATGGAAATGCCGTTTACCGTCCCCCTGCAGCAGTACCTATTTATCTACTTGCACTGGCGTGCTTTCAAACTGCTAGGTTGGCAGGAGATGGGACAAAGCAACGGGAGCTCACCCCGTTGCGGGGATTTGAATCGGCGACTTTTAATTGGCAAGCCCAAGAGGCTCAGTGGTTTAGAGCACAGCGCCACCCGCATCCCAAGCGGACCTCCCCAACTGTTAGATCTTTATGAACGGGCAATTCTATATAGAAAGCATTCTTTCAGGTACTTTTATGAGCATAGGATCCTACCAATTTCCCCCCAGCCTGCTAGGTTAACTTCACAAGAGCCTTGCAACCACTCAATACTTAAAGGTTTAAGAACATGCGCACAGAATTATGTACCGGTATTTTCTTTCCCACAAGATCCCCTCCCAAAAATGGAAGTCACTGTACACAAACACCATTTCTACATATATTTAACACCAGTGCAAGCATCACAGTTCATGCAAGAGGCCCTTTCGTCATCACGGGCTTGCACCCAAGTTACTCATGCTAACGTTTTGACCCGCAACATCTAGCGTTCACAGATATCTTTTAACTATGCCCCAGTCAGTAGAGCATGAGACTCTTAATCTCTCTCTTTTTTTTTTTTTTTGCCAAATCATTTTTATTAAGGTTTTCAATACAACATAATCACATTGAAACATTCCAAATTACATTTCAAATTATTTATCCAGTTATAAAAAAGAAAGAAAGAAAAGTTCCAATTCTGCCAAATTATTATTTAAATTTATTTTGAGGTTTCCCATGCTTCAAACTCCGGAGTTATCTAATCAACTATTTGTCCTTGCTTTTTACCCTTCCTATATTTTCACAGCCTCTGATGTATTCCAGCAAGCAAGATAGATCAAAACAAACAATGTCCCTGTGTGGATTTAAGTCCATATTTCATCACCATACGATCGCCTTGCCCCTTGATACTCTGATTCCAAAAGCCAAATCACGGACAGTCACCATCTTCGAGACTCTTAATCTCAGGGTCGTGGGTTAAATTGAGCCCCACACTGGGCAAAGGATTCCTGCATTGCAGGTGGTTGGACTAAATGACCCTCAGGGTCCCTTCCAGCTCTACAATTCTAATTTTGCAGGGGGTGCGTAGCCTAGTGGTGGAGCCCCTACATTGCACTTGAAAGCTCCCATATTCAATTCATAGCATCTCAGGAAGGAGGACTGGGAAGTCCCTCTACCTGAGACCTTGGAGAGCGGCCAAAATTATAGACCTCCACTTTGCATGTCTGAAATACTTTGGCTCCAGCTAACCAGACCTTTCCTGCACAGCCAGAGTATCCAGACTCCACAAACAATTTCTGTCTTTTTTATTGAAAGGAAGCAATTAGCTTACGATCAACGTTAGTCACAGAAAAATCTAGGCACATGGGAAAAGGTGGAAGATCATTAGTTATGAAACGACTGTACACTGCGGACAATGTAAAATCATGCATGACTGAAATTAGTTTGCAGAATTATAGCCACACCCTTGGTATGGTCTTGACGGCAAGTCAAGGTGCATTTTCAAAATATTTGTGGCATTTAATACCTGCAATCTAAGAACAACCAAATTTGACATGTGGAGCAGAGCTCGTCCCCTCATCAGAATATGCCCCCCTATTTTTATTTTTGCCCTGACCTGCATGTATTGCTGTACAGGTTGTGTGAAAGGTCATGTATTTCAGCTATGAGTAGCAAAGCACAAACAAATTTACAAATTCATTTGCAGGTGTGTGCGTGAAAAATTCCAGAGTGGCCTTCTGGTTGCAATGGAGCTAAGGGGGTGCAAAGTTGAGAAGATTCTTGAAAATACCCATTCAGGTATTTTCTGTATTGTACAGGAAAGGTGGCAACATGGGCATAGCCAGGCATCTTGTCTGGGGGAGGGGAGGCCTTTTGTTGGGGGGGGCAAGGCTTTTGCTAGGGGGGCAGGCCTTTTGTTGGGGGGCAGGCCTTTTGCTAGGGGGGGCAAGGCCATTTGTTAGGGGGGCAGGCCTTTTGCTAGGGGGGGCAGGCCTTTTGCTGGGGGGCGGGCATTTTGCTAGTGGGGGCAGGCCTTTTGTTGGGGTGCAGGCCTTTTGCTGGGGGGGCAGACCTTTTGTTAGGGAGCCAGGCCTTTTGTTAGGGGGCAGGCCTTTTGTTGGGGGGCAGGCATTTTGCTAGGGGGCCAGGCATTTTGCTAGGGATGCAAGTCTTTTGTTGGGGGGGCAGAACCTCATGTGGTTTGTATTTTTATTGATTTTTATTGCCCTCCTTGGCACCCATGGGTGGCACCCCATTTCCTTCTCCCCCCCCCCCGGCGACCCCGCTCCCCCTGGCACCTTGTAATAAAAGGCCGCTTCGTGGTAATGGCCTCGCTGGTCCCGCTGCACCGCCAGCTGCGCGAACTTCACCGCTTCCTGCTCCAGCTCCGCCGCTTCCATGGTCGGGTCCGGGCAGACGCCTCAGCGCGCTCCTTTCCGCATTCGCTGACGTCACGGCAGCCCCTCGACGTCTCCACCTATGGCCTCCCGCTCAGGAAGGGACTTCCCGGCAGCCCCTGCGGCGGAGGCGTCGACGTCGCGGTGCGCCTGCGCAATGCGGGAGGACGCTCCTCCCTCCCCTCCACCTCCGGCTGGAGAGAGATAGGCGCTCAACCTTACGGTCCCAGGTGTGCCTGTTGGACTACAACTCCCATCATCCTTTGCCGGAATGGCCAGAGGTCAGGGACGGTGGGAGTTGTATTTCAAGGGGATCTGGGGACTCGAAGGCGGAGAGAGGCTCGAGTTATCTGTTGGTTGGAGCTGTCGCGTCTGATCGAGTTGAGATGCCTTTTTTCTAGATCACCTCCCAACCCTATGATTCTGAGATTCTATGGGGAAATTCAGATTGTTCTTGGGTTGTTGTTTTTTTAAAGTGTACCTGTGATTGACTTTTTATTATGTGTGTGTGTGTGTGTATTCTAAATTGTAAAACAGAAAATTTAATTATACACACACACACACCCTTAAAATGACTTCCCTTCTTTTCTTTCCACGGTTCATTTCGCATATCATAAACCCCTGCATATTTTAGGTAAACTAAACCATTCAGTATTCCATTATTACATCCATCAAAACTTATTTACACTGTTGAATTTATCTCAATGCTGCCAACGTTTTCAAGTGTACACAATCCCCCCCCATATTCAATAAACATTTTACAATCTGCTCTAAAGGCATGTTCTTGTTTTCTTATTCTATATGTCAAGTCAAATTATTACGTTGTTATATCCGTTGGAAGCTGTCCAGAGTGGCTGGGGCAGCCCCGGCAGATGTGCGGGGTATAAATAATAAAACAACAACAACTATTATTATTATTATTATTATTATTAAGCAGGGCGACCACCTGTGAGCACAATGTAGCCCCAGAGGCAAGAGTTTGTGGTGTTTCTGACTCAGGCTTTCTTTTGTGTGAAAACCTATGTCTGTCTGATTGTTGTTAAAAAATATAATAAAAAGTCAATAATTCCCATATTGGGGAGCAAGGCTTGGAAAGAGTGGCTTACTGCAGCCATTCAATAGGATCTGCTGTCAAGACTGCAGGTTAGAAGAGAAGGGTTTAGAGTTTCAGCGCCAACTCATGCGATGCACCTCTTCTGTTGAATATCGTTTAAATAGGCTTCCCAAACTCAGCACTCAACTGTAGGCAAAAGTCCTGTTTCCATTGATAAACTTCCATGCATTCGCCCTGCTTTTATCAATGCCGCAATCCCCCCCCCCCCCGCTAAAATCTTGTCTGTCTATTATGTTCACTGTCCTCTTCACTTCTGCCTCGGGGAGATGGAAAGCGGCGTCCAACGGGAATCCGGAAGTCGGTTGCTAAGCGGAACGTTCTAACTCTATGGCCCAAAGGAGGAGAAACGTTACGTCTCTCCGCTCCCGGAGCTCCTTCCTGGACGCCTGCGCAGTCAGCAAAAGTGAAGTTCATCCGCCAGGAGTTCGCGTAGGGCAGCTCAAGCTCGTTGCGGAATTCCGAAGGGAAAAGCGCGTGTCTCGTTGCTGGTCTCTGTTTTTTCAGTGTGTAGTACCGGAGGTGCTCTAGTCAAGTACGCAGAACCGCTTACAACAGGCATAGGCAACCTTGGCTCTCCAGATGTTTTGGGCCTACAATTCCCACCATCCCTGACATCTGGCCCTGTTAGCTAGGGATCATGGGAGTTGTAGTTCCAAAACATCTGGAGAGCCAAGGTTGCCTATGCCTGGCTTACAACCAGTGGTTTATTTATTTATTCATTTATTCATTTTTTCTTATTTCATTATTATTATTTTTATTATTTATTTATTTATTTGAATAACTTTTTATTGAGTTTTGTAAACAAGAATAATGCTGTACAAATAATTGTACCAAGTTTTCTCATGTCATTTGTATATCACAAAAATAGCATAATAAATGTGGAGTAATATCTACAGCATGCGGTATGGTTCATTATTAGTAGTCAATGTATTTTTGTTTATGAATGAATGAATGAATGAAATAATGCATAAGTCTATATAAATATAGTCTTGAACGTCTATGAGGATTCCTGACATTCCCCCAAGTTGGGTGTGCAGACAGAGAGGAGACATGATAAAGGTAAAGGTAAAGGGACCCCTGACCATTAGGTCCAGTCGTGTCCGACTCTGGGGTTGCGGCGCTCATCTCGCTTTATTGGTCGATTGCCGGCGTACAGCTTCCGGGTCATGTGGCCAGCATGACTGAAATATACTCGGAGTCGATGACAAAGCCGCTTCTGGCGAACCAGAGCAGCGCACGGAAACACCGTTTACCTTCCTGCCAGAGCGGTTCCTATTTATCTACTTGCACTTTGACATGCTTTCGAACTGCTAGGTGGGCAGGAGCTGGGACCGAGCAACGGGAGCTCACCCCGTCACAGGGATTCGAACCGCCGACCTTCTGATCAGAAAGCCCTAGGCTCTGTGGTTTAACCCACAGCGCCACCTGCGTCCCTAGGAGACATGATACCAGTAGCCATCTTCAAATATCTCAAGGGCTGTCACATGGAAGATGGAGCAAGCTTGTTTTCTCCTGCTCTGGAGGGTAGGACCTCAACCAATGGTTTTGAGTTACAAGAAAGGAGATTCCAACTAAACTCCAGGAAGAAATTTCTGACAGTAAGGGCTGTTCAACAGTGGGACAGATTCTCTCCTTCATCTGATGATTTAAAGCAGTGGTTGGATGGTCATCTGTCCGGGATGCTTTAGTTGTGATTCTTGCATTGCAAGGGTTGGACTAGAAGATCATGGAATCATAGTGTTATAGACCTGGAAGGGACCCTGAGTCATATAGTCCAACGACCTGCAATGCAGGAATATGTAGCTGTCCCATATAGGAATCGAACCTGCAACCTTGGCATTATCAGCACCACACTCTAGCCAACTGAGCTATCTGGGACGTCTCAGATGACCCTCCAGGTCCCTTCCAACTCTCCAGCTCTATGATTCTGTGACTATTTCCCCCTTTGCAGTCTGATTTCGGGAAGAGAGTAGACAATGAGCCAAGCAGCCTTCTAGCGATCCTAAACATGCTGTGTAGAAGTCAGCTTCGCTTATTGCGAGGCAACCTCTTCATCTCCATAATATATTTAGAACCAGAATATCCACAGCCAGTACTCTTACATGCCACTAGCCGGTGGTGTTCCTTCATTACGGATATTGAACTTGTATTACGACTAAATATAAGCCTCTTTTGAAAAGTGTCAGCTTAAAGGCTATCTGTGTTGCACGGGGAGGGAAAGAGAAGCCTCGTTACTTCCCAAAACATCATTGTACTTATATGGGGTGCAGAGAAAAGAACAATGGTGTTTAATAATGACTGTGAATGTTTCCCTGAATGGGCAATTCCTTTGCAGTGTTGGGGTTTTAGACAGAGATGAAGAGAGCTGATTAGCAGCTACATCAGTTTTTAATTATTAATAATAATAATAATAATAATGAAAGACTAGGTGCAGTTATTGGGACCACCGTACATATTGCAACCCCCAGCATATGGCAACTCACTGAGGATTCCCATAGAGATTTAGCTGCTATTTTCTAAAATGTAAAGATCAGAAAATATTAGTTTGTAGCGAGCAGGGAAAGCCAGAATCTGTTCTATAAACTATGGCGAGTTTAAAGCTAGCTACACTTGTGGCCACTGGCCAATTGGACTCTATCCACTACTTAGTAAAAAAAAAAACCTACGGCACCATTACCCTATATAGAAGTGAAATGGAAATTGGGATACTCTGTTTAGCAGAGAGTGTCTTAATTTTTAGCGCATGTTCTTTTTGAGCGTGTTTTGAATACGTGCTGCATGTCCATAAACAGTTTGGATTTTCTGAGATCTGGTAGCTGCCAAATCAAACGAGAACCCTCGAACCCCAGTCGTTGCTTCCACTGCTCAAAGGCTCCGAAAAGAGGAGCAGCTGCCTGAGGAACTGGTTCCAATGCGGCATCATTCCTTGAGAATGTGGAAGATGGAAAAGATTGCTTATCCTGAAGGAAAACGTTGCAAAGCTGCAAGCTGGTCTTTTCAAGCTTCTCTGGAAAAGCTACTGTTTATGTAGGATAGCCAAATGTCTGCTATTCCCAAACTAGAGTCACTGGACTATTGAAACGTACTTAAATTTATAGCTAAGGAACATGGAGTAGCTAAGGAACATGGAGTAGCTCACTCATGAGACAAGATGAGGCAACCGCCTTGGGCGGCATGATCCACAAGGGCAGCAGATTCGACCTCCTGCCATCTTTGGTCTCCAGCACTGTTCACCCAAGCTAGTCATAAGTAAGTCCCATTGAAGCAAATGGAAAAAGCTACTTGGCAGTAATTCAAGATCTAGTACTTTCAAAGAGACAGTGACAACTCACTGTAGCTGGACTGGAGCCCAGGCTGTGCGGTGCAGAAGTTTTCTTGCTACACATTTTTCACACTGCTGTTTAAAGTATCTGCATCCTCTCTGAAGTGGAGCAAAAAGGCTAATGTACTGTTTAAACCACAAGGAGCACCGACAGTTTATATATTACATTAGCTAAACTAACACAGGATGAGGCATAAGTAAATACAGGAAGGGCAATTCTGCTGTGGTTACATAGTCAGATGAGACCGGCATGTCAGTGTTAGCCAGCTATATTGTCCTAAACTTACCCCGTCTAACCTGTGGTAAAAGTATATTCTTTGTTCTAAGTTCATTACAACCTTCCTCAAGAAACAAATTGGAGGGAGATTATATATACAAGTCATACCTCATGTTACGTTTGGTTCAGGTTGTGTTTTTTCAGGTTGCGTCCCGCGGCAACCCGGAAGTACCGGAAAGGGTTACTTCCGGGTTTTGTCGCTTGCGCATGCGCAGTAGCGCTAAATCGTGCTTTGCGCATGCGCACAAGTGTCAAATTGCACCGCGTGCCTGCGCAGATATGGCACTTCAGGTTGCGGGCTTTTCATGTTGCTAACGGGCCTCCAGAACGGATCCCGTTCGCAACCAGAGGTACCACTGTACATATATATATAGAGAGAGAGAGAGTTTATTTATAATTTTCATTTTTAACAAATAAACATTTCAACAACAACAAAAATTAAAACAATTCTTACCTATCAAACCTCGACTTCCCTCCCCCTTTAAGAGTTCCATGAATTTACCTCCCCCCTTTCTTCTGCATATTCCAGTTAACTCTATTTATTCTTTTCCTCATCTGTTTCATATATGTTTTAGAAACTGCAAGTTTTTACAATAGTCCTGCTAATGTCTTCATTTGTTTACAATTTGTTTGTAAATACTCAATAATTCCCTTCCTTAATAAAAAGTTTGTTGTTTGATTTCTTCTTCTTCCGGTAAGTTTCACCATTTCTGCATTGTCCATTAATTTCTGTAGCCATTCTTCTTTCACCGGAACTCCTTCTTTACATTTTTGGGCAAAATCTCGCGGTGGTGGTTGCATACATCAAAACTCTGATCCCATAATCCCCCAAAGCTTTTGGGTTTTGTTTTGTTTTTACAAATGTTATCTTAAACATCTTTTTCAATTCATTATATATCATTTCCCAGTAAGCTTTAACCTTATTACAAGAGAAAGGTACCTTCTTTCCCTCTGCATTTCCAACACATATTCGATTTTGATTCATACATTTTTGCCAATCCGCTTGGTGTCAGATACCATCTGTATAACATTTTCATATAATTCTCTCTTAAACCATAACATGCTATAAATTTTATATCCATGTTCCACAGTCTTTCTGGAGGGAGATAATTTTTATTAGGATTAATTAGCAATAGGAGTTGGCAGGATGGTGCTTCTACAACAACAACAACATTTATACCCTGCTCATCTGGCTGGGTTTCCCCTATGAAAACTAATAAAATACTACATTTTAAAAAGAGGATCAAACATATTTTCCTGATCTTCCCAGTAGTGCTAAATACTTCATTTAAAGAACATACAGCCTCTTCTTAAGAGGAAACCTTTAACACAATGTTAGGCAATACTTGCATCTCTAATTTTTCTGCACTCACGTTTCAGATAGAGTGTGATGGCCTGGGATTCAGACTCAGACGCTGAACCTGAGGGATCCCAGCCTGCACAGGATTCCCCGCCTCCAGAACCAGCAGAGCCGGGGCTAGGGCCTGAGTCAGAAGGGGCCTCACCTGTGCTGGATCCTCAGGTGCAGGCATCTGATGAGTCTGGTCTGGCTCCTGATGGGGTGGAGGACCCATTGCCTGCAGGTGCTCCACTCCCAGCCCCGTCAGGGGAAGCTGAGGTTGCCTCTGGGTCCGGTAACCCTCCAGCCTCTCCTGAGCTGCAGAGGCTCAGGGCAGAGAGGCGAAGGGAACTAAGTTCCCGCAGGAGGAGTGCTTGCCTCCAGGCCAGGAGAGGCGAGTCACCAGAGGATCGGGGACGCCCTATGCCTCGGGGCAGATAAAAGCCGGCCAGCCCCAGCCTGCGGGAGCAACATTGTTGGTTGCTAGATCCTGCTAGTGTTCCTGACCTGCCCTGGTTTCCTGCCTGCGTTCCTGACCTCACCTGATGACCTGCCCTGCTCCCAGCTTTGGCTACTTTGGACTGTCTCTACCCTGAACCTACGAACCATGGACTGGACTAGGACTTCATCTCTTGGGTAACCCTCGGGACCAGCACATGGAGTTTCCAGTATGAACTCCCCCATCATTGCAGTCCATGTGGCGTTCTGGGTGGAATGAGGTGGTGGCAAGGTTGGTGTGGTGCAAACACAAGCCTCAGATTGGTTCTGCTGGTATGTCTGCACCACGCCGGCCTTGCCTCTGCCTCGCCCTTCCCAGTATGCCACAGTGGTGTTGAATTTAATGTTGAATTTGGGATATAATGGAGATGTAAAAGATATGGATTATTATAAAAGATGCAGGAGGAAATGGTTAACAAAAGGACCCACAAAGGGGAGGAGGGAAGTTCAGGAGATTCGTTGGAATCTTGTTTTTATGTTGGTTGTTGGATAATTTATTTTAAAACTTTAAACTGAAAAACTAAACTTTTTAAAAAAATAACAAACAAAAAATGGAATAATCAGGAGCAATTGTGGTCCTCAGAAGGTTGGTTGAATTGGAATCTGGCCTTAGGGCTAAAATAGTTTCTCCACTTCTGATCTAGACCTTTAGATAGGGATAGCAAATGGTCATCCAGGAACTCAGTTTAGGAAATTTTCCCAGCTACCTAGAATCAATCAAAGGGACCTCTTTTTATTTCATCCAGACAGCATTCTCATTTTCTCTCTTGACGGACCAGAGCAGTTGAATAGTTGTGCAGCCAGAATGTCCATGTCCTTTTTCACTTTCCTTGCTTGGTTATGATGGTCACAAGTTGCCTCTGCATCCCATGTTCTTTCTTTGATCTTAAATTCTTCAGTGAGCTTTAATAAATGGCAGGTGCCTTCCGCCAAGTTCTTGAGGCACACAAGGGAAGCTTTAAAGAAAATACAAGTCAATTAACACATCAAACGGTGTAATCGCAATTTGTTATGAACAACCGCTTTGATCTTCTTTGTTTACTATGTTGCTTCCAGATTTTGAAGTATGCTCCTTGTAAGTTCGCTAAATCCACAAATCACGCACCCTTTCCAGCCTTTGTTGTTGTTGATCTTAACTAGATAACGCATTTACTTGGAAAGTTCTGAAACATAGAAAGGCAGCTTAAAGCAACTTCCAACGGGAGTCTTGTGGCACTTCAAAGACATTGGCCAGATACGCCCGGGTCCTGGTGTTCCTAAAGAGCTAGAAATCCACAGAACCCCACACCTCAGAGGAGCTATGGCGAGTCCCTTGCTAAGTATAGTAATTTAATTCACTGAAATTGCAAATGCTTCTATGCAGTAAAGGTAAAGGGACCCCTGACCATTAGGTCCAGTTGTGTCCGACTCTGGGGTTGCGGCGCTCATCTCGCTCTATAGGCCGTACAGCTTCCGGGTCATGTGGCCAGCATGACTAAGCCGCTTCTGGCGAACCAGAGCAGCACACGGAAACGCCGTTTACCTTCCAGCTGCAGCGGTTCCTATTTATCTACTTGCACTTTGATGTGCTTTAGAACTGCTAGGTTGGCAGGAGCAGGGACTGAGCAACGGGCGCTCACCCCGTCGCAGGGATTCGAACCGCCGACCTTCTGATCGGCAAGCCCTAGGCTCTGTGGTTTAACCCACAGCGCCACCCGCTATGCATTACTACGTGTCTAAATTTGATTGGCTGGTAACTGAATTCTAGAGAGTTCTTTAGTAGTTCTCATGTGATTGGCTCACTTTGGTCACATCGGAGGTATCTAGTAAAAGAGGGACTTCCATTTTATGTGAAGCAATCCAACTGTGTTTTAGAATCCACTGTGAGCACTGCTAAGATGAATAGAGTGTTGGAGTGCTGCTTCTCTGCTTGGAAGAAAGAGAGCAAAGCTGCTGGAGAAGAGAAAAGTGGAAATCTCTCAGAGGAGTTGCAAGGCATGGCCTAATTGAGATACTCATTTGGAAGTTAGAAAAAGAAACTGTAAGTCAGTGGTGGCTAACCTTGACACTCCAGATGTTTTGGAACTACAACTCCCATCATCCCTAGCTAACAGGACCAGTGGTCAGGGATGATGGGAGTTGTAGTTCCAAAACATCTGGAGTGTCAAGGTTAGCCACCACTGCTGCAAGCTCATGCTTGGAGGAGCATGTCCCTGTAAATATTATGTTTTAATTCATCAATAACTATAGGCTTCTGCAAGTCTGGACATAGGTTTAATTTCCAAAGAAGGGTGTCAGTCATTTATATATGATTTAAGCTTCATCTTCACTGAAATTTCGCTACCCTTCAACCTCAATAACTCCTGGTAGGAGGTTTGAGTGCTCCATACGATTTTCTAAATGCCGACTCTCCCTAAAGTGGGCCTTCAGCTCCTGCTGTTATAAGAAAAAACTACTGCTCCTTTTCCCTTATGGGGTATCCAAGAGCCTTTATGGAATCCTTAAGTAGGTTCCCTTTCGGTATGAGAAAAATAACAGAGGCCAACCAGAGAATATTGAGAAGCAAGGCAGCTAGTAAGGCTGATCTTTATTAACTGTTGCAACAGGGTGCTCACTGCCACACATAGGAGGGACCCCAAACAATGGTGCACAAGCCCTTATATAGACTTTTGAAATTGCCCACCCTGTAGCTCAAGACCACCCCCCAACACATCATATATACATCACAGAAGGAGGTGGTCTCCAACAGAAATACATCACAGGGGGCTGTCTACCATAGAAATCCTGTTTGTCAGGATACCTGACAGTGGTCACTGATTGCTCCACCTGGACAGCCTGGCCATTCTTTTGTGATGGTAAATGCTTTAATTCCTGAATCCAGGTCACAGGCTCACCCTTTTCATACACACATACGCCTTTAAGACAGGTAAGCAAAAGACAATGGAGAGGCTTTCCCATTTCCTTCCTCCTTGCAGAGAAATATTTGAGGTCACTGGGAGAGTCATAATGGTTTGGGAGAGTCAAAATGACTTCAGGATTGTTCTCCTGTACTATTTCAGACACGTGGTTTATATACGTATGTATGTGTTTGCCTTGTACATTTATGAACACTTATTTTATATTTGGGACCTTAGAATTCTTATAACACTGCTTTCCATCTCAGAGCTTCCAGCTTGGCCATGTTTACTTCCTTTTGGGCCAGTCACATGGTGCCATGGAGGCAGGCACTAGCCCGCCCTTCCTCCTCACAGACGTTATTACAGCATAAGCTTTCATGGAGGATGACACTTCGTCAGATGCATTTTCCGGTATATACAAACATAGCGGGGGGGGGGTTGTTGCAAACTGTGAGGTTCGAGTTATGTCCATTCAGTGTAGAGACTGACCTCTTTGTCCCATACAGCAGTACCTCGGGTTACAGACGCTTCAGGTTACATACACTTCAGGTTACAGACTCTGCTAACCCAGAAATAGTACCTCGGGTTAAGAACTTTGCTTCAGGATGAGAACAGAAATCGTGTGGCGGTGGTGCAGCAGCAGCGGGAGGCCCCATTAGCTAAAGTGGTACCTCGGGTTAAGAACAGTTTCAGGTTAAGAACGGACCTCCAGAACGAATTAAGTTCTTAACCCGAGGTACCACTGTATACAGAGTGCAAAAGGGCATCACAAGCAGATGATGATATATGTCATGTTGGAGGTAGGGATGGACAGATCTGTCAATTTTCTTTTGGTTTCCCCCCCAGTTTCTCAGCTTCCCATGACATAACAGTCTAGGATTTCCGAAGAGAAGTTCATGAATACCTTCCAGGTATTAGTTGTTGGCTCTACAGTGGTACCTTGGTTCTCAAACGCCTTGGTACTCAAACCAGGATCAGTGTAAGATGCTCAGACCGTCTTGCTCCAGTGAGCAACCAGGCCGCTGAATTCTGCACTAGCTGAAGTTTCCGAACCGTCTTCAGAGGCAGCCCTATGTATAACACATTGCAGTAATCTAACCTTGATGTTACCAGAGTATAGATAACAGTAGTTAGGCTATCCTTGTCCAGATAGGGGCATAGCTGGGCCACCAGCCGAAGCTGATGGAAGGCACTCTGGGCCACTGAGGGCACCTGAGCCTTGAGTGACAGCAAAGGATCCAGGAGTACCCTCAAGCTACGAACCTGCTCCTTCAGAGGAAGTGTAACCCCATCAAGAGCAGGCAATTTCCCACCCATCTGGTTTAGGGAACCACCCACTAACAGAACCTCAGTCTTATCTGGATTGAGCTTCAGTTTGTTGGCTCTCATCCAGTCCATTACCGAGGCAAGACCCTGGTCCAGCACTTCCACTGCCTCACCTGCAGATGTAAAAGAGAAATAGAGCTGAGTGTCATCATCAGCAGCAGCATCATGATACAGTCATACCTTCGTTGTCGAACAGAATCCGTTCCAGAAGTCCTTTCGACTTCCGAAAACGTTTGACAACCAAGGCTTCCAATTGGAGAGCCAGTGTGGTGTAGTGGTTAAGAGCAGCGGACTCATAATCTGGTGAACCGGGTTCGATTCCCTGCTCCTCCACATGCAGCTGCTGGGTGACCTTGGGCTAGTCCCACTTCTTTGAAGTCTCTCAGACCCACTCACCTCACAGAGTGTTTGTGTTGGGGAGGAAGGGAAAGGAGAATGTTAGCCGCTTTGAGACTCCTTAGGGTAGTGATAAAGCGGGATATCAAATCCAAACTCTTCTTCTTCTTCTTCCGATTGGCTGCAGGAACTTCAGAAGCTTGTTGGAAGTGTGAGAATGTTGAAGGGACGTTTTACCATATGTGGTGGACCTGCCCAAGGACGAAGGCCTTCTGGGAAAAGATCTATAATGAAATTAAAAGAGTGTTGAAAAACACATTCACTAAGAAACCAGAGGCCTTCTTACTTGGAATGGTCAACCAAGAAATACCTAAGGAAGATCACACCTTTTTTATGTATGCCACAACAGCAGCAAGAATTTTGATTGCAAAATACTGGAAAACAAAGGACTTACCAACCATAGAAGAATGGCAGATGAAAATGATGGACTATATGGAACTTGCTGAACTGATGGGGAGACTCCGCGACCAGAGGGAAGAGGCGGTGGAAAAAGAATGGAAGAAGTTTAAAGATTATATTAAAAATGACTGTAAGATTCAAAGTTAGAAAAAATTTGGAAGATGTGGCAGTTTACAGAGAAGAAATAAGATTAGTTAAGTAAATTTATGATGTATGATTAAGATAGGTTATGTGTAAAGGAAATATAAATGTTAAGGTAAATAAGGAATAGTATTCAGATAAGAGAAATAATATTAGAAGATGATAGGAAATTGCTAAAGATGAAATACATTGGAACACAGTAGGAGCGATAGGAGGAAGTCAAACTAAGATGTTAAGGAAAGAAGGGAAAAAGAAGATATAAGTGGGGGTTTTTGTATTTGTTATTGTTTTATTATGTGATGTGCGTTAAGATGTGTTTATATGTTTGGAAAACCTAATAAAAATTATTTTTTTAAAAAACAAAAAACTTCTGAAGCCGCGTCGGACATTCGGGTTCCAAAGAATGTTCGTAAACCATAACACTCACTTCCGGGTTTGCGGCGTTTGGGAGCCAAAGGTACGACTGTCACTGTACAGTTTTACAGATTGGGAATTGAGGCAGAGAAGTGCCTGAGGCCATGAAGGGGTCAATCAGGGGTCTGATCTCAGATTCGAAGACCGGCAAGTGAATATCTTGAATTCATAGACTCGAATATATATGGTACTTTAGGACCTCCATTACTGGCAACATTTTAAAAATTATTATTAATCCTGCATACATGTCAGAGAAAACTTTTCCTTCTGGGGCAATCCAGAGTTTACGCAAGAGACTGAGAGTTCTGTCTCGGAGGGATTGTCTTGGGAGGAGGGCTCCCAGTCTGTTTCCAACAGCACAACTGGCAGCTCACAGCTGGAATCTTTGATGCTTCCGGACAGGCCTGAGAGAGGACAGCTGATCGATCATATGGACCACTAGACGCTGCACAGATGGACCTCTAAGAAGTCAGGTGAGTGCAATATTTAGGATCTCCTTCTCCATTAATTTGCCATCGTTATGTTTGTGCTTCTGTTAGGGAAAATATAAACTTTACGCTCATATCAGATCCCAAAAGAAATGGGTGTCTTTCTTTAAATGATTTTTATGGCTTCACAGAGACATTTTAATGTTATTTCCCCCCAAAATGTACTAATAAAATTTCTGAAAGCATTTCCCATGCATCACTGATAAGGAAAACATTGGCTAGTGCAAGATGTCTCGTCTTATCTCACAGAATGTTTAGACTTGAGATGCATTGCAATTTAAATGTCTAGATCCAAATGATTTATTCTGGAATTAAAATATAGCGATCTGAAGAGGTGAGAGGTGGGTCGAAAGGACAGGGAGGACGTTGTTCCCAAATGCTGCTGCTGCTGCTTTGAGAAGAAATATAAGGTTTAGGAATCCACTTTTAAATATACTTTAGAGAGAGGCAAAACGCTGGGCATTTGCATCAAAGCTCTGCACGCAATTCCTTTTTGCATTTCAGGGCTTTTGGCCTTTGCATACGACTCTGTGAGGAAGAAAGTTCAGGAAAAGCAAGCGTATACAAGAAGGAAGGTTTCTCCAGGTAAGAGGAATAATTTATTCAAAGAGGATGCAGTTGTAACTTCAACTTGCCACAAACAGGATGATGCATATTTTCAGTAAATGAAATAAATAATATGTTTGCAGGAAGCTGTAAAAGGCGACACGAGATACTGATGGTCGGTCTGGTGTTGGAATCTAAGTTCCATCCTAAGGCAAAATCTTAGCAATTGTTCTTCAAGTGTAAATTCTCATCCAGATAGGAAAAAGATGAGGGAGTTCATATTGGCAAGTCCATCTGATATGAGTGTATCAGAATTTTTCTTCTATTTTTCAAGCAGAAAAATAAGAAATTCAAGTATTGCCTAATGTAGTGTTAAAGGTTACCGGTACCTCTTAAGAAGAGGCTGTGGGAAGATCGGGAAAACATTTTCAACCCTCCTTTTTAAAATGTAGCATTTTATTAGTTTTCATAGTTTCAAAATTACTGCTTTTCATAGTTGATAATATAAAGTAACAGGCAAGAACATCCGCAAGTACCTCTGTCTTTTTATATTCCGAAAGCTGTTGTAGAAGGAAGGTGGCCTGAGGTTTATTTTTTGATGGTTATAGGATCTTTTGCCTGCCCTTTACCACATGGTCCCAGGGCAAGTTTTTGTGTTTTTACCCCTTCTGTCAATCTTAAAACCTGAGGAGATCCAGGGAAGGAAGCACTTTTTCAGGTATTTGGGCCTAAGTCATTTAGGGCTGGAACATTTATATGAGCATCTTAAAGGAGGCCCAGAAGTGAATTGGCAATCGCATACCCTCCAACACTTTGATGAAAATAGGGACATCCTATTCAAAAATGGGACGTGGGTGGCGCTGTGGGTTAAACCACAGAGCCTAGAGCTTGCCGATCAGAAGGTTGGCGGTTCGAATCCCCGCAACAGGGTGAGCTCTCGTTGCTTCATCCCAGCTCCTGCCAACCTAGCAGTTCGAAAGCACGTCAAAGTGCAAGTATATAAATAGGTACCGCTGCAGCAGGAAGGTAAACGGCGTTTCCGTGCGCTGCTCTGGTTCGCCAGAAGTGGCTTAGTCATGCTGGCCACATGACCTGGAAGCTGTACACCGGCTCCCTCTGCCAATAATGCGAGATGAGTGCCACAACCCCAGAGTTGGTCACGACTGGACCTAATGGTCAGGGGTCCCTTTACCTTTATCTTTATTCAAAAATGATGATGATGAGAATTATTATTTTGCTGTTTATAGCCCATCCATCTGACTGGGTTGCCCCAGCCACTCTGTGCAGCTTCCAACAGATATAACAACATAATAAAACATTAAACATTAAAAAACTTCCCTATACAGGGCTGCCTTCAGATGGCTTCTAAAGGTTGTATAGTTACTTATCTCCTTGGCTCATGGGTTGCAAAACTCCACACCCTCCAACATTTCTCCAATGAAAACAAGGATGTCCTAAGGAAAAGTGGGACATTCTGGGATCAAATCAGAAACTGGGACGGCTTCTGTAAATCCTGTAAATAATAATCTTGCTGTCATCCTTAAGAAAAAGAGATTTTTAAAAAATATGATGGAGGTAGAAGAGTATCAAAACAGTATTCATTGATGTTGATGAAATATTATTAACATTTAGCAAATTTGAAGAATATGTGGGTGGGAGGCAGTACTGTACACAGCACTTTTTCGGAGGGAAAATCTAAATTTTCTCTCATATTCACATTCAGCAGTGCTCAAAGGATAAGTATATGCATTGAAAAGTGGTTGGATAACAACTATATCCTGCACTGGAGAAAGGAATTATACTTTCTTCCCTTTGTGTTCATGACTAATGAACGCTTTCCCTACTTTTCTGTTTTACGTAACCTGTTTTTTCAGACCAAGATGGACGTTGACTTATATTTAACACAAGATCCACTTGTGTGGTCCTGAATTTTTTCACCACATGAATAGAATTACTAACCCAGGTTATTTACCCTGCAACATTTCTCTCCGGATGTTTATTCATTGAGGATGTTGCTTGGAAAGCTATCCAGAAACAGGATGCTTATCAGATGTAATCGATTGCTGTAGATTGTCTGTTTGGAAATAAGCCACAGGAAAGAAGTGGTTTGCTTAAAAAGGACGACGCTTTTTGCTATGTTGAGACCACATTGCCTCCAAACCAAGATACAGTTTCAGTGCTTGCACAATGCCTTTTTGTGTTGCGTAAAAACGTGGCAGTGATACTAGGTTATTAAAGACTTTTTTTTTCATTAAAAAAAACCAAGTTAGTGTTGCCATTGAGCTGGTACCTTTTAACATGGCAGAATTATGGCACTTTTTACATCTACTGTGGTGTTAGCATGCTGTTTGCTTTACTCTGCTTCGTAAACAGCTTGTTGCGGTATTAGGACTCTGGGAAATTGCTATAGCTAGTAGGGATTAGGGCTGGGCAGTGCCAGCTTTTCAACATTGTGATTTATCACCAGCCAAATCTCTCTCTCTCTCTCTCTCTCTCTCTCTCTCTCTCTCTCTCTCTCTCTCAAATCGTTCAAGTTGGATGTTTGTTAACAATCTCCTTTCTCCGTAACCCCTTGATCGATTCCGTTCAAATTTGGACACAACGTTCCATGCCCATATGGGAGTGATCATGTGTACTTACATTGCACAAATGCCTCACCTTTCCCAGGTAAAAATGTGATTTTGTGCAAAAAATATAGTGCCCTCCAGTGGATGTTAAACAGCACAGCACAACACACGCTTTCTCTTTCATACTGTATCTTTCTTTTGCATTTCACCAAATCAGCCACAGCAAGGCGTGGCTGTATCGTGCTAGTATCATGATATCGTCAGCTAGTATCGTGATATAGTGATATATCTTTTTGTGTGTGTATATAAAAAGGTAAAGGGACCCCTGACCATCAGGTCCAGTCGTGTCCGACTCTGGGGTTGCGTGCTCATCTCGCTCTATAGGCCGAGGGAGCCACCGTTTGTCCGAAGACAGCCTCCGGGTCTTGTGGCCAGCATGACAAAGCTGCTTCTGGCGAACCAGAGCAGCGCACGGAAACGCCGTTTACCTTCCCGCTGGAGCGGTCCCTATTTATCTACTTGCACTTTGACATGCTTTCGAACTGCTAGGTGGGCAGGAGCTGGGACCGAGCAACGGGAGCTCACCCCGTCGCAGGGATTCAAACCGCTGACCTTCTGATCAGCAAGCCTATATAATTTTTATTAAATTTTCTGTTTTACAATTCAAAATACTCATTGTTACATCCTTAGGATATCAATGGCCTCCCTTTTTCTCTTTCCATGGTTCATTTTACATACCATAAATCCCTGCATATTTTACAAAAACTATACCATTCAGTATTCCATTGTTGCATCCATCAAAACTCGTTTACACTGTTGAATTTATCTTAATGCTGCCAGCATTTTCAACTGTACACAATTATTTCCCATATATTCAATAAATGTTTCCCAACCTTCTCTAAACGTATGTTGTTCTAGTTCTCTTATGCTATATGTTAAGTCTGCAAACTGCACATATTCTGTGAACTTAAGTTGCCATTCTTCTTTGGTTGGGACCTTGCTCATTTTCCATTTTGGGGCTAACAAAACACGGGCTGCAGTATACATAAATAACCTTTTTTGACACCTGGGAATTTCAGTCTGAATTATCCCCAGCAGAAAGGACTCTGGAAATATAGGCAGGTAGCTGTGGACATTCTATACAAGATCTCAAAGTAGCTGTCTTATTACAAAGGAATTTCAGAAATAGACCGGAAAGAGAAGTTGCTGAATTGCAACTTATTACCAAACTTAAAACCATGGAGAGACCTGGTCTGAATAGAGACATTGGATTCTTATCTTATACATGACAAAGCTATTTTTAGCCATCTCACCCCCTTGCTTTTTCCTGCAAGACCAATTGCAGTCGTTAACAGTCGTCAATAGGTTTACCTCACCTATCAGCCAATCTCCCATTCCCACCACCCTTCTGAGTAATACCCCTCCCCACCCTCTCACTATATATAAGGGTCTGGTGACTTCTGTTTCAGTGTATCTGAAGAAGTGTGCATGCACACGAAAGCTCATACCAAGAACAAACTTAGTCGGTCTCTAAGGTGCTACTGGAAGGAATTTTTTTTATTTTGTTTCTGGAAATATAGTGATACATCTTGATGCTGAAAAGTGGAGGGAGGAACAAGCTGCATTGGCCCCGGCCCTGCAAGGCGCCAGGATTAAACCTCCTCAGCTCCCTTGGTATGAGTGGTAGCTGTTTCAACCTGTCACCTTGCGGGGCTGGGGCCAATAGAGCTTGTTCCTTCCTGTATGCCCCAAGTGCTGGTGGCAGAGGCAGCCAGACGCAGGCAAGTCCCACCCTCCAGGTGAAGGCGGCATCATGCTCTGGCCCTCAAACTGGTTGGTACTGGGCGATGTATCGCTACACCGCCCAGGCCTAGTAGGGATGGGGGAAGAAATGCGATTCAGTTCTTATTTAAAGGTGAATCTACCCAAACCGTGTTTTCCGAAACAAAAACACAGCCATCTATCCAAATTTGCACTTCTCTTAATTTTGCAATACAGCTTTCTATTCAAATATTGCAATACTCAAATGCGTTATCTTGGGCAAAAGTGCATGCTAGAAGAAGTATGCACTAAGATGTTGGTGATTTTTTCAGGAGGGCTTTCTTTTAAAGAGTAATTTGAAGAACAGTTTTTACCCAAGAGCTATAACCATCTTAAATGCTGTAACCAGATAATATGAACTTGGAGAGCTGTGATGGGTGTGGGTGTGGGTGTGCATGTGTGGCTTTTTTTTTTGGTGAGTGTTTTGTGCTGTTTTTTTTCTTTCTGGTTTTTACGGGATGACATGCAATTTCGTTGCACTTGTATAGCGTTGTGCTTGTACTTGTGCAATGACAATAAATCTATCTATTTGCAAACTGTAGCGAAAATGTGGAGAACTGTGCTGGTCCAAGGGTAGGCCTAATCCAAGAGGCAAGGTCTGGGTCTGGTCCGAAGTCTAAGGAGTCTACGAGGGGTCCGTCCGATGAAGCTGAGGCAGGAAACTAGGCAAGGTCAGGAACACAGGCAGGATCTGGCAAGCAGCGATGTTGCTCCTGCAACCTGGGGTGGGATCTGACCGCCCTTTTATCTTTGCCGAGGTAATGGCCGGTCCCGATCCCCTGATGACTCACCACCCTGCCATGCCTGAAGGCGAGCACTCCTCCTGCGAGTACTCGGGTCCCTCCTTCTCTGCAGCTCAGGAGATACTAGAGGGTTACTAGAGGGTTACTAGATGCCAGAGGGTTACTAGTCTCTGCAGCTCAGGAGATGCCAGAGGGTTACTAGACCCAGGGGCCGCCTCAGCCTCTGATGGCCCAGCTGATGGCAATGACGTATCCTCAGCACCTGGA
The DNA here is from genome assembly GCA_034641395.1 of Darevskia armeniaca. Lineage (NCBI taxonomy): Eukaryota > Metazoa > Chordata > Lepidosauria > Squamata > Lacertidae > Darevskia > Darevskia armeniaca. Next base: position 4,603,018 of record JAWWNF010000170.1, read on the forward strand.
GCCAGGACAGGCTCAGGCCCCTGACTCAGCCCAGCTGGTGCTTGTTGCAGGGGAACCTGAGCAGACTGAGGCTCTTCGGGATCAGGCCCCAGACTAGGTTCATCTGATGCCTGCGGCAGAGGATCCAACATGGACTGAGCCTCCTCCGGTTCTGAGTCTGAGCCCGAGTCCCGGGCCATCACAAGAACTTAACTCCAGATAGGAAAAACGAGAAACTGAGAGGGTTTATTAGGAATCATAGGTAACACGATTCAAAAGGACCAGAAAAGACTTTTTATGTATTGACAGATTCCGCCCATCTGTAATAGCTGATGAATGGTAAGACTGAACAGTCAAGTCAACAGAGATGCTGTGGTTAAAGAGCAGGATTCGTCTCCCCAGTTGCTGCTCCCTGCTCCTCCTGACGTCACACCCCATTCCTCACTGCTGGAATGTCCTCTATTACCGAACTGGGCGAGAGCCCAGGCTCTCTTCTAAGCATTGCTGCTAGTCTTCTCTGCTACATGCAGAAATGCCCCCCTTTCGCAGAACCCGGTGAGGGCCTGGGCATTCCCCAAGGCATTGCTTCACCCCACCTCATTGGTGGGCCGGCTCTGTGAACGAAAATAGGGTTCAAGCCCAGCCGGTGCTTTGAAACACAACCTCAAGAACACATACCGGTTAAGAAGCAAAGATTTGACTGAACTTGATCCATCCGTTCTGAGGAAGTTATAGGATTTTATGCAGGGCTATCCTTCAGCAAGCATTTTTAGGCTGGGACTCATGTGAGAAAGCAGCAAAGGACCCAGATTGCGGAGTGGGGAAGTATCCAAAACATTTATGATGACTTTGTAACATTCATGATGATGATTAGTTTGGATAGGTTTCCTACATCCCACCAGTATCTGTTGCCCTTGAGGTTGTTGTTCCTGTGAACCATAATTAATTAGATTTTAGCTGGCATGGGTTATCTGTGCACATCTTTCATGCTGTTTGTGACTGTTTTTTTCCAACCACTCCTCTGCATTTAATGAAACAAAAATGTGTCTCAAGTCTTTAGATAGGGCATTTGGACTTGGCTGGGACGCGGGTGGTGCTGTGGGCCAAACCACAGCGCCTAGGGCTTGCCGATCAGAAGGTCGGCCGTTCGAATCCCCGCGACGGGGTGAGTTCCCATTGCTCGGTCCCTGCTCCTGCCAACCTAGCAGCTCGAAAGCACGCAGTGCAAGTAGATAAATAGGTACCGCTCTGGCGGGAAGATGCCCTATTTTTCGCTTCATAAGACACACTTTTTTCCTCCTAAAAAGTAAGGGGAAATGTCTGTGCGTCTTATGGAGCAAATGCATGGACCCTGGAGCCAAATTGCCTATGGGCCAAAAGCAGATTGTGCTCTTTTTCTTACAAAGAGAGAAGAGGGTGTTGAAAGGAAGCCGCTGAACAGCTGTTTAGCAAGTGATTGGGGAGAGAGATAAGGCTCCCTTTCCAGCCCTGCCCCCTTGCCCAGGCCTCCGTTGTTGAATGCAGAGGGAGGCTGTTTGTTTCCCCAGCGACATGTGACTGGCTGATTAGATTATCTGTCTGGAAACTGTAGAAATGGCTCCCTTTCCTGTAGGACTTAGAAGCTGCAAACTGTGAGTTGAACCCCATAAAGGCGGGGCTTTTCCTCTTTGAAAAAGAAGCTGCACCATGTTCAGCTGATCCTCAAAAAAGCAGGGCTTTTCCCTTTTCAAAAAAAGCTGTACCACTTTGAGCTGATCCACAAAAAAGCAGGACTTTCCCCTTTGCAAAAAAGCTGCACCACTTTGAGCTGATCTTCAAAAAAACAGGGCTCTCCCCCTTTCCTCTAAAAACTAGGTGCGTCTTATGTTCAGGTGCGTCTTATGGAGCGAAAAATAAAGTAAATGGCATTTCCGTGCACTGCTCTGGTTCGCCAGAAGTGGCTTAGTCGTACGCTGGCTCCCTCGGCCAATAAAGCGAGATGAGTGCCGCAACCCCAGAGTCGTCCGCGACTGGACCTAACGGTCAGGGGCCCCTTTACCCTTTACCTTGTTCCAAAAAAGGGTTTTTGTGCAGGAGTATCAGTCAAAGGCTAAAACGTTCTTGGGGATGTGCTTTGACTAGTGGCACAGCAAGACCCTAATTTTTTGGAACCAGATTCTCAGTCTGGTGGAAAAAATGCAGTGCCGTTTCAAATAGTTTCATAAGGTCAACCTGGAGGAGCTTCTGAAACACATAAACCCAGCTTGCTTGCACAAACTTTCCAGGGCCTGTGCAGCTGCTGGAGTTCATGACATAATAATAAACAGTTTGTCTTTTGGAGGTAGATCCTAATCATCTGGCATCCCATAAGCAATGTTAGCCTTGTCTGCAGGGCTTTGTTTGTCATCATTAATTCAGAGATGGCTGTTTCATCCCCCCCCCTTAATTGTTGTCATAGATATTTGACAGTAACATTGGTGTTCCCCAGCTGGCCTGTCACTATCAAAAAAAGACCCACGACACAACCTCACAGTAAAGATCTCTGTAGCGGCTAAAACTGCGCTGAATAATGGCTTGTGCCTAACCATACTAAGGTTTGAACGTCCAGATATACAACACACAACAGGCTAACCATGGTTTATGGCAACTTACTGGTTTTTCATTTCCCATGTGTTCAGCGCACTTTCATGGTGCATCAGCCTCGTCGGGTGGAGACGTGATTCTTATTTTGGCTTATTAATTCGGATATAACAGCAAACCATGGTTTAGGACAACTTGTTTTCATTTCCCATCTATTCAGCTCACTTTCATGGTGCATCAGCCTCTTCGGGTGGAGCCATGGTTCTTATTTTGGCTTATTAATTCATATATAACAGCAAACCATGGTTAGCATAAACTGTAGCTTGGAAGCCAGCTTGAAACTACGGTTGATATCCTGGTCACTCCAGGGTTTTGCAACACAGGTGCAGATACGATGCCAAACCACAGTTTGGCATGATATCTGAATGCAGCCTGTGAAGAGGATTATTCCTCAATCCAAATTTTTTATTGAGTGTACGTAGAGCCACACAAGGCTGATTAACAGGTGCCTGTCCATTACTCAATAGATGCCATGTCAAGTGATGACTAATACACAAAAGTCACAGGTAAAACATCATACAACACAATACTATTGTCAATTCACTCTTGTAAAAGCCAGAGATTTGCAGACACATCTCCATCCTCCAGTCAGGCAACCAAGAGGCCTTGTTCAAGGAAACCTTCCAACCAGACCGAAGCACTTGAGGAGGGAGCAGGTCCAGTAAATGCATAGCCTGGGAAGATCCTCCAGGGTCAGATGGAGAAACCTGGAGCACTCATTCCCTGGTCCTCAAGGTTCCTCACCCCTGGTTTCTACACTGACTGGCAGGGGGGCTCTTCAGGGTTTCAGGCAGAGCTAATTCCCAGCCCTGCAAGGGATTGAACCCGAGACCAGGGCTCTACCTACAGAACTCTTGTTACGTCCTCAAGTGATGCATGTGCACACTGATCCTGAAACTTTGATATGGGAGAAATTATGGATTAGCATAGCAGGGGACATGGTTACAGTCACCAATAACCCTTAGTAAATCACAGTTCTCAGGATTCTTTGGTGGAAGCCATGTGCTCTGAATGTGCTTTAAAGGCTTAGTGTGTATTAGGGTTGCCATATTTCAAAAAGTCCAGGATGTATGGCATGTATACAACTGGATTTTTCAATATGAATGAAAGGTTGTTGTTGTTGTTACTAAAATTATTATTTTCTTCTTCAGGGGTGCCCCCAGGATGGACAACTGGAACCAAAGGTTTATTCTTGTGTTTTTGACCATGTTGTGCTCAACCGATGCCCAAACTACTGGTAATGTAATATTTGTGCTTCTTTAGTAATATCCTTGCGCATATAACAAAAGACACGGAGGGAGGGAGGATTAAAATGTGACACCAGAGGGCAGAGCAGAGCAACCAGCGACCAACAGCACAGAAAGAAACAGCGGTTTAGAAAATGGTGTGGCAGGGTATTTATTACATTTGACACAAAAAAGGGGTAAAAAAAAAACCTTTTTAACTTTTCTAAATTGTCCATAAGGCTCATTACTTTACAAGTGATTCTTAAAGTCCAGCTAAGGTTTTGATGTGCTTACAATGGTCTCTAAGGTAAATTATAAATGTTCCCCATTCTTTTTAAAAGTCTTTATCTTCTTGGTCCCCGAGTCTCCCAGTTAGTTTTGCCATTTCGGCATAGTCCAGCAGTTTGGCTTGCCATTCTTTCCTGGTTGGGACCGTTGCTTCTTTCCATCTTTGGGCTAGTAACATTTGTGCAACTGTTGTCACATACATAAAATGTCTTTTCTGGTCCTTTGGAATCTCTGTACCTATAATTCCTAATAAAAAAGCTTCAGGGTTTTTTTTTGTTTTTTTAACCAAATGTTATTTTAAACATTTTTTTTCAGTTCATCATATATCATTTCCCAAAATGATTTTATTATCTTACATGACCACCACATATGATAAAAGGTACCCTCTTTCTCTTTACACTTACAGAAGATATTTGAACTATTTCTATACATTTTACATAACTTAGGTAAAGGTAAAGGGACATCTGACCGTTAGGTCCAGTCGCGGACGACTCTGAGGTTGCGGCGCTCATCTCGCTTTATTGGCCGAGGGAGCCGGCGTACAGCTTCCAGGTGATGTGGCCAGCATGACTAAGCCGCTTCTGGCGAACCAGAGCAGCGCATGGAAACACCCTTTACCTTCCCGCCGGAGCGATACCTATTTATCTACTTGCATCTTCGTGCTTTTGAACTGCTAGGTTGGCAGGAGCTGGGACCGAGCAACAGGAGCTCACCCCATCGCGGGGATTCGAACCGCCGACCTTCTGATCAGCAAGCCCTAGGCTCTGTGGTTTAACCCACAGCGCCATCCGTGTCCTTTAGATAAATTAGAAGGAATCAAATACCACCGGTACATCATTTTCATATAGTTCTATTTCAGTGTACAACATTCTGTAAATATGTGCAATGTCAAGAGTGGGGAACCTTTAGTCCTCCAAAAGTTGTTGGATTCCTGCTGCCATCACCCCATCCAGCATGATTGGTGGTCAGGGATGATGGGAGTTCGAGACCGGTGACATCATGCAGACTTCATGTCCCCCAACCCCTGGGTTACATGAAGAAATGTTTTCTTTTGCTTGTCCTGAATCTAAAGGTAAAGGTAAAAATCGTGGTCTAAACCACTGAGCCTCTTGGGCTTGCCGATCATAAGGTTGGCGGTTCAAATCCCCACAACGGAGTGAGCTCCCATTGCTCTGTCCCAGCTCCTGCCAACCTAGCAGTTTGAAAGCACACCAGTGCAAGTAGATAAATAGGTACCGCTGTGGCGGGAAGGTAAACGGCGTTTCCATGCGCTCTGGCTTCCATCAGTGTTGTTTGTAGCTTTCTCACCATCTCAAGGGGGATGCTCCTGCCTGTGGGGTGGGGTCCTGGGCACCTGCTCCAAAGTCTGGCTGGGATGGCACTGATGTCACAATACTCTTGTGATGTAGTTTAGACTGCTACCAGGCAGGATGACAACAAATGCAAGGTTGCCGCTAGAAACAGGTGCCTAGTGCTTTGTGTCTATTCCTCCCAATATCTAGGGAAATCAGTGCATGACTATATCATTCTCAAATTCCCCATTCACTCCACCCAAAGTTTTGCCTTGGCAAGGAAGGTGCTGGCTGCATGATTCACTGGGGAGCAGGAAGCTCAGTTGTGTCAGTATGGTAGGAATGACTGGGCTGTTCATAACATGAGGTTATAATAGTTATATACAGTACTTTGTACTTACTATCTATCTATCTATCTATTTACTTGTACTTACTATTTGACATGGGTGGCGCTGTGGGTTAAACCACAGAGCCTAGGGCTTGCTGATCAGAAGGTCAGCAGTTTGAATCCCCGCGATGGGGTGAGCTCCCATTGCTCGATCCCTGCTCCTGCCCACCTAGCAGTTCGAAAGCACGTCAAAGTGCAAGTAGATAAATGGGTACCTCTCCGGCGGGAAGGTAAACGGCATTTCCGTGCGCTGCTCTGGTTCACCAGAAGCGGCTTAGTCATGCTGGCCACATGACCCAGAAGCTGTACGCCGCCTCCCTCGGCCAGTAAAGCGAGATGAGCACTGCAACCCCAGAGTCATGTTCGACTGGACCTAATAGTCAGGGGTCCCTTTACCTTTACTATCTATATCTATCTATCTATCTAATTAGGATGTGGGTGGCACTGTGGTCTAAACCACTGAGCCTCTTGGGCTTGCCGAGTGGAAGGTTGGCGGTTCAAATCCCTGCGACGGGGTGAGCTCCTGTTGCTCTGTTCCAGCTCCTGTCAACCTAGCAGTCCGAAAGCATGCCAGTTGATAAATAGGTACCGCTGAGGTAGGAAGGTAAACGGCATTTTCATGCGCTCTGGCACTTGTCACGGTTCTCCGTGCGCCAGTAGCGGTTAAGTCATGGTGGCTCTATGACCCGGAAAACTGTGGACAAACGCCGGCTCCCTTGGCCTGAAAGCGAGATGAGCGCTGCAACCCCATAGTCGCCTTTGACTGGACTTAACTGTCCAGGGGTCCTTTACCTTTTACCTTTACCTGAATCTAACAAATGCCTCTTGGTGTAAGAACAAAAGAAGGTTACCATGTTTTGCTTCAGTCTGCAGAGAAACTGCCATTGCAGACCTCGTGTTCCTGGTGGACGGATCCTGGAGCATAGGGACAAAGAACTTCAAAAGCATGCAAGACTTTCTGTACACCATGGTTGACGGCTTGGACATTGGACCGGATAAAATCCAGGTAGGGCTGATTCAGTACAGCGACCTGCCTCACAACGAGTTCTTCCTGAACACTTTCCACCGCAAAGAGGACATCTTAACCCGAATTCGGAACTTGCACTACAAAGGAGGGGGCACCAAAACTGGGAAGAGTTTGAAGTTTATGCTGGACCATCAGTTCAACGAAGTGGCCGGCAGTCGGCGCCGCGAAGGCGTCCCCCAAGTGGCAGTTGTGATAACAGACGGGGAAGCTCAGGACGATATCCGTGAGCCGGCAAAGCTGGTCAAGAGCGCAGGCATCACCCTCTATGCTTTGGGCATTAAGGATGCTGTTTTGTCGGAGCTTCAGTTAATCGCTAGCGACCCGGACGAGACTCACGTCTACAACGTGGAAGATTTTGCTGGCTTGCAGGGCATCTCCCAAAATCTGCTTCAGGTGATTTGTACTACTGGCGAAGAAGCCTCTCAACACATCACTCAGATTTCTCCAGGTAAATCCAAACGTGTGTGTGTGTGTGTGTGAACAGTGGTCTTTGTGATCTAGGAAGGATTTAAAAAAAAAAAGATCTTTTACATTCGGCAGCATGTTACCAGGTGTCAAGGCTTCAGGGAATCCTATCCCTCTCACTGTGGGATGAGTTCTTACCAAGTAGCTTATTCAATATTCACAGAGAGACACGAAGGAATGCTCTCTTAGATCAGGGGTAGGCAACCTAAGGCCAGGGGGCCGGATCTGGCCCAATCGCCTTCTAAATCCGGCCCGCAGACGGTCCGGGAATCAGCGCGTTTTTACATGAGTAGAATGTGTGCTTTTATTTAAAATGCCTCTCTGGGTTATTTGTGGGGCCTGCCTGGTATTTTTACATGAGTAGAATGTGTGCTTTATTTAAAATGCATCTCTGGGTTATTTGTGGGGCATAGGAATTCGTTCACCCCCCCCCAAATATAGACCACAAGGTCTGAGGGACGGTGGACCGGCCCACGGCTGAAAAAGGTGGCTGATCCCTGTCTTAGATAATGGCGTTGCTCCAAGTAAAGTCCCACCCTCTCTGTCTCTTCTATTCTGCGTCACCCCTGCACTGTCTGATCTGAGCTTTCTGTCTCTGAGCTTTCTGTTCTACTACTTTCAAGGCCTGACTGGTTCTGGGAGAGGGGAGGGGGTCAGGAATGCTTTCAAGACACACTGAGTGTGTTAGCTGTCTCTCTCCCTGGTGCTTCTTCCTGCTGCTCTCCCAATATTTTCCAGCTCCTCCCCTCTGCAGCCTCTGAACTATGACCTTCTGCAAACCACTGTTCTAAATCTATACTGTCCTCCTCTTCTCGGGAAGGTGCAGGAAGACGGGGTGGGTGGGTTCCCACTATTCTTCCTCAGTCCAATCCCTGGCACCAGGTGGTGGGTGTACAGAAAGAGGAGGGCATGTGTTTTATACAAAGAACCTGATGCAAGATAAATTCAACCGGTAAGGATATTTTCACACATCACACTGAACTCATTACAGGCCGACTTCTGAGTGGACATGCACTGCACTTATTGCCAGAGATGTCGCTTAAAAAGAAGAATTAGACAACCAGGAAAACTAAACGAAATCTGTCACTTCTGAATGCCGGTGGCACATTGGGTCAGTGCCTCTGGCTGTTAACAAGAAGGCTGGTGGTTCAAGCCCACCCAGGGATGTCCGTGGGCAGGATTCGTGCATTGCAGGGGGTTGGACTAGATGACCCTCGGGGTCCCTTCCAACTCTGCAGTCCTATGACTCTATGATTCACAGCACAGAACATGGAAGATAGCTAATTTTCAATATGTGGTACAGTTTAGCCACTTTCAGATGTTTACATTCAAAATGCAAAGAGAAAATATACAGAAAGTTGTAAAGGTTGTATGTGAAATCAGCCAATATCTCTTTAACTGCCCCCTTTTCTGGCTTGTTCTGATGATGGGTGCCAATAGGATTGGTTCCCTTCACCTCACTCACAAAAGGGAGTACAGATGCACATAAAATTTGTATATTTTTGTGTCATTTGCAAATTTGTATCCTCATTTGGGGAGGCCCAAAAATCAGGGGAAACACATGTATGAAATAATATATCTGACAGACAGAATGTCAACAGTGAAGCTTTCTCCTTATTGTATTTCCATATAACCCTTTTCACCTCCTTTGTTAGAAAGAGAGAAAGAGAAAGAGAGAAAGAAAGAAAGAAAGAGAAAGAATTCAGAGTCTGGATGTGGTACAGTGCTAACCTTTGTACTGTATTCATATTTTGGTGGCTCTGATTCTGAGAAAACATTTTACCGTGTTCTAGCTTAGAGAAAATCCTCAACAGAAGCTGTTTGAGAAAACAATTCTGTATCAGGAAGCTTTTAATGTTTGATGCTTTGTTATGTTTTATATATTCTGTAAGCTGCCCAGAGTGGCTGGGGAAACCCAGCCAGATGGGGTGGGGGTATAAATTTAACAACAACAACAACAACAACAACAACAACAACAACAACAACAACAACAACAATGGCTGGCCACATAAATGCCCAGCTATGTTTTAGTTTGAAACCACCTCAAACAGAAAAGCAATAACCAATTCCCTTCTCACTTTTAATAACTCAATCAATCAATAACCTTTATTAGGCATAACAAGTTCAGGTGCTTCGAATTAAAATTATACATTAAACGTTCACGTTATAAACTTCATAAGATAAAATACGTATTAGTTGAACTAATGTTTTAAACGAGGTAAAAAAATGGGAAGTCTGGGGAGTGCCGATAAGCGTGTCTTACCTCGGCGCCATTTTCTTAACCTTTAATAACTTCTTTCTCCTTTAGTGTGCCGAAAAGCCACCGTGGCCGACATCGTATTTTTGGTGGACAGTTCCACCAGCATTGGTGAGGAGAATTTCCAGAAGGTGAAGAGCTTTCTGTACACAATGATTTCCAGCCTTGACATCGGCCCGAATCAGGTTAGAATTGGGCTGGCCCAGTATAGTGACAGCACCTACAGGGAATTCCTCTTAAACCAGTATTCTTCCAAGAGCGACATTCTGGAACAAATACAGGATTTGCCCTTCCGGAGGGGAGGCACTAACACAGGTGCTGCCTTGGATTTTATCAGGGAAGAGTACTTCACAGAATCTGCCGGGAGCAGAGCCCGGGAAAACTCGCCTCAGGTCGCCATTCTGCTCACCGATGGCGAATCGAATGATGAAGTCAAGGTTCCTGCTAGCAAACTGAGGGCAAGAGGCATCTCTGTTTATGTGGTGGGGATTGGCCTCCAGAACACCACCGAACTGCAGGAAATTGCCAGCAGGCCTTTGAACAAGTTTCTGTTCAGCACCGACACATTTGATATCCTTGAAGAACTTTCCGGCAGTCTCCTCCAAACGATGTGCTTTGCAGTGGAGAGTCAGATTAGAGGTAAGCAAAGTTGTCTTCTGCGGTGACTTGTGGGCTGCTCGGAAGCTTTTGCGTGTACAGGCAGAGTCCCCCAAACCCCAGGCGACCCCCTAGCGGAATAATGACACAAGACAACGTGCTATGGGATTAAAATTGGCCACAACTTTATTAAGATTCAGATGTAGGGAGACCTTGGCTCAGGCATTGGGCGTTTATCCTTCCCAGTCCCCAGCCGGGGATCTGGGAGACTTCAGGGTTATCCAGAATGTGTGGGGATTGGGCTGGCTCTGGAGAACATATGTTCAAGCAGAGAGCCCACCCCCCGTTTCGCTGCCGTTGGAGGGGAGAACCTCTCGGCGTATGGCCAATGCCTCCCCTCAAGACCCCTTTAACGAGGAACCCTGGTATCGCCGCCACAAAGGGGGCGTGGGTCACCGCTTCATGCCCCCCCCCATTTAGGAAGATAGACTAAAGGATTCCGCCCAAGGCCTGAAACCGCCAAAGTTGTGACGTTTTGCTACGGGAAAGGCGAAACCTGCCAATGCAGGAAAATTCCTTTCCGACCCTTCAACAGCGGCCTTGACATAGCAGCTTCGTACCTGTGGAGAAGAGGTTAACCTGCAAAATAAGACTTAATTGAGGGAGGGCAGGGTGGGAGAAGCTCTGGAGCCGGACTGCCGCTTCCCAGGTAAGCTACACCTTCTATTGTGTGGGCAGGGTGGTCCCTGTCCTTACCTAGCCAATCCCCTGGCAACGCCTCCCCAGGCGGGATTGGGTGGTTGCCTGAGGTAGGCAGAGACCCCAGGTATCCCGTCTAGGGAGGATGAAGCCAGTCCGAACTACCAGGAGCCACACTGGGATCCAGGGGGCTGTGCTCAACCACGCAAAAGTCGCCCCCCATTTGATGTGGGGAGCGGTCATTCTACAAACAACCCCAAGCTGCTCTTTGAATCTCTACAAAATGGGTGCTTAAAGAGCAGTGCGTGGCTTTGCAAAATAACTTCCGACAGTGCGGCGCATCCCCTCATACACGCAAAAAATGCTCACTTCAGTCAACTAAAGACAACCAACCATGCCCTGACCCCTTCTCCCCAACCTCTCTCGCTGCCAAGGAAAAATTAAAAAATGGATAGAAAGAGAATCTACCCAAGTGACGTTGACACAAAACCCCACAAGTACACTAAATAAAATAATGAAAGTTTTACCATCCCTTCTCCCCCTCTGTTCCCCCTCTCTCCCACAAACCTATATTGTAAAAGGTAAAGGTAAAGGGACCCCTGACCATTAGATCCAGTCGTGACCGACTCTGGGGTTGCGGCGCTCATCTCGCATTATTGGCCGAGGGAGCCGGCATACAGCTTCCGAGTCATGTGGCAAGCATGACTAAGCCGCTTATGGCGAACCAGAGCAGCACACGGAAACACCGTTTACCTTCCCGCCGGAGCGGTACCTATTTATCTACTTGCACTTTGACGTGCTTTCGAACTGCTAGGTTGGCAGGAGCAGGGACCGAGCAACGGGAGCTCACCCCGTCGCGGGGATTCAAACCGCCGACCTTCTGATTGGCAAGCCCTAGGCTCTGTGGTTTAACGCACAGCGCCACCTGCAGTGCAATGGTACTGTATATTTAAATATGTTGTTTTTTCCCTCCAGCATTTGCAAAGCACTATGCTGACGTGGTTTTCCTTATCGACTCCTCTGACACAATGGGCGCCCCCAACTTTGAAGGAGTCAAAAAATTCACCACTCAGATTGTCGAACAACTAGATGTCGGGGCTGGCAAGTACCAGATTGGCTTCGCGCAATACAGTGGAGAAGGGAAGAGAGAATTTTTGCTGAACACTTACGAGAGTAAGGAAGATGTTCTCAACCACATCCAGAACAGCATCAACTTCATGGGAGGCCCTTCGCAGACTGGGGCTGCCCTGCAATTTCTGCAAGATGTCTATTTTACCAAAGAAGCCGGGAGCCGGTTTAACCAAGGGACGCCACAGTTTACGGTGGTCGTCACCTCCGCTAAATCTGAGGATGACGTCAAGGAATCCGCAAAGCGGCTGAAAGAAATGGGAGTGAAAGTTGTAACAGTTGGCATCTTGGATTCTGACAGGGAGGAAATGGAGGAGATTGCTACTGACACTTTGGTTTATCAGGCCGATGATGTAAAGAGCCTTGATCAGGTTCAGCAGACTGTGGTAGATATTTTGGACGTATCCGTTCATCAACACTACGATGATGCTCTGGACATAGATGTGCCAGCAGGTAATTATTTCCCTGGAGAGAAAATTTCACGCTAAAGTAGATTATAGGGCGGAGAGTTCTGTCAGTCATCCGGTCCCCTGCAAATATGGCATTATTGTTGTTCAGAAAGCGAGTTCTCTTTAACTTCCCTGAACATTTCCTTTTGTAGCAAGGAGAGTTTTACTCAGTTGACTCTTCCTCGAATTGGAATAACATGGATTTTTTGTGGGAGATGAGTAGGAATGTGGATGAGGGAATATTGATTAATATTTCCTATCCCAGCTTGTGCTAACAAGCTCCAAACTAGCAGAGTTTCTCATCCCCAATAAAGCGCAGTAAAACGTGGCGTTTAAGTTCCTATGAACTTCTAAAACAAGGCAGATTCCTGGCATATATCCCCTGGTTCCCTCTTAACAGAAAATACACGACACACAAGCTTATAAAAGTATAAAGGTTTTACTCACAGACATCCAAGAATATACAAATCTCAGAAGGCAGGCTAGCTTAGATTAAATGTATGTACATGTGGAGTCTCTCCATATGGGAGGAGACTCCATGTGGCCTCTCTTGGCTGGAAGCCAAGAGAGCATCTTCTCTTGAGATGTTGCTTCTTCGAAGTCCTGGTGGGAAGAGAGAGAATGGCTGCTTCACCTGTGACTTTCAGTAACTGCAGGTGAGGCCACTCCCACTTCTGGTCACACAAAGGAAATGATTTCAGTCTTGGCACAGGAAACTCCACCTGGAGGACCAAGACCCCTTTTGTGTACACTCTAGGAATGTTGTGATTGACTGCACCAGTGTTATACATCCCACATTTTTTTTAAAAGGGTTGTTAGTAATACTGCCAGGAATACAATCAAAAGAAACTTGTCTAAGAGCCCAAAGCAAATGCCACTGGCTTTATTGACATTTGTTATAGGACACACATGACTGAAGGACGATTCTAGAATTTTCCCAGTATGCTTCCCAGTATGAGCCCACCACATGATGTGCATTTACAAGCATGTGTTGCCCTTTCATACATTCCACTTCTTTCCCGATGAGCTCAAATGAGCCTTATAAATCCTGTGAAAATGGCCTGGATGAGGCAAGAACTGATATCCTTTGGAGGTGTCCTGGCTTTTAGACTATTCAAATCCTCACGCAGCATTTCGTTGTGGAGTGTTTGTGTAAATTCTCCTCTGCAGATGAGTTATTATCCACCTTTTCACCCGACTCCAACATTACCTTACAAATTCCCAGCATTACACATTGTTCACCCTGGGGCAGCTTTGCCCATTATCTCCTGCCCAGGGGCGCCATCGGGGGGGGGAGGGCAAGGGAATTTTCAAGGAGGGGCCCGGGCCCTCTCAATATCCCACATCGCCAGCTCCCTCAATCATGGCAGCAAATTTGCATGCCTGCTCCTGTCCGTGCTTAAATAGTCATGAATTCAGACCAAAGTCCTATCCAAATGTACCAGTGGGGGTTACTTCAGAACTGAGCTATCTCTTAGTATGGAAGGTCATGGGAGGGGACTCTCAGGCTGGGCCTCAAATAGGCCCACCCAGCCACCTGCTCAGGCCACACCCCCTCTTCTCAGGCCACGCCCTCTCCAAGTGCTTTTGCCTGGCAGGATCGTGCCCTTGAAGTGTGATAACGCATCTCACTTGCCTGGATGGATGGAGAGGTACGTAACTATGGAAACCTCTGGCATCCACATAGCTGGGATACAGCCTAGCGTAAAAGGTAAGTGTCGCACCTATGGCTCCGCCCACTTTTGCCACATTTCACTTCTGGCTCCGCCCCTCCCCACCATCATACGGTCCTTGGAAGCTAGCCTAGGAGGGGATGCGGGTCTCCGGCTGGAAAAGATTCCCCACCTCACCATTTCTCTAACTTCGATGTGCTTGTTTCGTTCGCAGTTTGCTATAGCGCATCCGTGGCAGACATTGCGTTCCTTGTGGACGAATCCAGCAGAATCGGGCAGAGGAATTTCCAGCTGATCAGGGCTTTCCTCCTCAAGATTATCAGGGCTCTGGATATAGCCCCGGATAACGTACGTGTCGCCTTGGTACTTTACAGCGATGAGCCCCGGCTCGAGTTTGGCCTGGATGCATTTCGAGACAAGGCGGAGGTGGTGAATTATGTGAAAACGTTGCCATACCGTGGTGGCGAATCGTACACTGGCGCTGCCATCAACTTCCTGAGGAAGAATGTTTTCACCAAAAGAGCCGGGAGCAGGAAGGATGAAGGAGTTCAGCAGCTGGCGGTGGTGATCACGGACGGCCAGTCCGTAGATAATTTCACGGGACCTGCCTCCAAGCTTCGACGGGAAGGCATCACAGTGTACGCCGTGGGCATCCAAAACGGCACTGAGAGTGGCCAACTGCACAAGATTGCATCTCATCCCCCCAGGAAACACGTCTCCAATGTTGAATCGTTGTTGCAGCTCTCAAACATCCAGTGGAAGATAAAGAAACGAATTTGTACCGATATTGTTTCGCGTACATTTAGCATCCCAGTGCGGTCCCGTACCCTGAAGGAAGGTAAGAGACTCCTCTCGCCATCGGTCCCCAAATCCTATACCTTCGAGCTGGGTAGAGAGAGCTCTGTGTGATGTCATTTTCCCATCCCTTCTGAAGAGGAAGGAGCATATAGGAATTCCTGTTCCTCCCTCTCTTCCATTGACATGCCTCTGCTTGTTCCAGCTTTAGGCACATGCCTGAAGCTGACAATACTTTAAATATAAATATTTTGCCTGCATAGTTTTTACTGCTGCCATTGCTGTGAACCAATGCAAGATTAAAAGGTAAAGGTAAAGGGACCCCTGACCATTAGGTCCAGTCGTGTCCGACTCTGGGGTTGCGGCGCTCATCTCGCTTTATTGGCCAAGAGTCGGCATACAGCTTCCGGGTCATGTGGCCAGCATGACAAAGCCGCTTCTGGAGAACCAGAGCAGCGCACGGAAATGCCGTTTACCTTCCCGCCAGAGCGGTTCCTATTTATCTACTGACACTTTGACATGCTTTTGAACTGCTAGGTTGGCAGGAGCTGGGACCGAGCAACGGAAGCTCACCCCGTCGCAGGGATTCGAACCGCTGACCTTCTGATCAGCAAGCCCTAGGCTCAGTGGTTTAACCCTCAGCGCCACATCATATTTTTATTTTTTAATATAATTTTTATTAAATTTTCTGTTTTGCATTTTTAAATACTCATTTTACATCTTTAAGATATCAGTAACTTCCCTTCTTATCTTTCCATGATTCATTTTACATACCATAAATCCCTGCATATTTTACAGAAACTATACCATTCAGTATTCCATTATTACTTCCATCAAAACTTATTTACACTGTTGAATTTATCTTAATGCTGGCAGCATTTTCAGCTGTACACATTTATTTCCCATATATTCAACAAACGTTTTTCAATCTTCTTTAAAGGTATGTTCTTCTTGTTCTCTTATTCTATGTTAAGTCTGCAAGTTGTGCATATTCTGCCAACTTAAGTTGACACTCTTCTTTGGTTGGGACCTTGTTCATTTTCCATTTTTGGGCTAACAAAACACAATGCCGCAGTAGCAGCATACATAAATAACCCTTTTTGACACCTGGGAATTTCAGTCTGAATTATTCCCAACAGAAAGGACTCTGGGTTTTCTTTGGGAAAGTACTTTAAAACATTTTTTCCTCTTCACTATGGATCATTTCCCAATACTCTTTTACCCCTTTACAAGTCCACCACATATGACAAAACGTTCCCTCCACCTCTTTCCATCTCCAGCACTTATCTGATTCAGTCTTATACTCATGATTTACTCTTATAGTAGAGTAAATCATATTTTTAAACCTACTTTCCAAGTTGTGGGGTAAGGAAGGAAAAGCCAGCTTCCTTCATAGCTGGACTTGCTCAAAACAACGTTTCTCAGACTAATTCCTATGCTTTTATTTTGCTGCCAAGGATGGGATTTTGAAACACTTTCCCATCCACACACGCAGGTGCTCAGAGGGATAAATTGCAATCAATATATCCTCTCCCACCCATTAAAACACACCCCACAGCCTTGAGCCTACCAGAAAAGGAAGCTGTTGGGAGAAAGTGATTTTTGGAGGGCGAAGGCTGAGTGCATGATAGGTTCAGTATGTCTCCCTGTCATCCCATCTTGTAAATTAGCCTCTATTGCGTGGCCAGACGGAGTCCCCCCAAACCCTGGGCAGCCCCTGAGGGAAATAACGACACATGACAATGTTCTATGGGATTAAATTGGCCACAACTTTATTAATATTCAGATGTAGGGAGACCTTGGCTCAGGCATTGGGCGTTTATCCTTCCCAGCCCCCCAGCCGGGGTTCTGGGTAATTTCAGGGTTATCCAGCATGTGCGGGGAGTGGGCTAGCTCTGGAGAACATATGTTCAAGCAGATAGCCTGCCCCCCTGTTCGCCGCCGCTGGAGGGGGAGGGCAATGACGACCTCTGGGCGTAGGGTCAATGCCTCCCCCTAAGACCCCTTTAATGGGAACCCTGGTATCGCCGCCACAATGGGGGCGGGGGTCACCGCCCCACGCCCCCCCCATTTTAGGTAGATGACTAAAGGATTCCGCCCAAGGCCTGCAACCGCCAAAGTTGTGACGAATTGCTACGGGAAAGGCGAAACCTGCCAATGCAGGGAAAGTCCATTCCGGCCCTTCAAACAGCGACCTTGTCATAGCAGCTTCTGCGTGCCTGTGTGGCTGTGGAAAATAAAAGGTTAATCTGCATAATAAGCATTAATTGAGGGAGTGGAGGATGGGGAAGCTCTGAATCCAACGGCCGCTTCCTAGGTATGACTCAACTTCTATTGTGTGTACTGGATGTTCCCTCCTTCTACCTGGCCAGCTGCTGGTGTAGGTGGAGACCACAGGTATCCAGCCTGGGAAGGTGGTGCCAGACCCAACTGCAAGGAGCTGCACCGTGATCCCAGGAGGCTACTCGCGGCCACGCAAAATGCGCACCCCATTTGATGTGGGGAACGGTCATTATTATTGGAGATGTTCTTTCCTGCATTGTTGAGATCTGCATTTTAGCACCCAGATTAGTCTGGCCTTCAGCAAGTGCTTCCACGCACACTGTTGCCACTTGGTAGATAGTAGCTTGCTGTGTATTCACTCACTGTTTGGGGAAATGAATTTATATTATGCAGCATTTTGGGGTTGTATCAAACCAAGTTCTTTTCAGAGCAGACACACTGAAAACAATAGGCCTAAGTTTGTCCTGGGGACTCATCTACACAGCTACAACGGAAACGTTATAAATGTGTTGTAAAGCACAATATGCAAATGTGACACTAGATGGCGAGAGTGAGCTATGCAAAATTTGATGTATTTTTCAAAACGGTTTTTAAAAAAAAGCATTTTCACAACGTGTAGATTCCACCTTGGCGATTAATGTCAGTAGCTCTACGCAGAATATGACTAACATCAGCTGCAACCCCATTTCAGTTCTTGGAAGGGAATCGAGCATTATTTTTTTTAACACCCCCATAAATGAATTGTTGTTCTTCTCCTGTTTCTTCTCTACTAGGCTGTGAGGAGACCGAGGAGGGAGACATTTATTTCTTGATCGATGGTTCGGGCAGCATCAGTCCGGAGAACTTCCAAGACATGAAAACCTTCATGAACGAAATGATCGGCATGTTTCAGGTTGGAGCTGACAAAGTCCGTTTTGGGGTTGTTCAGTACGGAAGCACTCCACAAATAGAGTTCGAGATCACCCAGTACAATAGTGAAGCACAATTAAAAGAAGCCATCAAGGTGATCCAGCAGATAGGTGGGGGTACCAACACAGGAGATGCTTTAAGAGACATGCAGCACCTGTTTAAAATCTCAGCCAGGAACAACATCCCCCAGTTCCTCATCGTCATTACGGACGGACAATCACAGGATCAGGTGACGAAAGCAGCAGAGGAACTGAGACAGCAAGGGATCGTGATCTATGCCATTGGCGTCAGGGATGCTGTCCAAGAAGAACTGGAAGATATCGCTGGGACAAAAGACCGGATGTTCTTCGTGAACAATTTTGATTCCCTGAAGCTCATCAAGCACGACATTGCGCAAGATATCTGCTCTCCTGAGGGTAAGGTGTTTTCCTTTGGAAAGAAAAGTTTTGTTTTATTAGTTTTCGAGAAAGGAAACCAGAGTCTAAAAAAGCAAATGCAGGCAAACCAGAGCGAGTCTTCACTTAGATCAGGCTGGTGTACAATAACAGAAAAGGTGTTTTCCTAAATCTGAGAGTTTAAAGCTTTCGCTAAGTAAGTATTCTGAAAGTATTCACTCCCATGTGTCCGTGGCACCGGAAATTGCTTCTGCGCATGCCCAGATGCCGAAAACTGCATCAGCGCAGAAGTGATTTCCGGCGTCTGGACATGCGCAGACGCGATTTCCGGTATCTGCGCATGCGCAGACGCGATTTCCGGTGCTGCTCGGTGAGTCACTGCGCCACGCCGGTTTAGCGCACCGCGGGGGGGGGGCTCGCCGAGTGGGCGGCTCGGTTTGGGGACGGCTCGTGGGCCGGTAAAACAGTCTTCGTGGGCCGCACGTTGCCGACCCCTGCATTAAGCCATGGGTAGGCAAACTAAGGCCTGGGGGCCTGATCTGGCCCAATAGTCTTCTAAATCTGGCCTGCGGACAGTCCGGGAATCAGTGTGTTTTTACATGAGTAGAATGTGTCCTTTTATTTAAAATGAATCTCTGGGTTATTTGTGGGGCATAGGAATTCGTTCTCCCCCCCCAAAAAAAATAGTCCAGCCCCCCAAGGTCTGGGGGGACAGTGGACTGGCCCCCTGCTGAAAGTTTGCTGACCCCTGCATTAAGCTAATGGTATCAGCAATATTTTTTCTTTACCAATTAAATTTTCCCAGGGAAAAATCGAAGAGAATGACGACATTAGTATTATGCATATCCTTTGGTGTGTCTTCTGTGAGACACCTCTTTTGTGCATGCAGAAAGGTTTGGGTTGCAAATCTTTTAAAAATATGAATAATGAGAAAAACCCTTCCTTAAAAGCAATCAGTTCCCAATGGTCTTCATCTGCCAGCAGGAGGACAGCAAGGAGGAAGCCAGTGTAGCTTCTCTAGAGAAGAAGTTTCAAAGTCTGGGAGGAGATACAGAGAAGGCCTGTATATACAGCGTGAGAAGGAATTGTGCTTCCATAAAGATTTGGCTGCACAAGCACAGAAAAGAAACACAATTGGCTGTTTCTCCTTGGTCTGCATCTGGTGTAGTTTTTGCACTTTTATGCATTTGCCAGGCAAAAACCCCAAAGAACCCGGCTGCTATGTAAAGTGTGAAGCAGATCTATTTGTTTCATACTGGAGGGAGAATGACTTTAAAAGTCTACATCATCAATCCTCCATGTTTTGAAGGAAACTTGGGGTGAAATCTCAAAACATTAAACAGCTGAAAGTCAGAAATGCAAAGCTGAGCCGCAGTCGAAATTCTGGAAAAAATCTATTAATTTCTATTAAGTCATGTGGTAAGAATGACTTCAGAGCAAACCACGGTCCACATTAGATTGTTAAAACAAGTGCTGAATATAACGATTAGAAACATACATTTGCTGTATTTGTCACCTAACAGTCAGAAGCAATGCTCATTTAGCACATTTACCTCTACTTATGTTTTAAGTGAAGGGACCCAGGTGGCACTGTGGGTTAAACCACAGAGCCTAGGGCTTGCTGATCAGAAGGTCGGCGGTTCGAATCCCTACGACGGGGTGAGCTCCCGTTGCTTGGTCCCTGCTCCTGCCCACCTAGCAGTTCAAAAGCACATCAAAGTGCAAGTAGATAAATAGGTACCACTCCGGCGGGAAGGTAAACGGCGTTTCCGTGCGCTGCTCTGGTTCGCCAGAAGCGGCTTAGTCATGCTGGCCACATGACCTGGAAGCTGTACTCTGGCTCCCTCGGCCAATAAAGCGACATGAGCGCCGCAACCCCAGAGTCGGACATGACTGGACCTAATGGTCAGGGGTCCTTTTACCTTTATGTTTTAAGTGCGCATGAGATCAGATCATACTCACTTTTTCATGCTTCTGTGAAAAGATGCTTTCTATAGCTTGTGGTGGTGCATTAGCTAGAACACCATTCTTCAACAGATTGATCATTGCCCACAAATATGTCACACCTTGACTTAATGGTGCATTGTTGGAAGGTCCAGCTCCGAGGGCCTTCTGGCGGTTCCCTCGCTGCGAGAAGCCAAGTTACAGGGAACCAGGCAGAGGGCCTTCTCGGTAGTGGCACCCGCCCTGTGGAACGCCCTCCCACCAGGTGTCAAAGAGAAAAACAACTACCAGACTTTTAGAAGACATCTGAAGGCAGCCCTTTTTAGGGAAGCTTTTAATGTTTAATAGATTATTGTTGGAAGCCACCCAGAGTGGTTGGGGAAACCTAGCCAGATAGGTGGGGTATAAATAATAAATTATTATTATTATTATTATTATTATTATTATTATTATTATTAAGGCTTCTCAGACACTGAAGAACTGAGGGGGGAGAGACTTTCTGCAGGCAATGGCTTTTCCACCTGCTTTGCCCCCCTCCAGCCCCCAGGAGCCTTTCCCAGACCATGGCTTTGAGAAGAGCAGAAGCAGCTGGGGAGAGAGGAGTTCAGGGATAGTTTTTAAAAATAATTTTACAACTTGTGTTTCCTTGTTTCTCATTGATCTTTTTACATGGTTATGTATGTTTTGTGGTATTTTATGCATTGTGATTTGCTGTTATATTATTGATTAGAGATTAGTAATTCTTTATAGTAATTGGTAAGTGGAAACTGTTTAATTATTATTTGCTGTTGTTTAATTTTACTGTTTATACTATTGGATTCTAACGGAATGTTGAATATTACTTTGTTTGATATTAGTTGTTTATTTTAAAGTTATTGTGACTTTCTATATTGGATCAGGTTGTTACTATTAATGTTTGATGTCTTATTATTATTATTTATTATTTGTGTGTTGGAAGCCATCCAGAGTGGGCGGGGTATAAATAATAATAATAATTAATAATAATAAATTTTAAAAAATAATTATACCAGAAGAAATAACAAGTGCAGACAACTGCTGGAGATGTGGGAGTAAAAAGGCGAACTTAGTACATATGTTGATTAACTGCCCGATGGTAAGATCATTTTGGTGCGAGGTGAGGATATTTATAGCAAGAGTAATAAAAAGAAATTGTTACTTAGGGGAACCGAATTTAATTCTAAATTATATTCCGGAAACATGGGAGATTGCAAGTGGTAAAAAAATAATTAAAAAAAATGGATGTACTGTGCTATATTAGAAGCAAAAAAACTTGTTTTGATGAATTGGAAGAGCTGCAAAAAAGATTCCATTGAGCACATGGATTGATAATATGGACAGATTAGCTACATACGAACGAATTGTATGTCGATGCAAAATAAGAATGGATAAATATGAAGAAATCTGGAATGAATATTTAAGCAATAAGGCGGATAGTGGTGGGAAGTAGGAGGAGAGAGAGGTGGGGAAATATTGTTAAAAAGGTGTAGTCATAGGTATATCAGTGTATTCAAATCTGAATTGTCAAACTGTTATTATGGTTTTTGTTGTATGTGTCTTTTGCGGTTGATGTTTGTATCAAAAAAAAGATTAAATAATAATAATAATATACCCTTATTCCCCCCCCCCCCTCTTTTCAGTATGTAGACAATTGCTAGCGGACATTATTTTGCTGATTGATTCTTCTGAAAGCATGGATGACGATCAGTTTGCCAAGACAAAAGAATTCATTCACTTGATTGTGAACGGGTCTGATGTTGGTGCCGACAAGGTCCAGATTGGAGTGCTCCAGTTCAGCTCTCATCTAAAAGAAGAGTTCCTACTCAACCGGCACGACAACAAGGCTGACCTGAGGAGCGCCATAACCAAAATGAAGCAGATTAAAGAAGGAACAAACACTGGGAATGCTCTAAAACTTACGCTTGAGTACTTTGACACACCCAAAGGAGGGCGCCTGGGCATTAAGCAGCATCTGATCGTGGTCACAGACGGAAAATCTAATGATGAAGTGGCAATCCCTGCCAGAGCACTTAGGGACAAAGGTGTCACCATATATGCCATTGGGGTAATCAAAGCCAATGACACCCAGCTTTTGGAGATTGCCGGCGCACAGGAGAGAGTGTTTTCCGAGGATAGTTTTGACTCCCTCCTGTTTTTGGACAAGACTATCCTGCTTGAAATATGCAGTGCCAAGCAAGGTTAGTGACCACATCTAAATGACGGAACCAGGACCGGTGCTAGGGATTTTGGCGCCCTAGACGAGGGGGCGGGCCACGTGACGTCATTGCGCATGACGTGCGGTGCCCCGCCCCCTGCCCGGCTGGGCGCCACGCGCCGCCGCAGTTTTCACCGCTGGTTGGGGCGGCACCGGGCGGCGGTGGGGGGCAAGGGGCAGGCTGGCCAGCGCCCCCTCCATTTTGGTGCCCCCGCCGCCACGGTTTTCGCCCCAAGCTGCTTGCTCCGCCACTGGTTGGGGCGGCACCGGGCGGCGGCAAGCGGGGGGCAGGCTGGCCAGCGCCCCCTCCATTTTGGCGCCCTAGGCAACTGCCTAGTTCGCCTTAATGGACGCGCCGGCCCTGGACGGAACTCCCTGCCTTATCTCCCAGCCTTTCATTGCCTAGCAAATGCTTTTTAACAATCGAGCAATTTTTTATATATATAAATAATTTTATTAAAGATTTTTGCATACAGTCTTTTAAACAACATTCAACATTCATATGTTATACATACATTTTCCTGACTTCCATCAACCCTTCTCGAGATTTTCACTTTTCTTCTTTTTGTATTTCATACTTCACTATTACTTTAAATAATCAATATCCAAAATTACTTTCTAATGTTATTTCTGTAATATTTCTTAAAATTAACCTCACAAAACTTCCTGCAAGCCTATTAGTGTGATTTGTTGTTTACAGTTGTCTTTCAGGTATGTCTCAAATTTAGTCCAATCTTTTAGAAATTCCTGGTCCCTTCGGTTTTGAATTCTTCCTGTCATCTTATCCAGTTCTGCATAGTCCATTAACTTCATCTGCCATTCTTCTTTTGTCGGTAATTCTTTTTGCTTCCATTTTTGTGCCATTAACATTCTTGCTGCCATTGTTGCGTATAAGAATAACTTTTTATCTTGTCTCTTAATATCATTTCCTACAATTCCTAACAAAAAGGCTTCAGGTTTCTTTATAAATGTATATTTTAACATTTTTTTCATCTCATTATATATCATTTCCCAGAAACTTTTCACCTTCAACAATTGGGCAAATTTTAACAGGGCCGGCTCTACCATTCGGGGAGAGCAGCAGTATGTTGTTGGAGGATGGAGCTAAGTTGGTTCTGCTTTCCCTTTCGAGCCTGTTACCCCCAGGTGTTCCCACTCAACAGACACAATGACAAGGCTGACTTGAGCAAAGCTATATTTGATGGCAGTAAGATCTGCTAGGTTTGATTCACTTGTTTGTCCAGTTGGCTTGTGGAACTGGAGCACCACCTTGCCCTTCGTGTTAAGCAGCAAAATAACTCGAGCCACTCCTGTGTATATAACCTGCCAGGTTGAGGATCACAGGGACGTCCTTGTTTTGTCCTTGTTTTATACCTGCCGTATTTTTATCTGTCGTTTGAAAACGGTTGTAAAATGTGTGTACCACGGTTGTAAAAATTTTGTGTACAGTGGCAGAATGGGATTAGGTGTCACCAGCCGTTGGTTCTTCAGAAGGGTATATTAGATGCTAAGGACAAGTTTCTTGTACAGTGGTACCTCTGGTTACGTACTTAATTGGTTCCGGAGATCCATTCTTAACCTGAAAACGTTCTTAACCTGAAGCACCACTTTAGCTAATGGGGCCTTCCCCAGCCGCTCAGCCCTTGTGGTCTCAGCAACGCTTTCTAGGAGGTCTTCCCCCATAAAGCAGTTGCGAGGACTGAAGGTTGCCCCAGTACTCAGCATAGCTGTCAACTTTCGGATTTGAAAATAAGGGATTTCCCCCAAACTTTCGGATTTGAAAATAAGGGATGCCGCGAGGGCGGTGCAATGGCACAAGGTAGCCTCGCCACCCTGCGCTCCAGAGGCTGCGCGCGAACGGGTGGGCGAAAGAGCGAGCGCATAGACGGCAGGCAGGCTGGCTGTCTGGTTGGGTGTGAGGGTCTGGCTGTGTGAGGGTCATGCAAGCTCCGGCCCCAGTCAGTCTCAGACTCCTTATTGGCAGCCGAGCAACACAGCTGAGGAGCCTCCCTGGCCGGCAGGGAGGGAGAGGAGCTGCTTCCTTTGAAATCCGGGAAATATAAGGGATATCAACAATCCGGGATAGCAGCGGGAAACGGCATTAGAATAAGGGAGTTTCCCACAAAAAAAAAAAGGGAGGGTTGACAGCTATGGTACTCAGTAGGATTCATCCTCTACAGGGTCTTTCCTATGCAATCTTAGGCTGTGTCTGCACACAACCACCCTCTTCTCTGCCCATTTCATTTCTCTGCACATTCTAGGAGACCAGAGAGAAGAGGAGCTGGTTGCAGCAGGAGGGGGAGACTCCCTGGATGCTTCAGCAGTCTGCCTCCTTGTCTCCTGTCTCCACTCCTCTCCAGACTCCGCTTCTGCCTCTGAACTGTGCTCTTCCGCAGCCTCTTCCTGCTCACCAAACCCTGTTACTGTAGGAACATTTATATAATATGGTTGCAGAGTTAAACATTTCCTTATTTAAACCTGCACAGCGGCAAATGGATCGCTGACTCGTTTGAGTCCTTCGTCCCTTCTTGATTGTCAATCCCTTTTATCCCTCTTAAAATAAAGATACACATGAATCTGATTAATAACCAAAATAAACTAATTTACTGACAGATTCTTTTATGTACATACTTAGGTTACTGAACAAAAGATATAAACTATATATTACAGGCATCCCCAAACTGCGACCCTCCAGATGTTTTGGCCTACAACTCCCATGATCCCCAGCTAACAGGACCAGTGGTCAGGGATGATGGGAATTGTAGGCCAAAACATCTGGAGGGCCGAAGTTTGGGGATGCCTGATATATATTACATTAGTGAGTCCTGAGAGACTCCATCAAAGCATCTACAACCAGCAGCAGCAGCCTAACTGACCAACGGACCTAACTGACAGATTCACAGATGGCAGTTAGTCATCTCATGGAATGTTGAATTGACTGACATATCCCACAGTTACCTCTTCAGCTTCTGACACCCCCTCCTCCCAGTCTGCTCTTTCTTCTCCCTCTGACCCCTCATCGTTGTCCCACCACCCTGGCTCTGAGTCGTCTTCCCCTGGGGGTTTGCCAGCTGGTGTCACCCACTGCTTCTGTGTATCCAGCCAGTCCATGACAGTGTAGAAGGAAGAGTTTGGCTTCTCCTGCTTCTGTTAGGAACACAGAACGCTGCGAGTGGCGCTGTGGTCTAAACCACTGAGCCTCTTGGGCTTGCCGATCAGAAGGTCGACAGTTTGAATCTGCGCGACGGGGTGAGGTCCCGTTGCTCTGTCCCAAAGGGGGCCAAAGAAAAACTTGGTGATTTTATTTATTTATTGAATTTATATACCAGGAGGTGGTTCACAGAACAAGATCAACATAAAAACCACAATATATATAATCAAAATAAAAACAGCAACCCAATAACACCCCCCGAAAAGAGCCACAATTCAAAAGGGTATGGGATGTTGATCAGGCCAACCAAAGGCTGGTTAAAAAGGAACGTTTTTGCCTGGTGCCTAAAGGTGCATAATGAAGGCGCCAGGTGAACTTCCCTGGGGAGAGCATTCCACAGATGGGGAGCCACTGCAGAGAAGGCCCGTTCTCGTGTTGCCACCCTCCGGATCTCTTGAGGAGGAGGCACACAAAGGAGGGCCTCAGAAGATGATCTCAGGGTCCAGGTAGGTGATGGAAGAGGGAGAGTTGGAAATCCATTTATAACAGTATCACTTTCTTCTTTCAACGGCAGAGTGCAAACGAACGGAAGTGGCTGATATCATCTTCGTAGTGCATGGTTCAAGAGGCGTTACAGAATCGCAGTTCCAGGCGACTCTGCAGCTCATGGAAGCCATTGTGAACGACACGGTGATGGGAAAAGACAACGTTCAGTTTGGGGCCGTTGTCTACGGCACTGTCCCCGAAGAGCAATTCCCTCTGGCTAAGTATTCCACAAAAAATCAGGTCAGAGAAGCCATTTCTAAGCTAAGGCCTCTGGGAGAGTCCGCCTTTACAGCGAGGGCTCTGAATTTCGCAAGGCAGAGGTTTGACGCAGCCTACGGTGGCCGGGCCTCAGCCCTTGGAGTCACACGGATCATTGTGCTTATCACTGATGAGCCAACCACACCAAATGATCGGCGCCATCTTCTATCAGCCGTGCAGGCTTTGGGGCAAGAAGGCATCCGGGTCATTGCTGTTGGCATAGATGAGGCCAGCAGAACAGAACTTGAAGAGATTGTTGGCGACAAGGGAAGGTGGTTTTACACTTCAAGTTATAATGCATTGGGGAGATTGCATGAAAACATCACTAGTGAAATATGTGAAGGATCAAAGCCAGGTAACTGGAATCCTTGAAATGAACTTTATACAAAACTATTTTATTATAATAATTTTCTTATTGAATTTTCAACACACACACACACACACACACACACACACACACACACACACTTCAAT
Source organism: Darevskia armeniaca (assembly GCA_034641395.1). Taxonomy (NCBI): domain Eukaryota; kingdom Metazoa; phylum Chordata; class Lepidosauria; order Squamata; family Lacertidae; genus Darevskia; species Darevskia armeniaca. The sequence goes on from JAWWNF010000170.1 coordinate 4,630,093, forward strand.
ACATAGCACTTCCATCAATCAGCGTTAGATTCTCTTATTTTGGCTGCTAATTTTGCAGAGCCTGTTGTTACATACATAAACAACTTAATCGTCTTTTTTGGAACTTCTGTCCCTATAATCCCTAAAAGGAAGGCTCCCCCCCTTTTGTATAATCACTTTGAACATGTTTTTTATCTCATTATATATCATTTCCCCAAAAGCCCTCGCTTTCTTGCAAGTACACCACATATGAAAAAGCGTTCTATCTACCTGTTTGCATTTCCAACAATTATTCACAACCTTCTTATACATTTTGACTCATTTACATCATTTTCATATAATTTTTTTTAGAGTGCAACATGCAGTGTGTGCACAACTATTTTATTATTAATATCATTGTGGTTACCTTGCTGTAAAGTGTGTTCTGTTACTATTATTGTCAATTTTTTTTTGTTACTTTACTAATAGAAGTACTAGAAACACAAGTAATCAATACCTGAGGAAACCTCAAAAACCTCAGGAACAGCAGGTGAATGGGGGAAATTAGGTGCTGCTGCAGGAATAATAATAATAATAATAATACTATAATAAAATTTGTGTATATGCCGCCCATCTGACTGGGTTGCCCCAGCCATTCTGGGCAGCTCCCCACAAAAATTAGTAAAAACACAATACAGTCGTACCTTGGAAGTCGAACGGAATCCGTTTCGGAAGTCCGTTCAACTTCCAAAACGTTCGAAAACAAAATTGTGGCTTCTAATTGGCTGCAGGAAGCTCCTGCAGCCAATCAGAAGCCGCGGAAGCCCCGCTTGGACATTCAGGTTCCAAAAGAATGTTTGCAAACTGGAACAATCACTTTTGGGTTTGTAGCGTTTGGGAGCCAAAATGTATGAGTTCAAGGGCGTTCGACAACCAAGGTACGACTGTACTTCTGCAGTTGCTTGCTTCTGTTTCCAACAGATGGCAGTCTATTCTCAGTCTTGGAGCGCTGACTCTGAAAACTAGCTTCTTAGCCAAATTAAGAAGAGCTCATGTGCGACTGGAAAAAGAGTGATTATTTTGCATCAGTAAGAGTGAGAAGTGGAATGAAATGAAATGTGGCTTGGGTACAAACTCAGCTTAGAAGGATGACTGTCTCAGGATAGCTAGGTTATGCAGGCCAGGTTCTTCTGCACAGAACACGAGTTTAAGGTTTGTTCGCTTACTTCTCAATCAGGAATCCTAAATACCTTTTGACAGAGTGGCAAGTACAGTGGTACCTCGGAAGTCGAATGGAATCCGTTCTGGAAGTCCGTTCGACTTCCAAAACTTTCAGAAACCAAGGCGTGGCTTCCGATTGGCTCAGGAAGCTCCTGCAGCCAATCGGAAGCTGCGGAAGCCACGCCGGACGTTTGGGTTCCAAAGAACGTTCACAAACTGGAACACACTTCCGGGGTTGCGGCATTCAGGAGCCAAAACGTTTGATTCGCAAGGCGTTCAGGATCCAAGGTATGACCTTACAAGGTAAGCATGCCCCATACACCTGATTTCCGCAATCCCATCCTCCTTTTTGAGTGGGAAAGATCACTTAAGTCAGAAGTTACAGGCATACACACATTCGTTAAACACAGTCCACCCCAAATCACATACTTTTAATGCATAGTGAGAGGATTTGAATGTGTGAACCAGCCCTTAGAAGGTGCATCATGTGATAAGCAAGTCCTAAACCCCCAAAGAGTTTCACGTTGCTCCCCAGTCAAGCTTTGATAGTTCAATGAATTTCTCTTGGGATAAAAGTAATAACTAACTTAATGTCTATAGAAGAAGAGTTTGGATTTGATATCCCGCTTTATCACTCCCCTTAAGGAGTCTCAAAGCGGCTAACATTCTCCTTTCCCTTCCTCCCCCACAACAAACACTCTGTGAGGTGAGTGGGGCTGAGAGACTTCAAAGAAGTGTGACTAGCCCAAGGTCACCCAGCAGCTGCATGTGGAGGAGCGGGGAAGCGAACCCGGTTCCCCAGATTACGAGTCTACCGCTCTTAACCACTACACCACAGTGGCTCTAGAGCTTCTAGAGACATGAGGCTAACCAATTTCTTGTGATTTTCTGATTTCTGACGCCTGTTTACTGAGGATAAAACTAAAAGCAGGACAAGGAGATTAAATGAAAGGTCAACACATCAAAAAATTCAGTCTGAGCCTAACCATGACTTTAGCACAGCATAGACTCAATTCTCACAAGCAAACTGGGTTTCTCTCCCCTCTGCAGCTTGTGGCACCGAAGAGGCGGACCTTGTGTTTTTGATTGACAGTTCCGCAAGCATATCGCCAAGAAATTTCTCTACGATGAAGACGTTTATGAAGGAAATCGTAGACAGCTTCATCATTGCTCAGGACAAAGTCCGGATTGGGGTGGCCCAGTACAGCAAAAATCCCCGGAAAGAATTTTATCTCAACGAGTTTGACACTGACGTTGCTATCAAGGGGAAGATTGACAACATCACCCAGTTAAAAGCCAGCACCTACACTGGCAAGGGCTTGAGGTTTGTCAAGAGCTTTTTCGAACCCATGAACGGAGGCCGTAAAAGCAAAGATGTCCTGCAGTCGCTAATTGTCATCACTGATGGGAAGTCCAATGACTCTGTGGATGAGGCGGCTGCTGCTCTGAGAAACGACGGAATCCACATTTTTGCTATAGGGATAGGGACAACCAATTCCTTTGAGCTGGTTCGAATCGCTGGCGATGCTCGAAGAGTGTTTGTGGTGCAGAACTTCGAAGTGTTGCAAACCATTGAAAGGAAAATTGTCAAAGAGGTCTGCAAACCCGGAGACCTGCCTAGGCGGGGTAAGTTTTCAGCAATTTTGTATGTGCGCACGTGCTTTTAATCTATACATTCTTTCTAGCATAGGAATGTTGGCCATTATTCACCATTAATAGCAGTGCTGGATTACCGAATAGGCAGAGCAGAGCAGGCACCTGCCTTTTGGGTTCCCATGACAACGGGGGCCTAACCTTCCTCACGGTTGTTTTGGGATTTGAATGAGGAGAGGACCATGTATGCCGCCTTGAGCTCCTTGAAGAACAAGGTGGGGCATAAACACAATAAATAAATAAGTTGAATTAGAATTAGAATATATTTTATAGTCATTGTCCCCTTCGGGGACAATGAAATTACTTGGCTGCTCCATCCACCCAGATAGGGCACTCCACGCAAAAACAAAACAACTACAAAAACACTGATTAAAACCATACACACTGATTAAAACCATACAATGATAGAAGATAACAGGTAAGATTAGATGACTTCAAAGTCCAGGCTTCCCATTCAAGGCCACGATCGCTCTGGAGAAGAAGCTGTTTCTAAGATGGCTTGTTCTTCTTGTCATCGTCCTGTATCTCCGTCCCGATGGCAAAAGTTCAAAGAGACGGTGACCAGGATGCGATGGATCTTTCACTATGTCCAGTGCCTTTCTGTGGCACCTCATGGCATAAATCTGCTGTAAGGTGGAGAGCAAGCAACCAACAATGCTCTCTGCTGCCTTAACAACTCTGCACAACCCCATCCTGTCCTTGGTAGTACAGCTTCCGTACCACACACATAAGCCATAAGTGAGCACGCTCTCAATGGCACAGTGATAGAAGGCAAGCAGCAGCTTTTGTGGAAGATGGTTTTTCCTTAGAATTCTCAGGAAGTACAGTCTCTGCTGCGCCTTCTTCACAAGCCCCCTTATGTTTGCACTCCAGGACAGATCCTCCTGTAATTCAATGCCCAGAAATCTGAATGAACATTGTTACCCTCTCTACACAGATTCCATCAATCAAAAGTGGTTGGACATCGTTCTTCTTTCTCCTGAAGTCCACCACAAGCTCCTTTGTTTTCTTTGTATTTATGAGCAAGTTGTTAGCTCTGCACCACTTCGTCAGCTGCTCCACCTCATCTCTGTAGTTCATTTCACCCTCCTTATCAGAGATGAGCCCAATCACGGTTGTGTCATCTGCAAGTAGACACGTGTGCAAATTCTGCTCGGACGTGTCAATGTTCCTCACAGGAGTGACTTCTGAAACAGTTTCGGTAGATTAAAATCGGGATAGCAGAATCAGGCTTGAACCCCATGTTTGCTGTGCGGGATGACAACCTGAGCTTCTCATCTCTGTTCATATCTGGTGTGCAAAGAAAGCGATGGGAGAAATGACCCAAACAGGTTTGGAATCTGCAGGAGTTTCAGAAAAAAGCTGGACAGTTTTTCGGTTAGGAATCTTTCCCTCTCTTTAACCCGAAAGCTGTTTGGCTGGAACCTTGGAGCCATGATGAATACAGCCTGTCGCAAGCAAAACGTTTCTAAGCATTTGTGCAGCCCAGATGTTTGCAAAACAGATGTGCAGCAAGAAGCTGCGAAGCCTTAACTGGCCTGGGGACTAAGGACCTGCTAAAAAGGAATTGCAAAATGGTTCCACAGCCCCTCCTAGTGGTCTGCATATTATCATTGTCATTTTTTAATTTTTAAAAAATATTTTGAACATTTTCAAATACGTGAACAAAGACATACAGATACCACAAATACATATAGAAACATATATACTACATATACAAACTAAAACAAGACACCTTATCCACCCCTGTGACCTCCCTCCACCATGGCTCAACCTCCTTAATCTTCATGGTTGAGTGAGGATTCGAACCCTGGTGTCCCAGGTCCTAGCACAACCCCTCCACTGCGCTGGCCCTCCTGTTCCGCCCTTTGCTCTCCCTAGGTTTTGCTATACTGAAATATCTTAGGACCATTTGATGTGCCCTCCTGCAGCAAGAATTCGTGGCAGAGCTTTCTGCTGCTGCTGCGGTTGGAAGCTGAACAAACTGCCATGGCTTCTCATAAAACCTCAGCCAGCATAAGCCAACGAGTCACTGTCTGATGCAATGCAGACAGTTTACATTAGCTGAATTCCCAGGTGAACTCAGCAGAATTTCGGCCTTTGAATTCTCAGCATCTACACCCAGTGCAGATTGAGAAGATCGCAATGAACTTGTGTTTCCTAATTATGCGCCTTTCTGACTGTTCATTGTCCCGCTCCTCTTTACAGACTGCAACATAGACATTTCTGTAGGAGTTGATTTTTCGGAGCGTGTGAGGCCTGCATCCACCTCGCCTTTGAAGCAGAGGATACAAGCCTATTTGCCCCGCCTCTTTCAGCAAATAGGTTCCGTGATCAATATCAGTTGCGTCGCTGAGTCTCCTGTCAACATCAGGTTTAGGTACCAAGTGTTTTCTGGAAGCGGCCAGTCCTTGTTTGACTCTAACTTTGAAGCCTACAATGACGAGATCATTCAGAAATTCTTGGCTGTACAAACAACAGTGGACACTTACTTGAATGCAGGCTTTCTGCAGTCCATTTGGGACAGATCCCTCAGCCTGGCCTCCGCTAGAGTGAAGGTAATAGGGGTTTTGGGGGGTGGGGGTGGGTCTACTTTTATGTGTGACAGGAAATGCATCAAAACACCAGCCAATTTCAGTGGACTTTGAGCTGTTCCTTGCTGTGTTCCAGGCATGCCAAATCACCGCCCAAGGATTTGTATGTTGCAGGGGAAAAAGTGACTATAAAAATATTATATAAAGGCACGATCCCATCTTTTGGGCAGTTCCTGGGTGGTGCTAGTCCTGCATCCCCATCTCTGCATCCCCCATCTCCCTGGCAACCAAGCCAGGGAGTCCACAGACCACAGCCATCACAATGGCTGCATTGTGATGGTGGAGGTGGTCAAAAATCCAGCAGTCAGATAAGCCTGGTATTAAACACTGTGGCAATTCTGGTTTGGATGAGCCACTTTACCCATCACTCACTGCTACCTGCAGGAATCCTGTGGCTCAGTGGTAGAGAACATCTGTTTTTCATGGAGAAGACCCCCAGGTTCAATTCCGAGCATCTCCAGGTAGAAAGACTCCTTATCTGAATACCTTGAGACCCTCTGTGGACAATAAGCAGCTCGACGGATCAGAGATCTGATTCAGGATGAGGCAACTTCTTATATTCCTATAAATGAGACTTCCTTGGCTCCACCTGGGTCAGAGATAGTGGCTTATCACCAGCCTTTATAACATCCTCCCCCCGATTAGTGGTGGTATAATTTGTAAAATTATAAAAGATTTTTTAAAAAGGTAAAGGTCCCCTGGACGGTTAAGTCCAGTCAAAGGCGACTATGGGGTTGTGATGATCATCTCGCTTTCAGGTCAAGGGAGCCGGCCTTTGTCCGCAGGCAGCTTTCTGGGTGCTGTGGCCAGCATGACTAAACTGCTTCTGGAGCAATGGGGACACCGTGATGAAAACCAGAGCGCACGGAAACACTGTTTACCTTCCCGCCGCAAGGGCACCTTTTTATCTACTTGCACTGGTGTGCTTTCAAACTGCTAGGTTGGCAGCTGGGACAGAGCAATGGGAGCTCACCCCATTGTGGGGATTTGAACTGCCAACCTTCTGATCGGCAAGCCCAAGAGGTTCAGTGGTTTAGACCACAGCGCCACCCGCTTCCCTTTTCTGGTGTACCGCAGCCTCACATAATGTTTCTTAAACTTGTCTTTTCATCTATACATATTATATCAAACACAATCAACAATAAGGCACGCAATATGAAAATATTGTAACATACTTCTGGGAACAGATAAAAGTAGGACAACGGACATTAATGCTACATATAGATCTGTGTCAACCATGAAGTCTTTTTTAGATATATCCCAATTGGTCCTTGGGAAGAGACCCAGGTGGCGCTGTGGGTTAAACCACTGAGCCTAGGGCTTGCTGATCAGAAGGTCGGCGCTTCGAATCCCTGCGACGGGGTGAGCTCCCGTGCTCGGTCCCAGTTCCTGCCCACCTAGCAGTTCGAAAGCACGTCAAAGTGCAAGTAGATAAATAGGAACCGCTCTGGCGGGGAAGGTAAACGGCGTTTCCGTGCGCTGCTCTGGTTCGCCAGAAGCGGCTTTGTCATGCTGGCCACATGACCCAGAAGCTGTACGCTGGCTCTCAGCCAATAAAGCGAGATGAGTGCCGCAACCCCAGAGTCGGACACGACTGGACCTAATGGTCAGGGGTCCCTTTAATTGGTCCTTGGGAAAGGTTTTCTTTATAAATGCTCTCTTTCCTGGGAAGAATGTCCCTTTGTCAAAACAATATATCATCCAATTGGCATTCTGGAGAATGGCCTCTCAACAACAACAACAACAAGATAATAATTTATTTTTTATATGCCGCCCATCTGACTGGGTTACCCCACTCAAAATGAAACTTCTCAGCTAAAAGTCTTCTTATCAGCCACTGAGGAATCGTTTGGACGTCACCCAAAGAATACTGTTTACATTGTTCCTTGTCCTGTTTTTATGTGCTTGTTCATTGCAAGTATATGTTTGTACTGGTGGGTCTTAATTGCTGGTTGTTTTTGATACATAGCACCCCTCATTGCATATGGCAGTGGTTTTCAACTGGTGTACCGTGGCACCCTGGGGTGCCTTGAGTGATGGTCAGGGGTGCCGCAGGCAAAACTGGCCTCTGTTCCTCTTTCCTTCCCTCCCTTCTTCTGATGCCCTATCGTGTCTCAGCCTCCCAAAGGCTTGCACAGCTGTTTGTTGCAACAGCCCTGGTTACAAACTTCGCAGGCGAATGGTGCCTCTGGGGCTGGCCAGGGGGTGCTGGTTGCCAGGCGCTGAGGCAGCCTTGAAGTAAGCAAGCAAGCAGGCAAGGGGGCCCAGCCAGCCAGTCTGCCGGCCCTTGCTGTTGGGAATGGACAGACAAGTCCCAGGCCCCTGTGGGGCCGTGTGAGGAGGCAGGGCAGGGCAGCTCAGAGAACAGGAGCGGCAGCAGTTGCAGTCCAGAGGACTCCCAAGGAGAAGGGAGAGCAGAGGAGGCTGAGGGAACACTCCACAAGGGAGGGTGTTCGAAAAAAGTGTGAGGGGCTCTGCAGGCAAGGGGTGACCTAACTGGGCTCCTGAGCCCCACAGGGGTGCCGCAGAAAGAATGCAGTTGGTCAAGGGAGCCAGGGACTCAAAAAGGTTGAAAACCTCTGGCATATGGTAATGACCGCATCCTTTTTGCCATTCTCATTGGTATCGTTTCATCACAGGTTCTCTTAGTTTTTTCGGATGGGCCAGATGACAGCATAGAAGTGCTCAAAACGACAGTCGACGGTCTTCGCAGGAAAGGTACATAGATGCTAGAAAACATTTCTGCGTGGTGGTACCCAGGACATTGTGCTTATAAAGCATAGCCAGGAGCAGCAGAAAGGATGCATTGATGCTTTTGAGCCTGCCTTGCTTATTCCTCCTGCCCTTTATCTTCTGATAACCAAAATGCGCGGCATTTTCATCCATATGGGAGGCATTCTGTAAAAGACAACTATCTTGTACAGACTGCCAGGATACAAACAGAATAGTGATAGTTTTATACTGACACTAACATTTCAAAAACACTGGACTGTTGATGCCTGATCATTGTCCAGCTTGGTTGTCCAAAATTAAGAGATAGCTAATATGTTCCCCGAGACTTTGGTGTTCGGAAAATTCGGTTACGAATTATCTGGAATCCTCAAAGCATGTTGACGTGGCTTTAGCTTAAGGGATCAGTTGCAGTGCGGGGTGTACACATTTGGGTCCTCAAAAAGAAAAAAAGGAAGAAATCAACCATGTGTCTTAAAAGTTTCCAAAATAAGAAGAATGAAGGCAGCTGCTGTAGAATAGGTGTCAGAGATAGGTGTCAGGTTCTAACTGGTTTGTAGAGTTTGTATCCCTGGAGAAAGTGTCTCTCGAAGCACGCTGGAAATAAAGAGCGTCTTTTCCTATACAGCTGTGTTTCATTTTAAATCCAGAAAAAATACACCTACCATCTGTTAAGCACAGAGCTCATTCTGGCAATCCCCTTTCCTCCCAGAAGAAAGCTCAAAAATGATATTTCACTTCTGCTTTGAATTCAGCTCAAGCATGAAGAAACTGATGTGGCCAGCACAATTCTTGAGAAAACAATCACACACTGTAGGATCCATCCTGATTTTATTGATTTCAGATTTGTTTGGCCCAATTTGATGAAAGCCATCCATAGATTGATGTGGTAAATGAATTCTCTACAGTCGTTTTGCTTAAAGGGGAATGAAATCAAGTGGGACTTTCATAATTAAATCTTATTATATAACGCAATAAAAACTACACAAATATGAGTAAAACATATGGCTGAATATTATCATTAAAGGTTGTGTTCCAATGAGGAATGAATAAAAGCCAGCTTTCTACAACTTTACCCATTAAGCGAAAAGCACACTTTTCCATATTATACCGAGCAGAGATTGTGAGTTCTGTGATGTAGTGCAGATATCAGCAAACTTCTCAGTTCTATTATGTATTTTGTGGTTTTATATCTTGATTTTATTCTGTGAACCACCCTGAGACCCACAGGTATAGGGGTGGTATATAAATTCAATCAATCAATCAATCAATCAATCAATCAATCAATCAATCACCTTCCAGAATGTGAATGTTTAAACATCCAATAATAGCTGTTTAGGGATCATTAACTCTGTTGTCTTCTTCTTCTTCTTCTTTTTATAAAAAAAAACTTCTTCTCAATATTTTTTTAAAAAAGAAATTCAAAATATGTATTTTTAAACGTCCACTTTAGAAAATCAAATAATTGGTTTTAACGCCTTTTCTTTTTCAGGTCTCAATGCACTTCTAACAATAGGCCTGGGAAACTTTCAGGAAATCCATGAACTGCAGGAAATAGAGTTTGGTAGAGGATTTGAATATATGGAACCTTTGCTCATCGGAAACCCAGAACTTCCCAGCAGGTTATGGCGAGCGCTTGTAAGTTTCTTCCGGGAAGGAGGAGGGAAAGGGATAGGACACCCTCCTCGGTTCTCAATGGTGCTGATGGTAGCAATGACCGACATCCATTATTTTGCAGGATACTGTCACTGAACGAGAATGCTGCAATGTTTGCTGCAAATGTTTTGGGGAAGATGGAATTCGGGGTGCGCCGGGAACTTCTGGAATAAAGGTAAAATGAGAGAAGAGTGGAGCGTATGAGTGTACCTCAAGTGGCGGTGAAGCGTGGTTTATTTATTTATTAGATGTATAAAGGTAAAGGGACCCCTGACCGTTAGGTCCAGTTGCAGATGACTCTGGGGTTGCGGCGCTCATCTCGCTTTACTGGCTGAGGGAGCCGGCGTATAGCTTCCGGGTCATGTGGTCAGCATGACTAAACTGCTTATGGCGAACCAGAGCAGCGCATGGAAACGCCGTTTACCTTCCCGCCGGAGCGGTACCTATTTATCTACTTGCACTTTGACGTGCTTTCGAACTGCTAGGTGGGCAGGAGCAGGGACCGAGCAACGGGAGCTCACCCCGTCGCGGGGATTTGAACCGCCGACCTTCTGATCGGCAAGCTCTAGGCTCTGTGGTTTAGATCACAGCACCACCCGCGTCCCTAGACCACAACGCCATTTATCAATAGATCTTAGGGTGATTCAGAAGATAACAATTAAAAAATGGCGCCGCCACACTCAATATCGCTTGAAGGAGAACAGCCAGATGCAATACTGATTTCCTTCCTCTGCCAGTCTGTGTGATAGCATCCTAATACAGAGTCAGGAGGCACCAGGATTCTGTCCAACATCTTGGTATAAATAAGTATGAATATATTATGATGATGATGGAATAGGACAGTGGTGGCTAACCTTGACACTCCAGATGTTTTGGAACTACAACTCCCATCATCCCTAGCTAACAGGACCAGTGGTCAGGGATGATGGGAGTTGTAGTCCCAAAACATCTGGAGTGTCAAGGTTAGCCATCACTGGAATAGGATGTCCCAATTTTCATCGGAGAAATGTTGGAGGGTGTGTTATGGATCTCATCAGACTTCCTCTTTCAAGATTTCCTATTGAAGTTAAGACCCATAAAGTGACCTGCAGATGACATTTGGAGTCAATGACTTAAAAGAAATGAAAAGGATATTAAGGTATTACCGTTAGCTCAAAATTCTCCGTGTGGTTTAACAGTCAATCCCTCTTCACAGGGAGTTCTGTGAAGGAACAGGGGCCTCCTAACAACTCTCAGTACCTTTACAGCTCCTAGAATGCTTTGGGAGCATGGCTTTTTAGTTTAATAATAATAATAATAATAATAATAATAATAATAATAATAAATTTATTATTTATACCCCGCCCATCTGGTTGGGTTTCCCCAGCCACTCTGGGTGGCTCCCAGCAGAATATTAATAATAATAATAATAATAATAGTGATAAAATTTCAAACTTTCAGATGTGCTGGAAGTCGCCCAGAGTAGCTGGGGAAACCAAGCCAGATGGGCAGGATATAAATAATAAAACAACAAACAACAACAACAACAACAACAACAACAACAACAACAACAACAAGTGCTTTAAATGTATGGTGAGAATGTGGCATTTACAGGAATGAACTGATTGGAAAAAGTAAGGGAAAAACACGAAACTGATCCAAGTCAGTTTTCTGTGGTTTCTTCACTTACATCCATAAAGTCTGAATGCTTCGGACAAAAATTTATTAAATCTTTCAAACCTCAAGCGTGTAATAAGAATCCAACCTCCAGCTTCTTTGGTCATGAATCTTCTGTCAGTCCATGGATCCCACGATTGTTCGGCTGTCAGTTTTCCTTGTTAACTTTTACCGCTTGAATGACTGAAAGATGATTCACTAATTACTTTTGCAGGGGTCTGTGGCAAACTCTTTGGGCCCCCTGCATTTCAAAGAGATGATTCAAAGAGAGTAAAGAAGGATAGATTGCCACACATGCTGAGTTGAGTTGAAAACATATACCAATTTGATTGTTTAGCAACGTTTAATAAACTTCAAAAAAAGTGGTGTAAAGCAGGCAAATATACCCTTGACTCATACCCTCCAACATTTCTCTGATGATAACAGGGACGTCCTATTCCAGAATAATTTTTTTACTATTTATACCCCGCCCATCTGACTGGGTTGCCCCAACCACTTTGGTAAGCTTCTAACATATACTGTATCACTACCTGAAGAAGTCTCAAAGCAGCTAACATTCTCCTAACTAACAAACACTCTGTGAGGTGAGTGGGGCTGAGAGACTTCAAAGAAGTATGGCTAGCCCAAGGTCACCCAGCAGCTGCATGTGGAGGAGCGGAGACACGAACCCGGTGCACCAGATTACGAGTTTACCGCTTTTAACCACTACACCACACTGGCAGATGGGACTTGATTTGGGTATGGGGGATAGAGTGGAACACCGCCAGGCCTCCTTCTGCCTCATGACATCATGCATACGAAGCAAGCCCCCCCCCAGCCCCCCAAAAAGTTGGGCAGAAACCAACCCCTGTGACCCTGATATTACTTTTCTATTTTTATTTTGTTGTAACCCACTGTGGGATCTTATGGTAAAGGACAGGAAAGAAATCCAAGTATTAAAAAACAGTATTAAAACAGCCCAACTTTGTCAGGTCAAAGGCCCATCTAGGCCAACAACCTGCACTACTGTTAGCAAGAAGGGCTGCCTTACCCTCAACTGTCCCAGAGAGCCATTGCTGAAGGAAGAAGAAGAAGAGTTTGGATTTGATATCCCGCTTTAACACTAAAGCGGCTCACATTCTCCTTTCCCTTCCTCCCCCACAACAAACACTCTGTGAGGTGAGTGGGGCTGAGAGACTTCAAAGAAGTGTGACTAGCCCAAGGTCACCCAGCAGCTGCATGTGGAGGAGCGGAGACGCGAACCTGGTGCACCAGATTACGAGCCTACCGCTCTTAACCACTACACCACACTGGCAAAGAAGCTCTGTAATTTGCAATAAGCAGCATTTTTGAATTAAATGTGACTCCCTCTCTCCGAACTGTTTTTCAGGGAAGTGAGGGCTATCGAGGGCACCCTGGTCATCCGGGTGAGGAAGGAGGACCGGTAAGTAAACATAGTTCTGTGGGACAGAAGCAATGCCCTGCTCACTGACATGAGAGCGGCCTGGTTCTGTTCCTGGGAATCTACATTAAGTACGACTTTTAAAAGCATTCCGAACGCAGAAGATTTATTTATTTATTTATTCATCAGCCCATATAAAAAATCACAGCCATATAAAAAATCCTGCTGTCTCGAGAGAATGGGACCTCCAGGCTAGCTTTCTCATACACACAAATAATAATCTCAGTTCTCATAGTCCTGCTCGACTTGAGGGCAAAATGAGACCAGCCATGCCTAAGAGGAGAAAAGAGGAGGGTGGCAGTAGAGGTAAAAAGGCAAAGGTAAAGGACCCCTGGATGGTTAAGTCCACTCAAAGGCGACTATAGGGTTGCGGCGCTCACCTCACTTTTCAGACCGAGGGAGCTGGCGTTGGTTCGCAGACAGCTTTCCGGGTCATGTGGCCAGCAGGACTAAACTGCTTCTGGTGCAACAGGACACCGTGACGAAAAACAGAGTGCACGGAAATGCCATTTACCTTCCCGCCACAGCGGTACCTATTTATCTACTTGCGCTGGTGTGCTTTGGAACTGCTAGGTTGGAAGAAGTCCTAAACCAGTGGTGTCCAAACTTTTTTCAAAGAGGGCTCAATTTGATGAAGTGAAGGGCAGTGAGAGCCGGCAAAAGGGCCAACAAAAGTTGTTCAGCTTTTTTTAGGAAATAAGTTGCCACAGGGGCTGGATTAAACTGACCGGTGGGCCAGATTAGGCCCCCGAAACGGACTTTGGACATGCCTGCCCTAAACAGTCCATTGAGAGCTGTGTGCTCAGTGGCATTAGAATGATGATTGGCAATTGTGGGTGGAAGAAGCTGCTGCTTCTCCTCCTCCTCCTATATTACTGCTACTACTACTACTACTACTACTATTTAGGGTCGAAGGAGAAATTTGATTCAGTACACATTTAAAGCTGAACATGTCAAATTCACACTTTCCGAAACAATATATGAGCTGAAACCCAGCTATCCTTTGAAATGAATACGTTTCTGAATTTTGCAATGCAGTTCTCCGATCTTTACAGAAATTCATACGACCATGCATGAAGGTTAATGTGCTGAAAATAATGTGCGTAAATGTGTTACATTAGGAAACTTGGTTGCTGAAATGTGCCCATTGGTCACAACTGCATATAAAAATGTGTTTTACAAGATAGATTCCGTGGGGATTTCCCTCCCCCCCCAAAAATTATGAAATATGTGAAGAATTGCACTTACCATTGGAAAAATGAGAAACAGAATACAGAATTTGACAGGTCCTTCCATCTCTATTATTATTATTATTAGTAGTAGTAGTAGCAGTGAAACAAGGATCTACATCAAAATGTTGCAGAGTGAAGTTTGAATGTTCAAGGGGCCAGACCACCAGCCCTTCCCTTCCCTTGAAACTCAATTCCATAGCTACTACCCTCTGGTTTTTCCATTTGCCCCACACTTCTCAGCTGCTGGGCAGTATCCACTAAGCAGCATACACGTTCCTCTGGACTGCTTTGCTTATACAAGGTGTGACCAGTGGCGAAGCTGCATGCTCTGGCACCGGGGTGGAGAGCAGGTGGGGACGTGGTATGTGTCCTGGGGGGCGTGGCGCCCGGCGTGGTGGGGGGTGCATGGCATATGTCCGGGGGGCGGCCACGATGGTACCCCCTCCCCGATGATGCCGGGGCAGTGCGCTCCCCCGCTCCCCATTCCTATGCCAGTGAGTGTGGCTGGAAAGTTTGGTGAATGGTCACAGAAATTGGACAGTGTGAAATATCCAAACATACAATCAGCACCGGAAAACCACGAAATGCTCACAATTGTGTATGGAGATGAAGCTGTAACTCAAAAGTTTAAGCGTTTCTGTGAAGGGCGGTAAACCATTGAAGATGACCCTCCACACACAGAGAATCGGTTCAGTATTGAGAGAGAGAGAGCGAGAGAGAGCAAACGGTTTGTGTTATGTTAAGACCTCACGCTGTGACACGATGGCTTTTAATTTATTATTGTTAAGGCTGACATCCCCATACTCAGTAAAAGCCGGCCACAGCTATGTGGCCGGCGGGCGGTTCAGCAGATATCAGACACACTGGTCAAAGGTCCCCCAGAAACAAAGGCTGTCACCCTTATGCAGTGGTTCATGTAGAAAGTGTGGCTTTTACCAATCTCTCTTTCTTCATTAGGGAGATCGGGGTCTAATGGGTATCACTGGCAAACGAGGAGAAAGAGGCTGTGCTGGTGCAAGAGGCCTAAAGGCAAGTGAATGGTCTTGAAGTATATTTTTCCTCAGATCACAATTTATTTCATTTTCTTTTGTTCCTCCATGTCTTGCTGTGCATTTTTGTGCGGTTCCAGCATACATCTTTGAGGATTTGGGCCTCACATTCCTCCCCTTGAGGAATGCAGAATATGTGCCTTTCCACCTCTAAAGCCATTCATTTATCTGGATGAATCTATTTCCATGGATAAATCCCTTAGACCTGGGAATCCAATGTGGTACCCTCCCAACGCTCATCAGCCCCAGTTGTCATGGCCACTGGTCAGGGATGTTGAGGGTAGGAGTCCAGCAGCATCTGCAGGGTACCACATTGATGACCCCTGTTCCACTAAAACCAATGAGCAAACTAAACTGATAGTGAGTCTCGGTGAATGGGTGCAAATTCATTCTAAAAGTTCTGTCTAGTATAGCTATTTACCTCTTGACTGAGGCATGAGTTGTTAGAAAAGATTTTTCATGGAAATTCTACTCAATATTGATCCAGAGTAGATTCCAATGTATAGTTAGCATAGTAGCAACTTAAACACATTGCCAGATTAAAAAAAAAATAGTCCAGAGGCAATTAATATTTCATTCAGCAGAGCTCTACTGCTACTGAAGGCAAATGAGCATAATGCTCACAAATCCAATACATCCAGGATTGGCACTGTCCATAAGAAATCCAGTTGCGGCACACTTAACTTAAACTTAAAAAAAGGTAAAGGTACCTGTCAGATTCTCTTATCTGTTGTTCAATAGTAAGACAAAGCCATCTTGTCTTTAAGTCTCTTTATTTTATGCAAAGCTATTTACAGTTCAGAGTTCAGTTTATCATGTCTGCTCAGTCACTAGCAGAATCCGGAAGTGCCCCCCTTCTGTTTTGGCGCCAACACCAAAGCCTCGGCATTCTGAATTGCCGCCTTCTCCTCCTACATGAGATATGCGCCGGAACGGACACCTCCCCCTCTGAGCCAGTCTGCTGGGTGGTGCCAGGTCTCTCAGCAACTCCCTGCACACCTGGCACTCCCTGGCTCCCAGCCGCTAACTGCTCCTCCCCCTAAGGGGGGCTGCCAGATTCACTCGAAGATGAATCTGTCGTTAACACAAGCTGCGGGTCCCTGTATGCACTCAGAGCTGGACTGGCAGGGGTGGGCAGATCTCTGACAGTACCCCTCACCGTTAGGTCCAGTCGCAGATGACTCTGGGGTTGTGGCGCTCATCTTTCTTTATTGGCCAAGGGAGCTGGAGTACAGCTTCCGGGTCATGTGGCCAGCATGACTAAGCTGCTTCTGGCGAACCAGAGCAGCGCACGGAAATGCCGTTTACCTTCCTACCACAGCAGTACCTATTTATCTGCTTGCACTTTGACGTGCTTTTGAACTGCTAGGTTGGCAAGAGCAGGGACCGAGCAATGGGAGCTCACCCCGTTGTGGGGATTTGAACCGCCGACCTTCTGATCGGCAAGCCCTAGGCTCTGTGGGTTAGACCACAGCGCCACCCGCGCCCCAACTTAAACTTACAATAACTTATAAGAAGTCTAAAACTTAACAATAAGCATACTATGTACAGAACACCACACCAGAAGGAGGAGAGATAGAAAGAGAAAGTGAAGCCCAGGGTATGCACACCTCAGAAGTCTGGTACGAAAGTAAACAGGGTTCCTGAATCTGTGTTGGGAAGTGATGCATTGTCTTCCCTTTCGGTTCTGCTGGAAAATGATGGCTGGACAAAACATTGCCAGGATGCACATTTGGAGCAAATTAATGTTAGGGACGCACTTGGTTCTTGCACCACAAACATCAGTACAGTAGCATACAATTTGCTGGTTCATCTCATGAATCTTGTTTTTGAATATTCTGGTTTCTAGTATTATTCGGGGGGGGGGGTTGAAACAACTTTATACTTGAATTCTGCCGAGAATTTATGCGTTCTTTCTGGTAGCTCACTTGCAGCGTGTCTCTTTTGCATTTTAGGGACCAAGAGGATACCGAGGAAATAAGGTATGTATGCTTTTAAAATAGGGAAACGAAGACTTCTCTTCAGATAATGCTCACCGGTGTTTCACTTTGGCCTCTTTCCCATAAGTACAGTGGTACCTTGGGTTACAGACGCTTCAAGTTACAGACTCCGCTAACCCAGAAATATTACCTCGGGTTGCAAACTTTACCTCAGGATGAGAACAGAAATTGCGCGGTGGCGGCGTGAGGCCCCATTAGCTAAAGTGGTACCTTTAAAGGTTAAGAACAGCTTCAGGTTAAGAACGGACCTCCAGAACGAATTATGTTCTTAACCCGAGGTACCACTGTACTTACAAAAGCCTCACATGAGAAATGGGGTTTTGTATAATGGAGGATCTCCTCCTGAGAACTGAGGAAGCCTCAGCTGTTTTTGGAGAAGGGAGAAGGGAGCGGCAGGGCTGCCTCTGACCATAAACGTACAAGGTGCCTTAGGCCAGTTTTGCTCATGCCTATGTTTCCTATAATGTCTTCAGAGCGAAACAGCACAGTTTGACTTCCTGGAGTGACTCCAGAGCTCTGCAACATCTTCTGTCCTATTGCTCTGAAGACCTTCTAGGAAGTGTAGTAATTGATAGAGGGAACATGCTGGGCCTAGAGGGGCTGTAATGTGTTTGTAGTAAGAGGTGAATGGAGCAGCCAAGAGAGGCAGCAGGGCAGAGATCTGAGCATCCTAATACCTGGTGGCACACCTTGTTTGGGGATATGGCTTGAATAATAAAAAAGATAGATGTGAGCTCTAGATGTTTTAGACTCCTACTTCCATGAGCCCCAGATAGTATGACCACCCCAAGAGTCAAGGATGATGTACGTCGTAGTGCAAAATATCTGGAGGGTACCAGGTTGGGGAAGGTTGTTAGATACTATTAAATACTGTTTGCAGTCAGTTTTACAGGCGGCCTGAGATAGCTTTGGGAACACTTTACCAAATATGCAATGGGTACATTGTATAACCACCTATGGATTGCTCTCTTTGTTTTATATATTTTATTTTTGCATTTATTAAATCCTCATCTGAGGAGTGCAAGGCAGTTTACAGTGTAAAAACACAAATGCGCATAACAATAACAAATGAAACAATAACCCCCTACTGTTTATTGCAGCAGAAATGTCCCAGAAATTTTATTTACAGGGGTAAATAATGGTTTTCAAATTGTTTCAACAGGGTGAAAATGGTGACAGCGGACTTGATGGGATTGATGGACAAGAGGTAACATTTGACAGACCATTTGATGGTGGATTCTTTTGGGGGGGGGGTTATAGTCTGCTTTCCTGGATGGTTCAAAGAAGTGTACCGCTTTTAAAAGGACTGCAAAAGTCAAACAATCATCAAGTTACAAATCAATAATACTGAAATCTTGTGGATGTTTCAAAATGGTTTAAAGAGGACAGCAGACCCATAAACATTCCCCAGATTTCTTCATAAACAGGCTTGTCTTTGCAGGGCTTTTAAAAAAAGGAATTTCTACTGCGGGACAGGGGAACAAACTCCAAAGGGCACTTTAACATCATGTGAAAGGGTATTTAGATAATTATGCACACATTTGTTTAAATAAATGTCAGGAAACATGTATTTTAATAGTAAACAACTGCAGTTTCAAGAAAGCTGGCATTTGAAATTTAACCACAAATGTCCAAAACTGCAAAAGATTCCTCCTCACATACTTCAAAATCTCACTCTGGAACAGGCTAATGATGTCTCCTTCCTCTGAAAGGAAGTTGACAACAGCAGGCTGGGGATTATAATAGGTTGTATCAAACCCACCCAGACTTATTTTTAGCCACCCATTAACTCTGTGTTGCCATACTTGTCCGTGCTTCGTCCAGTAGAAGATTTTTGCACCGTGCCAGAAGTGATAGGCAACAGCTGGCAAAGAGGCACAGACACAGAAAAACCTAATTCACTCCAGTGTGGGAGATGGGGCAATTCAGAAAATTACTTGCTGCCATTCACACACTTCAACCGCAAATGCACCATTACCCCCTGGAAAGACTCTGGTACACAATCCTTGTCAATTTAAGGTATTTTGCTAGAGCTTGCTGAAATCCGTTCTGTATGTCTGTCAACATTTGGCATTATGCACCTCACCTGAACAATTTCTGTGTAGCTTAATCAGCAAGTGTACCCTGAATTCCAGATTTCCTTGAAGTATCAAGTCTGATTAAGCCACAGGTTATAGGGTTTGCTTATAACAGGACAGCAAATCCTAAATGACAGTCTAAATCTGAACAGTTGCTAAATCTACATTTTGATTCCCCCAAATGCAAACCGGAACCAAGCGGAATTAAAAGTGTGCTTGGTGGGGGATTTTGATCACTTGGTGGTGGTATTCATGGCTTGGGGAGGAATCATAGAGTTGGAAGGGACCACAAGGATCATCTAGTCCAACCCCCTGCAATGCAGGAATCTTTCTTCAACCACAGGGCTCGAACCCATGACCCTAAGAGTCTCGTGCTGTGCGATCCCAGGAGCTTCCCTTTTGCTTTATATGGTTAAATGGCTTTACATGTCTTCTAAAATTCTGGAGACTCTGCCTGAGATTTCTATGACAAGCATATTGCACTAGGTTACTGTCAGGGTTGCACCAGATGAGCAGGAGTGGTGGCAAGCTCCCCTAGACGAAGTGGCAACCATGGAAGAGTCCGGAGAAATGGAGGGATTCTTACCTGAAGAAGACTGGTGGCGACACTCCTCAGAAGAGGAAGAAGCAGATGGGGAAGAGGGAAGGCCAGAACAGGAGCAGGAAGAAGTTGAGCCAGAATCAGGCCCTTGTGAGGAGAGGAGCCAGCGGGCCCCCTCCCCTCCCAGCTATAGAGCTGAGAAACGGAGGGAGCAATTGGAGGCAGTTGCAGCTCATAAACGGCGTGGTGACGAGCTGGCTGCTTAAGGAAGGCCGGCTGCTTCCCTCGCCAGCACCTGCAACTGCTGTGCTGAAGCGCGTGGTTGTGCCTACTCATCCTGCTCCTGATCCCGTGTACCTGACTTCGGCTGATTCCTGACGCAAACTGCTCCTGACTTCGGCTTCTCTCGACCCTGGTACTGACACCTGGCATCGGCTGGATCCTGAAGCGGACTGCTCCTGACTTTGGCTTCTCTTGACCCTGGTACTGATACCTGACTTTGGCTGTTCCTGACTCGGTCCGTTAAACCTAGGCTCTGTCTGCATCCGGCGGCTGGCTTCGGCACGCCATCCTGTTGGCACCATAACAATTACTGAGTTGTACTTCTTTTTCTTCTGGGGTTCTAGGGAGAACGAGGAATTCCTGGATCACATGGACAAAAGGGCAGCTCAGGACGAAGGGTAAAGATAATTATATATTTTAACTGTCCGTTGGCAAAGGGCACTAGGGATGTTCAAACTTCTTTACGTTCAACGAAGGTATGATCTGTGTACCAGTGTACTCAGATAGTTGAGCTGCATGCTTGCTTGTACATTTATTCACATGTAACACCCAACAAATGTACAGTCCATGTACCTGTGCACACAATTGTTGAGCTGCACAAATAAATGAGTGTACATCCTTTCACACAAACACTTGTAGATGTGTAGAGATAACTTGCACCTGTGTGTACGGTTGCCTTGCATATAAGGCAGAGCCTCTGAACTGTTGGAAATGTCTCTGAACTGTCTAATGACTGAGGCCCTATTTGTACTATACCATAAACTCCAACAGTTCTCTGATGAAAATAGGGACTTCCTGTTCTATCACCAACATCATCATTTTACTATTTATACCCCACCACTTGACTGGGTTGCCCCAATCACTCTGGGTTGCTTCCAAGTTGTATAAAAACATAATACAACATTAAACATTTTTTTTAAAAAAACTTTCCTATACAGGGCTACCTTCAGATGGCTCAGGGATTGGATAACTCCATACCCTTCGACATTTCTCCGTCGAAAATAGGGACTTCCTAAGTAAAAGTTGGACATTCTGGGATTAAATCAGAAACTAGGACAGCTTCTTTAAATCTGAATCTGTTTCTGGAAAATAGGGACACTTGGAGGGTCTGCTATACGTTCAAAGCACTATCATATGCTTTAAACAGTTATGACTCCCCTCAAAGAATCCCGGAAAATGTAGACTTCTTAGGACACACCTATTTCCTTTACCAAGCTGCAGGTTCAAGAATTACCTGGGAAGAGGGTTTGACTGTTAAGCCATTCTAAGAACTGTAACTCTGCAAGGGCAGTAGGGGTCACTAACAACTGTTAGCACCCTAAACAAATGAGTTCCAGGATTCTTTGGTGGAAGCCATTACCCTTACAGTGTTATCGTACTGCTTTAAGCATCTACTGCAAATAGGACCTAAGTTTGGAATATATATATCCAATTCACAGGAAATGGAACTGATGTTAGTCAGCATTTCTTCTGCCCCATCCAGTAGAAAGATAAATGTACTTAAACCCACTGCAGTTAGTGAGCATAAGACTGCTTAACTCAGAGTCCCTCATCATTCTGAAATAAGGCCTGAGGAGGTAAAGATTGCATTTGATAAGGTGAGGTGGCACATAACATTTTAACTGCTGGTTGTCTTTTTTTTGTCCCTGGCTGAAGGGTAGAAAAGGCCCCAGAGGAGAGCCTGGTGAGCATGGGGAGCTTGGTGTAAGAGGAGACAATGTGAGTAATGATGGCTGCTGTTATTTTTTTAATCAAAAATCTGATTTATACCCCACCTTTCTCACAGAACTGACTGCTTCCAGTTCTGGCCTTTGCAGCTCTTGACAGCCCTTCCCTCACCCCAAATTTTGTTGTGACTGGACTCATAAAAACGTAAGAAGGGGTCTGCTGGATCAGGTCAAAAGGCCTATCAAGTCCAGCATCCGATACTCATAGTGGCCAACCAGAGGCCTGTGGGAAGCCTGCAAGAATGTCCTGAGTGCAACAACTGTCTCCCCATTTGTGGAGGGAAAACACAGCCATTGTGGGTCCCAAGACACAGCTCTCTCTCATATGGCTGGCCTGTGCTTTGAAAAGACCCATTTCAACTTTTTAGAAGAAGGTGGACACAACCTGCTGTTCTACTATTGGCACAGAACACAAATGCATATCTAAAAGGGATATGACACAGACGTTACTTTAGATTTAAAATGTTTTTCAACCTCTCTGACCTCTTCGTCTTTTGAAACTGTATCTCCAATCATCAAGTCATCCTCTCAAATTGCCAGCTTGAGTTCATCGCCAGATGACTCCTTTCATTTCTTCAGGGAAATAATTTGATCTTTTTGATTGCAGGCCTATATTTCAACTTAAAATGAATGTTGATGTCGGTCACCCATTTTTTCAGCTATGCTAGCATAGCAGAGGTCACTGGAAACACTTAAGTGTGTTTTTGTTTGTTTCAGGGGGTTCCTGGAATTGACAACAATGCCTTTGGTTCAGCTGGTGCAAAAGGAATCGCGGGACGGCAGGTATCCAAACATCTAGAAATCGTGAACAACAAACTAATGTGTACATTTAGAAATATCTGAAAAGAGAAGTCATCATTTTTACAAGATTGAATGTTGATAGCTTCTTTCATTGAAACAGGGATTGATTTATTAATTCACTAATATTTATTAATATTTATCTTGGGGGCGAAAACCCCACCAAAGTCTTGCCAGCTTGGATCCAGTTGACCTATTTTGCAACCTTAATCCTGATTACTGAAGAGGGAAGAGACACATGAACACTGTGGATTTTGGCAAATCATCGGGGCACAATGAAGACAAATGGAAGAAGATGCCTCCGACAATGTGCTTAGTTTGGAACTAGACTAGTCTCTATTGTTCTGTTCCATCAAAGTAGATACGATTTATATACTTTGATTCAATTGGCTACGGTGAAACTGCTTACAAAGCAATGCTGTACCACAACTATTCGGATGAGTATGTTTGCCTTGAATTACATGTCAGTGTTCATCACACATGTCTGATGCTGGAGTATGTCAAAGGCACAAATGTAATTTAGTAATCTCACTGTGTTCTGCAGGGGGACCCAGGAACCGATGGCGTGCAAGGAGAGCCAGGCGAGAAGGGTGCAAATGTAAGAGCAGCTGTAATAGAGAATATGTACCAAATGCATAAAGGAAATGTTATGAGTCAGTTTCCAGGGGTCAAACTCTCCCTTTCTTCCTATGTAACTACTTCAAAAAAAAACAAAAAAAAACCCAGAACAGAACCCCCTAAGATTATGTTGCAATCCTGTACACTGTTTTCTACAAGTAAGCTGTCAGGTGTAGAGAGTCTGACTTCACAGACAAGAATTAACGAGCAGTTTATATTTTATAGTCCTTTTTATTCAATCATCTGGTTGCAAGCAAAAATCCTCATATCTCCACAAGGAGAGATAGGACCCACAAGCTACTCTAACTCCTCCCCCTTCCGTCTCCCGCAACATCCTGGGCGCCAACGGGAAGTTCCTCCTCTCTGCATTCTTTGTTCTCTAATATGGACGGACCTCCTAGTTCTTGGGGAGGGAGGGCCCCCCACACTCTCTAATGACGTCTCTGCTGGCTGTTCCCTCCCTTCTGCTTCTCTGTCCATTATCTCGTAGCTAGGTAACTCCTGTCTAAGCTGCTCAGTGTTTGTGTCTCCCTCTGCTTCTGAAACCGCTGGAATCTCCCCGCACTCCTCTTCAAAGAGGAGTTGATCTGCCTGAGAATGCATTTCCCAAGGGCTTCCGGTCTGGCGCGCTCTCCGGATGGCTGCGATCTGCTTCGCTCCGAAGCAGACCGGCTGTTTCGGGGGTGGAGGTCCCGTCACGGCGAAGACGGACCTCCGAAAAAACTTCAGACGCGGTGTCTGAAGACGAGGATCCCGGCGGCGCTCGAACGGACTCCCTAGCCCCCCAGGAACGCATTCCTGGGAGCGGTGGAGGTTGAAGTCCGGAGCGCATCGGGGGAAGCTGCTTTCCCGAAGCAGCGAAGCCGCTAATTGCCGTCTGGAGAGGAGCGCCAGATTTCTCCACTAAATTAAAGATCTGACTCGGAAATGTGAGTACCGTAAGAATTTGGACTTAATTGGAGTTGCATTGGGACGAAAAATACGGAGGTCCGTCCCTTGCTAGTGTGGCATTTAATCAGGAACATTGTTACCGATGCGACAGCAATGAAATTGGAAATTTAACTATGTAACAGACAGCCCTTCTGACACCCCTGATCGTGGGGGTAACCAGCTGATAAATTGGAAATAAAGAGGATTTGAATCGGAACTGTTTGACTTTGATTTTGAATTCGGATTTTGAATTTGGACTTTGATCTGTTGAACTTGGACTTTGAATCTGGATTTTGAACTTGGATTTTGAAATGTAAGACTTGGACTTTGAACTTGGATTTGAAACTTGGAAGAGGTTCCGTGTTTATTGCTGCAAAGCTGTGTTCTTCAACATGGCGGATGATTTGTGTACTGGCGGCTGGAGGAAGGTCCTTGAAAAAATATGGGAATTCAGGATGGAACTCCGAGCCGAGACAGAGAGGATAAGAGGAACAGTAAACAAGATTGATGTTAAGCCAGCTGCACCAAAGAAGGAAGGGGGAGCAATCCCCCTCAAGGTCAAAGACAAACCCCGTCGCAAGAAAAACATTTCTCGGCGTAAGAAACTTAGACTGGAGAAAGGAAAGCAGAGAAAGGTCCCAACAAAGAAGAATTTTTCTACAAGAAAGGAGAAGGAACAGCGGAGAAGACAAGAGGAAGAAAAGGTTCAAGTGCAAGCAAGCACTTGGACATGGACATTAGAAAAACGAGGGGAGGGGTGAGAGGTGCAGAATGGTAGTTTGGGGACAGATTATGCATATGGATTTTTGACATAAATTTTGGACATGGCTTATGTTATGATTAAGTTAAGAACATTCAAAGCTGGGAGCCTGAAGATTAAGGGGAATCAGAGGGAAAACTTATAGATGATTTAAAGGATTTACGCTGAGGTTTGAAATTTAATATGATTTAATAGTTATGTGAAAAAGATGTGATATTGTGAATTATGAGCCTGAAAAGGAAATATGTTTTTGAAATATGAGGCCAACGGGCAGGTACGGAGGAAGTCATTGGAAATATGTTATTAAAATAAGATTGGACTACCCCGGAATAGGGTTAGACCATAGCAAGATGAGGCATTGATTAAGGTCAGGGAAAATAAGATTGGGTATTCCTCTGTGAGAGGGGGGGTAAGATTATAGCCCTCCATGGTGAGAGGTGGGGGGCAATGAAACCTGACCGAAATGTAATGAGATGTGCTTATAAAATTGTAAAATTAATAAAAATTATTTAAAAAAAAAAAAAAAAAGAGAATGCATTTCCCAATCCTCTGATTCAGACCATTCTCTGACATACAGTAAGCCCCATTGAATTACTTTTGAATCAATTACACATGGGCTTGTGCTGTAAGCCATAGGTAAGGTAAAGGGACCCCTGACCATTAGGTCCAGTCGTGTCCGACTCTAGGGTTGCGGCGCTCATCTCGCTTTATTGGCCGAGGGAGCCGGCGTACAGCTTCCAGGTCATGTGGCCAGCATGACAAAGCCGCTTCTGGCGAACCAGAGCAGTGCACGGAAACGCCGTTTACCTTCCCGCCGGAGCGGTTCCTATTTATCTACTTGCACTTTGACGTGCTTTCGAACTGCTAGGTGGGCAGGAGCTGGGACCGAGCAACGGGAGCTCACCCCGTCGCAGGGATTTGAACTGCCGACCTTCTGATCAGCAAGCCCTAGGCTCTGTGGTTTAACCCACAGCGCCACCTGGGTCCCCCTAAGGTAATTGGGCCCAAATGCTACCCAGCATTGGTAGGATGAGTTTATCAGAAAGGTGCCAACTCGTGGCCTACTGCAACCTGAGGCCTTTCACTGCTCATCTTAGACACTTTAGGAAATGGTTCTCTTTCATCTGCTGGTGACTTTTTGTTCCCCTATAAACTAACTTAGCTTCACTGCCAACTGGCTAGCCGGTTTTAACTCCTGGTGGTTTAAAATGCAGGGCTGATCGACAAAACACCTCTAAGTAAGCAGAGGTAGTGATCGTCCCATTGCGTGGCTAGGCGGAGTCCCCCCGAACCCCAGGCAGCCCCTGAGGGAAATAACGACACGTGACGACGTTCTATGGGATTAAATTGGCCACAACTTTATTAATATTCAGATGTAGGGAGACCTTGGCTCAGGCATTGGGCGTTTATCCTTCCCAGCCCCCCAGCCGGGGTTCTGGGTACTTTTCAGGGTTATCCAGCCTGTGTGAGGGGTGGGCTAGCTCTGGAGAACATATGTTCAAGCAGATAGCCTGCCCCCCTGTTCGCCATCGCTGGAGGGGGAGGGCAATGACGACCTCTGGGCGTATGGTCAATGCCTCCCCCTAAGACCCCTTTAACGGGAACCCTGGTATCGCCGCCGCAATGGGGGCGGGGGTCACCGCCCCTCGCCCCCTCCCATTTATGTAGATGACTAAAGGATTCCGCCCAAGGCCTGCAACCGCCAAAGTTGTGACGAATTGCTACGGGAAAGGTGAAACCTGCCAATGCAGGGAAAGTCCTTTCCGGCCCTTTAACAGCGACCTTGTCATAGCAGCGTCTGCGTGCCTGTGTGGCTGTGGAAATAAAAGATTAATCTGCATAACATGCATTAGTTGAGGGAGTGGAGGGTGGGGAAGCTCTGGATCCTACGGCCGCTTCCCAGGTAGTGACTGATTCCTGAAGGTGTGTTCCCTCCCTCTACCTGGCCAATCCCCCTGGCGACACCTCCCCAGCCGGGATTGGGCGGCTGCTGGCATAGGTGGAGTCCACAGGTATCCAACCTGGGAAGGCGGTGCCAGACCCAACTGCCAGGAGCTGCCTGTGATCCCAGAGGGCTGCTCGCAGCCACGCAAAATGCGCACCCCTTTTATTGTGGGGAACGGTCATTGCGGAAGCTGGAGCAGCTGACTAGCCCCTTCATTGACTTGGAAGGGTCTGATGTAAGATGAATATGTCCCATAGGTAATATTCTACAGTTAGGGTGGCCATGCTTTACAGAGAACAGTCCTCCACTTGAAGGAGTCCCCTATTTGAAGGGCTGCCTGGTCCAAATCTGGTTTAAAGAACCATAATGAGGGAGAGCAGGAGCTACCCATCAGCAGCACCCGGACAGCAGATTGGCCACCCACGCTTGTCACCTACTTGCAGTCTACCCCGTTAAAGAAGTACAGTGCATCTCACAGTTTAAATAATAGTAACTGGGTCATATCCAGTGCTGCTGTTCTGTTAGTGCATCAGATGTCTGCTTGTGCAACAGAATTTCCCCATCTCTCCTCTGCAACCTGCTCTTGGGCACCCTCAAAATCTTCTCCAGGGAGCTGGAAGACCCTCTGGAGCAGATTTTGCTGGGTATGCAGGGCGAGGAGAGGAAAGGGAAGTCCTTCTGCATGAGTGATACTCTGTGCTTGCAAAGATGAATACATAGCTATACATATAACTTGGTATTTGCAAATTGTAATGGAAATGTATGTCATTTATTGCCCTCTTTTTTGGTGGTGGTGGGGAAATGCATTTCTTATTTTTGGATGATGTATAAGTGGACATATTATCTAAAGTGCTATTCTTTAAAACTTGTTTTAAAAGCTGTTTCCTCCCCTTTCTTTTAGGGTCCCAATGGCCGCAGAGGTCGTCCTGGCTTAGAGGTCAGTAGCCACTGCACTCACATAATGCTGAATGTATTATTATTAGCTTTTGCCCCTTATTCCTGGAACCGATGCTGGAACTGGCATTGCCATTCTGAGTAGTAATGACTTGTGTTCCGTTCCTGTTCTGAAGCTGGAACTTCCTTGACTTGCGGAGCTAGAAATCGAAAGGGGAACTGTGCCTTTCATGGAAACAAGGGCATTGTTTGTTCTTGATAATCCAGGGGCCCAACTGATCAGTGGAAATTGATCAGGAAGACTGGAAGGCCCACAGTTTGAAACATGCAGCAGTTTGAAAACCGCTGTTTCAAGATCTGAGTTTGTGGTTAATTCTTAATCCTGGCTTAGGCTTCATGGCATTTCTCAAATCCTCATCTAAGCTTGTGCATTTTGTTTTTAAATGTAGAGGTGTTCAAAATATCTCCCTCTCTATATATAGCAAATGCGTGGAGGGGGTAGCAAGAGGAGTGTCCGCTAGCAAACCTCTGATGGCCGCATGTCTTCTGATGCTGCTCCCCAACGTCTGTGTGCTGAGTAGAACATCACAGGGAGGGGGCATGCTATGCGAATAAAGCTGAACCAGGATAGCCAACATTCGCCAGCATTTGGTTCACTGTGCGGATGTCAAGGATGGGTCTGGGAAGTGTGTGGGTATTGGGGTGCTCCTGCTGCCCCCTCTGTGCATTGGCTATAGATGCCAGCGGCTCTTGCAAACTGGGGCGTAGCGTGGGAGGGTGCCAGGGGTGCTGTGGCCCAGGGTGCACGAATCAGGCGACCCCAACATGGCCTGGCCCGGTCCTACTCTCCACTCATCAAGGGCTGCGTTGACTGGCCAGGCTCTCCCCTGCATGGGCAGTTCAGTTCAGTTCTTTATTTGACCGTCAGTCAGAAAAGATACATTTCCATACAAAATTAAAGCTTCTAAAACGTCTAAAAGAACTTTGGAGTAAAACATAGCCAACAATAAAATGAAGCTATACAGATAAACCCATGTCGATGCTGTCAATTTTAATCTTGCGACGCTTAAGAGCTAGAAAAAGAAATTTGGCCACCAGGGAGGCTGTTTTTCCAGTAACATTATTCAACAAATATAGAACCTGTCTTTCTCTGGATAGAGAGCTAAGTTGATACAGGAGTGGAGCTATAAGATTTTGCCTGAGATCTGCATAGAAAGGGCAGGTCAGGAGAATATGTTCGGTGGACTCTACCACTCCCAGGGCACAATGACAAGTTCTCTGAGCATATGGGACTCCCCTGAACCTTCCTCACAATACCGCAGATTCAAGGACATTTAAACTGCATGGGCAGGAAGGCAGCTCAATGCAGCTCTGTTTTGCTCTGGTAGGAGTAGGGTCACTCCAGCGGTGTTGCCGGTGAGTCTTGGGGTGGTGCTCCCCCACCCAGCGCAATTGTGCCCGCCCCGGGTGTCAGCAACTGATGCTACGCCACTGCTTGCAAACAAGCCATGAAGCTGGATGGGTGGCCTTGAGCCACTCACTACATTTCAGCATAAGTTACTTGGCAGGGCTATTATAAGGTAAAGGGACCCCTGACCATTAGGTCCAGTCGCGGATGACTCTGGGGTTGCGGCGCTCATCTCGCTTTATTGGCCGAGGAAGCCAGCGTACAGCTTCCAGGTCATGTGGCCAGCATGACTAAGCCGCTTCTGGCAAACCAGAGCAGCGTACGGAAATGCCGTTTACCTTCTCGCTTGAGCGGTACCTATTTATCTACTTGCACTTTGACGTGCTTTCGAACTGCTAGGTTGGCAGGAGCAGGGACCGAGCAACAGGAGCTCACCCCGTCACGGGGATTCGAACCGCCAACCTTCTGATCGACAAGCCCTAGGCTCAGTGGTTTAACCCACAGCACCACCCGCGTCCCCCATGGCTATTATAAGCCCCCCCCCCGATATCCTTGGGCTGAATGAAGTGGAATAAATCACAATTTGAAGCTTTTGTTTTCTTCCAAAGGCAGCCTGTCACTGACTAGCAGTTCCTCAGGAATTTTGCCCAGTCTGCCTACGTGGATCAGCATGCAGTTATCATTCAGCCTTTGCATTTCTTTAGCTTTTGTGATACGTTTCTTGATTCAAATGCACCAAAATACATATAAGACTGTGCATTTTAGAGAAGCATCTATATGCCAGAAAGAGTATTTCAGGGTAAAATCCCCTAAAATGCTTTTGCAGAACGATGTGGAAACGGGATGTAAAAGACGAATGAATGTAGGTGACATTGACATAAATAAAACAAATCCCTCTTTTCCTAAGCTCTATTGCTTTTAAGCCATGCTTACAGGTTTCCCGGGCCTTTTGGCTGTTCCCTGTAGGAAATGGAATGCTAGACTGAATAATCATTTGGTCCACTCCATCCAGACTCATCTTATGTTCTTCATTTTCACAGTGGGAAAACCGCTTTTCTGTCCAATGTTGAGCATTACTCAGCAATGCAACATCTTAGCTTTCTTTCTTTCCATACAAACTCCACGCCGGTTAATGATTGCCTTAGGTGTCAATAAACATTTTCTTGGATTACAGCTCCTCCTGGTAATTTTTCTTTTGTCACCAAACAAAAGCTTTGAAAACAGCCCCATCAGTTTTGCTCCAGGGATTCAGGCAAAAAGCACCAGTTGAACTACCTGATGTTTTGAAAGCGTGGTAATTATGGGTCTGTTTGCTTTGCTTTTCCCATCTCTATGTCAAAAGGAAAAATTAGACCAAGGGGGTCAGCTGCATCCTCCTCCATGATACTTAAGTACCTTCATTCACATCCCTAATGCTCAACCCATGATGAACATATGAACGCTCTTTTAGCAATGGAGGGCCCATCATCTGTTAAGCCTGGAACACTGCATGGTTGGGCAGCCCCTAGGCCCCCAGATTTGTTAATACCTGTGCTCATCTCTCCAGGCCATGCAGTTTGGATCCGCCATTTAGTTTTCCCACAATGCCTAGGAGTGATGCTTCTGTGAGGACACTGTGGGAAGTTAAAATGGCAGCAATGGATGGTAGCAATGCTGCTACACATGAGTCAACTGGGGCCACCAACTCTACGGAGGAGACAAGTACTTATTTGTGGACATATTTATAATTCTCAACTTTAGTCAAAATATAACAATGCAGGATACAACATGTAAGAGTAAAATCAACCAAAGTAGCTGTCGGGTCCGCCTTGCGGTTTCTCACGAGTAACGACAAAGTCCGCCTTGTCTATATACAAGTTTATTGTACAAACTGTTTACAGAGCTTAGCTGGTGAAAGCATGACTGCCTCAGTCGCTAGCAGAATCTGGGAGTGCCGGTTTCCGGCTGCGACCCCAACATAAGAACTTGGGGATGCCTAAGAGCCTCCTCCCCTGTCTCCTCTTCACCCATCTGCGCAATTGGGGTGACAGAAGTGGCGTGCTCCCCTCTGAGCGAGTTCCACGAGATGAGCTGGGTCTCTCAGCAGCTTCCTCCAGCCTCTGCCTCACCGGGCTGCCTGTTGCCTGCCCCTCCCTGCTGGAGGAGGGGCCGCTTTGCCCGCTGGAAGAGATCTCGCTACTCAGGAGGTGTCGGGGCTCTCTATACATCGCTGAGCCCTCCCACGGGGCTGAGGGCAGTTCCCTGACAGTATCCATAAAAACTTTGAAAAAATAAAAAGTCATATTGCAAAACAATACTGTCTAAACAATATAGTTTTCAAAAGTGGCATGTTGCTGCTGTTTTGTTGTCGAGGTTGTGGTAGACTGTGCGCGAGATCAAGTTTCTGCTAGTTAATATCTGGGCAGAAATTGCTTTTCATTCACTCTCACAGAATGCTGCAGGTCAGAAACACATGTTTCCTTTAGTTCTTTTCTCTTCTCTTTGACAGGGCCTAAAAGGAAATGAAGGCGACCCAGGTCTTCCTGGAGAAATGGGGCTACAAGGAAACCAGGTAATATAAGTCTGTGTTCTGTCGCAGTGCTTAGAGGGGTGTCTTTTCAAAGTTGATTTCTGCACATTGTAGTGACTGACTCTATGCAGGTTGTGAATCGAAACAGGTAGGCTAAAATAAGGCTGCATCTGGGGCTTGGTCAACATGCGTCAAAAACCTATTGTACTTCTTTGTCTCCTGTGTCACTCAGGGTACACCAGGTTTACGAGGAATACCTGGACCTCGAGGACTTCAAGGCTTTCCAGGACCCCAAGTATGTCTTAAAATAATATGTCTTACTTCACCAGTCTTTTTGAGTCCATTGGAACATTTGCAAAATGGAGAACCTGTTGCGGGCACCACAGACATAACCAATCGCGCACTGTTTAAGGAAGCTTTTAACCTGTGATTTTGATGTATTTTAATATCTGTTGGAGGCCGCCCAGAGTGGCTGGGGAGACCCAGCCAGATGGGCGGGGTACAAATAAAAAATCATTATTATTATTATTATACCACAACCTATTCTGCTGTTGGCTTCAAGAAAAAGTGTCTTGCAAGCCTAATTTCAGCAGGGAGAGGAGACCATGTGGGCCCCAAGCGAAGGCCTCTCGCCTCATATACATTCCCCAGATATTTCTGTGCACAAGTATTTTGGTCCTAGTCATGGGTTTTGTAGTCTACACTCTACAACTGTAGTAGAGCATCCGGACTTTGCTTATGCACTGTATCATGGGTTTTTAATTTTGACCTATGCAAAATTAGGTAGAGTGCTTTTGAGCCTGAATTTTGCTCATGTGCATTGATGATGATGCCCATCTTGGCTGGGTTGCCCCTGCCACTCTGGGCGGCTTCCAATGATTTATATGTGCATTTCAGCCAATGCATGTTTAAATTTGCAAGCTGCTTCTAGGGTCATTTACAGAAACCCCTGTTCATTTACAGAAATCCCTGTTCCTAGTGTTCCCTTTTCCTCCATTCATCCAGTCTTCTGAGTCATGTCAGCTCCCCGCATCTCCAAAGCTTTCCTCTGAAATGACTTTCTCACTGCTACTTTCTCTGAACAAGTAAAATCCCTCCAAATACAACTTTGGGGCCTCACGTTGCCTATTCATCCGTTCAGTTGCATTCCATCATAAGATGTGGACCGACACTTTTAAAAGAAATAAATGCCTTTAGTGTATATATGTCTACAGTTCTATGATTCTATGTCTGCCTTTTCTTCCGTAGTAGTTGAACAGACATCATTTAGGACTGCTGAAACCTGGATGCAATTATAGAGAAAACACAAAAGCTATTTAACTGGCTGCCAATGATTGCTGTGGTTTTCTTAATGTGACTTTCGATATGTGTTTCTGATTGGAGGGTAGTCAAGGAATCGATGGCGCGCCCGGCTCCATAGGGAAAGAAGGACCTAGAGGTCAAAAGGTAAGAACTGATTTCAACAGTACCTTTTGTGTTTTGACAAAGTGTCTGAACGTGTTCCTTTTGAAGTAAAACGCAGCCTTCGTTTTGTCCAGTATAAAGAACAGCCCTATGTAGCAATTGAGCAGGGCTGTAAATATTTTTGTACTTTTATACTCGGTACAAAATGTATCTGGAGCTGGTCCTTTGGAACATGCGAGTCCACTTTTGTATCGACTTCACTGGCTGCTGCCTATTTGTCTTGCAATTCAAAGCACTAGTTAACCCCTTGATGAATGGCCTAAATCAGGGGGCGCTAACTTTTGGGGGCTGGTTGGGCACATATGGAATTTTGAGAAAATTCCGTGGGTGCCAATCACAAAATGGCCGCCGTGGGATGTGTGGCATAACACAAAATGGTGGCTGTTAGGGGCATTGCATGACGCAAAATGGCAGAACAGAAAAAGAAACAGGAACACGGAACATTATGGGAAGGCTCCCTGTTATGCTAATAATAATAATAATAATAATAATAATAATAATAATAATAATTTATTATTTATACCCCGCGTCGCCATCACAGCTCGCTGGCATTGGTGGGCACCCTTGTGCCCATGGGTGCCAGGCTGGTAACGCCTGCCTTAAATGACTTGGGAGGTCAGAACACTTAAAAGGGCTGCCATCTTCTCCTAAGATCAGCAGAAGAGGACGTGTGTGTGTGTGTGTGTGTGTGTGTGTGTGTGTGTGTGTTGCCACTCTGTTGGCTCTGCCTGGCATTGGTGGCGCCTACTGTTTACCTCCCTGCCTCCCACCCTGTTCAGTCCCCTGCTCAAACTCACTAAACTTCTCTGGAATGAAAATGCTGTTGGTTGCTATTGTGGGATATGTCAGTCAAATCCAACATTCTAAGAGAGGACTAACTGCCTCTATGTGACAGTCAGTTTGGTCCGTTGGTCGGTTAGGCTGCTGCTGATAGAAGTGTTAAGTAGTAAATGCTCTGATGGAGTCTTTTAGGACTCACTAATATCTAATATCTTTTGTAAGTATGTACTCAATGAATCTGACAGTAAACTAGTTTATTTTGTTATTTTGTTATTCAGATTCATGTGTATTTTTCTTTTAAAAGGGACAAAAGGGATTAACAACCAAGAAGGCAGGAAGGTAGAAGACATAATTATTAAAAGGACTCAAACGAGTCAGCAATCCGCTTGCTGCTGTGTAAATTTAAATAAGGCAACGTTTAACCCTGCTATATTATATATAAACGTTCCTACAGCTATCAGCTGTCTTTACTTTAAATGGCTCACCGAGTTCTGGAGCTCATGATGGTGATCATCCATATCTAACATGGGGTGGTGGTGGTGGTATTTTAAAATAAAATAACTCTTACAGGTAGCCTATTATTTGGTACCATCTGCCATTTACAATAAGTTAGGGTTGCCATACGTCCAGTTTTTCCTGGGATTCCAAACAGTGAAATTAGTATATAGGGGGGAATTTTGAA
Organism: Darevskia armeniaca; assembly: GCA_034641395.1. Lineage (NCBI taxonomy): Eukaryota > Metazoa > Chordata > Lepidosauria > Squamata > Lacertidae > Darevskia > Darevskia armeniaca. The sequence goes on from JAWWNF010000170.1 coordinate 4,664,699, forward strand.
ACATCAGCAAAATGTCTGGGGTTTTTGCAAACAGAACCAGGAAGCTCAACAACTTTTGGGGCGACCCCCCCCCCCAAATGCTTTTTGTGTCTGGATTTTTACTACTTGAAATATGGCAACCCTAAATAAGTTCCATAGACTTCTCTGGCCTAGACTTTTCCTCATGGCGAAACTTGAGGCCTAGTTTTTCTATAGGTGGGTACTACGATGAGGTGCTAACATGTCCCTTCACACTCACACATGTCTGAACATTTCACCCAAAGCTTCATCCACTCTAATGGTAGCCAGTGTTTCATATCATCAGCAGTCTGTTAGGGAGAAGGCTAGGCTAGAAGCCTTCTGTCTGAAATCTAGTTTTCTATGTAAAGGGGATTATTTTGTCTGGAGGAGCTATCCATTATGGAAGCCCCCACTTTCAGTCTGTGGCAGTACAGACAGTCCTAAGTTTGCCGCCTCATTGAGAGCTAGACTATAGACACCAAAACAATAGAATTGGTCTGTACTATTGGTCCGTATTTAATGGTTAATCTCTGTTTTGTACTGTTTGAAAGGGAGAACATGGTGATCTTGGAGAAAAAGGCCTACGGGGACTACCAGGACCAAGAGGCTTGACTGTGAGTTTTGCCTTTCTGATTCTGAGTCTTGACGTTTGTGACTGAATTTCTCTCCGCCTCTGAAAAAGAACTGTTGCTCCGTTTGATTTTCCTTCATCCTTTTTCTTCCTCTACTGGAAAGTCGTGTGTCTGTCCATCTTTCTGTCTGTTCCCTACACATTTGGAAACCTCTGGAGATATCATTGGCAAACTTGGCACGATGGTTCCCAAGATGGAGGAGCTTTTAAAAAAATAATCTATGAGCCGCCATCTTGAATCCAGATGGCAGACCAAAACATTCCAAACTGCACCAATTTGGACACTTCTTAAGAAATTGCTGCCGGATCTGGCACAATGGTTCCCAAGAGTAAAACCACAACAAGCAACTTGTCCTGTAGAATGAGTGAAATATAAAAAGTCAAGATGTGCCAGGGATACAGCTTGTGGGTTTCATGCCAAGACGCCAAAAATTTCTTCTCAGATACATCCATTTGCTATTGCAATCAAGATTTTGTCCCAAAGCCCTGCAGAGACTTCAGAGTCCCATTTTTACAATCGGGGAAGCCCAAGATAATTTGCTGCCTGAGGCAGACCGGTAAACGTTTTCTCCTTCCAATCCAGCTGAATAGTACCTAAGGCTGGTGGTGTTATTTTGGCCCTAAAGGAAGAAAATCCACAAGCTTATAAATAAAAACGCAATAATAATAAACTTAGTGATTAAGGGTTGTGTCCAGAGCTAGGCATACTCAGAGTAAGACACACTGAAGTTAATGGACATAGCTAACTCAGGTCCATTTGTTTCAGCCGGTCTACTTTGAATAGAACTTAGCTGAATGCAATCCTAGCAATTTGCTGTCCTTTCATGACTCTAACTACACTCACTCTGTCTAATGGTAGGGCCGGCCCTAAGTCTTAAAAAAAAAAAATTCTTTTGTTTTTTCTATTCCTTGCAGGGGCTAGATGGTGACAATGGCTATGGTATACAAGGAAGAAAAGGAGCAAAGGTGAGAGCCATGCTGTGAAGTTTCGGTCGCACTCAACTATCACTCTTCAGCAGGGGTGGGGAACCTGTGGCCCTACAGATTTTTTTGGACTAAACTCCCATGAACCTTGAGCGTTAGCTGTACTGGCTGGGGTTCATGCGAGTTAGAGTCCAGCAACATCTGTAGGGCAACAGCTAATAATAAATTTATTATTTGTACCCCGCCCATCTGGCTGAGTTTCCCCAGCCACTCTGGGCGGCTCCCAATCGAATGTTAAAACAATACAGCATTAGATATTAAAAACTTCCCTAAACAGGGCTGCCTTCAGCTGTCTCTTAAAAATAGGATAGCTGCTTATTTTCTTGACATCTGATGGGTGTTCCACTGGGGGGGGGGGTGCCACTACCAAGAAGGCCCTCTGTCTGGTTCCCTGTAACCTCACCTCTCGCAATGAGGGAACTGCCAGAAGGCCCTCGGTGCTGGATCTCAGTGTCTGGGCTGAACGATGGGGGTGGAGACGCTCCTTCAGGTATACAGGACTGAGGCCGTTTAGGGCTTTAAACACTTCGAATTGTGCTTGGAAACGTACTGGGAGCCAATGTAGATCTCTCAGGACCGGTGTTATGTGGTCCCGGCAGCAACTCCCAGTCACCAGTCTAGCTGCCGCATTCTGGATTAATTGCAGTTTCCGGGTCACCTTCAAAGGTAGCCCCACATAGAGCGCATTGCAGTAGTCCAAGTGGGAGATAACCAGAGCATGCACCACTCTGGCTTCACCATCCCTGCTATACAGCAACACGATGATCATCACCAGCATTAATGACAACCACTAACAGCAGGCAGTGTAATCTTTTAGGATGTCTCTCATGGAAACCTCATTAAAAGAAAACGAGAGTGCCCTTGCACAGCCTTGCACAGGTTTCTTTAGTTGCTGTTGGGCTTGTGCAGATGTTCCTGGTGGATTGTGCCTCCAATAGTTATATGGATTTATTGAGCACTGTTGAATTGACTCATAGAATCATTGAATTGTAGACTTGGAAGGGGCCACCAAGGTCACCTGGTCCTGCAGCGCAGGAATCTTTTGCCCAATGTGGGGCTCGAACCCACAACCCCGAGATTAAGAGTCTCGTGCTCTACCGGCCGAGCTAATGCACACATTGGGGATGTAACCATTCTCATTTTTTGCAAACACAGCCCATGCTTGCCAACCAGTCTGTTAAAAGTGCCCCTGATCACACTTGCACCCATACATGGATGTATGTCACCACTGCGAGCAGTTTCCAAAATCTTGGGTCTGTTTGCATGCTTGGGTGTGGGAATCCTAATCTTTGTTAATGCAGGAACAGGGCCGGCGCGTCCATTAAGGCGAACTAGGCAGTTGCCTAGGGCGCCAAAATGGAGGGGGCGCTGGCCAGCTTGCCCCCCGCCGCCGCCCCAACCAGCGACGGAGCAAGCAGCTTGGGGCGAAAACCGCGGCGGCGGGGGCGCCAAAATGGAGGGGGCGCTGGCCAGCCTGCCCCTCGCCCCCCGCCGCTGTCCGGTGCCACCCCAACCAGCGGCACGGGGCACCCAGCCGGGCAGGGGGTGGGGCACCGTACATCATGCGCAATGACGTCACATGGCCCGCCCCCTCGCCTAGGGCTCCAAAATCCCTAGCACCGGTCCTGTGCAGGAATGCTTATTAATTTACTGGTAGGGATCAGAGAAGCGTGCTTGTAGTGACTGTGTGCGAAAAGGGTCAGGAGCAGAACAAAGCAACGCTTACATCCAAATCGTTATGCTTTGGTAAGCCCAGCTCAGTGGTGGATTTGGTGCCCTGTGAGAGGCCAAAATCCTGGAGCCCTCCCACCTCCTTCCCCAAGCTGGGAAAGTTCTAACTAGGCTTTGGGAAGGAGGTGGGAGGACTCTAGAATCCTACCAGAGCCTCATGCCTCCTTCCCAAAGCCCAACGCCTCGCTTTCTGGGCTTTGAGACAGCGCTCAGGGCCCAATGCGTGCACACCACTCGCAGAGCCCTAAATCGCCCCATTCCCAGAAGAGAGGGCAGCCAATTCGTAGCATAGTTTGCTTCCTTTGTCATGCTGGCTCAGGTCCTGGCTTTGCATAGTCACATGTGGAGTGAAGCTTTATGAGACAAAGTGCCAAGAGGCCTCCTTCGGATGAGAGTGAGGCAGAGCACCTTGGTAACGTTCCATTGTTGATTGCGGACAGCACAACGCCACAAGCGCAACCCATTCCATAACTGACAAGGGGCCCATGTTGCTGAATCATATAACCAAATAGATTCCATTCGAAACCAACATTAAAAGCCAATATAAATGTTTGTTTTGTTGCATTACCTGGAGATCTGGATATTTGCCTGCCGATTTTTTCTAGTGTCCAAAACAAACAGTGGAATGGAATGCAACGCTCAACACTTCCAATGCATGATAAATAGTTGTGAATGGGAAAGAAGCACGGCAATCTTTCCTATATCAGGTATAGTATTCTGGAGTCTGACGGTCATCCAAAAACTACAGAGGGAGATGTATAAGGACTAATTTCATGGAAAGTTAGTCCTTCTGGTGGAATGTGGAAGGATGCTTTGGCAGGGTAAATGGATCCTACGGGCCTTATTGTGACCAGCTCAGGATTCACTCTCCTGCTCTTTCTTTCACTTGCTTCCTGATGGTGCATCAGTGGCGTAGCATGGGTTGCCAGTGCCCGGGGCTGCTCGTAGGGGCTGGGTGAGAGGGAGGGAAAGAAGGAAACAGACAGCGTACGCATGTGCATTCAACTGCCTAAAGCATCTGCGTTACCCAGGAGATCGCAGCCGTAGAGATAAGAAGAGCCGTTCTGTTGTCTGGTGAGGCCATTTCCTGTTTTGCATGGAGAAGCTGTTTTCAACAGAGCCCAGTGCCAGAAGCACTTAGCTGTATTGAGGCATCACCGGGTGCTGAAACTGCGCGCCCCTAACAAATTTTGTGCCCAGGGCAACCTCCCCGCAACCCCCTCCACACTTCGCCACTGTGTTGCTTTTATGATTTTGACAGTGCACTAATCTGCACCTCCATTATTGCATTATTCTACCTCGGCTTTGATGCCACAGTAACTCACCTGGGCGACTGCTGTAATGTCATAGTCTATGACATTTTCGTATGCTCCACCCTATTCAGACTTTATCCTCCATGTGATTTGGATCATATGGAGGAAGAGAGGAGCCTTGCCCACTATACAGTACCAGCAGATCAGGTTGAAGCAGATAACTCCATTACTGTTGGATTGGCCATGAGGTGTAAGAAAAGCTGCCTGGGATATGACACCAGACACATTCGATGACACATTCAACTTGGCTTTACTCAGAGTATACCCATTGAAATGAATGAACATGACTATGTATGGCCCATTCATTTCAATGGGCTTGCCTTGAGTAAAACTTATATAACATATATAATTGCATTTGCATTTATAAAGAGTTAAAATAGTTGCATATGTAAAGCAATACAACACACACTCCAATACAGATACCAAATTGCAAATGTGTTTAATCTAAAAGGAAAAAAAAATATAGAGCAATGTTTTCTATTCTTTTTAAAGTAACAGCAAAGAAAAGGTTGTGAAACGGCCAGCAAGGAAGTCACATGAGATCAAAGTTTTGTTTCTGTTTCTTTAATTCCAGGGGCAGCCTGGATTTCCTGGAAACCCTGGACTGCAGGTATTGCATATACTCCTACAGTGACTCATTTATGTTTCCTGTATGGGTTGTTTTGATGCAAGTGGTGCTGTGGTCTAAACCACTGAGCCTCTTGGGGTTGCCGATCATAAGGTCGGCGGTTCGAATCCCCACGATCGGGTGAGCTCCCATTGCTCTGTCCCAGCTCCTGCCAACCTACCAGTTCGAAAGCACACCAGTGCAAGTAGATAAATAGGTACTGTTGCGGCAGGAAGGTAAACGGCATTCCTGTGCGCTCTGTTTTCTGTCACGGTGTTCTGTTGCGCCAGAAGCGGTTTAGTCTTTCTGGCCACGTGACCCGGAAAGCTGTCTGTGGACAAACGCTGGCTCTCTTGGCCTGAAAATGAGATGAGCGCTGCAACCCCATATTTGCCTTTGATTGGACTTCCAGGGGTCCTTTACCTTTACCTTTTGAGTGCTACATCCTTTAATTTCATAGTCTTTAACTAGATGTGTGGATTGGGGCCATGGTTCAGGGCGGGGGTGGAGAGTCCTAACTCTTTGACCTTGCACCACAGCCCTAGTCCAGTTCGGAAGCCACCAAGTGGCTAAACGCAGACCCCCTTTCTCCCCTGCAGCCTATAGCAGCTTTGGGACAGCGGCAGGACAATGCATTCCCCACTGGTATAAAACCTTCTAGTGAAGAAGCAGCTCTGATTTTTGCACACATTAAGCTAGATTTGGGGTGGTGACACCCTGGCCAGAAAGAGGACCCTTGCTGTTGAATTAAGTCTTATGTATTTAATACAATTGAATGGATTATTGTTTAGACATGAAGGTTGCTTTGGAATACAGTGGAACCTCTATTTGCAACCATAACCCGTTCCGGAGGTCAAAATGGGTCGCTGGGAGAGGCGCCGTTGTGTGCAGACACTAGCAGCAATTGCCCGCTTCTGCGCATGTGCAAACAGCGATTGCCTGCTTTTGCGCATGTGCGAACGGCGATCACTCTCTTGCGCATGTGCGAACGGCGGCAAACCCGCCGGTTACTTCCAGGTTTGCTGCGGTCACGACTTGGAAGAACCGTAAGAAGAGGCGGTGGTAAGTAGAGGTTCGACTGTATTGCAATAGATGCTATGGTTTGTTATTGTCAGGGATCTGACCTCATGCAATGCTCTTGAGACGGGGAAGGAGGGGTGGAGGAAAGTGCAGCCTCTCTTGGGAAGCAGCTCGGAGTCCAGCGGGGATAGCAAGGAAAGCCCCAGTGGTGGCGAACAGGAACTGTCAGGCAGTGCGGTAGAGCTGAGGGACAGAGCCTCAGCACCACCTGAGTGGTCTGAGAAGCAAAGCGGTCAGCTACTTCCGGCGCCCCAAATGCATAGGGGGGAAAAGCGTAAGGAACGGAGGCGACGCTTTGGAATTCCAAAGCTTCTATGTTGGGGGAGGAACCGGCGAAAGCCACTCCCAGATTCTGGAACCGACTCAAGCGGACATGAATCTTAAACGCTCCGATGTACATAGTTTGTAAATAAAGTATTAGCTTTAGAAGAACGGATGTTTCTGGCTCTTTACTCTCGAGGAGACAACCCCGAGCCCTTACAGTTATATTGATTATTCTCATAATTAGAACAAAATACCAGCATAATTAACATATTCAGTATCAATGACATTTTTCCATTCTCTGTTAGCTGCTTTGGGTTTCCCTCAGGAAGGAAAACGAGGCTATGGGCAATAAATGAAATTAAACCGTTGGACTAGGGCTGCCATAGAAGGACAAAGGCACGCCACACACAATGGCGTCGATCCAAATTAAATTTATTTTCGTGCAAGGAAAGGATAAGCAATCCAAACAGGAGCAACGTCTAGCTTGGCTCTTAGCTGCGAAACTCTACTTCTGATTTCTTTCTAGGGAGAAGATGGAGATCCAGGCATTCCTGGAGATAAAGGCTCCAAAGGAATTAGAGGACAACGGGTGAGGATGATAAACGATCCGAAGCGGTTTGATATGTGAGAAAGGAGAGTTCTCTTTATAACGGTTCTTAAAACTCCTGATGGTTTCTTTCAGATGCCTATGGCTAGAATCCAGTCACCGCAATTTGTGACAGTCTATTGCAGGGGTCAGTGACGTTTTTTGAGGCTGGTCCGGTCCACTCCCCGGCAGACCTCTCGGTGGGCTGGAGCGTGTGTGCTTGTGCGCGCCTGTGCGTGCGCTCAAGCTATTTCTGGTGCTCTTCCGGGTCGGAAGAGCGCCAGAAATAGCGTGTGTGCATGCGCACGGGCGCTCCTCCGTCCCAGAGGTGCGCCAGAAATAGCGTGTATGCACTTGTACGGTCACTCCTGTGGGTGAGGAGTAGCCGTACGCACATGCTATTTCCGACGCACTTCCGGGATGGAAGTCGGTCCCTGTGGCGAGAAAAAACATGCACTTTTAAAACCACCATAACTAACTGGCTTGTATATTTCAAATTAAAAGCACACCATACATTAAAAGTACATTAAACAAGGCAACTAAAACATAAACAAAACATTTTGGGTTTAAAAGAAAACAAAAGAAAGTTTTCAGTTCCCCAATCCATGCACGTTTTACTTGGAAGCCCCATTTAACTTGGTTGGGATTTACTTCCGAGTAAATGCTGTACTGTGCCCAGAGCTCAGAAACTGCTCGCGTTTATGAAATTCCCTGTCTCAAAATGCGCCTAGAACAATGGGAGTTTCGAACGCTGCTTGAGAAAGAAGAATTGGTAGGAGCAGGCTCCAAGCTCATTTGCTATCTTTAACAATATTAAAATAATGTGAAATAATATTTAATCCACAGCTGCCTTACTTTATTCACAGGCAGAGAACGGGGGGAAGAAGGCATTTCACTGGTACCTGAAATTTCATTTCAAGGGAGCTGAAATTCTCCAAGAGTTTGGAAGGGACCTAAAAAATGAAACTTTAAAAAATTGGAATTTTCAGCCAACCCAAAAAAAAACCTCCAAACCTTTTGTTTTCACTTATGAAGCCTGAAACAAGTTGCGTTATTTTAATGGGGCCTTTGCATTTTTTAAAGGGCCGTGGTGGAACACCAGGAGCAGTTGGTGATCCAGGACGCTGGGGAGAACCTGGAAGAATGGTAAAAGAAATACAGATTAATATTGAACTGTGAAACCAAATACAGTGGACGCTCGGGTTGCAAACGTGATCTGTGCAGGAAGCACGTTCGCAACCCGCAGCGTCTGCAACCCGCAGCGCCGTGTCTGTGCACACGCGGGTTGCGATTAGGCGCGTCTGCACATGCGCAAAGCGCAATTTAGTGTTTCTGCGCATGCGCAAGCGCCAAAACCCGGAAGTAACACGTTCCGGTACTTCCGGGTTCAGCACGGTGTGCAACCCAAAAACGCACAACCTGAAGTGTCTGTAACCCGAGGTATGACTGTATAGCTGAAACTACATTATCAAATTATATTTTCTGGATATAAACAAAAATATGGCTATTAGTTTCATCTGCAAAATCAACAGCAGTATAGAAGTAGCTTAGTGTTGAATTCAAATTATGCTTTCCTTTTCAAAGTTGCTCCATATATGTGTGAAAGAATCTGGGGTGGGGGAAGGAATGATTCTGAGTTCAATCTAGAATATTGATAGCAGCAGCAAACTGTGGATATACACATAAATCAATTTATTCTGAACTGAACATTCTCTCCCATGGACTGCATCATTCTACCTGAGGGGTAAGGCATTTTACCTCACAGAATTATGATGTGTGGAAAAATATTCTAAGTATTGCCTGCATCTGTGCTCTGTGAAGGAATAACAAGATTGCAAGCTGAAGGAAGCATTATAAGCTGTCCCATTGGAGAATTATGATTGGTTAGGGAATATGGCCCAGTTTGCATGTAACACTTAGCCAAAACATGGCTTAGGAAACATGGATTCCCAGAGAGAGAGAGCTTTGCTCCTTCTCTACTTCTCTTAGCTGGTGAGCCAAGTCACAGTTTAACTTTGTATTATGTCCAAACTTGAGCTCGCTGTCTCTCCCCCAGACAAACCGTAAGAGGTAAACTATAGAATGAACCTTGGCTGGAGCCAGATAAGCCAAGAATTGGGTTTTTACTAGGGATGAGGGAGAAAATTGATTTGGTTTCCATCTTAAAGGCAAATTTTCCTACCTTCACTTTTCCAAAGCAATATGTGAGATCAAACACAGTCATCTATTGAAATTTACTTGTCTCCCAATTTCTTCAGCCAAGTAATGTGTTCAAAAACTAGGCTTGCCATATTTCAAGAACTGAAGACACAAAAGTGGTTGAGTATTTTGTTGAGCTTTCTTCAGGGGAAGGGCAGGCAAAAAAAAAATTGGGGGGGTTGTTTTTTTAGCTTTTTTAAAAGCTATTTTTTTTGGAAATTCTCCAAAAAACAAACTTCCAACATGGGCTACTTTCCCCAGACATTTTAACTGCTTTTTAACAGCTTCAAGTTGTGCCCATAAAGGCATATATTAGTGAAAATAACATACAGAAATTATACTAAAGAGAAATTGCATGCAAAGATGTGTATACTAAGCAAAAGACATATATTAGGAGAAATCACACAAAAATGCTGATGAATCTTCATGAAGACTTAAAAAAAAAGTAATTGTAAACTGATTTGAAAATGTGGAGAACACAATTTAAGATTGGGGAAATGAGAAACTGAAATCGACATATTCACCCATCCCTACTTTGGGCGTAAGAATAAGCAGAGAAAAACAGCTGCCATCTTCTGCTTGAGAACCCACATGTTTGTTTGTTTGTGGTTTGGCTTAGCATGATATAAAATTATAGAATTGTAGAGTTGAAAGGGACAACGAGGATCATCTGGTCTGTGCAGTGCAGGAACCTTTTTACCCAACGTGGGAATCGAACCCACGACTACGAGTTTAAAAGTCTCGTGCTCTACCGACTGATGCAAACTGGGAAAATACCGTATTTTTCACTCCATAAAACACACTTTTTTCCTCCTAAAAAGTAAGGGGAAATGTCTGTGCGTCTTATGGAGCGAATGTGTGGTCAATCGCTGGCTCCCTTTCTGGCCTCGCCCCCTTGCCCAGGCCTCCATTGTTGAATGTTTGGCAGAGGAGGCTGTTTGTTTCCCCAGCAACATGTGACTGGCTGATTAGATTATCTGTCTAGAAACTGTAGAAACGGCTCCCTTTCCTTTCCTAAAGAAGCTGCAGAACTGTGAGTTGAACCCCATAAAAACAGGATTTTTTCCCTTTGCAAAAGAAGCTGCACAACTTTGAGCTGATCCTCAAAACAAACAAACAAAAAACACAGGTTTTCCCCCTTTGCAAAAGAAGCTGCACAACTGTGAGCTGATCCCCCCAAAAACGGGGCTTTCCCCCTTTCCTCCTCTAAAAACTAGGTGCGTCTTATGGTCAGGTGCGTCTTATGGAGCGAAACACATGGTATATGAAACTTCCCCCCCCCTCTCTCTCACACACACACACCATATCAGGGTGTGTTCATCAGCATGTGTGTATGTATTTATGTACACCGAAATGGGGGAAGAGGGTAATTTGATTTCCTAAACGTATACCTACTTTTTTCAGGGCCAGAAAGGACAAAAAGGCGAACGAGCAATGACGGTATGCGATAAGCTACTTCCTCACTTCTGATACATCAGAAACTTACCAACTAGTAAATGAAAATATACATAGAATTGTGTTCTTAACTGCCGAGCTTCAAAATTCTTCCTTGCTAAAGGAAAGAGCAACAAATGATCAGTGAAGCAGGCATTGGATGGGAGAAGTGGGAAATCTGGGCTGAAACATGGAACCTGGTACAGTTCCAACTAATGTCTGCCACTGTAGAGCTTAATTTTTTGACAGCTTGGTGGTTATTTATTGTATTAGGTTAATTTAATTGCATTTTATTTAATTTTTACATGGTTTCTTAGGATTGTTGTACGCAGCCTTCCGATTCCCACATGGCAATTGGCACTTCATTGACACCAAATTTTTTTTGTTGTAGCTGTAAAGTCCTTACTACAGTGCCTGGTGACGTACGTAGTTCGACATACAGCTAAACCTTCTTGTCTTCGATAAAAAAGAGACTGTCTTTTAATCTTTTGCTTTATTAACAGTCAAGAACAGGATAAAACAAAATCGGGTAAAGACCAGTATTGAGTGATAAAAGACAAGTATTAAGTGTGAAGACAAGTATTGAGTGTGGTAAAACAACGATGCTATCTCACATATGGAGAACTTGTAACAGTACTCTATCAGGTTCTCTCACTCACTGCACTCCCCTCTCCTCATACACCTCTGCTACCAACTGCCACCAACTGCCACCCGTTGCAACATTCTTTCTGGCCAGTAGGTGGAGCTGCACCGACCAACACAATACAACACATACAATCTATAAACTTTATAAACTTTACATGTGCTGAAGGCACGACAGTAGCTGTTAAAAATGAGAGCTGTATTTTAGAATGGGCTGCAGCCTTATGAATACTCACCTGGGACCAAGTTCCATTGAACTCGCTGTGATTTAGGCATGCCTAGGATTGCACCGTTGATCACATTGGTTTCCCCCCCTTATCTACAGCCTTGTGAACTTGTTAACTTCACCAGAGGAAACTGCCGTAAGTAATGACCTTCTCTTAGTACTAAAGACTAGCAGAGGGCCTTGCCAATCTGATAGTTGTAATTTGATGCAGGTTGTGTGCACTAAATAGGTTTGATTCTCCATCGTTTGCGGGATTTATTTAGAAGTGGACCCCTTTCCTGTCAAAGGAGCTTACTTTCAAAAGCTGTGGGGTCCAAAAGAAGACAGGATTATTGCACCTTTAATAGTTGTGTGGAAGAGGTATCTCAGCAGGTTTAACTTTTTCATGAACGCTGCTGTTAAAGGTTTTGCATCTGGTCATTCTTGGTTAGGATTATAAACGGAGGAAAGCAGTAACACAGCACTGGAATGTGTTGATCTATCTTTTACAATATCACCCCAAAGTTAAAAGCGCTCCCTCCCCCCCTCTCATATTCTAATTTTATCAATCCTTTGAACATACACCTGCCATTTTTACATAGTAACTGTCTCAATGTACAAAAACGGAAAACGATAAATTATGAAACCTTTACAAATACACGCGTTATAATTTTTGCATCTAAATTGTTAAATTCGTAGTTGTGTGCGGAAGGGAGGTCAGTTGGTGGTATGGGGTTCCTTTGCTGTGCTGTTGTAGCGTGAGGGGAATAGTGTTTGTATGAGGTACGTTTTTCTTTACACTGCAATGTAGTCGAAGAAAAATTCCAAGTATGATTGGTACTTGGCCAATAAATTATTCCTTATTCCTTATTTACTAGTAGCATTCCAGTTAGGACCTGTCTCAAATCAGTCATGTTCTCCTGAAATCTTCAGTTTGCAGATGGTCTTTAATCCTCACAATGGCTATAGTGAGGTATCATTTTATAAATAAGCCTAAAAATACCAGGTTTCGTAGCTACTCAACGGCCTCGTTCACACAACAATGAGGCATGATATGTTAAAGCATGTTTTGACTGATTGTCCAAACCCTCTCCAGCGGCTTAACTGTGGTTTGTTTACTGCCAACAAACCATAATCGGAAGCCATAGATGCTTGTGTTAACTATGGTTTGGCAATATGTGTGAACCCAGCACCTTTCCTTAACCATGGCTTGCTTGGCCAACCCCACCCCATATGCTTACCAACCTACAAAGGCATGAGGCAAGAAATGCTGGGAAACAAAACATAGTTTAGAGAACCGAGCCAGGATTTAACTGATCATCTAAGGGACAGCTTGTGGTGAACTCGTAAAGAAAACATGGCTTAGTGTTATGTGAAAACCAAGCCAACGATTTCATGGCTGGGCTATAATCTGAACTCACCATTCCCCGGCTTAAACAAGACATGCTATGGCTGCATCCTTTCTGCTCCCGCTACTTCGCTCTATCCAAAGCCAAAAGCGAATTTTTCATTGAATGTCGCAACAAGCAAAACGCTCAACGCAAGTTCTGTCGGTGTGTTTTTGAGGGTTGTTATTGGAAATGCTGTATGTAAATGAACAAAACCAAGAGACACTAAGTGACATTAAACCAACTTTCTTTTATCCCATCCAGCTTGCTGTATAGGTAAGTAGCTTCGAACAGGATTCTGTTTGGGCATAAAGGAAAATGTATCTCTCCCCCCCCAAAAAAAATCCTGACTTTTTTCTTCTCCACAATTGCAAGGTATGAACAAGTGTCCGGTATACCCAACCGAAGTAGCGTTTGCCCTTGATATGTCTGGAGATGTCACCCCGGAATCCTTTGACAGAATGAAAGACATCATGACGTCTTTGCTGAAGAGTATGGAGATTAGTAGGAGCAACTGCCCAACGGGCGCACGGGTGTCGGTTCTGTCCTATAACACCAATATGAAGTACCTCATCCGCTTCTCTGACTTCCAGAGGCAGGAGCTTCTGATGGAGGCAGTTCAGAGAATTCCACTGGAGAAGTCCTCCGGCAGGCGGAATATCGGAAGGGCCATGAGGTTTGTGGCCAGGAATGCCTTTAAGCGCCATCGTCAAGGCGCCCTCATGAGGAACGTTGCGGTGTTTCTCACCGCTGGACCTTCGCAGGATGCCACCTCCATCAATACAGCCGTATTGGAATTCAGCGCCCTAGATATCACACCTGTGGTCATTGCCCTCAGGGAAGTGCCTAATGTGAGGCAAGCCTTTTCGGTAAGCAGGCTGCAATCGGAAACTTTTTTGGCATTATGATAACTATTAATGACCAGTCAGCAAATGCATTCTGAGTGAATGGGTCTTAAATAGGCTCCTGTTCGGTGCTTCTCTGGCTTGGTTCTTCTGAACTATAAAACATCCCTGTACTGAGAGCAAGCATGTCAGGGAGAAGGCCGGGCTAGAATACATCTGTTCAATATCTAGCTTTCTACTTGCAGGGGTAGGTGTTTGTTTTTGTTTTAAAGCACCCAAGAAGCATCTAAATGGGAGCATCTAAATGCACACTCTACAAGCATATCAGAAGCAGAAACCCGATCACATCTGATGTTTGTAAAGACCAGTTACATCAGTTGCAGGAGAATCTGACAGCTGATTTACAACAGCTTTTAGTAAATTTTGCACTATTTTTTTTTTTTTTTTTTTACCAAACATCTTATTGACCAGCAGATGGAAATCAGACTGGCGGAATTCAAATTTTAATTCTGAATCAGAATGTCCTGTGGTCTGATTTCAGGGACAAATCCAAATTGTGAAATCAGACCGGTTAAATTTTGAATTTCCGTTTCAGCTCTAGTTTCTGTGTTGCTTGCTCCCTAAGAAACATATAGCAAGATTTTGAAGTGTCCTACAGAATTGTTCTGGGAAAATGTCGAACAGCTTTCGAGGGTGGATCAAGAAGCTCTTTTGTATCCCTTAAGAAAAACGTTGCTTTAGACATCACCAGAATAGCCAAGCAGCAGCAACGTGTTCAGATAAGTGGACCTCAGAGGTGGCGCAATGGGTTGGTGTGTCTGGCTGTTGACCAGAAAGTTGGTGATTCAAACCCACCCAGGGAGGGCTGTGGGCAGGATTACTGCATTGCAGGGGGTTGGACTAGATGGCTCTTGGGGGTATCTTCCAACTCCACAGTTCTATGTTTCCAAGTGCTTGTAATCTTGGTTTGTGACATGTGGGAAGTTCATCTACAGATTTTGGAGTCAATGGTAATTTGCAGGACTTAGAGCTTCATTCATTGCCAACTGAGTCTTTGTGTTTGCGCCAGAAAGACAGCACACTGAAGCAAAATCTGGGCAGTATGAATGGACTCAACATAGTCATATAATGATGAAAGCACAATTAACCTCTATGGAAACATTGCATTTATACTTCCATTAACTCACTCTGCACCTTCACTCCTAGAAATCTGTTCTTCCAGTATCTGATTTGGCTTTCTTCCACCTCAGTCTACATAGCACTGTTTGTAAACAGAACCTCAGTCATAACCCCTGTGGAAGTTAGGGCTGGCAGAATATAGCAATAGTTTATTCCGGGATTGTCTATTTCTTTTAATTGTCGTAGTAGCATGTATTCATGAGAGTGAAAGCATATGCTTGACTCCCATTCCAACAATTTAATGACTTCTACAGAGTCTCAGATTTTCCTCTGATTGGCTGCCAACTTTTTAATCTTCTCAGTTTTGTAAGCTGTAAACTCGAGAAAGAGCAGCGAGGAAATAATAATTCAGATTTGAAATAGCAAAACCTCCTAAAAGATGTCCAGCCAATTCTGAAGGGAGTACGATTGTTGGAGTACAATATGGAAAGACAAGTTAAATACGTTGAGATCTCTCTCTTCCATTTTATCAGTGTGAGCAATACATGACAAGTCCATAATTTACCTTCCAGTTATTCTCTGCATAAATATGGTTTTCTTATCCTCCAACAGCAATGTAGTAGTAGTAGTAGTTGTTATTTCTGTGTTGCCTTTTCTCTCATAGGATCCCAGCAGGATTACAATACAAACATCACAAAATTTCAAATTAAAATGGCTAAAAAAAACTACATATCTACAATAAGAAACCTAATTTAACACAGCCAGCTCACCATATCAGCCTCTGTCATATTTTATGTCCCCAAGACTGGGTGAATAAATATGTCTTGGAACCTGAAAATTATCAATGTGGAGAACAAATGAACTTACCTAGGAATGGAGTTCCACAACCGGGGTGCCAACACCGAGAAAGCGCTGTTTATGAAAACCATGGGTCATACCTGGTGATGAACAGAGACATCCAATCATCTGCTAATTGATGAGATGAAGGTTGTCAATTTTGATTGACCTCAAACCTTCCCAGCCTCTCATCCTACCTTCCATACTGTTCTGAAGGGTCCCTCAACCTTCTGGAGCGGATTATCAATGGGTAGAGATGGGAAGAGGAAGACTGGGTGAAAATCAGCTTCCTCCTTCCATTTGTGGAAGCATCTAAAGGAAGAAAAAACCCTTCTGTGAATGGAAGGGAGCCAGTGGATTCTACCCTACATTTTTCATGCATTTCCTTTTGTTTAAATGTAATTTTTATTTTTATTTCTTATTGCATTTATTTAGGCAGATGATACTCAGCAATTTCAGTTATTTGTTTGGGAAACCAAGGAGGATGAGAACTTGAACTCCGTCTCACGTTGTGCTCTCTGTTTCGGTAAGGCCATTCATTTTGTTTGTTCTTAAATTAGTGTATGTAGAATAATCCCCCCGCCCACCCGTTCTGACAGGTCTTCTTAAGTTCAGAACTCAAACTTATTCATTTGGAAGTTGGATGAGTTTGCGGATAACAAGCACCAAGTATTCTAAATGTTGTTTCATTATTCTCAGCGGAAAGCTACCGTGGCAATTCTCAGGTCAAGATGGCAGCAAAGACCTTGAGGCTAAAAGCTTCTGCCCACTTGCAAGGGACAGAGAGCCCCATTGAACTCAGTGGGACTTCTAAGTAATAATAATAATAATAATGATGATGATGATGATAATAATTTATTATTTGTACCCCGGCCATCTGGCCGGGTCCCCCCAGCCACTCTGGGCGGCTTCCAACAAACATTAAAATACATTAAAATGTCACAGATTAAAAACTTCCCTAAACAGGGCTGCCTTCAGGTATTTTCTAAATGTCATGTAGTTGTTTATCTCTTTGACCACTGATGGGAGGGCGTTCCACAGGGTGGGCGCCACTACTGAGAAGGCCCTCTGCCTGGTTCCCTGTAGCTTTGCTTCTCGCAGTGAGGGAACCGCCAGAAGGCCCTCGGCGCTAGATCTCAGTGTCCGGGCTGAATGGTGGGGGTGAAGACGCTCCTTCAGGTATACAGGACCAAGGCCGTTTAAGCATTTATAGGATTGTGTAGGTGATGACGTAATCACAGTAGAGTCCAACTGGGAGCGTGAGAGCTGCCCCCCCCAAAGCAGATACCTTTCCCCATAAGTTGCTAGGATACCAGTGGCATGGCCCTATATGTCCAGTCTATACAAATCAAATGCCCCATATTTCAGCATTTCAGCGTACTCACAGGCCAAAATTACAGCCACCTGGGCAAGCCCTAAGGCTGTTACCATAAATAATCTACCCGTATCATTTAATTTGTACATAAAGGAGGAACGGGTGTAACTTTGCCATTACTGTTGCAAGAAGAAGCATATTTTGCTTCTGGATGACTAATGCATATGTGACCGCAGGTATAATCTTAGAAGACACCTTTCCCATCGTCTCTCATATAGCATACCCTTTACCTGTTGTTTTTAGAAATATGCCTGTTAATAATAATTGTAAAACGTTGCTGATTATTTCAGGTCAGGATCCCTTTGGGGATAGAATGCATGCTTTGCCAATTGTTTAATCTAACAGGTTAATTGACTAAACATTGCAGCTGTAGTTTTTAAACATATGGAGAAAGTGCATATTTTTGAGTAAGCATTTGAAGACATCTGTTTTTTGCCCAATTTTCCATTGTTATTCTGGCCGGTGATTTTTACCATTCTTGTATTTTGTGTGTGTGTTTTAAATCTTGATGGTGTCTATTTGTATTCTCACCATGCAAACAGCCGTAAACAATGGAATAATTAGAACCAAATAATTAAGCAACAAAAAGTGCATTGCTCCATCTCTGAGTTAAGGCTTAAATAAACTGTGGTGTAAATAAAATATATTTCAAGTAAGGAACATGTTCTCCATTAGCTAGGATTATATATAACTTGGAATATATAGACCATAAAATATAGTCTCTCTTATATATACCGTATTTTTTTGTGTATAAGACACCCCCATGTATAAGACGACCCCCCCCCCTTTTAACCCAAAATTAAGAAAATGCACTATGCACTATCCGTGTATAGGGCGACCTCTTATTTTAAACTTCAAAAATTTAGGAAAAAATATAGTCTTATACACGGAAAAATACGGGAGAGAGAGAGAGAATAAATATGTTTAGGGCTGTTTTGTCTGTTCTGTTTCAAATAGCGAGCATTTCAGAAATAATAGTTTAGAAATAGCTTTAAGAGAGAAGCAAAGCAAAATTTGAGCAGTGTCTAAACCAGGGGTCAGCAAACTTTTTCAGCAGGGGCCAGTCCACTGTCCCTCAGACCTTGTGGGGGGCCGGACTATATTTTGAAAAAAATAATGAACGAATTCCTAAAGGTAAAGGGACCCCTGACCATTAGGTCCAGCCGTGTCCGACTCTGGGGTTGCGGTGCTCATCTCGCTTTATTGGCCGAGAGCCGGCATACAACTTCCAGGTCATGTGGCCAGCATGACAAAGCCGCTTCTGGCGAACCAGAGCAGCGCATGGAAACGCTGTTTACCCTTCCCGCCAGAGCGGTTCCTATTTATCTACTTGCACTTCGAGGTGCTTTCGAACTGCTAGGTGGGCAGGAGCAGGGACCGAGCAACAGGAGCTCACCCCGCCGCAGGGATTCGAACCGCCAACCTTCTGATCAGCAAGCCCTAGGCTCTGTGGTTTAACCCACAGCGCCACCTGGGTCCCTATTCCTATGCCCCACAAATAATCCAGAGATGCATTTTCAATAAAAGGACACATTCTACTCATGTAAAAACACGCTGATTCCTGGACCGTTTGTGGGCCAGTTTTAGAAGGCGATTGGGCTGGATCTGGCCCCCGGGCCTTAGTTTGCCTATCCATGGTCTAAACACATCTCATCTGTCGCTCCATGTAATTCCTTGCTGCCTAATGCTTCTTTCACAGATAAGTGTAACCCCGCTCCAGAATGCCGGGTGACAGATCCCCCTCCCATTCTAATCAACATGGACATCACATACATCCTCGACAGCTCTCGAAACGTGGGGAGCGAGGACTTTGAGACCATGAAGACCTTTGTGAGCGACATGTTGGATTCTTTCGTCGTTGCTTCCCTGCCCATGGAGTCGGACGGAGGGGCAAGGGTGGCATTGGTGCAGCAGGCTCTGCAAAATTTCACTGGCGGATTCTCAAGGCCAGTGAAGAGAGAGTTTGAGTTGGTCTCCTATGACAATAAGGACCTGATGAAAATGCACATCGAAGAATCCGTTCGCCAGCTGGAAGGTCCATCGGCAGTAGGGCATGCTCTAGATTGGACCATCAGCAACGTATTTTTGGAAGCCCCCAACCCGAGAAAACACAGGGTCATCTTTACAATACTCGGGAGTCAGACAAGTTCCTGGGACAGGGAGAAACTGAGAGAAATGTCACTAGAAGCCAAGTGCCAAGGATTCACCATGCTCACCTTAGCTCTTGGAAGTAGAGTTGACGATATGGAGATGACAGAACTCTCCAGCGCTCCAGTAGAGCAGCACCTATTGGCACTGGGCAGGACTGGTAAACTTGAATTGCCATATGCTCTGCAATTTAGTCGAGCCTTCTTAAATCTTTTAAAACGTAAGTGCTACGCAGTTTGGTGTGCTTCCTTTGCTACTGAGTGATGCTGCGCTAGGGGCTGTTTATCTGCCATTCTAGGTGGCCTGTTGCTTCATACATAAATTTGCCCTGGTCCATTTATAGGATGGATTATACTCTTACAGTGCCATCACATACTCTAAATGCCTACTCACTTGTAGATCTCAATGGGGATTGCGTCCAGTTAAGTGGGTAGAAAATTGCAGCTGTTTACCCACTTACAGGGTAATAAGCCCCATTGAACATGGTGAGATTCACTCAGAAGTGACTAAGCATGTCATGGGTTGCCTCTCTTAAGCAATACACAAATTTGATCCCAGCATGCAGGATTTGAATTGTTTTGGTGCAGAAGAAGCTTGGCATGAAATGGCTGTCCACCAAGCTTCTTCAGAAGAGGCTGCAAAGTTTGCACTTGAGTGTTTTTCAGGGTGTTGTCCCTATTAGAAAAACATTCACAGACACAACAGCAGATTAAAGGAGACCTAGGCAATGACATCCGTCTAGGTTTCCTGGGTGCATCATTCCTAAAGCTTCACTGCTATTGCTTTGGAGCAAGAAAGGAGCTGTGGCTCTCAACCATGGTTAGGCAGGATTTAGTATAAATAATTTATTATTATTATTATTATTATTAACTCAACAGATTTATGGAGGGTGCCCCATATGTCCAGAGATTATAAATCTGAAAGTTCCTAACACCATATTCTATGCAAAATAAAATAAAAAAATTCCTTCTAGTAGCACCTTAGAGACCAACTAAGTTTGTTCTTGGTATGAGCTTTCGTGTGCATGCACACTTCTTCAGATACACACGAAAAGCTCATACCAAGAACAAACTTAGTTGGTCTCTAAGGTGCTACTGGAAGGAATTTTTTAATTTTATTTTGCTTTGACTATGACAGACCAACACGGCTATCTACCTTTAACCATATTCTATGGCAGTCCATGTTTTCAGTTTCAATTTACTTGGAAAACTCTGTGCTTAATTTGTTGCTTTCCTTTTCCTTTTCTTTTCCCTCAGGAGAAGTGAATCCTTATCCTCCTCCAGGCCTGCAGGAAGAATGTGAAACCCTGGATCGAGGAGACACTTACCAGCAGCTAATAAGGAGGACTGACAGGTACAAAATAAATAAATTAAAATAAATTAAAATAAAATAAATTAAAATAAATTAAAATATCTGTTCCTCTCCTCTAGAATTAGGGACAAAAACTTACATTGGCTTTAGCAGGTGCAGGAAGCAATATTAGGAAATGATCTAGGGTATCAATATATCTTAGAATAATAGAATCTTTTGTATTAATCTTCTGCCCAACATAGCTGAAGTGCTATCTCTCTCCCCCCCCCCCCCCCGCCCTCCACTCCCCCTTTTAGTATCATTTTCCCTGAAATAGTTTACAACGATGCTTTGCAACCATCAACATCACCCAGAGGAAACATGCAAGAAGAAATTATGGCGGCCACCCAAGAACCCATTAAGTACAGAGAAGAAGAGAAACAGTATGGTGATTTCACAGACATCGGTGTTCAAGGTGAATGACGTTTTGAGCTAATTCAGAGAACAGTAGGTGTGTTTGCTTGTATTGATAGACAGATAGACAGACAGAAAGAAAGAATGGCTGTGATATCCATCACCCCTTATAGTTATACTTCTCATTGGTAGCTCCAATCTGCTGTGCTAAAGTTTGAGGTGGGTTGCAGCAAGCAGAACGATCCTCTGCCATTTCCCCCCAGAATGGAATCTAGAGATGGACATCATAGAATCATAGAGTTGGAAGAGACCACAAGGGCCATCCAGTCCAACCCCCTGCCAAGCAGGAAACACCATCAAAGCATTCCTGACAGGTGGCTGTCAAGCCTCTGCTTAAAGACCTCCAAAGAAGGAGACTCTACCACACTCCTTGGCAGCAAATTCCACTGATGTCTATCACTCTGATGTCTATCACATCGTTACCGGAGAGAAACAGTACCTGGCCTTGTGTCTTTCTACATGTTCGATAAAGTTATAATCTTATTCTCGGGGTGAGTCATCAAGTCTGTGCACTGCCTACCTGCCATCATGTATGCTGCCACACGTGATTCCTGGCATATGGGCATATTTCAGTTACAACCCTTTCATTAAATAAATCCAAGAACTGGATATGCGTTTTGCCAAGCCACACATTACAGTGGTACCTTGGTTCTCAAACTTAATCTGTTCCGGAAGTCTGTTCCAAAACCAAAGCGTTCCAAAACCAAGGTGCGCTTTCCCATGGAAAGTGATGCAAAACAGATTACTCTGTTCCAGACTTAAAAAAAACAACAACTCCCAAAACAGCAATTTAACATGAATTTTACTATCTAACGAGACTATTGGTCCATAAAATAAAAGCAATAATCAAGGTCAAGGTCAAGGTACCCCTGACCATTAGGTCCAGCCACGGACGACTCTAGGGTTGCAGCACTCATCTTGCTCTACAGGCCGAGGGAGCTGCCGTTTGTCCACAGACAGCTCCCGGGTCATGTGGCTAGCATGACTAAGCCGCTTCTGGCGAACCAGAGCAGCGCACGGAAACGCCGTTTACCGTCCTGCCGGAGTGGTACCTATTTATCTACTTGCACTTGACGTGCTTTCGAACTGCTAGGTGGGCAGAAGCTGGGACCGAACAACGGGAGCTCACCCCGTCGTGGGGATTCGAACTGCCGACCTTCCAATCGGCAAGCCCTAGGCTCTGTGGTTTAGACCACAGCGCCCCCCGCGCCCCCCAATGTACTGTAACCAATGTACTGTACTACTGTACTATAAAATAAATTAGACAGTATTGTAGATGTAAATTAATTTTTTTTCTTACCCGCACTGATGATAGTCATTGTTTGGATGGGGGGCTTCTATCCATTTCAATAGTCATACAATCAATCAATCAATCAGTAGCTGAACTGGGTTCCACACAGTCACAAAAACAAATTAACCAAAAAAGCCTCAAAAGCAAAAACACAAAATAAATACCAAGAGCAAAAGCTCTTTGTATCCATGCCGGAAGTCCGTTTGACTTCCAAAATGTTCGAAAACCAAGGCGCAGCTTCTGATTGGTGCGGGTGCCCCAGAAACAATAGCCGACAACCGCATCGGATATTTGGCTTCTGAAAAACGTTAGAAAACCGGAACACTTACTTCCAGGTTTTTGGCGTTTGGGAACCAAGGTGTTTGAGAACCAACGTACCACTGTACAACATAATGGGGATATTCGTGTGAACATTCTACCTCATTTTATGGGAAGGATTGCCAATTTGGCTAACGTGTGTCAACTGACCCCAAAAGTGTAGCAATACTGATGTTTGGCCCTGCATAATGTAGGCTGATGAGACAAAGTGGGTTTCAGTCAAAGATTCCCTTCTTCTGCCAGACTCTTGCCTCTCTGGAAGAAGTTCCTCCTTTCAGAAGAAGGCCACATTTAGCTAAAACCACATGTATTTAAATGACGATGAGGTACCGTAAGTGATTTCTGTGAAAACAGCCTACAAATCAATCAGAGCTTGTCTTTGCCAGCTCAAAGGGATGTTTATAATTCTTAGTACATTGGAGCACTACTTCTGGGTCTTCTTCAGATCAAAGTGGCCCTTGGGAAGACCAGGGTTAATTATCAGTTGACCTCTTTCTGGCAGGATCCGAGCCATTGAACAACCATGTCCTGCTCTGAGCAGAGGCTTTAGCCCTGAGTTAGTGAAATTGTCTTTGGATATTTCTGACTTGGAGACAATTAGAATTAATAGAATTGTAGAGTTGGAAAGGACCCTAAGGGTCCTCTAGTCCAAACTCCTGAACTAGAGGACCCTTAGGAATCTCAGCTAAAGCATCCAGATGGCCGTCGATTAAGCAACACATTTAAGAAGAGTTTATCGTTCGCTACAAAAATGAAGCCTGCAGCTGACAGCTCATTTGACTTCCTTATACTTTCTATACTGATTTGAGGCCATTGAAGTCTATGGGGGGAACAGCTCGACAGCAAGTTCTTTTACATAAGTGCTTTCCAATTTGCATCAAAAAGGTACTGTCCATCTGAGTTGTTTTTATTTCTTTAAAATATAAGTTGTTGTTGCTTCTGCAGGACCACCACTAGGGGCTCCTCTGCTGATCTCAGGACTCTTTCAGTGATTTTGATGTTGGTAATTGAAGATGTGAACTGATTAGAAGAGAGACAATGCAGGTCATAGGCTGGGGACAGGATGAAATCACAAAATCATGTTCTGGCCTCTGCTACTCCTATGTAAGAGCTTCCTTCTGGCTTTAAGGGCCAGGGGATATTGACAGAATTGGAGAGGAGTCTTGAGGTTATTGCCAACGTCAAAGCCAGAGTGAACTCCCTCTTCGAACATTGCAGAAAAAGTATGGCAAGAAGTTTGACTTGTTAATGCTGATTCCTTTGTGAGAACTTTTTGGAACACACAAAAGCTCTTTTATATGATATATCTCATTCTTAAAAGCCTTGTGTTATGGTGTGTTTATGTTTTGGAACACTTATCCTTCATAGTGTTCATAGGTCCCTAAGGGGCAGAGCCCTTCCTAGACAGAGACTATAGTTATTCTGTAATGCCTAATAAAGGTTTGGCAAAGTAAGTACTATAGTTAATCATGGTCCGGTAATATCTCATTTAGACCACTGTAATGGGATGTACATGGTTCTGCATTTGAAGACTACTCAGAAACTTCAGTTGGCTTCACACACAGTGGCAGGATTGTTGACCAGGACCAACTGAGCGGAATACATCTTGTCTGTCTTGAAACAACATCACTGGCTAAGGTTCCATTTCAAAGCACAATTCACAAGAAGAGTTTGGATTTGATATCCCTCTTTAGCACTACCCGAAGGAGTCTCAAAGCGGCTAACATTCTCCTTTCCCTTCCTCCCCCACAACAAACACTCTGTGAGGTGAGTGGGGCTGAGAGACTTCAGAGAAGTGTGACTAGCCCAAGGTCACTCAGCAGCTGCATGTGGAGGAGCGGAGACGCGAACCCGGTTCACCAGATTACGAGTCTACCACTTTTAACCACAACACCACAAAGCTTCTTTCACACAGAGAAGCTTCCAGAAACTTCCAGAACCCTCTTGAACTAAGCAGAACAGGAAAGATCACATCAAAACACATCAGATCAATACTTTCTGTACAGTGATACCTTGGTTTACAACCACAATCCGTTCCGGAGGTCCTGTTGTAAACCAAAACAAGTTGTAACCCAAGGCAGGACCGGTGCTGGCAATTTTGGCGCCCTAGGCGAGAGGGCGGGCCACGTGACATCATTGCTTATGACGCACGTTGCGGAGCGGTGCCCTGCCCCCTGCCCGGCCGGGCGCCCCCCCCCGCCACCGCGGTTTGCTTGCTCCGCTGCTGGTTTGGGCGGCGGCGGGGGGCAGGCTGGCCAGCGCCCCCTCCATTTTGGCGCCCTCGCTGCCGCGGTTTTCGCCCCAACCTGCTTGCTCCGCCGCTGGTTGGGGCGGCACCGGGCGGGGGGCAGGCTGGCCAGCACCCCCTCCATTTTG
The DNA here is from genome assembly GCA_034641395.1 of Darevskia armeniaca. Classification (NCBI taxonomy): domain Eukaryota; kingdom Metazoa; phylum Chordata; class Lepidosauria; order Squamata; family Lacertidae; genus Darevskia; species Darevskia armeniaca. The sequence continues at coordinate 4,689,836 of JAWWNF010000170.1, forward strand.
GCGCCCTAGGCAATTGCCTAGTTCGCCTAAATGGACGCGCCGGCCCTGACCCAAGGCGCGCTTTTGCCAATGGGGTCTCCCAAAAAAATAATTGGTTGTAATCCCCCCCCCAAATGGGTTGTAATTTTTAAAAAGGGACACACACTTCAGGGTTTGACGTGGCTGTAATCCAAAACGGTTGTAATCCAAAACAGTTGCAAACCAATGTACCACTGTACCAAGAAACGCAAACTGACAGGGATTCCTGCATTGCAGGGGGTTTGGGGGCTCTTCCAACTTTACATTTCTATGATTCTACGATGTATTTGCAAAAGGAACATGCATCATTTTCACATTGGTAACCGCGAACCCTTATGTTTTGTCGTCGTCCCCCCCCAGACGCTTGCATAGTGGATATGGACAACGGTGAGTGTGACGATTACACTCTGAAGTGGTATTTTGAGAAAAAGCTGCACATCTGCACCCAGTTCTGGTATGGTGGCTGCGGAGGAAGCGCCAATAGATTTGAAACTCGAGAAGAATGTGAAGCTTTATGCATCAAATCATCCTAACATGGAGAGTGCCAGCCATGAACAATGGACCTAGTTATCTACTAAAGAGGTGGAATAAACCTAAGTACGAATACCCAAGATCAAATGAAACAGGTCTTAAATTTTGTGGCGCAAAGAGAAAATTTGGTGCTTGCATCTAATAAGAACGTGTCTTGTGGCACCTTAAATACACAACAAATTTATTTTGACATATTTAGTCCACCAGAACTTCTGGTTTCCTTAGGATGTTTTGTTGTTTTTTCCTGCTATAATCAATTAATAGCACAGCTCTGTAGGGGTTAAAGTAATTTCTTCGTTGACTATGGAAGTAGCTGAGGACATTTAAAAAAGAGACTAAAACTTGATATCACTTCATTACCAAGATGTGCACCTTGTACAGGAGACAAACAATACCTCAGACATTTGAAAGTGAGCTCTGGGTTGCCACTGACACAATGTCACGGCTAGTAGAACTATTCTGTTTTTTCACAAGGTGTAAAATTACAAAATTGTGGTAATAAATGTTTCATGCAACTGATTCTTATTCGTCCAGCTTTTTTGTGTGTCTGAAATAAACACAATGTATTTGAATAAAAGCAGTTCCTCCAAAACAACATATTATGAATATGAAGCCCACATTGCCGTTTGATATAAAATATGCAATTTACTTATTTTGGAGTATGTTCCATTGAACCCAATGGAACTTTCTTCTGAATAAACAGCTATAGGGTTGCATTGGCCAGTTACAGTGGTACCTTGGCTTACGAACTTAATCCGTTCCGGAAGTCCATTCTTAAACCAAGGCGTGCTTTCCCATAGCAGCGGGGGACTCAATTTACAAATGGAGCACACTCAACAGGAAGCAAAACATTTTCTTATTCCAAGGCAAAGTTCACAAACCAAAACACCTACTTCTGGGTTTGCAGCGTTCTTAATCCAAGTTCATAAACTGAGCCGTTCTTAAACCAAGGTACCACTGTATTGTCCTTTTTAATGGTGTGTTATTTCCAAAAAACCACTGAAGTTTCAGTTTTAGAATTTAGAAAATATGTGAAAAAGCGATATAATGCAGCATACCTATTGCGAACCCACAAGCCTTAGTATTAGCTGAGTATTATTAAAATCCAATCGATACATTCAATGAAATAGAAGGGTGCGCTTCTCTAATTTTTTAGCTGTTTGGGATGTTTAACTGCTGTTTTAATATTTGTGTTCACTGCCTTGGAAACCAGCAATTCATTAAAAAAAAGGAACTAGGCAAAATTTTAACATAAAGAAAAAACGTATCTCCAAAGAAAAAAGGTCAGTTTCTCCAGTACAGTATAGTAAATCGGCTTAATAACTCCAAAACCAAACTTCTTTTAAAATGCTGATTAAGTTTCTACTAATCTTTCTCAGCTTTTATTCTGCTGAAGGGATCCCTGCCCTATGCCATACCATGGGGACATTATAAACCTTTATTTATTTTTATACATACATACATACATACACAGAGGCGTAGCAAGCCCAGGTGGTACCCGGGGGCGGAATTTTTTTTGTCACCCCCCCCCACCACTTTAATTTTAAAATTTTTTTAAAAAATTAACAATTGTCACCCCCCTCTGATGGTGCCACTTTGCGAGGTGTGGGGGTTTTGTGTGTCTCTGTGTGTCTATTATCTCTTTTTTTTCCAATAAAGTTAAAATAATAAAAAATAATAAAAAATGATAAAAATAAAAATAATAATAAAAAAATTAAAAAGTGTCACCCCCCCTCTGATGGTGCCACTTTGTGAGGTGTGGGGGGTTGTGTGTGTGTCTATTATCTCTTTTTTTCAATGAAGTTAAAATTAAAAAAAAAAATTAAAAAAAATTTAATTTTTTTTTTAAAAAAGTGTCACCCCCCTCTGGGGTGGAACCCGGGGCGGCCCGCCCCCCGCCCCCCCCGTTGCTACGCCCCTGTACATACATACATACCCCGCCCATCTGGCTGGGTTTCCCCAGCCACTCTGGGCAGCTTACAGCATATCTAAAAACTTTATGCCTTTGTGTTGTTGTATATTCCTAAATATCACCTCACACAGTCCCTCTTGCAAAAGGTAAAAAGGTAAATGACCCCTGGACAGTTAAGTCCAGTCAAATGCGACTATGGGGTTGCAGTACTCATCTCGCTTTCAGGCCGAGGGAGCCAGCGTTTGCAGACACCTTTCCGGGTCATGTGGCCAGCATGACTAAACCGCTTCTGGTGCAACAGGGCACCGTAACGAGTGCCAGAGCACACGGAAATGGTGTTTACCTTCTCGCCACGGCGGTACTTATTTATCTACTTGCACATGCATGCTTTCGAATTGCTAGGTTGGCAGGAGCTGGGATAGAGCAACGGGAGCTCACTCCATCGCGGGGATTTGAACCGCCGACCTTCTGATCGGCAAGCCCAAGAGGCTCAGTGGTTTAGACCACAGCACCACCCGGGTCCCTCAAGTCCCTCTTGTAATGCGTGGCTGAATGAAATGAAAATGGGGGCTTTGGTTTGTTTAAAATTAACCAAAATAATTGATGGGAACACTTTGTGACCCAATCCCTTCTTTTCCCATTAGTCTACTCGGGGGCAAGAGGCTGTAGACATGAGTCACAACGCCGGAACACAGCCTGCTTTAAATTGAAACCTGTCTGAGTGAATTTGATACTAGTAGTACAAATAAACACAGAAAGTCTTGATGGAGAAGCCATGAGCGAACTCTGCAAACCATCTCTAGCGGATGCCTATAAAGAATTTTACAGCATGCTACATTCCTGAATTTTTTCATATTCTTCTTTATGCTCCTTAAGCTCATAAATCTAACTGTCTGGAGTGTATAGAAGCCCAGCTATTGGGTTTCTCAAAAGGATACGAAATGGCTTTTCCATATGCTATATCTTACAGACGCCCAGAACAAAATAAAATAAAATAAACATACCCCAGTAAAGCAAAAAGCATGTCGTGAACCATGGCTGTAGTCCTACGCTCAGCTGGGCTGCATAAATCCCATTAAAACCAAACCTGTCTGCATTATACATTTAAAATGGCACCATACTACTTTAAACAGTGAAGTCTTCTCCCAAAGAATTCTGGGAGCTGTAGTTTGTTCAGGGTGCCGAGAGGTGTTAGGAGGTGTTATTCCTGCCACAGAACTACAATTCCCAGAGTGGTATAAGAATCTATCCCTCTTCCCCTGGAATCCTGAGAGGTGTTGATCTGGGAGAACCTCTCAGCACCCTTAACAAACTACAGATCCTAGGATTCTGCGGGGGAAACCATGGCTGCTCAGGCATGGAAGGTCTTAGCACTACTTCAACATTTGATCATCGTATTTTGAATGGCTTTTTGATGCCTGATTGGCGTGCATGATTTAGAGATGGCACACCCACCATCTTACTCTTCTAGTGTTAATACAGCACAGGTCAGTGTGGCCAATAGTTGTAATATTTGTTTCATCTATTGAGTAGGTGAGTAGCTCCATCTGGTATGCTGGCTGAGACCCTACCTGCCTGCAGACTGTCTTGCCAGAGTGGTGCATGCCCTGGGTACCTCCTGCTTGGACTATAGCAATGAGCTCTACGTGGGGCTACCTTTGAAGGTGATCCGGAAACTACAATTAATCCAGAATGCGGCAGCTAGATTGGTGACTGGGAGTGGCTGCCAAGACCAAATAACACCGGTCCTGAAAGACCTACGTTGGTTCCCAGTATGTTTCCAAGCACAATTCAAAGTGTTGGTGCTGACCTTTAAAGCCCTAAATGGCCTCGGCCTAGTATACCTGAAGGAGTGTCTCTACCCCCATCGTTCAGCCCGGACACTGAGGTCCAGCGCCGAGGGCCTTCTGGCAGTTCCCTCAGTGCAAGAAATGAAGCTACATGGAACCAGGCAGAGGGCCTTCTCGGTAGTGGCTCCCGCCCTGTGGAGCACCCTCCCATCAGATGTCAAGGAAATAAACATCTGACTTTTAGAAGACATCTAAAGGCAGCCCTGTTTAGCGAAGTTTTTAATGTTTGATGTTTTATCGTGTTTTTAATATTCTGTCGGGAGCCGCCCAGAGTGGCTGGGGAGGCCTGACCAGATGAGCGGGGTATAAGTAATAAGTAGTTGTATTTGTTGTTGTTGTTGTTGAGTAGTTAGCCCATAGCATGTGTCTCTTGAGCCCAGTTCCCCAGGCTGTTGCCCTAAATATACCCCCACCCTGGGTTGGTACTGGTTGTTGGTGTTATAGATTTTGGGGGGCAGACTCCCCTAAACCCTAGACATTCATAAATGGTAGGATTTGGATGACTTGAGATGTGAAGGGAGAAATACAAGCTGTAGAGCATGGGTAGGCAAACTAAGGCCCGGGGGTCGGATCCGGCCCAATTGCCTTCTAAATCTGGCCCGTGGACGGTCCGGGAATCAGCATGTTTTTACATGAGTAGAATGTGTCCTTTTATTTAAAATGCATCTCTGGGTTATTTGTGGGGCCTGCCTGGTGTTTTTACATGAGTAGAATGTGTCCTTTTATTTAAAATGCATCTCTGGGTTATTTGTGGGGCCTGTCTGGTGTTTTTACATGAGTAGAATGTGTCCTTTTATTTAAAATGCATCTCTGGGTTATTTGTGGGGCCTGCCTGGTGTTTTTACATGAGTAGAATGTGTCCTTTTATTTAAAATGCATCTCTGGGTTATTTGTGGGGCCTGTCTGGTGTTTTTACATGAGTAGAATGTGTCCTTTTATTTAAAATGCATCTCTGGGTTATTTGTGGGGCTTGCCTGGTGTTTTTACATGAGTAGAATGTGTGCTTTTATTTAAAATGCATCTCTGGGTTATTTGTGGGGCTTGCCTGGTGTTTTTACATGAGTAGAATGTGTCCTTTTATTTAAAATGCATCTCTGGGTTATTTGTGGGGCCTGCCTGGTGTTTTTACATGAGTAGAATGTGTGGTTTTATTTAAAATGCATCTCTGGGTTATTTGTGGGGCTTGCCTGGTGTTTTTACATGAGTAGAATGTGTGCTTTTATTTAAAATGCATCTCTGGGTTATTTGTGGGGCATAGGAATTCGTTCATTCCCCCCCCCTAAAAAAAAGGTCTGAGGGACAGTAGACTGGCTCTCTGCTGAAAACGTTTGCTGACCCCTGCTGTAGAGGAATTCCTGGGCAGAACGGCCAGGCCAAGCTAGGGCCATTGGCAATACAAGAGAACTGTCCTCCCCACCCCCTTGCCCTGAGTTGTGAGCAGAGACTGGGGACTCCCTGGTGGTCTAGTGGTTAGGATTCGGCACACTCACCACTGCGGTCCGGGGTGAAACAAAACAAAACACATAGGCTGGGGGTTTGGAAGGTTGCCAGGGTTACTGGGAGTCAGGAGACAGGAAAAGAGAGGGGTTTGGTTTTTTTTAGCAAGGTGTTCTGGGAAGAGGAAGGAAGAAGAAAGGCTGTTATCCATCTTGGGCAGGCTGGCTGAAGGCTGACTGGGAAAGATGCCTCGGACTCCAGCTGCACTGCTGTGGGGGTACAAGCCCCTCTTGAAAACACCATGTTGTAAGGTCTGGACTCCCTCCATGCAGACTGAAGGTGTAAACAGGTGAATAAACCATTCTTCTTAAAGCTACAACAGTCTCTGCCATGTCTCCAAAGGAACACAGACCCTGGAACCCCCCGGAATCTTGCTGCAGTTTGGCAGAGAGTGGGGGGGGGGTAGCACCCAACTTTTGTAACAGGGCTGGGAACAGCCCTTCAGATGTTGAACTACGACTCTCATCCTACCTGATCATGGCCTTATGCTGGCTGAGGTTGATGGGAATTGATGGAAGGTCACAGGTTCCCCATTCCTATTTTGGCTGCTGGCCCCACTGCAGGATGCAGGTAGTCACAGTGTGATGCGAAACCTTTTAGAACGGCACATTCTCACTATTAAAGCTGGAAATGGCAATAAATACTGTTAGAATTATGACGACGATGGAAGTAAATAATTGGGCATAGTGTTCATTTTCCAGTAAGCCCCAGAGGGATGTATCATATTTATACATCCTGCCCCCCCCCGCCCCAAACTGCTCCTGGAGAGAACCAGGTAGAAACTATTCAGCTAATTTTCTCCGTGTTCTTTGGCCAAGAACCGTGGACAAGCGAGGCCAGGAAAATCACTTGATAGATCATCCCACTGGAACTCCGGCATCTCAGCGGCAACCAAGAAAAGGTTCACCAGCAGTTCAGATACATCTCCAAATTGTCCTCGCAGAGCCGTTGCCAATGGGCATGGTTTTGCCAGCCAAAACAGTACTGGGGAGGGGGGAAGCCCCACACCTGAAGGAGTTAGGTTAGAACACTGATTCACCACCTCACGCCCCAACTCTACGCAATCTACAGAACGCCAGAACCATCTTCTACCGCTGCTGGCTAAGGAATTTATAGGGCTGGATTGATTCCCAAAGAGCAACTCAGGTTAGTAAGCGATTCTCCCAGGGCAAGGGTAGGCTCACTCTTCTTCTCTCTTGTGGTGGAATCAGCAAAGAAGACATGCTGGAGAAGGGAAAGGTTAGGTAGTAGCAGGGGAGAAAAGACCAGGAAAGGTCATCTTGGGAGAAGAGCAAAGGGCTCTGGAGGACTTTAAAAATGCATCCCGTTTCAACGTGGAAGAGTCTTTTGCGGCCAATCGTTTCTACAGAGGCTTCCACTGCTCCTGAGATCCTCTGAATGGGCTTTGACTTGAGAAGCATCTTCTTTTTTCTCTTGGTAAGTAGCAGCAACTGTCTTTGGTGCTGAATAGGACCCCTCCTTTGCTTGATCGTTTAGGAAATCCAATCTGGGCAACAGAGTAGAGCATTATTGCTTGAATTTTGCCTTGTGGGTGACTCTGCTCTTATACTCTCCCTTTCTCTTTCTCTCCCCCCCCAAAATCATATAGATACATTTATAGAACAACTTGCAAAGCTTCCCCAAATGACAACATTCTTGCTAGGTCACATGTGCATCAACTTGTGTCCTATCAAGTAATATATCCTACTTATCCTTCATAAAATGCCAATATTATATACACAAGTCAACAGAGAAGCCCAAAACCCTTGGCTGTCTTTCTACTCCCGTCATCTTCCCAACCCCCACAAAAAAATGTTAGAGCGACGTGGCCAGAAAATTATTGAACATCCCTCCCCCCCCGCATTGCCCCTTGTCAATAGGTGTCTCCCAACAAGTCCCATTTAAAACATCACCAACACCTAGTGCCTTAAGAACTAAAGAAAACTCTGGGAACCATAGCAAATCTATTTCCAGTTAAAACAAAAAAAAAAATTCCTTCCAGTAGCACCTTAGAGAACAGGTAGATAGCCGTGTTGGTCTGTCATAGTCAAAACAAAATAAAAAAAATCCTTCCAGTAGCACCTTAGAGTAGCACCAGTAGCACCTTATCTCTAAGGTGCTACTGGAAGGAATTTTTTATATTTTTTTATAATTTTATAATTTTTTATAATTTTTTAATTTTTTAAATTTGTTTTAAAAATTTATTAACTTTTTTTATTTTGTTTTGACTATGACAGACCAACACAGCTATCTACCTGTAACTGGAACTATTTCCAGTTGTGACTGCAATGTGGCGGTGTGTGTGTGTGTGTGTGTGTGTGTGTGTGTGTGTGTGTTTTAAAGTCAAATGCATTATAGCTTGGATCTTTAAGGAAGTTCATGCGAGGAAAGTTTCCCATTTCTTCCTCCCACCTGCATTCCTCAGGAAAAATGCCTTTCAAAATGGTAGGGGGTGGGCGGGCTCTTGAGTAATGTCCTTAAGTGAACTTATCTCGGGTTCCAAGACCAGTTTTGGATTATATTCCATCCTACATTGTTGAATAGAGTTCCCCCCACCCACCCAGAGAAGGTTTTTTTTTTAAAAAAAAAAGATGCAAGAGACTGCAGCATAAGGTGGAATGGGAAATTTAAAATACCTAAGGATCCAAGCCAAAACATACACAAAGTGAAGTTGGCAATATTTGTTGTACCTGTCAGTGTGAGCTAAGCGTTTTTGCATGCACAGACCCGCTCTGTTTCACATCAGGGCAATTGCTTAAAGAGTTGTGCTTCACGCTTCACAAAGCCCAGACAAATGGCACTTGTATGCATGCCTTTACTGGGTTTCCGTCAGAAGATGCCTATTTTGTTCGGCTCCTTTGTGGAGATAGCCACAAATCTCGTGGCCCAACCCATCTTCAGAAACCAAATATTCAGAAAATGGATTGTCCCTGCTATGTGAACATCTTGTGACCAGTTAGAAAGATATGTTGAACTATTCCCCAGATGTCTGAGAAGTATGCACCCAAGTGGCTCATTGGATCATTCTGTAAATCTTATCTTTGTGTGTGAAGAAATATATTAGTATATAAATTCTTCAGAAAGAGGAAGCAAAATTTCCTCAACTGTTTTCCTTGGCTGCCTGCTGGGTGGGAAACATGCAAGTTCAGGATAAGGCTCAGCTTACTCATGTACAGATAGTCAACATGTGGTCCTCTGCTGGACTACAAATCCTATCATCCCTGACCTCTGGCCATGCTTGCTCAGGCTAATGGGGGTTGGAGTCCAACAACATCTGGAGGTGACCCCAGACTTGCATGATGTCTGAAGTCATCCATTGCTACAAGTAGCAAACATACATTTCTGCTAGGGGATGTCTATCTGTGTTGGAAAATCCCGGCTTGCCAGTTTGACAAGTACTGGAATCCATGGTATCTATTAAGAAATTCATATTCTTGCATAAACGTTATGAAGATGCTTTCAGTTCAGGGAGGTGTTTGCAGGTATCTAAAACTTGTGCTTATGTTACACTTAGGATCAAAGTTTGGAAAGTTAACCAGGGGAATCTGGGCCTGATGGTCTTTATCCATGTGGTTTTGAAATATAACAAGGACTTAGATGTTGAAAGCTGTAGATAATAAGGATCTACACTGAATATATGTCAGGATTAGGTTTACCTGCAAAGGGGCAGGAGAAGACAAATGCCAAAATGTGCCAGGTTAGACTTGGCAATACATCACACAGCTAGATCTAAGAACTTAAAGTCTCCATGCTGCTGGATGCAGTATAGCCCATGACAGTTGATCACATTGGGATCACAATTGCTAATGAAAGCTTAAAGTATTTGGAGAGAGGAGGGGGAAATGCAGTTATTATCCCAAAGGATCTTGTTCCTAGCCGTTTTGTTCAGTTTTCATCAGGCAGGTTTGTTGTCTTTCAATAGATACAGGATGGAAAGCAAATATTTCTTGCAGTGCAAAGCGTAACAATTTGAAGAGGAGTCCTACATCGAATGAAGTTGAGACTGAACTCAGTGTGACTATGAAATATACTCGGAGTCGAGTGTGGATTTCATGTTCTTTATTCAGCTCATAGTAGCGAGCAATGAATGGTCCCCCAGAACGTCTGCTTTATATACATTATTTACACAATGGGCCCCACGTGATTGGCTAATTCTGGGATACTCCTGTAGGCCAATCAGGTTGCAGATTCACTTCCACCTGGAGCTGGATTGGGTGGCTCCTGCGGACCAATCAGACTGCTGCATTCTGGATCCTATTGTTCTAGGACCAATCAGACTGCTGCATTTTGGATCCTATTGTTCTAGGACCAATCAGACTGCTGCATTTTGGATCCTATTCAACTCAGTACATAACAGACTATAAGCAGGAAGAAAGAGAAACTTGGAAGATGTTTCTCCAGCATCTAACAAAACTATTCCGGCAATACTGATCCATATGCAAGTAATTGAAAGCCATCTGTTGGGATGAATGAAAACTTTTGATAATACAGTTGTTCAGCAGATGTCCAGGGTAATCTGGGGAGAACTTTGCCACAACGAGCAGAAAGCATTTCGCCATTTGCTTTCTGATAACACTTGATGATCACTGATGGATGGATTTTAGGAGCGTACCAACAGGATGCATACCAACAATGGCAGGAAGCCTCAGGCAGCAGCAAAGCAGCCTTTTGATCAGGCCTTGCGTTGCAAAATGAATGAACTTCTGTGTGCTCAGCCAGAAGAGGCTAAAGGAGTAACTGTTCAAAATTGGATGCTTCAATGTAGTGACAAGTGGTCTGGACCAGTATTTCACCGCCTCAGGACTTGAAGATTGTTTGAGACAATACAGAAGGTTTTCAGGAACGTGTCGAAAGGACAACCGTGCAATGAGAAGAATAAAGCAAAACAGAAAAACTTGATAAACAAATAATTTGTGTGGTTGTCCAGTTTATGACACATAATTTGTGTCATGTTGTTGACCAGCAAATGATGATGTTTTCTTTTAGCATACTGTAGTTGCTTCAATCAAAAACTGTTATCACAGGCCAGAGAGGATTCTCCTGAAAGAACAAATTAGTGAATTCTCAACCAATGGCACCTTATTTAAGGATTTAAGAGAACAGCATGCCTTTCCAAGAACCCATTTCAGACATTTTTCTTTTGTGAGGAGGAGACCTTGTGTCCTTGCTGTCTCACTCCTCCCCACCATTCTTGTGTTGGTATGGAAGATCTGAAACAGGGATGTCTGGTCCTATTTTTGAATAGGGACATCTGGTCCCATTTTTGCAGAAAAAGAGGTACCAGAACTCACCATGAATACCTCCCTTGTTCTCTTATAATGACTCCCACCTGAGAGGTGCCAGAACTCAGTTCCGTTGAGTTCTGGCTGAAAAACAGGGACCTCCTATTACATACCCTCCAACATTTCTCCGATGAAAATGGGGACGTCCTAAGGAAAAGCAAGACATTCCGGGATCAAATCAGAAACCAGGACAGCTTCTGTAAATCCAGGACTGTCCCTGGAAACTAGGGACACTTGGAGGATAATGATGGCTCTGTTTTACATATACTGCCAAGAGACAGTATGCCTCTGAATACTGCTTGCTGGGAATCACAAGTGAAGAGAGTGTTGTTAGGGATTATAGGGGTAGAAATCCCCCCCCCCCAAATGTTAAAGTTGTTAACAACAGCAGCTAGGATTCTTTATGCACAGAAATAGAAGGAAGAAGAAGTCCCCACCAAAGAAGAATGGATGAGTAAGATAATGACCAATGCAGAACTGGCAACACTAACAGCAAAATTAAGAGAACCTAATGCTTTATGGAAGAATGGATGCCTTTTTCAGACTACTTAAAGAAATATTATAGTAAATGGGTGAAAGATTTATACGATCTGAAGAGAAGCCAGAATTGGGAATTATAGGGACAGAACTACCCAAACAGTAGGGAAACCTGGTCTCCCTACTGGCCTAGCAAGACTAACTTGGCCAGTTAGCCCTGGTGGTCCCACTGATGTTTGTTTTTTATGCTGTTTTTAGCTGTTTTTTAAAGTTGTTTTTAATAAATGTTTTGTATTTGTTGTTAGCCGCCCTGAGCCCGGTTTTTGGACTAGGAAGGGCGGGGTATAAATAACTTATTATAAATAACTTATTATAAATAAATTATTATTATTATTATTATTATTATTTAGAAATTATTCATGTATGCAACTACAGTGGCAAGAATGTTACTTGCCCCAAAAGGGAAAGAAGAAGTAGTCCCAGCAAAGGAAGAATGGATACTTATGGAATATGCAGAAATGGCGAAACTTACCGGAAGAAATAAGAAATCAAGATAACAAGCTTTTTTTATATATATAAGAATGGAAATGGCTTATTGAATATTTACACACACAAAAACTGCAAACAGATAAGAACAGTGGCAGGATTATGGTAATAGCCTGCAGTTTATAAGAGTATATATTTAAAGTAGATGAATAAATGAGTAAATTAAGATAATCTGGAATATGCAGGAAATATAAAAATAAATGTAAGGAACCGCAGAAAGAGGGGGGAAGGAAGTTGAGTTTTGAAATGTTAAAATGATTGTAATTTTTTTGAAATGCATAAAATTGAACATCATAAAAAATAAAGAAATATTGTAGTATGATGAACTCATGAGCAGGATTTGAGCTACGAGCAAAGAAAGTAATTGGATTATATTATCATGGTTATGATTTTAAAGATAGACGATAGGGTGCAGCAGAAAGGGAGAAACAACAACATGGAAAACAGGGTGGGAAGTCAACAAAAATAAGAGAAAAGACGAAATTGGGTTTTGGTTGTATATTTTTAAAATGTTGAAACTTAATCCTATATAATAATTCCCTAATGTCCCCACGTCCGCGGGTGTGTGTCAGTGGAAATTTTCCACTGCGCATGTCGGAGACGGATGCAGGGATTGGCCGACGCAGAGACTTTGGGCCTCGGATTGGCCGGGAGCGGACGAGGGCGGGGCTGTGCCTTTCCGGGGTTGGCGGCTCCTCCAGCGCTGTTGCCAGTCGCTCGCTGGAGCGCAAGAGGAGCGCCTAAATGCTGGCCCTCCCTCCCTCCCCACCCCAACAAAGCCTCCTGAAAATAAAACTTCGCCCCGAGGAAAGGGCTCCCCCGGGGCTGAGGCGCTCCCTCGGTGCCTTTCCCGTTCAGGCCGCCTCCTCCTTCGCCCAGCCTGAGGCCTCGCCAGCCCCAACGGTTTCTCCGGCAGCCGGAGCAGGACGACGACACGCCGGCCGGACCTCCCCGCCTCCGCTGCTCTCCTCCGCCCGCTTCCCCGCGCCGCGGCCCCCAGACCTCCTGCTGCCGTCCACCTGCAGCCTCCCGCCGACCCCTTGCTGGAGCGCAGCTTTCCGCTGCGCCCATAAGCGCAGCGGCGGCGGCTCCGGCTGGCTTGCCGTCTTTGGAGTGCAGCTTTCCGCTGCGCCCATAAGTGAAGCGCCGCCGGCTGCTGCTGCTGCCTTGCCGCTGTGGCTCCTGCAGCCTTCCCGCCTTTGGAGCGCAGCTTTCTGCTGCGCCCATCAGCGCAGCGGCGGCGGCTCCTGCTGCCTTGCCGCCTTGGGCCACAGGCGCGAAGCGCCGTGGCCCCAAGACCTCCTGCTGCCGTCCACCTGCAGCGGGCGGTTGGCCGGCGCTGTGTGTGTGGGAGGGGGAGGGAGAGGGAGGGAGACAGAGCCAAACTGTTTGTGGAGGTCTGGGAAGTGGGGGAGAAGGTGTGTGTGTGTGTGTGAGAGAGAGAGAGAGAGAGAGAGAGAGAGAGAGAGCTTTCTAGCGCCTGTTTTTGTTAACAGGCTTAATTTACTAGTAAAATATAATGGACTTGCACAGCATGACTTTTCTACAGACCTCTTCTGTCTGAAGCCCATGTTTACCATGTGTGGCTTGCATCCTACTTGCCTGCCCTGCTAATACTGGACTTCTACTGTATAATGAAAAACAAGGATTGAGAATACGTTTTGGAAATGTTCAAAGCAAGACAAAACCAAGGAACATTTATCACTGTCTCTCTTGCTTATACTTTACCTCAAGTCACTAACGTAACCTCATTCTCCAATATGCAGTCCAGGATGTCCAAGAACATAGCTTGGCTCGTGGTGCTTAATACCATAAGCAAAGCGAATTAAAGCCATGCCAAGCCATCTGCTTTAAAGCAGAAGTAAAAAATTCACCCCTCCCCCCCAAAAAATGAATAGAAAAACGAGGCCCTGTAAGATGGCAAATCTCATTAACAGCACTGAAAAACAAATATAGATTATTCAGACATTACCACATCTTTTGTTGCTCACATGACAAATGTTCTGAGCATTCCATTGCTCCAGAAAAACTCAGAGTAATACAGACTCTGTAATACAGATGGCGTATCGTACACTCCATACTACTGTAATTCTATCTAGGTTTCTAAGACCTTCTGCTCGCCTCATTATTCTGATTAAATCATGTTTGTTATACATTGAAGAATCCACAGTGGAATAGTGACTCTAATTCTCATTAGCGACTGTCCATGAAGTGGCCGTGTACCATAGAATCATAGAATTGTAGAGTTGGAAGGGACCTCAAGGGTCATTTAGTCCAATCCCCCCCCCCAGCAATACCAGAATCTCAACTAAAGCTTCCATGACAGATGGCCACCCAGCCTCTGCTTAGAAACCTCCAAGGAAGGAGAGCCCACCACCTCTCGAGGGAGACCATTCCACTGTCGAACAGTTCTTACTGTCAGAAAGTTTTTCCATGTGTTTAGTCAGAATCTTCTTTCTTATAACATGAAGCCATTGGTTCAAGACCTACCCTCCAGAGCAGGAGAAAACAAGCTTGTTCCCTCTTCCATGTGATAGCCCATGAGATATTTGAAGATGGCTATCATATCTCCTCTCAGTCTCCTCTATTCCAGCCTAAACATACCCAGCTCCTTCAACCATTGCTCATAAGGCGTGGTTTCCAAGGCTTATATTATGAGGTCATCAGCTTTGTGATGCGTTTTGTACTTGTCATCTGGGCAGCCCAGGACCTCCATACACACTGCCCAGGCTTAGGCCCCGGGGAGGTCACTTCGGTGCTCCTAATGCAGCGGTTTGACTTCACCCCCAGGGGCACACTCCATTGTCTCTAGAGATAGACAGGTGCCAACAACAAGTGCCTTGTTGACTGTGAAGATTAGAACTAAACAGTAGCTTTTTATCTAAATTAGTCACCGATAAAAGAAGAAGTGGTCTTGGGAGCTCTCCTGTGGGACCACTCCTGTGGGATCTGGCAGAAAGGTGTTTTGGTTTCTAGATGTTATTGGCAGAGAGGATGAGATGCGTGGCTATGGTTTTAATAGCAGCCAGAGGCTTTCATAATGTGTGGTTCTGTCCTGCATAGACTTACATAGGGACATACGTAAATGCCATAAAGGAAGATGAAATAGTCACTCCAGACAGCAGATTCAAAGGGGATTGTTTTCATATCTCCAGCCAATGTCTTCGTGTTACTATTTTGAATTAAACCCACGAGGAACCAGTGCATGAGATTGTCTGTTTTCCCCTCCGTAGCAAACACTTGACAACTTGCACAAAATATGAAGATGTTTTTGGTGTTTATTTTCATCGTTACCGAGGCTCAGACGTCGATGGGTCATAAGCCAGGTACGGCACTGTTTTCTTGTTTTAAAATGGTCATGTTTGCTCCTCTGAAAAACCAGAATATCACAAATAGTATATTTGTACCATTGAGCAAAACACCAGGCACAGTTTTCATATGTCCAGATGTGCTTGACGGATGGAACAAAAAGTCCTGGATAGAGTTATGGCATGTAAAGGAGAACTTTGGGACACCCAACCAATAAAACATACCTTGACTAAGGCATTCATACATTTAAAGCACTGTGATATCACTTCAGGCAGTCATGGTAAAGTCTTCATGTGAGTCATTCAACCTTTGCTATTGTACTATTTTCTCACTCTCTGTAAGAAATGAATACCTGATTCCTCAATTGATTCCTTAATCTTACTCCTTTCCTTTCTTCCTTTTTAGCCCCCCAGCCTGCTGATATTGTTTTTTTGGTTGCTAGCAGCAATACGTCTTCACACCATGTCAAAACGTTTATTAGCAAAGTCATCGATGGTTTACCGCTAGGTCCTAATGAATATCGTGTTGCACTTGCCCAGTATAACGATCGAGTGTACAATGAATTCCAACTGGACACCTATAAAGGGAAGATTCCAATGTTGAACCATATCAAAAACAAAGTTGTGTTCAGAGGCGGGCCCTTGAAAACCGGCACTGCTCTCCGGAAGATTCATGAGACTTATTATGGGAAGCCAACCCCTGAATGGGACCGGTCCAAGATTTTGGTTGTGATGACGTCTCAACCATCTGGTGATGATGTAGAAGAAAGTGCCCAATTGTTGCAGAAAGCAGGAGTGAAGGTCCTTGCATTGGGCATGGAGGATGCTTCCTACGATGAACTAATTCGGATGGCCACAAAACCATTTAGCTTCTTTTTCCCTAGAACAGAAGAACTCGTTTTATTTTCTCAGAACATTTCCGGAATCGTAGATGCCATTCACATAGGTAACGACGACAGCCACAACCCAGATCTAACAAGCAAGAGTGCTGAGAACAAAGTAAATAACGGAACAGTTATAGAAGGTAAGAAGTGAGATGCTGTTGAAAATAGATTTATAGGGAAGAGGGTGGCAGTGCTAGAAAGAAAAGTATACAAATGGTCTGTCCCAAGTAAGGCCGGGGGTCTTACTCAAAACACACTTGACGCCATATTCCCCAAACCAATAGGGTGTAGGGTTCAATTCCGTGTTGGTAAATTCCTGACATGTTTTCGTTTCCGGGTGATAAAATGGTGTCGGGGGAATTTTGCTGAACCGGCAAAATGTCAGGGAAAACCTGGATGTATGGCAACGCGATGGAAAAATAATAATAATAATAATAATATAATTATAGTTTATTATTTGTATCCTGCCCATCTGGCTGAGTTTCCCCAGCCACTCTGGGCAGCTCCCAATTCAGTGTTAAAAACAATACAGCAGTACAGTAACAATACAGCAATATAGTAGCGGAAATAGCTCCAAAAGCTTTTAAAAAACACTCAACACTTTGGGGTTGTTCCCCAAAAGAAGCTTAACAATTTGGGTGGGTTTCTTTAGAAAAAGAAAAAAAACAGCTCAATAATGTTGGGGTCTTCCTATTGCAACCCTATGTGTTGGTTGTGTGTACCTGTCAGCTGATGAGTGGGAGAAGAGATATTGCTCGGTTTAGCTATTCCCTGTCAAAGCAAGCAGCTCACAGCAAGCAGATTTCTTTTGCTCTTCCACATCAGCTAAAGAACTGAGCGTAATGATGCTGATAAGACCCCTTACACTGTTGTTCTCAAGCACCCAATAGTAAGCTGCTTCTCAGATGCACAGAAATCCAGTGCAAATGATTTCGACATGAGGGTGGGGCAGGCAACTTACCTGTCAATCATGTGACATCATAATGACATGTTTTGATTGACAGGTGGGTTTTCCAACTTGCTTTAAAACAGCTTTTTACAAATGTTACCCTACACATGTTCACTCAGGAGTAACTCCTATGGGGTTCAACGGGTAAGTAGGTATAGGATGAGCCACAAGTAAGCGTCTGGTGCACAAGAGAACCAAATATATTTAGTCACTTAATCACAGAATCAGAGAGTTGAAAGGGAACCTGAGGATCATCTAGTCCAACCCCCTGCAATACAGGAATATGCAGCTGCCCCTTACAGGGATTGAACCTGCAACCTTGGCGTTATCAGCACCACACTCTAGCCAACTGAGCTATATTCAATGTGTTACTGTTTTGAATAGTGAGGTACTAGCCATTTCTGACACCCTGGATTCGCAGATTTGTCCATCCCTTAAATAAGAGTCTGACCTTTCCATTCCTGCCATTTCATTGTTGCAAGAAATTACAACAATGGTTGCCAGTTAATTGGGGTAGCGAGGCACAAGCAAGATCCCCCCCAGTTTGACAAAGCTCTGAATTTTATTGAACTCTCCAAGTTCAGGGCTGCTCAGTTATAAATATATTAAAGGAAATAAAGAAAAAACCCATCTATTGTATATGGCAATCATGCCTTACAACAGGAAAACCGCAGTGTAGAAAATCAAAGAACAACTCATTCAAATCAGCTCAGCACCTCTGCAATTCAGCATTTTATGCTTGTTCATGAGAACAGTCCCACCCTGTTGTACAAACCTTCTTGGGTCTAGATCCAGGATGGGGAAGCTTTGGCTCCTCAGATGTTGCTGGACTCAAGTTCTCATCAGCCATAGGAAGCTTGAGTGAAGGTGGGATATTGAATGAATTTATCATTTCAGTCACAGACCAGTTCCAGCCCACATACAATATCAAGGAAGTCATAAAACACAATAGGGATACATTTGAATTTGCAGTTAGGTCTAACAGGGACAATACAGATATAGCAACAATTAAAAAAATATATAAATTAAAACTTAGTCACTAAAATATAACCCAAAATTATCATTTAAGGCTTTTATCATTATGATAGCACAGCTTGTTCCCTAAGTTTTATGGCAATCACACAGAATTTGGCTAGGGATGTTGGAACATCTGGAGAGTCCAAAATTCCTCATCCCTGGCCTGCACTGGAGAGCAGATCCCTTGGGATGGTTGAGCATGGCTGTGCCATTGTGAAGGCAGTTTCACTGGCTCGGAAGCAATAGCCAATGTTATTAAATTAATGTTATTAAAGGGGACGCGGGTGGTGCTGTGGGTTAAATAGGGCTTGCCGATCAGAAGGTCGGCGGTTCAAATCCCCATGACGGGATAAGCTCCCGTTGTTCGGTCCCTGCTCCTGCCAACCTAGCAGTTTGAAAGCACGTCAAAGTGCAAGTAGATAAATAGGTACCACTCCGGTGGGAAGGTAAACGGTGTTTCCGTGCGCTGCTCTGGTTCTCCAGAAGCGGCTTTGTCATGCTGGCCACATGACCCGGAAGCTGTACGCCGGCTCTCGGCCAATAAAGCGAGATGAGCGACGCAACCCCAGAGTCGGACACGACTGGACCTAATGTGAACCAGAGCAGCGCACGGAAACGCTGTTTACCTTCCCGCCAGAGCGGTTCCTATTTATCTACTTGCACTTTGACGTGCTTTCGAACCGCTAGGTGGGCAGGAGCTGGGACCAAGCAATGGGAGCTCACCCCGTCGCAGGGATTCGAACCGCCGACCTTCTGATCAGCAAGCCCTAGGCTCTGTGGTTTAACCCACAGCGCCACCTGGGTCCCCACCCTTTACCTAGCCAATGTTTAATCTTGCATTTCCTTCCCACTGCAGCTTGCGATGACGATGCCGTCGCCGATGTGGTGTTTATAGTGGATGCGGGTCCTTCGCAAAACAAATTTGAGAAGATTCAAATATTTTTGGAAAAGCTGGTGTCTTCTCTGGATGTGAAGGAGAAATGCATAAAGGTTGGCTTGGTGACGTTCAGCGCTAAACCCGAGGTGGTATTTTTACTGCGGATGGAAATGGATAAGACTGATGTTCTGCAGCGCATACAAAGTCTTTCTCCCAAGGCAGGAAAGGCCAACATTGGCTCGGCCATTAATTTCACAAGGGAGAAAGTTTTCATGGAAAGTTCCGGAAGCAGGAAGACCCAGGGGGTGGAACAAATAGCCATTCTTATCACTCACAGGCCTTCAGAAGACGGGGTGGGCAATGCTGCAACCGTTCTCAGGAGAGCAGGTGTGACTGTGTTTGCAATTGGCGTCGAAAGGGCTGATGTCACTCAGTTAACCCGGATAGCTGCGTACCCGCCACAACAATACGTTACCCACCTCAAAACATTTCCCCACTTGCCACGCCAGGCTCTCGTTTTTCGTAAGAAGGTTGTGAATCAGGTGCAACGAAAGCTCTACACGGACAACAAAAGAGCAGAAATTCTCAAAAGAGGTAACTTGTCATCTGACGCTTTCCCAGGAGAGTTGCAAAGCTCTAGTTCCTCAGCAAAAACAAGAAGTACATCTCCAGAGGTGTTGCAGAAGACTTGTTTGGCTCTAAAAAAAGTTGTGACAATGGCAGCCTGAAAAGCAGGAAGCCAAACAACAGCTTGAAAAGGGGAAATAGCATACTCTATTATACTATTATTTATGTAGAGCATTTCTATCCTGCTCTTCAGCCGAAAAGGCTCCCAGGATGCTCCCATGTTATGTACTGAGCTGAATAGGATCCAGAATGCAGTAGTCTGATTGGTCCTAGAACAATAGGATCCAGAATGCAGCAGTCTGACTCCGAGTATATTTCCGAGTTTACATCCAGTCAATTAAAACGAGACTGTCCTTTACAATCTAAAATAAAAGGTCACACAAGGGAAAAGGGACAGGGAGGGAAGTAGGGGGAAACCAAAATTCAGGCACCAATTCTTGAACAGTTGTTCTTATAGTGACCGTTTTTTGTACAATTCAGGGATAGGAAGTACCTGTCGGAGCTGGGCTTTCAGCAAAGCTAGTGGAATGAGGCCTTCTTCCTATCTCTCCCACTGAGGCAGCCTGATGGAATAGCTTCTCTCTGAGGACAACTGAGGGAAAGGAGGCCTGAAGGAGTTGGCCTGTCACACCAGAGCTGATGGTGTGAGTCCTGCTTCCCATATCTCTTGAAAAAAGAGCTCAAGACAGCATTTGACTAGTTTTGCAGCACCTTTGCAGACCTTCCTCTTGTTTCTGTCTGTCACGGACTCTGGAACCAGTCTCTAGTTTCTGGGAAATTCAGCCGACTGGCAATGGCTCTCCAGGGTTTCAGCTAGAAGCCTTCCTCAACCTGACCTAGAGATGCTGGGGGTTGATCCTGAGACCTTCTGCACACATATCACTGAGCTATGTCACTTTCCCAAAGGCTTGCCACTATATCCTGAGGATCCACAGACATCGCTGTCAGATTAATCATGGAATATGATAACTTTTGGATGATCTCAATATGACTAGGAAGAGAGCCTTCTGAACAGGAATGCATGTTCTGATAAGAATGACTCTCTCCTTCCATTTACAAATGTGGGGGATTGGGGAAAATATGGTTTCTTACTATCACTTGCTAACATTTTGTTGGCCCAATTCACAGAAACTCACAGAAGCTTCTTGCTGCTTCAAATAGTTATCAACAAAATGTCCTATCCCCATTTGTAGGGAAACTAATAGATCACACTGATCTCATTAGCAGAGGTTGTGGGAGAAGGGAGCACTCTATAGAAGAGAAAGTGTTCTGTCTTCTTGCTGCAATCTCATGTAGCAACAGATCAGGACCATATCACATATGTAGCAGTAAACCTGGGTTTCCTAACAAGTGTAGACTCAACACTTGGCCAACCCTGGCTCCCTGGCCAATGGCTACTAGACATAATGGTTATGTTCACTATATTATGTGTCTGAATGCCAGTTCATGGGAATTCCAAGTGGGAAGAGTGTGGTTGTGCTCATTGTGGTAATAGGTCAGGTGTGTCTTCCACGTCTTCTGTCCACAAGCCACGCTTCACAGGCAGGACAAACTGGAATAACCTTCATGGCCTGATCCCTAAAACCTGGACTCACAACTGCTAGCTGTGAGCACCAACTCAGCAACCAATAACCAGATGTAGTTCCAGAGGTTTTAGAAGTAATCCTTCTTTTATTTCTACAAGCTAAACATATTTACAGAATACATAGACTGTGTGAGCTTAAAGCCTCTCACTTCAGTCACCTAGCAGAGAAATTAACAGCAGCCATTCTCCTCAGAATTCTCCTCAGAGCACAGAGAGTTTGGAACACAGTATCAAAGTAAACTCCTCCCCTTTCTCTCTCCACTGAGTCAGGATACTTTCAGATAAGGGAGGGGTGAAAATACTAACACTCATGTCCAGCTTGCAAACTTCCTATAGGCATCTGGTTTGCCACTAGGAAGCTGAACTAGATGAGCCCATTGGCCTGGTCCCACAACCTCATATTATGTTCTATGATGCATGTTCTTCAAAATGCATGTTTGTTGCATGCACACATTAAATTACACATGTGAATTAAAAAGTGCTTAGGTGAACACTATTATTATTATTATTAAAATTATTATTATTAAAATTATTATTATTATTATTTTATACCCCGCCCACCTGGCTGGCTTTCCCCAGCCAATCTGGGCGGCTCCCAACAGAATATTAAAAATACAATAAAATCAAACATAAAAAAACTTCCCTAAATAGATGTCTTCAGATGTCTTCTAAAAGTCAGATAGTTGTTTGTTTCCTTGACATCTGATGGAAGGGCGTTCCACGGGGCGGGTGACACTACCGAGAATACCCTCTGCCTGTTTCCCTGTAACCTCACTTCTTGTGGGGAGGGAACCGCCAGAAGGCCCTTGGCACTGGATCTCAGTGTCCGGACTGAACGATGGGGGTGGAGACACTCCTCCAGGTATACTGGGCCAAGGGCCGTTTAGGGTTTTAAAGGTCAGCACCAACACTTTGAATTGTGGTTGGAAACGTACTGGGAGCCAATGTAGGTCTTTCAGGACCGGTGTTATATGGTCCCAGTGGCCACTCCCAGTCACCAGTCTGGCTGCCGCATTCTGGATTAATTGTAGTTTCTGGGTCACCTTCGAAGGTAGCCCCCTGGAGAGCGCATTGCAGTAGTCTTACATTAAATAAGAAGCAGTCTTTAGTTAAATCTCTCCCCCCCCCACTCTCTGAGGAAATTCATATGTTCAAATACGAACAATGAATGATGTTCTTTTAATGGCTAATACGTCTGTAACAACTTGCTGCCAAGCTCTGATGCTCATGTCAGTGGCTGTCTCACTCTTGGAAAGGGATGTGAGGGGAATTAGCACTTTCTCACACAATATGCGAACCAAACCGCAACCATCCTTTGGAATGCCGCAGTTTTTTGCAGCGCAGTTCTCCAGCCAAGCAATGTGTACAGAAATGCATATAGAGTGGTACCTCTGGTTAAGAACTTAATTCGTTCCGGAGGTTCGTTCTTAACCTGAAACCGTTCTTAACCTGAGGCGCTTTTTCGCTAATGGCGCCGCCCGCTGCCACCCCACCACCACCACATGATTTCTGTTCTCATCCTGAGGTAAAGGTCTCAACCCAAGGTACTACTTCCGGGTTAGCGGAATCTGTAACCTGAAGTGTCTGTAACCCGAGGTACCACTGTACTAGGGTAAAGTGCACATAAAATGCCCAGATTAGTGAAGGTAACATACAAAAATGCATGACGTTAGGGGAAATTGCTCTGCAGACACGTGCATGAAAAATTTGCCATGAAAATGCTAGTGCATGTTCATGAAGACTTTTTTTTGGGGGGGGGGATTCGCAAGCTGATGTGGAAATGTTGAAAATGAATTTAAGTTTGGGGGAAATGTGATAAAGAAAGAAACGTTGAGATTCAGCCATCTCAAGTGTTGTGTGCTTTTTTAAAACAAACAAACAAACAAACCCACAGGATAAATAATAATAATAATAATAATAATAATAATAATAATAATATTTTTTTGTACCCCGCCCATCTGGCTGGGTCTCCCCAGCCACTCTGGGCAGCCTCCAACAGATATTAAAATACATCAAAATCACAGGTTAAAAACTTCCCTAAACAGGGCTGCCTTCAGGTATTTTCTGAATGTAGGATAGTTGAATGTAGGATAGAATAATTCATTGTTTGAATTATTAAATGCATCACCAAAATTCTCTTCCTCATAGGCTGCGTGGATACAGAAGAAGCAGATATTTATTTTCTCATCGATGGTTCCTCAAACCTCGATTATTTCGATTTTGTGGATCTGAAGTTGTTTCTGAAAGAAGTGGTTAGATTTTTCCCGATAGGACCGAATAAAGTTCGCTTTGGAGTGGTGCAGTATGCAGAAATGAACGAGCTGGAATTCGGACTTGAGGAATATGGTAAAACAAGTGATATATTGAAAGCCATTGATAACATCCGTCAAATAGGTGGCAGTCCTCACACAGGGGCAGCTTTGACATCCATCCAACCCTTGCTAAGAAGGTCACAAGGTCAACACTCCCGAAGTGTTCCCTGCCATCTGATAGTGCTAACCGACCGGAAATCAGAGGATCATGTTGAGGGACCTGCCAAGAGGCTGAGGAATGAAATGGTCAACATTTATGCCATCGGTGTCAGACATGCTAACGAGTCACAGATTTATGAGATCGCAGAGTCAAAGGACAGAGCTTATTCTGTCAACGATTTTGCCTCTCTGAAGCATATAAAGAATGAAGTTGTCCGAGAGATCTGTGCTGTAGAAGGTAAGAAGGAATCATCTTATATTTTACTTTTAAACTTCAGGGGAGAATGCCTGCTCTTAAATTGCCCAAATGGCAGCACTCGTGCTTAGGAGATACTGGCATACTTGAAAGAACCCTGAGATTTGCAAAAAACACAATAAACTGCTAGAGGGAAAATGCTTCAGGGGAAAGATCCCAAACAGTCCCATAATAAATTAATGGCATGGCATGTGGGCAGATTTTCAAGTGAACCAAAGAGAGATTAATATTCTATTTCTGCTTTAAAAAAGAAGAAAAATGATGGGTACCGGGCTTTAGGTGGAGTGTAAAATTATTCTTGTTAAAGATAGGATTCAATTGAATGCCAAGGCCCCATGACCCACAGTCCTCTAGTGGATAAATAAAACACATGAACAATCAGATTTTGGTTTATGGGTTCAAATGGGCCACAACATTATTGGTTACAGATGGGAGAGGTTTGGCTTAGGCATTGGGTGAAGCCAGACTATATCTCGGCTCCCACCTGTCTGCTGGGAGTCCAACTAAGGGTAAACCACCGATAGGAGGAGGCCTAAGACTTACATGAAATAGGAGCACCCTGAGGGGTCCCCGTTGGGGTAGTGGCATGGCCCTAGCCCATATCTGGGCATCGGACAGAACCCACACTCCCAGATCCCTTTAACAAGATATCCTTAATGAAGGGGGGCAAGCGGAGGCTACAACCTCCCCTCCATCTAAACAAAGGCTTGCCCGATGCCTAACCTCACAAAGTTGTGCCGATTGCTATGAGGTAGGCGAAAACCACATGGCGGAGCCAATTTGTCAAGTGGGAAAAAATCCTGCCTGGTCCCAACAATATGGTGACCAGCTATTAGTCCATAGCAAGGTCATAACACATCAAAGCAGAAAAAGAGGGCGAGGCGGGTTGGAGTTCCGGCGAAGGGCACGAGGGGACGGCCTCCCTGCTGCGGTGGAGTTTAATTCCCCCACAGAAACCCCCTCCCCCCGTCATTGCTGAATGGTTGGCGAGGTTTGCTCCTTGGGTGGGGTCCCACCCAGTGCCGATGGTGCGGGGAGGAGATGGCAGGGAGCACATCAATCTCCAGCCCTCAGCCGGGTCATGCAGGACCCAGGGCCCGGCCACAGTGCCGCCCACCAAACAAGGTAAGCGGACTTGAAAGGTGACACAGTGTGGCTTTTGATTAGATTGGGAACTCCCATGCAAAGAGTATGGATACTCTCTTGTCCTTTCCTGTTGAAGATTTTGGTGGGACCTTCAAGTGTACAGTGGTACCTCGGGTTACAAACACTTCGGGTTACAGGCTCCGCTAACCCGGAAGTAGTACCTCGGGTTAAGAACTTTACCTCAGGATGAGAACAGAAATTGAGTGCTGGTGGCACGGTGGCAGCGGGAGGCCCCATTAGCTAAAGTGGTACCTCAGGTTAAGAATGGTTTCAGGTTAAGAACGGACCTCTGGAACGAATTAAGTTCATAACCAGAGGTACCACTGTATTTTGTCCAAGCTTTTAAGATCCTTGTCAGCTCACCTTCCTAGCTGAACTGCATTTTTGTATTCATTATTGCATTTCCATTACACTTTTCATCCAAAAGATTCAAGGTCATTCTCTGACCCTTGTTTTATCCTCACAACTGTCAGTTTGCATTTGTTAGTATGGAAAGTATTGATCTGGTGTGTAGATCTACTTAAAGAGGCTTCTGGAAACTTCTCTGCGTGAAAGAAACAAGCAGAAGGTTCATGATATTTGGGTTATTCCTTCAGAGAAGTAGACTACAGCTGGCTTAAACGGGTTCTCTTATCTCATTCTGTCAAGGTCATGCTGACTAGAATAATAGGCCAGAAGGAGCCTGGGTTTCACTTTCTCTTTCTATCTCTCTTCCTTCTGGTGTGGTGTTCTGTACATAGTATGCTTAGTGTTAAGGTTTAGACTCATTATAAGTTATTGTAAGTTTAAGTTAAGTCTGCTGCAACTGGATTTCTTATGGGCAGTGAAAATCCTTAATGTCTTGGATTTGTGACCATTATGCTCATTTGCCTTCAGTTAAGCTCTGCTGGATGAAATACAATTGCCTCTGGTCTATTTTTGGGGAACTCTGCAACATGTTTAAGTTTTTACTCCACTAACTATACATCCTGCTCTGGATCAATAATGAGTAGAATTTCAACCCTGTGGCGTAGGTTAGGCTGAAAGAGAGAGACTGGCTCAGTATTGAACGATGGGCTTCATGACTGAGCGGGGATGATGGCGATGCCTTAGTGCGGGGGTTAGCAAACTTTTTCAGCAGGGGGCCGGTCCACTGTCCCTCAGACCTTGTGGGGGACGGACTATATTTATTGGCGGAAAGAACGAATTCCTATGCCCCGCAAATAACCCAGAGATGCATTTTAAATAAAAGGACACATTCTACTCATGTAAAAACACCAGGCAGGCCCCACAAATAACCCAGAGATGCATTTTAAATAAAAGGACACATTCTACTCATGTAAAAACACGCTGATTCCTGGTCCGTCTGCGGGCCGGATTTAGAAGGTGATTGGGCCAGATCTGGCCCCCGGGCCTTAGTTTGTGTCAGGCCCCACAGGGCCCCTTTTCAGCTAGGCATTCAAAAAGACTCTGAGCCATTAAGCTATCAAAGCTTTAATCTAACTAATTGGTTTACAACTCCGAGCACATCGTAAATGCATCAGTCTTCCTCGCTTTCAGTTTCTCCAACTACCGGATGCCTGTTCTCCCGCCACCCACCAAGGCATCTCGGGAGACGGAAGCACTTTGTGCGCCTCCTCTTTCTTTCCCCTGGTACGTTGCGATGGCTCTGTGAGGCTGACGGAAGCCCTCTCACTGCTTTCCTTTCCTCGGAGCTTCCTCCAGACGTCCCGCTGGAATCTGTCTCCATGATAGCTGGCGGCTCACAGTACTCACTCAGAGCCGGGCTGGAAGGGCAGGGGGGGGCAGTCCCCTGACAGTTTGCCTACCTATGCCTTAGTGCTTTTCAGCAGTGCACTCAGCTCTGCACATGACTGTGTTTCCTTTTGGCTTCGGTTCCATGATGCTATCTTTGTTGTGGTCATCTCTCATACATATGTGTCCATATTTTTCTGCCAACAGCCTGCAAAGAAAAGAAAGCTGACATTCTGTTTCTGGTGGACAGCTCCAGCAGCATAGGCCCTGAGAACTTCGTGAAAATGAAGGACTTCATGATTGACCTGGTGAGCAAATCTGACATTGGTCCCGACAGAGTGCACATTGGTGCTGTGCAGTTCAGCGGCAGAAGCCAAGAAGAATTCCGGCTCAACCAGTACTCATCGAAGAGAGACGTCATTGGTGCTATTGGGAGAATGTCTCCTATGGGACAGAACACGCTCACCGGGGGAGCATTGCGATTCGTGTCCGATTATTTTAAGCCCACCAAAGGGGCACGGCCCCATGTCAAGAAAATTCTGATTCTGATCACCGACGGGGAAGCACAGGATGAGGTGAGAGGACCCGCAGAAGCTTTAAGAGAGCAAAGTGTTGTCATCTACTCCTTGGGGGTGTTCAGCGCAAATAAAACTCAGCTGGAGGAGATAAGTGGAAAGGCTGAGATGGTGTTTTATGTGGAGGACTTTGATGTTCTGAAGCACTTAGAACGTGAGATCCTTTTTGGAATATGCAGTCCGTATGATGGTGAGTGTACAGCAGCTTTCTTTTTTAAAAAAAGTTTTTATTTCTACTTTTCAAATTTATACATTTCATTAGTTTTACAATCAATTTAACATTTCAAAGTTTGACTTCCTTCCCCGTCTTTCTGCGGTTCCTTAATTTTTTTTTTAAAAAATCTTCCGCATAGCCGAAATCATTTAATTTGCTCATTTAATTATCTACTTTAAATATATACTCTTATGAAACTGCAGGTTATTACAATAATCCTGCCAATGTTTTTATCTGTTTCCAGTTGGTTTGTAAATGTTCAATAAACCATTTCCATTCTTTTATAAAAAGTTTGTTATCTTGATTCCCTATTCTTCCGGTAAGTTTCGCCATTTCTGAATATTCCATAAGTTTTTGTATCTATTCTTCCTTTACTGGCACTTCTGCTTCTTTCCACTTAGGGGCAAGTAGCATTCTTGCTGCTGTAGTAGCATACATAAATAAATTTCTATACAATTTAGGTAGCTCTGTCCCTATAATTCCCAAAAGAAAAGCTGGTGGGTTTTTTTTTTTTACAAAAGTTATTTTGAACATCCTTTTCAATTCATTGCATATCATTTCCCAGCAATCTTTAACCTTACTACAAGCCCACCACATATGATTAAAAGAACCTTCTTTCTCTTTACATTTCGAACACTTGTTTGATTTAGATTGATACATTTTTGCCAGTTTACTTGGTGTTAGATACCAACAATATATCATTTTCATATAATTTTATCTTAAACCATAACATGCTATAAATTTTATATCCATATTCCACAATCGTTCCCATGCTTCCATGCCTATATTATGACCGATATCTATTGCCCAGTGTATCATTGAGGATTTTACTTGCTCATTCTTTGTCTCTCATTCCAATAATATTTTATACATTTTAGACAACAGTGTACAGCAGCTTTCATTGAATACATCAATCTGTATGTATATTAGCATGGTTTCAGATGGCATCTTTCCAAGTTTGTTGTCCCAGAATCACACAGCGCAGAAAGAGTTTTGAAGCTTTTTCTGGCTTCTGAGTTGGAAGGAGGGAGGTCACTGTAGCACTGAGCTGTAGTAACTCTGCTCATTTTGTAATCTATCACACTGAAGGAAAGTCCCTTCGGAATAATTCATCTTGTCCTCCTATTCCTTCTCTATTTTTCGCCCTATAGCTTTGTACTGATGTTACTGACAGTACAGGTGAAAAGGAGATCACCATGTGGTTTCGTGGTACCTCTTTGCTTTCTCAGGACCCTTGGCACAGGTGGAAGGATGAGAATTGCTATCAAACCCAACCTACCTATTCATCTTTATATATAAAATAGTTCAAGTTGGATGTTTGTTAACAATTGCCTTTCTCCGTAACCCCTTGATCGATTCCATTCAAATTTGGACACAACGTTCCATGCCCATATGGGAGTGATCATATGTACTTACATTGCACAAATACCACACCTTTCCCAGGTAAAAATGTGATTTTGTGCAAAAAAAATATAGCGCCCTCCAGTGGACGTTAAACAGCACAGCACAACACACGCTTTCTCTTTCATACTGTATCTTACTTTTGCATTTCACCAAATCAGCCACAGCAAGGCGTGGCCCGGTCAGCTAGTAAATCATAGAATCATAGAATCATCTAGTCCAACCCCCTGCAATGCAGGAATCATTTGCCCGACGTGGGGATTGAACCCACAATCCTGAGATTAAGAGTCTCATGCTCTACCAACTGAGCTATCCCAGCTGTCAGTTTTAGCACTGCAAGTGTTTATGGAAAAGCACTTGTAGCTATTTAATTTCATCTTCTGATTCTTTGGATCCAACCCTTTACTGCTGCAGATAAAGCTGTCTTGTTAAACTAAAACACATGGTGCGGAAGAGAGGGCTTATTTTATAAAGTCTCCTTTGAGAGACATAAACATAACCGCATGTAAAATAGAATCAGGAGTATGTTAGAACATCGAGCCACTTTGATAAGGCCCAGATGATAAATGTAGACATGATGTATGTATTCAAATGGTGTTAATAGCCCCGTTAGGGGAAAGGTTTAGCCGAGACGAAACCTTATATTTCAAGCCTTAATAAAGGTGTTGGCTCATGTCAAAATGTTGGTTCAGAAGAGCATTCCGATAAATTACTCCTGTGACCAAGATCACAATATGGGAAAGACTTATGCCCATATCCGCTCAATGTTCAGGGTTAGGTAAGCAAACCAATCCCATACTTACCAGGGCCTGTTATTTCCAATGTTTATTTATCCCCCCCCCCTTTCGTAATGGGAATAATCCTGTGAATTCAGATCATAAGAGGGAAGCCTGCTGGTCCTGTAAGATAATAAGTTGGTTCAAATTTTCTAAAAGCTTTGAGGACCACTTTCAGAAAGGATTAGAGGCAGCGCAAAAAGTCCTCTGCATTCGACTTCAGCTTTGAACAGTCTAAGGTTGCCTTGTGCCCTAGTGACTGAATTCCCCTTAATCTCAGTATGTCTCCTCTCCAACCTACCACATCCCATCATGCCCTAGGCTAGGCATGCCCTTCATTGCAAGCATTCTGGTGACTGTAGTTGATTAAGAAATTAGATATCACAATAAAGGAATTAATGGACACATTGATGTTCTTTAATGGTACTCAGAATTGATCATCCAAAGCAGGTATGTCAATCTGCCTCCCGGTAGTCCTGTGTTGCAAAATGTGAGCCAGCAATATCAAAAGCAACATGATGACCAGAAACAAATACAATAGTCCTGGCATAAGGCTTTGACATACAACTGTACACATTTATAGCTTTAAATTGCATGACCTTAAATAGTGTGTTTGATGAAGATCTTGGAATAGCTTGCAACTAAACTAGCAAGTCTTGTTTGCAGTTAAGGATGGAGGAGTAATTCACTTCACATTTAAATGCAACCTTACCTAATTTGCAAAAGGAGAACTGAAATGCAGTCATCCTTCAAAAGGGCCACTTCTCTGAATTTTGCAATCCTGCAGCCAAGAATGTGTCCAAAAATGCACATGTAAAGTATGCATACAAATCCATATATTACTGAAGATAACATACAAAGTGCATCATAGCAGGGGATGTTGCTTACGAAAACGTGTATATTACTCAAAGCTGCATACAAAAATGTGTTTATTAGGAGAAATTTGCACCAAAATGCTGATGAATTTCCCGGATGATTTTGCAGAAATGTGGAGTCTAACTTTGTAAACATGAGAAACCACGAGAATTGAAAGTGACAAATTTGTCCATCCCTACCTGCAACAAAGGGAAAGTGCTATAAAGATTTGTCCAGGGCACCCATTAGTGACCAATTCTCACTGTTATTCTTTCAGAGTGCAGGAGGATTGAACGCCTAGATATTGTTTTCGTCATTGATGGTTCTGGAAGCATCGACCCCAAAGAATACGACATTATGAAAGACTTCATGATCGCTTTGGTGAAGAAATCGGATGTCAGCCAGGACCGAGTTCAGTTCGGAGCTGTCAAATATTCTGCCGAGCCAGAAACGTTCTTCTTTCTCAACACCTACAGCACGAAATCGGAAATCATTAAGGCTATCCAGAACGATAAGCCTATTGGGACAACGACCTACACAGCCAAGGCTCTGAGGCATTCAGAAGGCCTTTTCTCTGAGGAGCACGGCAGCCGCAAGCGCCGCAGTGTCCCCCAGGTCCTTATAGTGATAACCGACGGGGACTCTCATGACGCAGCAGAACTTGATGAAGTGTCCAGGAAACTCAGGGCACATGGCATTGTCATCTACGCCATCGGGATAGAAAGAGCCAAGCCTGGGGAGCTGTTGACCATGGCAGGATCGGAAGACAAATACTTCTACGTCAATTCGTTTGAAGGACTGAAACACCTGTATCCCAAATTGTCTGACAATATATGCAGTGTTTCGAAACCAGGTAGGTAGCTATATCATCATCATTACCATTGTTATTTCTCACCTTTCCTCCAATCA
Source organism: Darevskia armeniaca (assembly GCA_034641395.1). Classification (NCBI taxonomy): domain Eukaryota; kingdom Metazoa; phylum Chordata; class Lepidosauria; order Squamata; family Lacertidae; genus Darevskia; species Darevskia armeniaca. The sequence continues at coordinate 4,721,533 of JAWWNF010000170.1, forward strand.
GCTCAAGGTGGCATATGTGGTAGGGTGGGTCATAAAAAAAAAATTTTCGAAAATGTTTCCTCCCTTGATCATAATTATCTCAGGCGTATGGTATAAGCATAGTTAAATTTCAAATTTGGGACATATCAGTTAATATTTAGACCCTGCTCCTACAAATTGAAATTTTGCCTCACCACGAGTGATAAAAACATAGGAATTTGACTCATTTTATTCTCAGTATGTTAAATTGTGAACTAATAAACATAAATTTTAGGTTTTATGTAGACATACTATTATTTTACGCCTGAGATAAGATCAAGGGAGGAAACATTTCCGAAAAATTTTTTTTATGACCCACCCTAATATGTGGTTCTCCTGCTTTCAATTCTATCCTCACAACAAGCTTGTGAGGAGAGATAGAGACCAACCCAAGACCCTCCAAAGATCTTCATGGCTGAATCTTTCACTTTGGTCTCTCAGGGTCCCAGTCCAACACTCTAACCACTCCAACACATTGGCCAAAGCTGCTTCCTTTAAATCAAAGTAATAAAGAAGATTCCCTCCCCCCCAAAACCCATATAAAATGCGTCACTTTTTAGTTTCAAGGGCTAATCCACAAACCGGTAAAGATGATGATGATGATGATGATGATGATAATAATAATAATAATAAATTAATTTTTATTTATACCCCGCCCTTCCCAATCAAAACCGGGCACAGGGCGGCTAACAACAAACATAAAAACATTGGTTAAAAACGATTTTAAAAACAGTTTAAAAAATAGCATAAATACAACATAAATGTGGCATCACCAGGGCTAACTGGCCAGATTAGTCCTGCTAGGGCCATCAAGGAGACCAGGGAAGAGTTTAAATGTGGGGTCTCAGAAAGGGGTTCTTCATAGAAAAAGGGGAAGGGAAAAGGAAAGAAGGGTCAGGCTAAGTTGAAGGCCAGGTGGAATAGCTCTGTCTTACAGGCCCTGCGGAAGGAGATCAAGTCCTGCAAGGCCCTAGTCTCATGGGACAGAGCATTCCACCAGGTCGGAGCCATCACTGAAAAGGCCCTGGCCCTGGTGGAGGATAATCTGGCTTCTTTAAGGCCCGGGACCCTTAAGCTATTATTATTTGTGGACCTTAGGGTCCTCTGCGGGACGTACCAGGAGAGGTGGTCCCGTAAGATGGCGAACAGAATCAGCTAAATCGAAATATTCCAATTCTCAGTGCAATCCTAGTCACGTTTACTCAAAGGTAAGTCTTCCTTTGTACAGTGAGGGTTGCACCTATTTAGAATTGCATAACATTACTCGCTTAAACACTGCTGTGCTTTCTGCTGCTGGTATTTCCATTTGGTTGTACAGTGGTACCTTGGTTGTTGAACGGCTTGGCTCCCAAACAAAATGGCTCCCGAATGCCGCAAACCCGGAAGTGTGCGTTCCGGTTTGCGAACGTTTTCAGAAGCCGAACGTCTGACGTGGCTTCCGATTGAGTGCAGGAAGCTCCTGCAGCCCATCGGAAGCTGCGCCTTGGTTTTCAAACAGTTCCAGGAGTCGAACAGACTCCCGGAACGGATTAAGTTAGACAACCAAGGTACCACTGTATACCCAAAGATAAAGGTTGCCCTCCAATATTAGTCTTATGCCAAATAGGCCCATTGAAATCAATGCAGTTAAGTCCACTGATTTCAATGGATCAAGTCTATAACTTAATTGGATATTGCACACAATATGCTTCCTTAACATTCACTCTTACATGCACGGAGACGCAGCCATTTTGCAGGACTACAGGGGTTAGTTGAGTTGAAACACTTGCATGTCATCTGACAGTGGAGTCCAAGGTTCCATCTAGACAATTGCGTTATTTTTCCCCTCTAATCATAGCCAATGCAGAAAGTGTGAGCAAGAAACCCCTGAGGGAGAAATTCATATCTCCTTGTGGGCAGCAAGTGTACTTCCTTAGGGACTGAAAGCATCCTTCACAATTAAGGTGATGTAGCAAAATACCCGGGGATGCGGGTGACGCTGTGATCTAAACCACAGAGCCTCTTGGGCTTGCCGATCAGAAGGTTGGCGGTTCGAATCCCCACAACGGGGTGAGCTCCTGTTGTTCGGTCCCAGCTCCTGCCCACCTAGCAGTTTGAAAGTACGCCAAAGTGCAAGTAGATAAATAGCTACCGCTCTGGCGGGAAGGTAAATGGCGTTTCCATGCGCTGCTCTGGTTCGCCAGAAGCGGCTTAGTCATGCTGGCCACATGACCTGGAAGCTGTACGCCGGCTCCCTTGGCCAGTAAAGCGAGATGAGTGCTGCAACCCCAGAGTCGTCCACGACTGGACCTAACAGTCAGGGGTCCCTTTACCTTTACCTTTAGCAAAATACCCATAGGAATATGAGCTAACACACAGCCAGGAATGTCAAAGTGTGTGTGTATTATTACATTATTCTCCTAAACCTGTTTCCCCTTCGTGTTCTTATTTTGAGATGCCCTGGTCTACGAATATAACCTATTTTGTTCTCCGCTCCCGCTTCTCCCATGCAGAATGCGGAATTCCAGCAGATCTCGTATTTCTGATTGACGGCTCTAACAGCATAAGCGACAGCGACTTCAACAAGATGAAGAGTTTTTTGCAAGACGTAGTTCATCCCTTCGACACCGGCCATAACGTACAAGTTGGTATCGCTCAATACAGCGACAGGTACAGGGAAGAATTCAGCCTGGATATTTTCCCAGTCAAATTAGAACTTGAAACAAAAATCGGACGCATCCGACAGATGGAAGGACTCCAGACCTACATCGGTGCCGCTCTCGGGAGGGTGAAGCACTACTTTACACCAGAAGGTGGCAGCAGAGTAAATGAAAACATCCAACAGATTTTGCTGGTGATCACAGATGGCCGGTCACATGACAAAGTTGTGAAAGCATCAGAAGATCTGAGAAAGAGAGGTGTTGACATATATGCCATAGGAGTAGGGAAAATCGACCATTTGCAGCTTAGTCAGATAGCCGGCTCCTCAGATAGGAAATACACAGTTGATAATTTCAGCGAACTGAAGGTAATTAAAAAAAGACTAGTTGATGATATTTGTGAGGAAGAAGATAAAACAAGTAAGTATCCCCACTTCAAGAATTCAAGTAAATCCCCTAATCTCGGGGCCTTGGGGAAAGTGGGGTATATTGGTGGTCCATCCCTCAATCTAATCACTGGTGTCCACGTACCTGATTCTAAATGGTAAAACTTAGATACAGTGGTACCTTAGTTTTTGAGCATCTCGGAAGTCGAATGTTTCAGTTTTCGAACACCGAAAACCCAGAAGTAAACGCTTCCGTTTTCGAACGTGCCTCGGAAGTAGAATGGCTTCCACTGAGGTACCACTGTATTTTTCTCAATTATCTCTGTAAATTTGCAGGCCGCCCTTTGCGCCTGGGTTTTTGAATGTTTCATAAGTCAAACGGTCTTCCGGAACGGATTACGTTCAAAAACTGAGGTACCACTGGGTTGATCAATGTGTGATCCATAAATGTCCTATTGTGGGGGGCATTGAATGAAACTCCCCTCCCCCTGCTCAATGTTATATGTTTCCCCATACCAGAATGCAACTTTGACCCATTGCTTATCAACTCATCTAGATAACTGTCAAGAACTACTTGCAAAGCTAGATGACATATTTGTGATTGAACAGAGCAATGAAGGATTCATTCATTCATTCATTCATTCAAATGGTCTCATTTTTTAGTTCTTTTGATATTGATTGTCTCCTATGTCTCCTTTTACAATTGTGGTGTTCCCAGTGATTATTAGCCTCAATCCATATCTCTCTCACCTTCTGTCTTTCACTTTCATTTTCTCCTTTCCCGGTAACTACCTGTTGTGTTTAGTAATTTACTGCTATTTTCTCCTCTTCATAAAACAGCATGCTTCATGGATGTTGTTGTGGGAATAGATGTCTCCTCACAAAGTCAAGGTGACCATATATTCCACGGACAGTCCCAGCTGGAAACCTACCTTCCAAAAATTATAAATGCCCTCACATCCTTAACAGGTGTGAGTTGCAATGCAGGATCACAGTCGCAAACCAGTGTGGCACTGAAAGTGAAAAACACAGAACCACTGGTGACATCAAAGTTCCAAATTGATAGTGAAAAACTTTTGAACAGTCTTGTGGGCACCACCATCAAGAATGCATCTCACCTTAACGCAGACTTTTTGGATTCACTTTGGGAAACATTCCAGATCAAATCTGCCAATCGAAGAAAGGTAAGCTCTCCAGTTTCATCCTGGCCTACTCAAACCCAACAATATATTATATAATTTTAATACATTTTCAAACCGTTGCTGTTGTTTTTACATTCCTCTAGGTGCTCCTTGTATTTTCGGATGGCCTGGACGACAACGTGGAAATCCTGGAACAGAAATCAGAAGAGCTCAAGAAAAAAGGTACGTGATGAGTTTGAGGAAATCAATACAGTGATATCTCGAGTTACAAACACCTCAGGTTACAAACGCTTCAGGTTACAAGCTCCGCTAACCTGGAAGAGTTACCTGGAGTTGAGAACTTTGTCTCAGGATGAGAACGGAAATCGTGTGCCAGTGGTGCAGCGGAAGCAAGAGGCCCCATTAGCGAAAGCACGCCTCTAGTTAAGAACAGTTTCAGGTTAAGAACGGACCTCCGGAACGAATTAAGTTCATAACTAGAGGTACCTCTGTACGATCAACATACAAAGGCTCCTCAGCATGAAAGGAAGTAAGAAATTCAAGGGTCTGGGAAACAGAGAATTCAGAAGAGAAGGAGAACAAATGTGAGTGGCAATTTTGAAAGAGGCATGGAATTTCTTGCCATATTTGACAAGTGTTCATTGAAACTCTGGGAAAAGGCTGAAGTCTGGTTTATTATTGCGATTACTGATTTATTAAATTTCTACCCACCTTCCTTTAATCATGGAACTCAAGGCATCAGGTGGTACCAAGTGGTCCCCCATCCAGACACTGACTAGACCCAAACCTGTGCAGATTCAGTAAGGCGGTTGGATCCTGTGACCCTGGTCCCTCAGAAATATGAAACAGGCATCCTATGCCACATGTTTCTGTTCTGTGGCCATAATGCTCCATATGGCGAAGAACCCATTTGAGTGTCTACCCCACTCACATTTAAAGTCTGTGTACATGAGAAGAAGCACATGGGGAAGGACTGGCCAAACCTATTTCCTCTCTCTGATCGGATGTTACTGCATTCCTCTGCCTGAAGCAAGTTTCTCTTAGGTTGTTTTTTTTAGCTGATAGGAGGAATAAGCAGGGGAAACTGCTTAGAACAGCAGAGCACAGGGGGATTGGCAGAGAGGTTTTCTTCTCCTCTCCTTTGTTGTTCATTATTGCAATAGAATTGAAACGATGTATTCTAAGTGTCCCTATTTGCCCGGGACATTCACGGAATTACAGAAGCCATCCTGGAATTTGATCCTGGAATCATTATTATTATGATTATTATTTATTGAATTTATATACCGCCCTATACCCGGAGGTCTCAGGGCGGTTCACAGAATAAAATCAAAATATAAAATCCACAAAATACATAAACAAAATAAAAACAACAACCCGATAACCCCCCACCCCCCCAAAAAAACACATTTTAAAAGGGCATAGGATCCTCACAACATTTAAAGTAAGACAATTAACAAACCTGGACAGGAGCCACTCGTTGGAAAGACCACGATCTCAGAAATGTCTGTGGCAATATTTATTGGCAACCAAATTGGCCAGGTACCTTTCTGATACGAAGACAAAAATAGGAGTGGGGGGGGGGATTAGCTTTGGTTGTTGAGCAGATGTAATAATGGTGCTTCATCTTCCGCAAGGGAAAGGCCTGTATCTAATGTTCAAACAAACTACACAAAGTATCACAGCGGTGATAATAATATGACAATAAATCAAACCAAACCACCACAAACTGGCTAATGAATGTAAAAGGGAATATACTAGGATAATAACTGAATAAAGATTGACTCATAACCATTCAAACAAGCAAAAACATATTACAAGGCCATGTGCAAAACAATATTGGGTCTGTCAGGAACATGGAATGAATTATATGCACAGGGAACGTTTCAATGTCTGAATAACTGAACCATTCAACAAGTGGCTAAGTGTAGAACAGTATTCTGGTGCCAACAAGAGGATCAAGACAGTTTGTTAAAGATGAACCAAGCGTGGAGTTCTTCAGTAGGTCTAAAGTAGACACCACCCTGATAAAATGAATGTGGGTGGTTAGCCACTTGTTGAATGGTTCAGCTTTTCAGACATTGAAACGTTCCCCGTGCATATAATTCATACCATGTTCTTGACAGAACCAATATTGTTTTGCACATGGCCTTGTAATGTTTTTGCTTGTTTGAATGGTTATGAGTCAACCTTTATTCAGTTATTATTCTAATATATTCCCTTTTACATTCATTAGCCAGTTTGTGGTGGTAAGACACGCACCCCGGTTTTTGTTAGAGTCATATTGGAGGGTTTGGTATTCCGCTGACTGTCAGTCGCTGGAATCACAAGTGAGTGTCTGTCACACTCAAATTCTGCTTTTGGGCTTCCCGTGTGCTTCTGGGTGGCCACTGTGAGAAGAAGATGCTGAACTAACATAGGGTAACAAGTTATTGGGCATGCCAAAAGACAGTGCTTTGATTTCTAAAACTCCATGCACGCTCACAAATCACAACCGACATTTTAAACAGGATTGGATGCGCTGATAACTGTCGTTCTGGAAGGGGCTAAGAAATTTAACGATCTTCAATATATTGAGTTTGGGAAAGGATTTGGATACAGGACACAACTGAATATTGGCATGAGAAATATTGCCAGTCAGCTGTCCAAGTACGTGGTAAGTAAATCACCAAAGAACCCTAGAAAGATAAGGAAAATCTTTTTGTATGCCACCACGGCTGCGAGGGTTATAATAGCTACACATTGGAAAAGTGGATACATGCTCACCAGATTTGATTGGACATTGAAACTGACAGAATATGCGGAGTTAGATTATTTATCAGAAAGAATTAAAGATAAATCCAAGCAGGAGTTTGTTTCAAATTGGGAATGTTTCAAGGAATATTTAAAAAGTAGTTGCTGCAATCTGAAAACGGTAGCGGCCTTTGAGTAATTTCTGTAGATAATAAATATCAAAAGGAAAACAGATAGAAATGGCAATATCTTAAATAATAAGAAAATACATAAATACAGTGGTACCTTGGGTTACAAACGCTTTGGGTTACAGACTCTGCTAACCTGGAAGTAGTACCCCGGGTAAAGAACTTTACCTCAGGATGAGAACAGAAATCGCGCGATGGCGGCGGCACGGTGGGAGGCCCCATTAGCTAAAGTGGTACCTCAGTTTAAGAACAGCTTCAGGTTAAGAACAGACCTCCAGAATGAATTAAGTTCATAACCAGAGGTACCACTGTACAGGCAATAAGTTTACTAGCACAAAATGGAAAGGGACGGGAAGTCATTTATTTATGAACTAGTAAATTAAGCCTGTTAACAAAAACAGGCGCTAGAAAGCTCTCTCTCTCTCTCTCTCTCTCTCTCTCTCTCACACACACACACACACACACAGATGCAGGAGCGGGAAGGCGAGAGGGCTGGCAAGGCGAGGGGCGCGGGGTGTGGGGAGAAGAAGAAGAGGGCAGCACTGGGAATGAGGGGCTCGACGGCGGCGGGGTAGAACTGGCAAGCGCCCCTGCGCCCGGGCTGGCGCTGCTGCTGGCGAGGCGGGCGCCGCCGGGCGCTGCTAGCAGGAAGCGAGGGCGGCGGGGAGGAGGAGGGCGAGCGAGCGGGGCTCGGAGGCCCAGCGACGCCCAGCGGCTGCTGCTTCTCGCTGTCCGCACGGATGGGCAGCCTCAGGAGCCGGCGCTCCCTCGCAAGATCGCTCAGTCACCGCTGAGCGATCCGCCGAGGGAGCGCCGGCCCTCTGCGTCCGTGCGAGGCAGTCCGTGCTAACCTGGAAGTAGTACCCCGGGTAAAGAACTTTACCTCAGGATGAGAACAGAAATCGCGCGATGGCGGCGGCACGGTGGGAGGCCCCATTAGCTAAAGTGGTACCTCAGTTTAAGAACAGCTTCAGGTTAAGAACAGACCTCCAGAATGAATTAAGTTCATAACCAGAGGTACCACTGTACAGGCAATAAGTTTACTAGCACAAAATGGAAAGGGACGGGAAGTCATTTATTTATGAACTAGTAAATTAAGCCTGTTAACAAAAACAGGCGCTAGAAAGCTCTCTCTCTCTCTCTCTCTCTCTCTCTCTCTCTCACACACACACACACACACACAGATGCAGGAGCGGGAAGGCGAGAGGGCTGGCAAGGCGAGGGGCGCGGGGTGTGGGGAGAAGAAGAAGAGGGCAGCACTGGGAATGAGGGGCTCGACGGCGGCGGGGTAGAACTGGCAAGCGCCCCTGCGCCCGGGCTGGCGCTGCTGCTGGCGAGGCGGGCGCCGCCGGGCGCTGCTAGCAGGAAGCGAGGGCGGCGGGGAGGAGGAGGGCGAGCGAGCGGGGCTCGGAGGCCCAGCGACGCCCAGCGGCTGCTGCTTCTCGCTGTCCGCACGGATGGGCAGCCTCAGGAGCCGGCGCTCCCTCGCAAGATCGCTCAGTCACCGCTGAGCGATCCGCCGAGGGAGCGCCGGCCCTCTGCGTCCGTGCGAGGCAGCGGCGCTGGCGCAACTGAGAACGCGCGTGCGCCGCCGCCTCTCAGACACGCCCCCCTCTCCCATCGTCCAATCCACTTGGAGCTGCGAGGGTGGGGAGGTAGAGGCGTGGTCTCTACGCTCCAATCCCAGCGTCAGTCTGGGACATGCGCAGTGGAAAATTTCCACTGACACACACCACGGACGTGGGGACATTAGGGAATTATTATATAGGATAATATTATGATTTTTAAAATTACATCTTCCTTTTTTTTAATGCGGGTGTATGAAACATTTGATTTAGGGTTGATGATAATACCGGTAATGAATATAAATACACATTGGAAATATAGAATCCTATATAATAATCTTGAAGTGTCCCTGCTTTTCCGTGTGTCACGGAAGTGCGTTGTGCGCATGTCACACGGGGACGCAGGGATTGGACAGCTCTACTGTCCCCCCCCCAACAGGGACGCAGGCCGGAAGTCAGCGGCGGTGCACGCGCGGTGTCAGTTGGGGCAGCGCCGCCGCCTTGCACGGAGCCTCCTCCCTCGCTTCTTGCTAGCGGCGCCCGGCGGCGCCCGCCTCGGCAGCAGCAGCAGTGCCAGCCAAAGCACGGGGGAAGCCAACCAGCTCGCCCTGGCGCTGCTGCTCCTGCGGAGGGGCGGCGAGGTGGGCGCTGGCGGGCGCCGCGGAATGCGCTCCAAGCGGGGGGAGCAGGGCGCGCTGGGGCCCCGCGAGCCACTCGGAAGGGCGGCGAGGCGGGAGCGACCGGAGCGTGCTTGAAGCGGGGGCTGGGAGCAGGGCGTGCCGGGGCCCCGCGAGCCGCTCTGCCGCCTCCTGCCTCCTCTTCCTCTAGAGCCCGTTAGTCAACGGGCTAACTTCAACTAGTATATATATATATATATATATATGATATAAAGTTATGATGTAAAGATACAATTATGAGCAATAAAGCAGAAAAGATTAATAATAAAAGGGGGGGAACCAACTTACAGATGTTAAATTCCACTGGCTTCAATGGATCTTGCTGAAACCTTCAAGGCTTAAGCAGGGAGAAGGCAGATCAGGCTTTTTTTGAAGTGAGTGAGACCTAAATCAGTTACTACTAAGGTTGTTTCCGCACTAGAGCTCTGTAATGCTGCTGAAGTAATGCTTTTCCATCGCTTCAAAATGAAGGTTATACAAATGGCAGAATATAGTGTTATATTATCCAGCAATTCTCCACCTCTCACCCCAGCCTCTACCCTTCTATAATGTCTGCTTAGAAATAAGTTCCATTCAGGAAAAAAATCATTTCCATTGTTAACTGAAAGCTTGCGGTTTCCCTTTTGTTCCCATTACATTAAAATAGGTGATTAAAATTGAAATAAAGCAGTACATTAACACCCCTCTGCCCCCGGAAGATAAAACTGAACTATACAAAAGGTCAGTTCAGGAGTAATCCACCAGTTGTGCTGAACAGGGAAGCAATAAATTAGGCTAAACTTGCAGACAGGAAGCTTTTGATTAAGGGAGCTGTTCCCTTTAAAAGCCTGAAAAGTATTTAAATCACTGCAAATCATTAAAAAAAAAAATCTGAGGACAACACAAGAAATGCTTCAGTGCAAATGTTTGATGATGCCGTGTGGACTCTAGAAAAAGACTCTAGACAAGCAGCCAAACTTGTGAAATTCCTTCCAAAAATTATTTATTTAATTTATCCAGAAAAGGTATAGAAGTTCTTGATCAAAACGCTTTGCAGGCACAAATAAGATTGGAGAGGGGAAAAACACCACTAAAATCCACAGTTCAATTAAAATGTAAAACCAGCATCGTTAAAAACAAATGCTTATAAAAACCAATATACACAAAATCATCATAACTGAAAACAAATATAAAATAAATGAAGTTTTAGAAACTGATGTGGGTCACTAAATTATATGTCTGAATAGGCTTACTGATACAAGTATGTTTTCAACAGGCATCTAAAACATAGGCAGGGACTTCCAAAGCCCATATGCTGCCTGGCCAAGAAAGGGAAGGATTCCTTGCAATTGCATAATGGACATTAATGTGGCACTTGCAAAAATGGAACTTCTGCAAATCAAAGCAACTGAATAGGTGCAAATGGGGCAAGGCAATACCTTGAGCAAATACTATGACTAGCTTTCATTGGGTTGGGGCTAAAACAGCAGCAATGTGATGGCAGTGATAACAGTGCGTGATTAAAAACTGACGAATCCTGTCATAGAATCATAGAATCATAGAATCATAGAGTTGGAAGAGACCACAAGGGCCATCCAGTCCAACCCCCTGCAAAGCAGGAAACTCCATCAAAGCATTCCTGACAGGTGGCTGTCAAGCCTCTGCTTAAAGACCTCCAAAGAAGGAGACTCCACCACACTCCTTGGCAGCAAATTGTCATTGTGTCATATTGGTGTAGCAATCTATATAAATAAAAATATAACTGTCAGTTTGTTCGTAACTGCTAATCTCCGAAAGTACTACACCGATTGCTTTGACATTTTGACACAACGTTGGGTTCCATTCCTGGAGTGTTTTTATGTAAAAATATTACATAGATGTCACACCAGCAACAGGTAAAATGGAAAAAACATACTTTTTTAGATCCTAACCAATCACATAGTGAGCAGCATGACACCACAACACTACATAGCCACATAGCCCCCACCATTGTCAGTGTGGTGACATCACTGCTGTGATACAGGTTATACAAGGTCAGAGAGCCCAGGAGGAGAGAGGAGAGGGAGGGAGGGGGGGGCCTTGGAAGCTATTGGCACACGCTATGCGAGATCACACCCACAACGTCAGAGGGAAGGCGCGTGCAAACTACAGAGAGAGAGAGAGTCCGTGAGGAGAGAGGAGAGGGAGGGAGGAATGGGAGATGGAGAAACAGAAAGGAGGCAGGCAGAAGTACAATGGGAGAAGCTGTGGGGAGTCAGGCAAAAGCGGGGGTGGGGAGATGGAGAGGAGGCAGGCGGGACTTGAGAGAAGCTGTGGGAAGACAGGCGAAAATGGGGGGAAACGTGCACTTTCTCTTTTCTATCTTCCTTTTCCATTTCACCAAATGAGCCACAGCAATGCGTGGCCGGGCCAGCTAGTCCTATATAAATTTGTTCCCAAAGTGTGACAGATTGCACTTCAGAATTCTAAGAGTTCATTCCGTTCTTTCTCAGGCCAATATTGCCGAGCGAACATGTTGCTGTGTGTTTTGCAAATGTGTCGGCGAAGAGGGAGAAGTTGGAAACCCAGGAAGACACGGGATGAAGGCAAGGAATTTGGATTTTAACCAGAGAGGCGCTGTCCTCAAAAGCCTCTGATAGTTTCATGTGCTCTGAAAATGATATTTGGTGTTAATAAGTCTCCTTGATCTCCATTTTAGGGTCTTCAAGGTGTTAGAGGAAGTCCAGGACACTTAGGAGAAGAAGGGGAACCTGTAAGCTATTAAGTTACATACATACATTTTTTTCATTTTTTTTTTTTTTGGAGGGGGTAGAATATTTCCAAATATTGGCCAGAATCCAAAGGGCATGCAACTCTAACTCTGTGAAAGGTGCTCTGGATTTGCCTTGCTGAAACACCAGGCCTCTCCAAGCCACATGGAAAGACTCTTCTGAAACTTTAGGGGAATTTCAAGGACGGCAAGAATGGAGGGTGATGTCTGCTGTCCCCCCTCCAAAAAAATGATGCAACTGGGTGTGTACGGCATCATTGTGTATGCCATCAAATGCCAACAGTGCCCTTCAGCTCTCTATATTGGACAATATAGAGGGCACTCAGTCAGTTTGATAAGAGCCAGCTGTTAAATACAGTCATGTAGTATTCTATATTGGACAAGCAGGCCAAACCCTACGCCAAAGGATAAATGGACCTAAATCTGACATCAGGAATCACAAGACAGAGAAACCAGTAGGAGAACACTTCAATCTCCCAGGACACTCTATACAAGATCTCAAAGTATCTGTCTTATTGCAAAGGAATTGCAAAAATAGAGAAGTTGCTGAATTGCAACTTATTACCAAACTCAAAGCCATGGAGACACCTGGTCTGAATAGAGACATTGGATTCTTATCTCATTATACATGATAAAGCTATTTTAGCCATCTCACCCCTTGCTTTTTCCTGTAAGACCAATTGCAGTCGTCAACCACACCTATCAGCCAATCACCCATCTGAGTAATACCCCTCCCCACCATCTCACTATATATAAGGGTCTGGTGACTTCTGTTTCAGTGTATCTGAAGAAGTGTGCATGCACACGAAAGCTCATACCAAGAACAAACTTAGTTGGTCTCTAAGGTGCTACTGGAAGGAATTTTTTTATTTTTTATTTTGTTTCGGCATCATAGCAGTTTCCCTTTTCTCTTGTCTCCTGTATTCTATAGCTCAGCCTAACTGAAAGAGATACTAATCCTTGCTGTCACAACTTCTCTCTCTTAATGGTTGTGCTTATTGTTGTTTTCAGGGCCCACGAGGGATGCCAGGGCCAGATGGAGAAAGGGGCGACAAGGGTTGCCGAGGTAACCGAGGACCTAAGGCAAGCATCAGCTGCAATTGCATTCCTTTCTAATGCATAGCAAAATGTTCCTTGCGATCTTCTTGTGTCTAACGGTCCTCAAATTTACATGCTCTCTTCTGATCCTTTTCAGGGGCAGAGAGGAATAGTGGGCCGAAAGGTACAGAAAAGTGTTTTTCTCCTCCTTTCCTGAATAAGTATGAATGTGTGACCGTGTCTTAAATGAGCATCCCTTTGCAAATGGTGGCATGACAGATTTGCTACGATCAAATATGGCCTTCTATTGCTGTTGACTCCATCTAACAAAACCACGGCATGAAACTTCAAAAAGTAAATAAGTGTGTGCCCTCTGCGTTGACCCTGTCATAGAAAATGAACCACGCTACTCATAAGTAAGCTTGCGGCGCTCATCTCGCTTTAGTTGCCGAGGGAGCCGGCGTACAGCTTCCGGGTCATGTGGCCAGCATGACTAAGCCGCTTCTGGCGAACCAGAGCAGCGCATGGAAACGCCGTTTACCTTCCTGCTGGAGCGGTACCTATTTATCTACTTGCACTTTGACATGCTTTCAAACTGCTAGGTTGGCAGGAGCTGGGACCGAACAACAGGAGCTCACCCCGTTGCGGGGATTTGAACCACCGACCTTCTGATCGGCAAGCCCTAGGTTCAGTGGTTTAGACCACAGCGCCAACTGTGTCCCCTGTGAGAGCATCCTAGCTTAATTTTAATCTTTAGAAAGTTAAGCCGAGGCCTTTTTGTTCCAGGAGACATTTGGTTAATGGAGGGTGTTTGGGGTAATTTCTAATTCTTGTTGCTGCCGGGCTTTTAAAGTTTTTTTAAGCAGTTTATGGAAATAGCTTTTCGTTAGACAGTCAACAGCTGAGCTCAATAAATGCAGGCATACAATCCGCACTAACCACATGGGTGGGTGTTGTAGATCTTTACTGGGGGTGTTAGAAGAGTGACTGCGGGAAAACAGGCGTCACATTGCTTTACAGCTACAATCCTGCATGCGGTTACCAGGGAGTAAGTCCTGCTCAATTCAATGAGAATTACTTCTGAGCAGACACGCATAGGATTGTGCTGTCAGTCATGCAGAAATGAGGCCCCAGTTGCTGTAACACGAATAAAAATTATTTTGTAAACTTCAGTTCCTGAGGTTCTGAAGTTTTCAGAGTGGTGGGTTTGACTGTGGAGTTCCTTTAAGCAATTTAAAAAAAAATCAGATAACAATAATAGAGGAAAATGCTTAGGGAAAAAAATGCTGTACATGTTTTGTATTAAACAGCACATTAATTAATTAATGTATTAACTGTTGGGTCTTGTGGAACTCATTGCAAAGCACTCTGCAGGGGTCTTTGAAATAGCATTTGCAAGATCTGACAGTGTCTGTAAACATGTGCTTAATACTGAGATGAATTTGGCAGATAATTCCTGGTTTTATGTGTTCTTGCAGGGGAACAAGGGGGATAATGGATTTGATGGCGTTGATGGAGAGCCGGTAAGATGTTTATTTCTTCGTTTTGCCTTTCAGTGTTCTGTTTGAATTAGCGAACATATTCCCTCCCTCCCCCAATAGAGTTAATCACATACTTATAGGCCGTTTAATGTCTCTTCTTAAGGGTTCTTGTGGACCTCCAGGAATTAAAGGAGAAAAGGGTGACCCAGGCTGGCAGGTAATTTCATTTGTTCCTTTTAGATACCTGTAGCTCACTTGTCAAAGAAACTTTCCCAGGGTGGCTTTACAGTAAGAATAAAAGTATAGCATTTTACAAAAGTAATAAAATGAATACCATAAATAACTGGCCTGGCATTAAAAAAGTAGTTGAAAGAGGCAACTCTCGGTTAAGTGCTTGGGAGAATGAAATGGCCTTTGTCTGGCACTCATAAGGGTTCAAGCCTCCCTGGGACTTGCTTCTAATCTTGTTAACATGGAAAGTTTGCTTCTGTTCACAGAGAAACTTCATGTCTGCCTTGAGCCTAAATCAGAAGCAAAACAGCAACAAGTTCCCCTCGATCCAGTTTAATGCCAAACACGTCAGTCACACAAAATAATGAATCACTTATGTCGTCTTGTTCTAAAGCTCTCATGCACTGTGTTATTCTTCACAGGGCAGCCCAGGACCAAGGGGACTCCCTGGTGATCGCAGTGAGAAGGGCTTCCAAGGAGACCCAGTAAGTTTTGTTTTCCAGAGGCGAGAGAGGGGGAAATGACTCTGTGCTCACTGCCCTGATATCTACATTTGGCTGTCCCATATTTACTGCTTGAATCACAGGGGCAAGAGGCTAGCGGCGCTTGCATTGAACAGGCGATGTGGGGATGATTTTGCCAACACCAAGGGACTCGGGGGTCACACAAACCAGGAACAGTGAGCCCCCCATCTGCACTGTAATAATAATAATAATTCTTTTATTTGTACCCCGCCCATCTGGCCGTGTCTCCCCAGCCACTCTGGGCGGCCTCCAACAGATATAAAAATACATTAAAATTACAGGTTAAAAACTTCCCTAAATAGGGCTGCCTTGAGGTATCTTCTGAATTACTGTACTTTTGAAGCAGAGCCATATTGTCTTAAACAGTCCCTCCTGAGGGAATCCTGGGAACTGTAGTTTGCTGAGGGCACTGAGAGGTGTTAGGCATACCCTCCAACATTTCTCTGATGAAAATAGGGACGTCCCGTTCCATGATGATAATTTTACTATTTATACCCCACACATCAGACTGGGTTGCCCCTGCCACTCTGGGCGGCGTCCAACATATATCAAAACATAATAAAACTTTAAACATTTTTTTTTTAAAAAAAAAACTTCCCTATAAAGCAGGCATCCCCAAACTGCGGCCCTCCAGATGTTTTGGCCTACAACTCACATGATTCCTAGCTAACAGGATCAGTGGTCAGGGATGATGGGAATTGTAGTCCAAAACATCTGGAGGGCTGAAGTTTGGGGATGCCTGCATAAAGGATTGCCTTCAGACAGCTCGGGGGTCAGATAATTCCATATCCTCCAACATTTCTCCAATGAAAATAGGGACATCCTAAGGAAAAGGGGGACATTTCGGGATCAAGATGGATGACCAGATGGACAGGGTATAAATAATAAAAATATTATTGTTGTTTTTATATCAGAAACCAGGACGTATTCTTTAAAATCAGGGACATCCCTGGAAAATAGGGACACTTGGAGGGTCTGGTGTTCGGAGATCACTATTCCTCCATCCTCCCCACAGAGCTACAATTCTCTTGAGTGGTTTTAACCCCCTTCCCAGGAAATTCTGGCAACTGTAACTCTGTGAGAGGAATTCCTCTGTTAGGATTTCTCCCCTGTCAATGACCTGACATCACAATGACACCATGTGGCTCCTTTTCGCTCCACAATTTGAAACCAAAGCTTTGTTTATACCCGTGGTTCTTAACCTTTATCGGGGTGTGTGTCATGGACTGCTTGAGTATCTGAGGAAAGCTATGAACCCCGTCCCCAGATTTCCCCCCACAAAGACAATCTTCAAGGTAGCTGGAAGGAAATCAAGGAAACTGTGTGTGTGTGTGTGTGTGTGTGTGTGTGTGTGTGTGTGTGTGTGAGAGAGAGAGAGAGAGAGAGAGAGAGAGAGAGAGAGAGAGAGAGAGATTTACAGAACCCATGAGTCCATAGACCAGAGGTTAAGAACCTGTGCTTTCCCCCATCTCTCTCATACTTTGTTTAGATAGATAGATAGATAGATAGATATAGCTAAATCAATCAATCAAACAATCTGGGAACATTAACAATTCTTTCCCTTTCATCTAGGGTATTCCTGGACCAGATAGTATCATAGCAGGACCAAAAGGTTTAGAAGGGGGAAGAGGAAGAGAGGTAAAATACCGTCTTACATGCCTCGTCTATCATTTGCCTGTGAAAAGTAGTTTCTACAGAAGTATAGTATAATAAATGCCTGAGCGTTGATGTGTATGATTAGTATGGCAACCGCACCTCTCCCACTTCTGAACCAAGCAGTGATCAGCCCATTTCAAATGATGTTAAGGATTTGTTACTTTACAGCTCTAGCAGAACTGATAGAATAAGAAATAACAGCCATAACAATAAGCAACACAGGTTCCCACATGTCTAAGACCAGGTTCTTCTTGCTTCTCTCCTACACTAACTTCCTTAGTTCCTCCATTCCAGATCTTACCCATCTCTCAACCACTTGTATCCAACCATATCATTTTATCCCCTTTCCCTATATCATTCCAACTTGGTTCCCCCCCCCCCCCAATGTGTTCCCAAACCCACCATCAGTCTCTTGGTGATAACCTTTCATCCTTCGCTATTACTGTCCAACACAAAAGGAGTACTTCATCCTGCCTTGAATTATATGTGTATCAGGCCTTGTTCTGCTGTTCTGTCTAACGTATACTAAGCATTTTAGTGTTTAAATGCTTACTAATAAGCATATTAGCTACTGAAATCCTGTGTTCACCAATTTCTATATTTGAAACGTTGGCCAAGCGTTTTGTGTGTGCCTTGCTATACTTCTACTTATGTAAAAAAAATTCCCCAGCCCAGAGTGCCTGGGGAAACCCAGCCATATGGGTGAGGTATAATCATCATCATCATCTGCTTTTAGCTACGGTATGTTATTAGTCTCATGATTCCATGAAGCCTTTTGATTTCTGCTTTATCAGTCATAAAGTGATCGACCAGTTATATACCTATATAAATATACACAAGTCATTTTAGTTTTACACTGCAAAATCCCTGCAGCTGCTTTATGCTGGGGTAGCTTGCCTCCTACCTCAGCTGCAGGAGAGCTAGCCACAGACTTGAACTCATGCCAGATTATAAAGGTCACCTGCTTTGCGATGTGTTTTGTACTTGGTTTACGAATGCAATTTTCCTCTTATGTTAATGTTGTTTGCCTCTGTGATACATTTACTCTCTCCTTAATGTTGGTGTTATGGGGATTTTTTTTTTTTTACAATGATTTTTATTAAGGATTTTCTTAGTTTACAAATGTACGCGCATTGTCTCTTTTTCCAGCTTGTGTTTTCAACAGATCAATTACATTTGCTGTGAGACATTAGTGTTCTTTGCAGTGTGTGTGTGTGTGTGTGTGTGTGTGTGTGTTTGCGTGTATAAGACTTTGGGGGACTCAAAATTAAGAAAATGGGGGGAGATTGCCCCCGTGTATAAGACTACCTCCCATTTAACATTATTTTTAAGTAAAAAAAACCTAGTCTTATACACAGAAAAGTACGGTGTGTGTGTGTGTGTGTGTGTGTGTGTGTGTGTGTATGCAAATAAATGCCAAGAATCTGTAGGCTAGCACCTGTAGCGCTGTCCAGGGTCCTGAAGCCCCAACTCCAGACCAGGCCCTGCTAACTTCCTTAGCTCATTTCTCTTGCCTGACCAAATTCCTGGTGAACCAGGAGGGCTGCAGGATAGTTACTGAAATCTTTTGTGCAGATTAATGCTTTTCTTTTTTTCTAAAATGTGCCAGCAGCCCGTAACAATGTCGCCTCATACCCAAAGCTTCCCTTTCTAGTTTCTGTAAATAGACGAGTGGTTTTCACATGCAGCGTCAATAGCACAATGAAACATATTTTATCCTACTTGCCAACATCTGGGTAAGGTGTCATGCTATGAGTTTGAGAAGATGCATTTTCCTGTGTGGGCCATCTTCTATAGGCATCTGGTTGCCATTGGGAGAACAGGATGCTGACTAGATGGGCCTTTGGCCTCATACTGCAGGGGTCTTATGCTCATAAGGATGTTGCAACTTAAATTTAAATTCAAATGTTTTGCTTTCAGGGTGAGAGGGGACCAAGGGGCCCCACGGGATTGCCCGGCTTGAAAGGAACCAGAGTAAGAACCAAAGAAAGAAGATGCTGGCATTGTTTTCCCTGTGAAAGAACTTCATGGTGGTAATGCAAGGCAGAAAGCAATTGTGTGAGAGTCCTATCACTGGGTCTACTCCCAGCAATAGGCAGAGAACCCTACGCCCCCTCTTCCACAAATAGAAATCCCTTTGAGAATATTGGAATTACAGTTGCGTGAGACTTTCCCCCTTTCTCTAAATCTTTGCCACTTGATTCTGGGAAATGTCTTGAGGCAGAGAAAAGAGTTCTTGTGGATCCAGATTCATGGCAGAGTCTGGACACTGAAATCAATAGGATGCATCTTCTGTTGGGGGAGCAGGGGGTTTCACCATTGCATTCATGCCTTGGTAAGTTCTCTGCTGAATGGCTGGGATTAATTCTATTAGGACAGGCTTCCTCAGCCTCAGCCCTCCAGATGTTTTCGGCCTACAACTCCCATGATCCCTAGCTAGCAGGACCAGTGGTCAGGGATGATGGGAATTGTAGTTTCAAAACATCTGGAGGGTCAAGGTTGAGGAAGCCTTCATTAGAAGCTTCCTTCAAAAAGTGTTTGGATGCTTCAAAATGTGGCTGCCCAGTTGTTAATTGGTGCCAGGCATGGAAAACATATTGTTGCACACCACTCCAATCTCCAAGCAGTGTGAGATCCCGGGGGTTTGATTTCTTCTGAATGAAGGTTAGCGGAGACTGTGGTGGCTTTATTATATATGGTTTTGTCACACAGCATCCTAGAGCTATGCACATCTTCTTAAGAGTAAGCCCTTTTAAACTCAATGGTACTTACATCCAAGTGGACATAGGCTGGTTAAAGTGAGATCTAAATAGAAATGTTTAACTTATTGCAATCATCTTGTCATAGGGACATCAAGGCCGAAGAGGTCAGCCTGGCCCCCAGGTATGTGTGCATTTTATTTAGTAAAGGTAAAGGGACCCCTGACCATTAGGTCCAGTCGTGTCCGACTCTGGGGTTGCGGCGCTCATCTCGCTTTATTGGCCGAGAGCCGGCGTACAGCTTCCGGGTCATGTGGCCAGCATGACAAAGCTGCTTCTGGCAAACCAGAGTAGCGTACGGAAACGCCGTTTACCTTCCCGCCAGAGCGGTTCCTATTTATCTACTTGCACTTTGACGTGCTTTCGAACTGCTAGGTGGGCAGGAGCTGGGACCGAGCAATGGGAGCTCACCCCGTCGCAGGGATTCGAACCGCCGACCTTCTGATTAGCAAGCCCTAGGATCTGTGGTTTAACCCACAGCACCACCTGGGTCCCTATTTTATTTATATATATATATATATATATATATATATATATATATATATATATATATATATATAAAATTATTTATAGGAGTGCTGTTTTATCACAACGACAATATATTAGATTGTCTTACAAAGAAAACTGTCTGGCCTCGGTGTAATTTGGTCTCTAATTCAACTTATTTCTTCATGAATGGAGATTTTAAGTCTGGTCTTTTCTTGCTTTTGTTTGCTACAGGGGAGACAAGGGCCCCGTGGTCCTAGCGGTTTTCCTGGACAGCAAGGATTTAAAGGTCCACAGGTCAGCGTTAAGAATATTCAGGTTTATTTCTGAGGGATATTGAGAGAGTCTGTGCTGAAAACATGATTTGTTCATATTAAATTTTCTGTTTTTTGTCAAATATGTTTCTAGGGTGTGAGAGGAATCCAGGGCGTGAAGGGAATGAAAGGGAATCAAGGAAGCAATGGGTTTCCTGTATGTAAACACTTTGTTTTGTTTTGTTTTTTAAATCTCAAATCAGCTTAAATTAACTAAAATCTTATCATCCAGTGCTTTTTTCTGAGGGGGATGCAGGGGGATACATACCCCTAAACATTTGTGAATCTTTGTACTTTTGTCTATTTACTGTATTTATTTTCCCCAAACTAAACTATAAAATGGTGATTTTTATGAGTCAAAATGAGAGTACCCCTAAACATTTTTAAAAGAAAAAAGCTCTGCTATCATCCATCTATCTATCTATCATCTATCTATATCTATCACAATGTGAAATAAAGTTCAGAGTCAATCAGTAAAACAGATTCCATATTGACTGCGGCAAAACATCCTCTACAACCTTGGTTTGTCCCTGAGGCACAGGGGTGCAAGCCCACAGGAGCCAAAGACAGCACTCTGAGCAAAACACCTGGGTAAAACATAGCCACAACTTTGATGGCATTCATCGTGGCGGTAGGTGTGGCATTGTGGCAAATATCCAGATATTGGGCAGCGCCACTGCTGGCTGATGTCTCCTCCCTCCAGCCCACTGGCTGGGGGTCAAAAAGGAGTTGCAGGACCTCAGGGAGTGACCCCACCCACCACCATTGGTGTGGGCTGATCCAGTTGACGTCCACCCACAATCTGAGTGTGCGACAGCCAGCCTCCCTCTCCCCCCTCCCCAAGCTGGAGGGTCCATAGAGATGCCAGCCCTCTACTTCCGTCTGCCTCGTAGACAGGCCTGGATGGTGGCAAATTTTTAAAAAATGCTATGCCGAGTAATAATTTACCCAGATGCATAGTTTTGCCCTGTTTTATCTTTTGTTTCAGGGTTACCTGGGAGTGGCAGGTCCGCCAGGCATTCCTGGGAGCTGGGGAACCAAAGGCAATAAGGTATGTTTCAGAGAATCCAGCAGGTTCATTTTACAGTGGTACCTTGGTACTCAAACACCGAAAACCCGGAAATAAGTGTTCCGGTTTTCGAACATTTTTCGGAAACTTAACATCCGATGCGGCTGTCGGCTATTGTTTCCAGGGCGCCTGCACCAATCAGAAGCTGCACCTTGGTTTTCGAAGATTTCGGAAGTCAAAAAGACTTCCAGAACGGATTAAGTTTGGTGCTTTTGTTTTTGCTATTTATTGTGCGTTTTTGTTTTTGAGGCTTATCGGTTCATTTGTTTTCGTGACTGTGTGGAACCCAGTCTAGCTACTGATTGATTGATTGATTGATTGATTGTGTGACTGCAGAAATGGATAAAAGCCCCCCATCCAAACAATGCCTATCTTCAGTGCAGGGAAGGAGAAAAAATCATTTTAATTTTTATCATCTACAATACTGTCTTATTTATTTTATAGTACAGTGCATTGATTATTACTTTCATTTTATGGATCAATGGTCTCGCTAGATAGTAAAATTCATGTTAAATTGCTGTTTCAGGGTTGTTTTTAAAAGTCTGGAACGGATTAATTTGTTTTGCATTACTTTCTATGGGAAAGCGTGCCTTGGTTTTGGAATGCTTTGGTTTTGGAACAGACTTCTGGAATCGATTAAGTTTGAGAACCAAGGTACCAGTGTATTTTGGGAACAGCTTTGGTATTATTGCAGTGGAGGTCATCTCCAGACACCAGTTTTACAAATTTAAACTCATGAGACTGCAAGGGATTCTGAGAGGACATGCATCCCATTCCAGATCCTATAACAGTATCAATTTTGTATTCATTTAACAGGGAGAGCCTGGCGACCCCGGGATAAAAGGGGAGAAAGGTCCACCGGGACGCCGGGGAATGAGGGTTTGCATGTTATTATTTTGTTTACACTCCTGTAATTCTTATCCTGTATTTTTTTATCTTGTGAACCTTTCTGAGATCTTTGGATCAACGGCAGTATATAAATTTAATTAATTAATATTAATAATAATTCCAGTCTTGAACATGTGTTTTTTTAAATAAAAATAAAAATAACCTGGTGCAGATGAATTTATCACGAGAAGTATTAATTGAACTCATCTTAATACAGGAATAAAATGAAAAGAATTTATGGAAAGTAGGAGCAGAAATGCGTGTTGTAGTCCTCTGTTTGTTTAGATTTGTCAAAATCTTCTTCCGGTTTTGTGACTATTAACACAAAGAAGACCTTTGTGCCCCCAAAAGGGTAGATGGAAATGAAAATGAAACACTGATGTAATGTAACTTTGCTTTAGGGCGATGGTGGTGCAGTTGGATATGGTGAACCAGGACATAAAGGAATAAAGGTAAGAGTGAAAAGAAATCTTTAATGAAAAACTGAGCTATTTTTATAAATATCCTCACAGATCATTATCAGTCAGAATGAATGGAAATAAAACATGGATTATTTTAGAGGTGTGGGCACTAGATTATCTCCTTATGTGTTGCCTTACAGCATCAAACTTGGTGGCTTGGCACCTATCAGTTTTCCAGCAAAAAGGTAAAGGTAAAGGGACCCCTGACCATCAGGTCCAGTCGTGTCCGACTCTGGGGTTGCGTGCTCATCTCGCTCTATAGGCCGAGGGAGCCGGCGTTTGTCCGAAGACAGCCTCCGGGTCATGTGGCCAGCATGACAAAGCTGCTTCTGGCGAACCAGAACAGCGCACGGAAACGCCGTTTACCTTCCCGCTGGAGTGGTCCCTATTTATCTACTTGCACTTTAACATGCTTTCGAACTGCTAGGTGGGCAGGAGCTGGGACCGAGCAACGGGAGCTCACCCCGTCGCAGGGATTCGAACCGCTGACCTTCTGATCAGCAAGCCTGTGGTTTAACCCACAGCGCCACCTGGTCCCTTTAGCAAAAAGGTACATACACAAAAATAAAGTAATGCACGCCGATGAGTCAGGGATGACCAAACGTCAGGGAGTTGTAATCTAGCAACAACTGGAGGTCACCATGTTCCCCACTCACAGCATTGTGGTTTCTGTTATATGCAGGTGATTTTTCCACATGTACAGAAATCTATCGGTCTGTAAATTAAAAGAAAAAGGAGATTAAAAGCCCTAAGATGTCCAGGCAAGAACCTGTAGGCTATATACAAAATATTCATTTAAACAACCTTAAATCAATAACTTCCCTTCTTATCTTTCTGTGGTAATACATCCCTGCATATTTTACATGATCTAAACCATTCAGTAATCCAATGTTACATCCATCAAATCTTATTTACACTGTTGAATTAATGCTACCAGCGTTTTTAAATGAAGACAATTTTCACCCATATACTCAGTAAACATTTTCCAGTCTTCTTTAAATGTAAACATTTTCCAGTCTTCTTTAAGTGTGCATTCTTCTTGTTCTCTTATTCTATATGTTAAATCTGCAAGCTGCCCGTATTCCATCAGTTTAAGTTGCCATTCTTCTTTGGTTGGGACCTCACTCGTTTTCCGTTTGGGGGCTAACAAAACACGGGCCACAGTAGTAGCAACACATAAATAGTCTTTTTTGACACCTGAGAATTTCCCTCTGAATTATCCCCAACAAAAAGGACTCTGGGTTTTTTTTTGTTTTTTTGTTTTTGGAAAGGTAAAGGTAAAGGGACCCCTGACCATTAGGTCCAGTCGTGACCGACTCAGGGGTTGCGGCGCTCATCTCGCTTTATTGGCTGAGGGAGCCGGCGTACATCTTCCGGGTAATGTGGCCAGCATGACTAAGCCGCTTCTGGCAAACCAGAGCAGCGCACGGAAACACCATTTACCTTCCCGCCGTAGTGGTACCTATTTATCTACTTGCACTTTGACATGCTTTCGAACTGCTAGGTGGGCAGGAGCAGGGACCGAGCAACAGGAGCTCACCCCGTCGCGGGGATTTGAACCGCCGCTTCTGATCGGCAAGCCCTAGGCTCTGTGGTTTATCTGTCGGTCTGTAAATTAAGAGGAAAAGGAGATTAAAATCCCTAAAATGGCCAGGCAAGAACCTGTAGGC
Organism: Darevskia armeniaca; assembly: GCA_034641395.1. NCBI lineage: Eukaryota > Metazoa > Chordata > Lepidosauria > Squamata > Lacertidae > Darevskia > Darevskia armeniaca. The sequence goes on from JAWWNF010000170.1 coordinate 4,746,207, forward strand.
TTTCAGGACCTACAGGATGTTGATGGCAATTGAGCCATGGGAGATTGAGGCTGTTAGTTGTTATGGCTTTGTTTGTTTGTTTTTATAACGGAAGATCAAGAGGAGATTGGACTGCTCAAGCCCATAACATCTTACATTATAGTGGAAGGGGGGATAATGATCAGGGGATATATACTATGATGTTTTAAAAATTATCCCCCCAAACTACCCTCCCTGCACTATTCCCTTGAGGTTTAGGAGCCAGAAAAAGACAATTTCTCTTTCCTATGGCCCTGAAACCTTCCCCTACCTAGTGTTTGTTTTCAGGGTTCCAGGCAGCTAGTGTTAAATGAAAATCCTTGGGCTCACTTGGATTGTCAAACAAAGACGCCAGCCCAAAATACAGGAGCAAAACATCACCCTGTAGCCTGATCTTGATTCAAAAGACTGTTGCAACAGAACCTCCGCCTACCACATGCAATGCCAGAGTTACATATAAGCTAAACAAGCTATAGCTTAGGGCCCTACTCTCTTGGGGGCCCCCTAAAAGTTTAAAGGGGAAAAAACTGGATGTACATTTCCAAAATATAAGATAAAAAACAAAATAAAACCTACATACAGCAACAGTGTTTTGTGTTGTGTAGGCTCCTATTCGTTATGTGCAAATGGCTTTAGATGCCTATTAGATCCATCAATTACCATATAGCATATATTCAGCACAAAAAACAGTGACCATTTGTTGTTGACAAAGGACAGCTGGACGTATAAAGGGCCCCAATACCTTCAGTAGCTTCGGGCCTCATCAAACCTAAATCCGGCCCTGGACACATGGAAGAAGCAGGAAGAAGCCCTGAACAAAAGGATGCTCTTACTTTTATAAGTTTTCCCTTTTACCCACATCACCTTTGGTGAAGCATCATGCCTACATCATAGATACATCACACATATGTCACAAACAGGGAGGGTTTTTTCCTGGCAGAAACTGGTTCATCAGGTATGCCCCCATCGCTCCCTTGCCCTCCACCTCACACCCATCAAGTGATACAAAAGAAATATTTACAAGTTCCTGTTTTCCCCGGTCAAGGTAATCATACTCCTTTGTCCTGACCGAGAACCCAATCCATTCCTGGAGGGTCTGCTATTGTCTGTGGGATGGCTACCTGTCTGACACCCATCTGCCAGGCTGCCATTGATTATCTCTTGCGCAACAGGCTGCTGAGCACATGATCTCAGGCTTGAGGGATTATGGCTGCCTACATCCCAGACTCCCCACCCCCTTGGTAGCCATTCCTTTCCTGAACAGAACAAAGTTGGAATGGCGCAAACCCGATACTGGAGCGATTTTATATGACTATCTAAAGTTTTCCTAGTGAGCCAGTACATAGGTACCGGTACATTTATCAGTGAATTGTTACATAGGTACATTTATCAGTGAATTGTTACATAGGTACATTTATCAGTGAATTGTTACATAGGTAACATTTATCAGTGAATTGTTACATTACAAAGCGGAGGCCCTTTGAATAGAGATTGGGGAGGAGGGGAGGACTGTGTGATGAAGTGTTTTGTGGGGATATTTGCAGGAGTGATTGTGTTGATTTTGGTAGTCAGGGTGTGTGTGTGTGATGGCGGAGGGCAACCCCCCTCCTCCAACCTTAAAAAAATTCCGGTAACACTAGTCATATCTTCCGCTGAGAAAGTATAAAGTAAAAGCTGTGAGGGACTCGGCTAGGCTGACATTTTCACTCCTCCTAGTTTTCTGTTTTTCAGCCGAACTTTGTGGGTTTTGGAAGGCACTAAATTTGCTGAGTTGCTTGGGTTTTTAAAAATGTTTTGTTTTTGCATACAAAGGGAGTCATCCGAGTGTGTAGGAGTCAGCACAGTAGTCTTGTGATTTCGGGTGTCGGTCAGCCCAAATCGACTGCCCTTGTTCCCATGATCTATGTGTACTGACTCCAACAACAACAACAACAACAACAACAACAAACAAGTGCCATTATTTATGTAAAAGTGATGGGAATAGACCCTGAATCTCTCTGCAGGGAATAAGTGAGCTGGCTGCAAGAGTTCGCAGCTAGATCAAAGCAGCTATTGAGAAAGGTTGTACCAGATGAATCCCATTAGAAATCTAGAATGTCCGGAGGAAACAGGAAGATAAAATGCACTTTTCTTCTTGCAGTAGTTGCTGGCGTATCTTTATGGGGATTGCTGTCCTTAAAATAACACATAAACATGATTAAACACTGTTTTCATCCTTTGTGTGTTACAGGGGCAAAAAGGATTTCCTGGAGCTATGGGTCAGAAGGTATTTTTTAAAAAAAACTAAGACATACATTTATATATATATATATAAAGAAAGGCCACATGTCTACTGTGTCCCACTGTTTCCTCTGCGATTTAATGGTTTGGCAAATGTATATGCAAAAGCATGGAAATAAAATGGGACAGCAGAAGAAGCGTGATTGGCTGAAAGATAATTGGCTCAGATATCATTAAGAAAGTCCTGCTTGGTGGATGAAAGCATGCTGCAATGCAGAGGAAGATTGGAAAGATAATACAGTAGTGTTTGATAATGTCACTCCTAAAATTTGTTAGCAGGCTATCAGTGACGGTCAAGTCTTCTTTGAATTGATTCAGAATCAAGGTGGGAATTACAAGCATCAGCAAAAATGTTTGGTGGCCAAACTCGAAGTAATGTGATCAGTGCAATCACATTTAAAGAAATAAATAGCTGATCTGGATTGGAAGTCTGGCTGGGGGCATTAAACCTTTGCCCCTCACTGCAGTTCTGATCAGGACTCCATGGACTCAGCTACATTAGTAAAGAAGTAACAATTTGAATGGACTATAAACATGCAACACCAGGTGGCGCCAGAGAGCAGAATATTTTTAAACATGGTTTTCCATAGGAATTTTTCCCCCTTTTGTTATAATTATCTAATTTCTGACTTATTTATAGCATTTCCCCCCCTGTGTCTAGATCCACTCCATGTCTGCTAATTGTGTTGGAATTAACTCTTCCATTTGTACTGGATTTGGATCCTCCCTTTTCACCCGGTGGTTTATTAAATGTTGTGATGGAGTCGGGCTATTTGAATAGCGTAACAGCCCTGCTCAATTTCCACATGGCTGCTCTATGTTGCATCAAACAAGTGTTATCCCCTCACTTTCCAGGGCATTTGCCTGTTATTTGACTTGCCGCAAAAATCTGGTACTTTGGGGGAGCTGGGTTGTTGAGCAAGACCTCCCAATTAACCACTATTAATTGTACAACCTGAATTTGCCAGTATCTCACTCCAAACCAGCAACTGTCTGGTTTTCAATAAGTACAGTGGTACCTCGGAAGTCGAACGTAATCCATTCTGGAAGGACGTTTGAATTCTGAAACGTTCGATTTCTGAGGTGCAGCTTCTGATTGGCTCTTGCAATTGGAAGAGCCAATCAGAAGCCGCATGTCTGCCGCATCGGGCGTTCAGCTTCCAAAAACGTTCGAAAGCCGGAACACTTACTTCTGGGTTTTCGATTTTCGGGAGCCAAAACGTTCGGCAACGGAGATGATCGAGATCCAAGGTTTGACTGTACTTGATATCTTGGTCATTTGGGGGTGCTTTGGTACAAAAGGCAGGCTATATAAATATTGTAATGAATAAACAGATGCTTTCAGTAGCCATTTCCCCTCAAATTCATTCTGTTTTATGTATTTCCATTAGGGTGAGGCCGGTAACCCTGGCATTGCAGGAGAACCTGGACCAAAAGGTACTGCCGGGAGAACGGTAAGCCAATCCTTTATGCTCTCTGAAATATACTCAGAGTCAAGTGTGAATTTCATGCTCTTTATTCAGCTCATAGCAGCAGGGAATGAATCTTTCCCCAAAACGTCTGCTATATATACATTATTTACACAATGGGCCCCACGTGATTGGCTAATTCCGGGCTACTCCTGTAGGCCAATCAGGTTGCGGATTCACTTCATCCAGGAGCCTGATTGGCTGCTCTTGTAGGCCAATAAGGTCACTGATTCACTTCCACCTGGAGCTGGATTGGGTGGCTCCTGCGGACCAATCAGACTGCTGCATTCTGGATCCTATTGTTCTAGGATTCAGCTCAGTACATAACACTCTCTTAATATCAAAATGTGCTTGAAACACACACACATGCTGCTTACTCTCATTGCTTACACAATTGCAATCCTGACATGGAGAGGTACCTGGATTTAAGGTGGTCAAATCATGAGGGCGTGTGCAATGTATTGTGTCAGTAGGCAAAGGCTTAGCTCCCCATTAAGCCGTGAAGTTCACTCACAACATGAACCTACCCTAAAGGGTCACTATGAAGATAAAACTGGAAAAGACTAAGCATCCCACCGAGACCATCTTGGAAGGAGGACAGGATATGTTGTGATTAGTAATAATACCTGAAAGAGTAATTTGGAGTAATTGTGCTTTTGGCTTTCCTTAAGACACAACTCTGTCTTTTCCACTGTAGGCTTCATCTGGTGACAACCAGACATAAGTTCCAACAGGCCCATTTTTCATATTTAGGACCCAGAAGGGTTGGTTGCCAAAGCTGAAGTGAAACGCTGATTCAATATATTTTGATTCCGTGTCAATTATCACCTCTGCTTTCAGTTACAGTTACTCCCAGTACTCTGTGTTCATATACAGTGGTACCTCAGGTTACATACGCTTCAGGTTAAGAACTCCGCTAACCCAGAAATAACGCTTCAGGTTAAGAACTTTGCTTCAGGATAAGAACAGAAATTGTGTTCTGGTGGTGCGGCGGCAGCGGGAGGCCCCATTAGCTAAAGTGGTGCTTCAGGTTAAGAACAGTTTCAGGTTAAGAACGGACCTCCGGAATGAATTAAGTACTGAAACGTATGAGCACGGCTCAGAGGAATACTCCCTGGATAAAAGCTTTGGTATCTGAAGAAGTGTGCATGCACACGAAAGCTCATACCAAGAACAAACTTAGTTGGTCTCTAAGGTGCTACTGGAAGGAATTTTTTTATTTTGTTTTGACTATGACAGACCAACACGGCTATCTACCTGTAACAAAAGCTTTCCTGTTACTCAGATTGCAACTAGCACTATCTGTTGTTTTATGCTGAAATCCCGACTCCACTTACCTGAGAGTAATCTCCATTACATTCAGCAGAACTTTCTCCTTAGTAGCTATGGTTAGTATTGTGCTGTTTGGTGCCAGCTTCTGAAGAAACAAACCATACCCTCCAATATTTCTCCGATGAAAATAGAGACGTCCCATTCCATAATGATAATTTTACTATTTATACCCACACATCTTGCTGGGTTGCCCCAGCCACTCTGAGGAGCATCCAACAGATATAAAAAACTTAATAAAACATTAAACATTAAAAACCTTGCCTTCAGATGACTTGGGGGTCAGATAACACCAGGGTGGATTTGATTTAAATCAAATTGATTTAAATCACGATTTAAATCACTAGTCAGTAAGGCTTGATTTAAATCACGTCAGTAAGACTTGATTTAAATATTTTTTTTACAGAAAGACTCATTCTTGCTGGTATAATCTTAATATTTACAACCATATGAAGGTTTCATTTTTGGAATAATAAATTTTCAGAGTAGTTTTTACAGTTATATCAAAAATTACTGATTTGGTTATACTACTAGAAATACATAGACAGATAATTATGAAATTATGGTGAGGTTTAATAAGTTAACTGTTTATATTTGGACAACTTTTCTGCTGTACTTTATTGGAAGGAGAAAAATAATCATTTCCTTAATAACCATTTAAACAATTTATTTAACTAAAACAATAACATGATAGCATATGCATCCATGTTTGTTAACTGATGTAGTTAAACATTAAAAAAAAAAACTTAGACTGAGTTTTAGCACACTTGATAAACTTAAAACAAATCCTTATTTCCTGATGAATAGCCGTTGGACTACAATGTAACTTAAATAGAAGACTATATTTAGAAAGATTTTTCCTCCAAAAGCATTTTATTTTAAAAATCCAATTTAAATCAAAAAAATCTGATTTAAATAAAAAAAATCCAATTTAAATTTAAAAAAATCTGTTTTTTAAAAAAAATCATTGATTTTTATCCACCCTGGATAACACTATACCCTCCAATGAAAATAGGGACATCCTAAGGAAAAGTGGGACATTCCGGGATCAAATCAGAAACCGAGATGGCTTCTTTAAATCAGGGACGTCCCTGGATGATAGGGACACTTGGAGGGTCTGACACACCATAATTTGTGGAACAGGTGACTTAGAAGGGTTACCCACAACTTAGTCTGTTGCAAACAGTGAGTAAGATACTGGTCCCTCACAGATGTACCGTGAAGGCAGAAGAACTGGTTTCATTTCCACACACCCACACTCAAAAGTAACACTGAGTCTAACGGAAAATGGCAGATTCTGACAAAAATGGCTAACACCACCTTCCAGCCACCTGGAAGTCTATCACTGCTGCCCCCGTCCTGTCCCTGAAATTTTCACTCCTCTCGCCCACCTGAAAATTGCCCAAATGCTTTTGCTTTTGCTGCCTGTGAATGGGACGGCAAGGGGGCGGGATTAGAGACCTTTATACTCGCTTACTACTGCTAATAATAACTGTTTCAGTTTCCCCTACTTTTAAAAAGGAGAGCTTTAGATTATCATGACCACCATTGATTTATTAGTTGCCTTCTAAACAACCATCTCCAGGTGATTTACACGAAAGATATTTAAAGCAGTTAAAAGCACAAGAACAATAAAAAATCCTAGGCCTCCCTCAAGGAACTCCAGCAGCTTTCCTAAGAGTGGAAGTAGGATTACCTTCTGTGTTTGCTAGGGCCCACTTAAGATTTTTGCGTTTCTTCATCAATCTCGCAAATGCTTTAAACACCTTATTGGCTAAACAAGCCTATGCCTTTCTTCAATATAACTCTACCCGAGTTTAATACTCTTAAATTGTGGAGCCCTGATAAAGTTCGAGAATGGATCCTTGATAGAGTCGCCTCTTTAGACATCACGAAGATGAAAAATTCTGGGTTTTCCTACTGGTTTCCCTGAGTAAAAGCAGTCAAAATTTGTGCCAACTATCTGGCGGACATCACTGATCCCACCCTTCGGAGAGCTTTTACTATGGCCCGGTTTCAAACATTACCTACTGCATACCTGTCAGGGGGCTGCATCCCTCCTCCAGTCCAGCGTTAAGTAGTTACCGGGAGCAGCCCCCGCTCTTGAAGACAGATTCCTCCACTTCCCCTTCAGGTCAAAGCAGTGGAGAAGGGGGGGGCGGTGGAGAGGCTTCAGTTAAGCAGCCAGAGACCTTGTTACGAAAAGGGGGGACGGAAAAAGCGAAGGACAAGGTGTTTCCGCTTCCCCCACTGGGCTTCCTGGCGGGAAAATAGAAGGAAGGATCCACTTTCGGAATCTGATGACAATAATGGATGAGCCGGTTTTACGACCTGCTCCGCTTGTAAAGCAATTAGCCTAGATTAAAGCCTTAAAAAGCTACATGGCTTGGACTCTTATTTCGGGTGATCAATTACGGAGGCAGCCCAGCACTCCTGACAGCACCTGACTGGTAGATATGCAAGAAACCCAGTAGAGCTCCCGCGAAACCTGATTATATCCGGGATTCAGGTCTTCAGATCTACTTTCGCTGAGGGACGGCGAGGAGGGCCTATCTGCGATTACCATCACGCATGACCATGTTTTCTTGCCTGACTGTGACCGTTCCCTCACAAAAGACTTTGCACGTTCAGTAGGGTACCATTTGCAACACTTTTGCAAATTTGATTACGCTAGGACATTATCATTTGCCTCAGTATTATGCCATCAGTTTATTGAGTGTTTACAGGCTTGGATTTGCACGCTGCACCTTAATGTGTACATTTTAACATGTTTGATGGAGTAAACTGTTCTCAATATTTATTAGCCAATTTGGTGTTTTGGAGTTTTGATATTTGTGTAAAGGCATGGTCCTCACAATAAACTGCTATGTATGTAAAACATATTCAAAATAAGAATATATCCATGCAAAATAGACACTTGTGGTAAATACCCATTTATCCAGCTGGGAAAAACTTCTGGAAACAAGGAGGTCACGGATTTTCCAGAAATTGCAGATAGTAGTTTGCCTGTCGTAACTTGACAGGAATGCTATTTCAGACACAATTCTCTTAAACTGAAGTAGTTTTGCATGTTTTGGTCATGCTGTGACCATAATTAATGAGATAAGGGCTGTAAAAGAGTTTTCAACTTTAGGAGTGCTATATAAATTATTGGTAACAACGATAAGAGTACAGCTAACACATTCCATCTGTGTTTATGTAAAAACAGTATTAAGGAAAGCTTGCTGGTTGGCGCTATATCAATTTTTTCATACAAACCTAGGCTAAGATTCAAAGGACCACTTTAGTCATGTCACCCCCACACATATACGCATACTGTGTCACAAACTACTTTTCCTCTCCTTGGTTTAAAAATGGGCTGACAAAATGGGGGCGGCTAGGCTACAGTGGAAAGAGAGAGAGGCCTCCCCCCCCCCCAGTTTGTTTCCATTTGTAAACCACTTTTCGAGGAAACAAATCTCCAACAAAGTAGCTAACCGAAAGCACCTCAAAACAAAATAATATAGAAATTGAAACTATTCCCTCTAGTACACCAGCTCCAAGTAAACTTGGAAAAGAACCACTCCACTTGTTTTGTTTTAATGGGATGGCATCCAATTTCATTGTACTTGTACAATGACAATAAAGAAATCTTTATCTTTATTACTCAAAATACCACTTAACTGCCAGCCCAAAGAGAACAACTCAGCCTAGGAAAGCAGACCACAGAACTATTTCGGCAGCTCAGTGTGTGTAATCAGCTACTGAATGGCACCATAAAAAGATGGATCTTTAAGGCCCATTTGCAACTTCCACAATTGTGGGGCCACCACTGAAAAGGCCCTCTGCCGTGTGATTAATTCAAGGAGGAGGAGGTGGCAGCAGCAGCAGTCCAGGGGAGAAAAAATGATAACAGAGATGAAATCCTCCCTCTGGAAGCAAGAAACAACAAGCTGAGTCTTCTGATTCTTTGTACCTATGAATTTAGTTCTACCATAATGATGTTGATCTTAAGGAGTCATAATGAAGACACTTTCCCAAATGTTCCTACAGTTCCTGCAACTTTTTATAAGGAATAACTCCAGTTGTGATGGCCTGGGATTCAGACTCAGATGCTGAACCTGAGAGATCCCAGCCTGCACAGGATTCCCCGCCTCCAGAACCAGCATAGCCGGGGCTAGGGCCTGAGTCTGAAGGGGCCTCACCTGTGCTGGATCCTCAGGTGCAGGCATCGGCTGAGTCTGCTCTGGCTCCTGATGGGATGGAGGACCCATTGCCTGCAGGTGCTCCACTCCCAGCCCCATCAGGGGAAGTTGAGGGTGCCTCTGGGTCCGGTAACCCTCCAGCCTCTCCTGAGCTGCAGAGGCTCAGGGCAGAGAGGTGAAGGGAACTAAGTTCCCGCAGGAGGAGTGCTGGCCTCCAGGCCAGGAGAGGCGAGTCACCAGAGGATCGGGGCTGCCCTATGCCTCGGGCCAGATAAAAGCCTGCCAGCCCCAAGTTGCTGGAGCAACATTGTTGGTTGCTAGATCCTGCTAGTGTTCCTGCCTTTGACCTGCCTGCTTCCCTGCCTGCGTTCCTGACCTGCCCTGGTTTTCTGCCTGCGTTCCTGATCTCACCTGATGCCCTGCCCTGCTCCCAGCTTTGGCTACTTTGGACTGTCTCTACCCTGAACCTATGAACCACAGACCGGACTAGGACTTCATCTCTTGGGTAACCCTCGGGACCAGCATACCAGTTCACTGATTGTCTATCCTGTATTTTACCGTTAGGCTCGTTCACCTTTTCTGTAATGCCCAAGATGCTAATTGCATTTTTAAGGAGTGTCTCTCCCCATCATTGTTTTTAGGGTCCTGAAGGTGCTACTGGCCTAAAGGGTACATTGGGAGATCGGGGTCCTCCCGGACGTAGGGTATGTGAATATGCCATCTTTGCTTTGGGCAACCTGCTATGCATGTAGAGCTCAGTCACTGTGTGGGCTACAATAACCGTAGGCCAAGTGTGATATATAATTTACTCCATCTATATCACCATAGCTAATTCATTTTTTTTTCTTGTGTTGACTGAGTTAAGCTGGAGTAGGGCGTGTCATTTTAGGGCAGTGGTTCTCAAACGTTGGTTTGGCAAGTGTGATCAGAAGATTCAAGGACAATCAAAGAAGCATTTAAACATTTCAGTGTAGTATAGTTTAGTATCTTTTCTTTTAACATTTGCAGAATATAGATAACGGTAGATATTTTTCAAATGAAAGCAAGAACACTGAGTGATACTGAATCCTAGGTGTGTTTTCCAACGTATTTCTTATCAATAATAAAAAAAATGGTGTTGCCCCATATTTCTAAGTTATAAATGAATCAATGGAACAAACGGCTTTGGTGAATGACTGTTGATATTCTGCTGCAGTTGCCTCACTTAATGACTTTCCTTTCAACATCATTTTCAATTGTGACTAAGCACAGAAAGCTATTTGTTCTAATATTAATATGCTATCTTTATTCTTTCAGGGTATTAAAGGAGCAAAGGGTGTGGCTTCTCTTTCCGTACGTATTCACTACATCATGGACCTTAAATATTCAGAAAGGTTCTATAATCCCCCCCTGTAATCTGTGGATTACTCAATTTTTCTTCTCTTTCTTCCTCTGTAGCCGTGCGAGCTCATTGCTTATATTCGTGAGCACAGCTGTAAGTATTGATTCTTACTGATACATAGCCCTGTTCAAGCATTCAGTTACTCATGAAGGATAAACGATTATCCTATTGTCATGGGCATATAGAACACCCGTAATCATATAGCTTTTGTTGACTACTGACCTCCACAGGCTTAAGAAGTCGACGAGTTTTCAAATAGTTTTGGGATACTCTTTGGCTGATCTGGCTAGCTGGTTTGCCAAAACTTTAGTTAGCTTCTGCTATAGGGAGTTATCTCCGGCTGTTGTCATGATAGCTCCTTGACGACCATTTCCATTGTTGTGTCATAGCTCAGATCCTGCAGTCCTATGCTACTGTGATGTACTACTTTCCTAATTCTGCTTTTCTTACTTTTCATGGGAGCCAGAAATGTCTACGCCAAGCAATAAACACATTTGGGAGCTGGCGAATTTGTCGTTTCTTCTGGACCAGCCCCTATGACCTTTTGCTTCATTGAATAATCCATTTATTCATTCTTGCTTAACTCCACCAGCCAAGCTTATACTCACATTGGCCACTTGCTATATCTGAAGTCGCATCCACACCGTGATTTAAAGCACATATGTGCCACTTTTACAGCCATGGCTCCCCCCCACCCCCAAGAATACTAGGAATTATATTTACCCATCAGAGAGCTCTAATTCCCCCCACCCTTAAATAACTACAGTGCCCACAATTCTTGGGGGGGGGGGCATCATGTGCTTTAAATGCACAAATTGGATGTGACACGAATGCCCTCTACATTCAGAGTTACACCCCATTGCTACGCCATTCCATTCAAAAGGATTTCTGTAAAATAATAGTTGAAGCATTCTATGATAACTAGAAGAGACGCTTGAACATTGGCTACATAATTTGCCAGTATGCCTGAAGGAGCGTTTCCATCCCCATCGTTCTGCCCGGACACTGAGGTACAGTGCCGAGGGCCTTCTGGCGGTTCCCTCCCTGCGAGAAGTGAGGTTACAGGGAACCAGGCAGAGGGCCTTCTCGGTAGTGGCGCCCGTCCTGTGGAACGCCCTCCCATCAGATGTCAAGGAAATAAGCAACCATCTGACTTTTAGAAAGCATCTGAAGGCAACCCTATTTAGGAAAGCTTTAAATGTTTGGTGTATTATTGTGTTTTTAATATTCTGTTGGAAGGCACCCAGAGTGGCTGGGGAAACCCAGCCAGATGGGCGGGGTATAAATAATAATATGTTGTTGTTGTTGTTAATGATACTATATTATTTTTTTCTCTTTCCTTTAGCTTGTTACCAAGGTAGGCACTTAACATTATGCTGCAGCTGCTAAGTGGATTTATGTGGTACATTTGTAAATTTACTCTTTTTGTCTGTAGTAAATTGTTGTGCACTGTATTTGTTATGGTTTTGTAAAAGTTCTTTTGTATAATTATGCATTGTATGATATCTGATGCAATGGATTTTAAAAACTTTTTTTTAAAAGACCACCCTAATGATAATATCATCATCATTTACTTCTAAATAACCAACTATGCTCTTTTTTATAATTTTTATTAAATTTTCTCTTTTACAATTTAGAATATTCATTTAAACAACCTTAAAATATCAATGACTTCCCTTCTCTTTCCATGGTTCATTTTGCGTAGCATAAATCCCTGCATATTTTATATAAACAAAACCATCCAGTATTCCATTATTATTTCCATCAAAACTGTTGAATTTATCTTAATGCTGCCAACGTTTTCAAGTGTACACAGTTTCCCCCATATATTCAATAAACATTTCCCAATCTTCTTTAAACGAATGCTTAAATAACCAATTATGTTCATGCATCTGATAAGGTGCTTGAGTGATGAATCTCACTGTCTGGCCCAAGAAATTGCACAATATGTCCTCATTGTAGCATGTGGCCCTCGGCTGCAAAACGTCTCCTACCCCTGCTATAGCAACTGCCCCATTTAAGAACCCTTTTTGCACATATCAGCTTACCATGTGGAATGGCATGGGGACAAGTCTGTGGTTTGTCTTCACGGCGCCATCTAACATTACTGCTCACAGCTGATAAACCTCTGCCTTTGTAGAGGTGTTGATGAACTTGCAACACAGAGACTATCTTGCTGCTCCATCGTGTGGAGCAGTTTCAAGCATCTTTCCTGTCAAGCTGCCTTCACGCTGACTTGGAGGTGCTTCCTTCATGCTACGGAAAGCTAAGAGAATTCTCCACATCTGTTTATTTACAGTGGAACCTCGGGTTGCGGACGTAATCCGTGATAGAGGCACGTCTGCAACCCGCAGCATCCGTAACCTGCAGTGCTGTGTCTGCGCACACGCGTGATGCGATTTGGCACTTCTGCGCATGCGCAAAGCGTGATTTGGCACTTCTGCGCATGCGTGAGAGGCAAAACCCGGAAGTAACCCTTTCCGGTACTTCCGGGTTTCCTGCGGTCTGCAACCTGAAAACACGTAACCCGAAGCGTTTGTAACCCAAGGTACCACTGTATTTATTTTGAAAAGATTTGTAGTATAACTACAAAAATAAAATAAAGCACTTCCGTTTTGTAAAACCCTCGCAAAGGAGAACTGAACACAGAGATTTTGTCTCCTGACCTTTGGAAATATGATGTCTGACTCGATAAGCCGCCTGCTCTTTTGTCCTAGGGACGCCAGAATGCCCCGTATATCCCACGGAATTAGTGTTTGCCTTGGATGTATCTCAAGACACCACACCTCAGATGTTTGACCGAATGAGGGAGATCGTCATAGCGGTTGTGAAGGACCTCAGAATCAAAGAAAGCAATTGTCCTGTGGGAGCCCGGGTGGGCGTCGTGTCCTACAGCTCTAGCACCTGCTATCTGATCCGCTTCTCAGATTTCCGCAGCAAGGACCATTTGCTTCAAGAGCTCAAGGCACTTCCTTATCAGAGAGCAGCGAGCCGACGGGACACGGGTGCGTCGATGAGGTTTGTTGCCAGGAATGTCTTCAAGAGAACTCTCCAAGGTGCTAACATGAGAAAAGTTGCTCTCTTTTTCAGCCACGGTCAGACTGCCGATCCAAATTCCTTCAACACAGCTGTCCTTGAATACAGTGCCTTAGAAATCCTTCCGGTGGTCATTGCATTTAATAACATCACCGGGCTCCATCATTCCTTTGCGGTGAGGATAACTATGGTCTTTTACTTCTTTTGCATTTAGTGATTATGTTTTGCTCTGTATTTATGGTAGCCAGGGCCGGATTTAGGTTTGATGAGGCCCTAAGCTACTGAAAGTAATGGGGCCCTTTATATGTCCAGCTGTCCTTTGTCAACAACAAATTGTCACTGTTATTTGTGTTGAATATATGCTATATGGTAATTTATGTTCCTAATAGGTATATAAAGTCATTTGCACATGCAGAATGTAGGCACCCTATATATAGAAATGAGCAAACCAGTGATATTTCAGGGAGCGGGCTAGCAGGCGGGGCCCATTACTTACATCATGGGAGCCTACACAACACAAAACACTGTTGCTGTATGTAGGTTTTATTTTGGTTTTTATCTTATATTTTGGAAATGGGCAGCCATAATCCCTCAAGCCTGAGATCATGTGCTCAGCAGCCTGTTGCACAAGAGATAATCAATGGCAGCCTGGCAGATGGGGGTCAGACAGGTAGCCATCCCACAGACAATAGCAGACCCTCCAGGAATGGATTGGGTTCTCAGTCAGGACAAAGGAGTATGATTACCTTGACCGGGGAAAACAGGAACTTGTAAATATTTCTTTTGTATCACTTGATGGGTGTGAGGTGGAGGGCAACGGAGCGATGGGGGCATACCTGATGAACCAGTTTCTGCCAGGAAAAAACCCTCCCTGTTTGTGACATATGTGTGATGTATCTATGATGTAGGCATGATGCTTCACCAAAGGTGTTGTGGGTAAAAGGGAAAACTTATAAAAGTAAGAGCATCCTTTTGTTCAGGGCTTCTTCCTGCTTCTTCCATGTGTCCAGGGACGGATTTAGGTTTGATGAGGGACGAAGCTACTGAAGGTAATGGGGCCCTTTATACGTCCAGCTGTCCTTTGTCAACAACAAATTGTCACTGTTTTTTGTGCTGAATATATGCTATATGGTAATTTATGGACCTAATAGGTATCTAAAGCCATTTGTACATAACGAATAGGACCATACACAACACAAAACACTGTTGCTGTATGTAGGTTTTATTTTATTTGTTTTTTATCTTATATTTTGGAAATGTACATCCAGTTTTCCCCCCTTTAAACTTTTTGGGGGCCCCAAGAGAGTGGGGCCCTAAACTATAGCTTGTTTAGCTTATATGTAAATCCGGCACTGATGGTAGCTATAGCTTTTCCCACCTAAAAGGTGTCTCAATGTAAAAAGAAGTAGTATAAAATAGATTAGGTAATCTCTAAGGTATGTATCCTACGATGTCATCCCACTAGTGCAAGGATTTCCACTTCCACAATGGGGCTTCTTTGGGTCACAGTGTTTCCCTGTGTGACCAAACCCTCTGGGACAGTTTGGTGGAGAGAATGGGGAAGGGCGAATCCTGTTTCACAGGAAGAAGTCCTTGTGCTGACAGCACGATTTCATAGATACAACCCCAGGTTTTGTACCACATGTGAATTCTTCATAATACGGCTGCAACCGCAGAAACGATGCTGCAGAAAATAAAGAACGCTGCTCTCCTAACGAAACTCTTTGCAGAATAACACTGTTGGTGTGTGTAATGAATCTGCCCTAAGTTAAGGGATTTGTCTGGAACCCCCCCCCCCCAAGGTTTTTAAGAGTTAATATTCACTCCGAGTTTGAGTGGCAGCTCACTCGAGGGAGGCGGGATATAAAGGAGGGAGCAGCCATTGGTGAGGCAAGAAGAGGGAGGGAGGGAGGGAGTGGTGACTGGCGAGAAGAGGGAGTGGGACCAGGATAGTGCTAGGCTAGGCTAGGCTAGGCTAGGCTAGGCTAGGATAGGATGAAGATCAGTTTATTAGACTGAAAGTGTTTATGATTTGGTTGGAAACTTGCTGATGAACTAATAAAAGAATGAAACGTTATGTTATGTAAGAAATAAAGACTTGCTTTTGTTGAGCCAAGAGAAAATCGTCGTTTATTTGGTCCAGCGATATATGAATGCTTATGAAGAGATAAACTCAGGGAAGAGGCAAAACTGGCTTGCAGGGTGATAGTTTGTGTCTCACTCAGGAGGGGCTAGAGGGCAGAAGCCTTGGTAAAGCTACACAGTTGCTAAGGGAGTTAGCTAACTGACGCAGGAAGGGATCTGAGGAGACAGAGGCCCGGTACTGCAGGCTGAGAGGCAATTTAACCCATAAGCCCAGAGCGTAGTACATATATCTACCACGGTCACGTCGGCTGGACAAGAAAAACCCCTGTTACTAAGTATCCCGAGTCATAATAAAAGGGAAAAACAACACAGACGGACCTCAAAGGATAGGAGTGGGGCGGAAAGAAATTCTTACCCAGAACATATTCAGAAGTAAATACACTTAGTAACTGACAAGGGGCGTAGTCTGAGGGGAGGTTCGTCGCAGTGTGCATGCATATCTGAGGTTAGGAGTTGTATTTATAATCCATTTGATGGTAATGCAAGGAACCTTATTCTCAACAAACGAATACGTGCGGATATGGGGCTTGATAAGGGCTGCCGTTCCACCGCGATTTCTGCTAAGCTGCATTGCTAGGTGACTCCATGTTATATTCTATAGGTCTTGACGGCAAAAGGAAGAGCCAGCCACCCAAATTCAGGGGCCTTTTCACGTATGCATGGTTATCGCCAAGGGATTGCTTGCATGTCAGAACGAGCCATCACAGATCAAGCATCACAGACAGAATTCTCAAGGGAAATTACTCTGTTTTGGAAGTATGGTGTGTGTGTGAGAGGGCGGGGAAGAGAGAGGTTTCGCAACCCCTGCCACAAATTAGCTTATTGGTGGCCCTGATGGCGAGCGTGTTCTTTTATCTATTTCTACCCACAAGTTGGCAAACTGAGAGCAATTCTCAGTTTAAGTCTACTTTGTGTTGGTAACTCTTGCCTAATGAGATTTGGCTATTACCTGATGGCTGAAGCCAAATCAAAGTGAGAGCAATAGGTGAATAGCGGGCTAAAAATAGGTCCCACTTAGTCCTCTCCAGGGTCCTCCAGAGGACAAGAGGGGGATGACACAACCCACACTTCTGGGCAGTGTGGTCTATGGGTGCTGAACCAGAAATTAGTATATCTATAGCTATATCATTTATATCAGCGTTTCTCAACCGGTGTGCCGTGGCACACTAGTGTGCCGCGAGACACCGGCTGCTGTGCCGCGGGAAAACCGTGGTTCAGGACCCCACGCCACAGCCGCAAACGCGTAGCAGGGAAAGGGAGCGCAGAAACCCACCGCCGACCTACCGCGCATGCGCCAGCTTGGAGCTCCCTGCCGATTCTGATTGGTTGCCAGGGACCAATAGGAAGACAGAGGAAGGAGACGCAAGGGCTGCCGGTAGCCGCCGCCATTTTTCTGTTGGGCACACCAGAAGAAGCCGCCTCCGCTCGCTCATGAGCACCGCGGCTCCGGAGCGCCGCCGCTCTGGCAGGGGGCAGCCGGCTGCAGGAGCGCACCCGGCGGGGGCGGCAGCATGTGGACCCCGACAGAGGATGAAAAATACGGCGTGGGTAGGTGCCGCCGGGGCACGTTTGCTTCCCTGGGCCGTTAGCTCCGTGATTTCCATTGCCATGGCGACGTTGCCGCCGCCATTTTGTGGGTGGTGTGACATTGCCGCCGCCATTTTGTGGGTGCTGTGCCGCGAGATTTTTTTCAGGAGACAGGTGTTCCGTTGCCCAGAAAAGGTTGAGAAACACTGATCTATATCTATAGCTACGCATGCCCTCTTTAAGCATGTGTGTTTCTGCGTGTCTATATGTATGTGGCAGCCTTGGCTCAGTGCTGGGGCACCTACGTAGCATACAAAAAGACCCAGATTCAATTCCTGGCATCTCCAGATAGCACCTGCCGGTCAGTGTAGACAATATGAAGCTAGATACGCCCAATGGTCTAACTCAGTCTAAGTCAGCTTCCTATGCTCCTATGAACAAAGATCCTTAAGCCATAAAGAACTACATTTTAGAAGACATCCGAAGGCTGCCCTGCATCAGGAAGTTTTTAATGTTTGATGTTTTATTATGTTTTTATATGTGTTAGAAGCTGCCCCGAGCGACTGGGGCAACCCAGCCAGACGGGTGGGGTATAAATAAAATTGTTGTTGTTGTTGTTGTTTGTTGTTGTTCCACCCTATACCCGCAGGTCTCAGGGAGTTCACAAGATGTTGTTGTTGTTGTTGTTGTTGTTATTCCGCCCTATACCCGCAGGTCTCAGGGAGTTCACAATATGATGATGATATTATTATTATTATTATTATTATTATTATTATTATTATTATTATTATTATTTTATTCCGCCCTATACCCACAGGTCTCAGGGCAGTTCACAAGATGATGATGATATTATTATTATTATTATTATTATTATTATTATTATTATTATTATTATATTTACTACCTGAAGTTTTTTCTCCTCCTTTTCATTTTTTATTTCTAGATGGATGATTCCGGACAGTTTCAAGTCCTTCGCATTCCAAGCAAAGGCGATTACACATCGTTTTTACACGGACTCCAGCTGTGCACCCTTTGTTACGGTATGAAGCATAATCTGCTTGCAATTATAATTTCCAAGAAACATGTTTATTTGATCATGCTGAGCCATAAGACTGACAGAGCTTGGCAGAAATCTCTGGTGTTTTAGGAGAAAAGCTCTGTGAGAAGGAGGGTTGACTACTACGCCCTTCGTATGGGCCAAACTGCTGACTCGGATTGTGTCTTTATTTTGTCCCAGCTGCCTCTGCCAAAACACCCCTTTATCCTCTTCATATTTTATGCTAGACAGTGCATCTAAATCAAGGCATCCAATGAAAGTTAAACCTACCAGAAATGTAGCATTGATTAAAGGTTTTGAAAAACAGCAATTAAGCTGTTATTGTAAGGATATTTCTAGGGAGTGGGGCTGATTTTAAAACAGTTGATGAGTGAGCCAGAGGAGCAATTAAGAGAAACTCATCTAAACTTTCATTTAGATTCACTGGTTTTAGGTTGATTTTTTGGCTCTTAAATGATTAAGCAGTAGAATCCTAGAATTTTAGCATTGGAAAGGGACCGTGAGAGTAATCTAGTCCAACCCCCTACATTGCGGAAATCTTTTTGCCCAATACGGGGCTCGAACCCACAACTCTGAGACCCTGAGATGAAGAGTCTCATGCTCTACTGACTGAGCTATCGTTTAAAACTAATGATATACATACATAGAGATAGAAAACATGTCTCTTTATCCAAAAATAAACTTTATTTAAAAGGAACAGAATGAATTAAATTCAAGTATTTTCATGTAATAGTAACAGATATTCATGCAATTTTCTTCAACATTTCCTACTCATTAAATCATTGGTTAACTTGCCCCAATTTACATCTTGCAATGCAGAACTTTCTATTGCTAAATTGCTGAACTTGTTATATGCTATTGAGATATAGTAGAGATGTAATTTTGTACTTGTTTAAGGATGTTGAACGAGCTTTCACCTGTCGCATATGGGTAATATTAAAATAAGGAAAGAATTGTCTCAATTTTTGGAAATGTGACTCTCAAACCACCAATAATGAGGATAGGAGTGCATGGGAGACTTTAGATAATCTAAGTTCCCAGTGTTGATAGAATGCAGGAATGGTCACAATGTTCATTTTTATGAGTATCCTGTACCATTTTTATGGGATGTCTGCAAATTTTGTACACCACCCAAATGAGTATCCTGTACCATTTTTATGGGCTTTCTGCAAATTTTGTACACCACCCAACCCTGACGTTTTATAATTTATATGAATATTTATTTAAATATATATAGATATCTCGACAACTCTGAGTCCAGCCAAGCACTAGAAAGGAACGTAACTCAATCTCACCAGCATTGTGAGCCAATTCAATCCTGAGCAGAATTCTTTCCTTTTTCTTGGAGCGTTCCATTAGTTTCCAAGAGGCAACCTACCCGCTTGTGTGTGGGAATGTTCAGGGAGGCAACAGAGGATATATTGTTTATTAATATCCTTCCTAACTTGCGCTAGCAAGTTCCTTTACTTAGCAGAGTTTCACAATCCCCTTTTAAACGCACAGTGGGTAGCTGGTTGTAGGCTTGTGTAAGCCTCTGACTATTAGGTTCCTGGTAAGTTCCCGTATATCCCTCTTAAAAGAATAAACACACGTCAACCTTGTTTAAGATTATAAAAGAAGTTTACTCACATCATCAGTTCACAGTTGGATCCCTGTGTGGTGCCAGTGTGGTGTAGTGGTTGAGAGCGGTAGACTCGTAATCTGGTGAACCAGGTTCGCGTCTCCGCTCCTCCCCATGCAGCTGCTGGGTGACCTTGGGCTAGTCACACTTCTCTGAAGTCTCTCAGCCCCACTCACCTCACAGAGTGTTTGTTGTGGGGGAGGAAGGGAAATGAGACTGTTAACTGCTTTGAGACTCCTTAGGGTAGTGATATGGCGGGATATCAAATCCAAACTCTCCTTCTCCTTCTCCCTGAAGGCAGACAGTTACAAAGTATATGCATGTGGATCTACCCCATATGGAGGAATGATCCCAGTGTCCTCTGTTGGCTGAAAAGCCAACAGAGCATCTCAAGCTAAAAAGCTGGTCCAACGTAGAAGGAAGTGAGAGAGAGAGAGACAGAGAGAGAGCTGCGTGCCTTGTCCTTTTGTTACCTGAACAGGTAAGGTCACGCCAACCTCTAGTCACGTGCAAAGGAAGTATGTCCCAGCCAGGAGGAAACAGGAAGTTTTCGACTGGCTGGACCCAACATGCCCTCACATGTCCACTCTAGGAAAACAAGGAATGTTGTACTTGACTGCTACTTATGTATCACATCCCAATAGCTGTCAACTTTCGGATTTGAAAATAAGGGATGCCGCCAGGGCGGTGCAATAACACCAAGTAGCCTCGCCACCCTGCACGCCAGAGGCTGCGCGTGAATGGGTGAGCGAAAGAGCGAGCGTGTAGATGGCAGGCAGGCTGTCTGTCTGGTTGGGCGTGAGGGTCTGGATGCACAAGGCATGCAAGCTCCGCCCCCAGTCAGTCTCAGACTCCTTATTGGCAGCCGAGCAACGCAGCT
Organism: Darevskia armeniaca; assembly: GCA_034641395.1. NCBI lineage: Eukaryota > Metazoa > Chordata > Lepidosauria > Squamata > Lacertidae > Darevskia > Darevskia armeniaca. Next base: position 4,767,134 of record JAWWNF010000170.1, read on the forward strand.
GAGGAGCCTCCCTGGCCGGCAGGGAGGGAGAGGAGCTGCTTCCTTTGAAATCCGGGAAATGTAAGGGATATCAACAATCCGGGATAGCAGCGGGAAACGGCATTGGAATAAGGGAGTTTCCCACAAAAAAGGGAGGGTTGACAGCTATGCACCCCACATTGTGCAGTTTGTAAACCGATGTCCGAAACATGTGTTCGTTTCCAGATAAATGTGAACCCAATGCTGCTTGCAAACGTACCAGAAGAGCTCTCCCGCCTTGGGGATATGTGGACACAGCTTTCATTTTGGATACCTCACGGGCAATGAATCCCGGCGAATTTGAGAAACTGAAAGGTTTCTTAAGCAGCGCACTTGACGCCTTTGAGGTCTCCTCTGAGCCCGCTGCTTCTTCTGTGGGCGACAGGGTGGCTGTGGTGAGCCACGCTGCGCCAGCTTTCAAGCCCCAGACACAGCGACCGCCGGCAAAAAAAGAGTTCGACTTGGTGACTTACGGCAAGACGCAGTCAATGAAAAGACATATCCGGGAATCCCTTCGACAGCTGGGTGGAGAAGCTGCCCTCGGCCATGCCATCCAGTGGACAGTCAACAACATTTTCTCAGCATCTCCCAACCCGAGGAAACACAAGGCTCTCATCATTGTATCTGCTGGGGAAACGAGTCATTGGGATAAAGAAGTGTTGAAGAAAGCGTCTCTGAGAGCCAAGTGCCAAGGCTATGCCCTGTTGGTACTCTCCTTGGGACCTAAGTACAATGGCACAGAACTTGAGGAGCTGGCAAGTCGACCCGTGGAGCAGCATTTGATTCAGCTTGGCAGAAATCACAAGCCTGAACTGGAATACGTGCTTAGGTTCCTGAAACCCTTTCTATACCTCCTTCGGAGTAAGTTATCGATACGTGATTTTGAAAGAGCTCGCACCTTTCCTTCTCTCTGGGTTTTTTTTAAAGTTTGTTCTGTTGCTGTAGCATGCTTACGGGGATCTTCTGGGCTCTCCATACCCCTCTGTGCCAGATTAGACATTATCATGGCCTCCTGAGTGTCTCTTTGCTGGTCTGGCCCTCTACTGTTCTGATTGGCCAGCAGACTTGGAAAAGAGGAGAGAGAACAGTTTTCTCTGCTTACAGCATTTATTTATTTATTTATTTATTTATTTATTTATTTATTTATTTATTTATGCATGCATGCATGCATGCATGCATACATACATACCGGTACATACATACATACATACCCCATCCATCTGGATGGGTTTCCCCAGCCACTCTGTGCAGCTCCCAACAGAATATTAAAAACACGATAAAACACCAAACATTAATATTTTATTTTTTATTTTTTTAACATTTTTTATTGAAACTCAATTACAACCAAATACAAATATTCTGATTACAATAATATTACCACATTATAATTGAGTACAAATACCAGTACCAATACAGCTTCAAATATCCACAAATACCAACACAATACAAAAAACTAAATACAAAAGCAAACCTAATGAGAAATAAAGTAAAAAAACAAAACAAACACCCCCACAACAACAACAAAAATTGTGCAACTCGACTTCCTGTACATCCCTTCTGTATATTCTTTCATAAAAATAAATGTACTTCTTTTATTATACACCTCTTACTTTAATTCTGTTACATTCAAATATCTTTCAATATCCTTAATTATATTACCAAACTAAATCTATCACCAAGATCACTTGAATACCAACATAGATACCGTAGAATCAGTATAGTTCCGTACATAACATTTGTATTTATCCCATCTTTCTCTGAATGCTTGCTTAGAGTTCCCTCTTAAGCTATTTGTTAACTGTGCCATTTCGGCGAATTCTTGTAATTTGTGTTGCCAATCTGTTAATTTTGGGGCCTCCATATCTTTCCAATTTTTAGCTACCAGTATCCGGGCTGCGGCCGTGGCATATAAGAAGATCTCTTTATCATTCTTGGGAATGTCTTTTCCTATAATACTCAGTAAAAAAAAGCTTCTGGCTTTTTAAGGAAAGTAATTCCTAGCATCTTCTTTAATTCCTTATATATTACACTCCAGAATGCCTTAATCTTCTTGCATAACCACCACATATGATACAGGTCCCCCACACTTTCCCCACACCTCCAGCAGATGTTTGAAAGGCTTTTGTAACACCAAACATTAAAAACTTCCCTAAACAGGGCTGCCTTCAGATGTCTTCTCAAAGCCAGATAGTTGTTTTAATATGGGAGGGTGTTCCACAGGGCGGGCGCCACTACTGAGAAGGCCCTCTGCCTGGTTCCCTGTAGCTTCACTTCTCGCAGTGAGGGAACCACCAGAAGGTCCTCGGAGCTGGACCTCAGTGTCCGGGCTGAACGATGGGGGTGGAGACGCTCCTTCACAAATGTTCTCTCTCTCTCCTCTCTTCTGGTGGAATCTAATTAGAAGAAGCAATGTGATCCTTCTTCCTTCTCCACCCACAAGAAACCCACTCATCCCTAGCTACCCCATGATCAGGGGAAGTTCTAGGATACTAGAACCAGACATTCCACTGATGAAAATAGAGACCCTCCTGTGCAAGACAGAGTGATACTGGGCTGCAAGGCCGGGTGGGTAATGGTGGACCATCAGAATCCACACTCAGTTATGCTGCAAGCAGTAAACAGGAACGGAAACTGCAGGTGGGTGGTTTCTGATGATAAAAGCATCAAGGCAGAGCATGCACTATGTGGCAAGTGAAATAAGCACAGTGTAGCATCTAACCCATTTTGAGGACACTGAGCCTATTTTATAGCAATAAATTATTAGCCCCTGTCTATGAATCCATGGCATAGAAATCTTAAGCAGAAATCACAACTGAGGTGTAAATTTTATTATTTATTATTTATTGCATTTATTCATCATTTTGTATATTTTAAAAGTATTGAAGTGTAAATTACAAAACATCTACAATCAGTTAAAGACCAGATAACAAAAAGAAAACAAATTGCAAAAATATTCCTAAAGCGTCCATCCAAGAATGCTGGTTTTTATTTAAAAAAAGTATAGATGCTACCACCAGTCCCTTTAAGCATATGCACAGTGCTTTTTTCTGTTCACTAAGCAATTATAGCCACAGCTTTCCCCACAGAGGACTTACAGAGGGATGGCCTACAACCCACACAGATGAAAATCCCCAGGGCCTCTCTCTTTGCAAGATAAGCACGAAACCACCTCCATTGTCAGGAAACTACAAGTCGTTCCACTCCACCCCATAATCAGGAAATCAGTTTCCAGCAACCATTCACAAAATGGGTCCTTTCCCACCTCCCCTAAAATGTCGCATCTCCCCCGCACATTCCTTCTTCACAATAACCAGAGATATGCATGATGTCAGACTTCGGGGAAGCGGCTCCCTCCCCCTCCCTTTGGCCGTGGATAAGCAGAACAAAAAATAGTCTCTTATCATTTAAAGAGATTTTAATGATCACAGCGAAAGAACAGAGAGTCCATCTGAGAGTAAGGGTGCTCCCAATTAAGGTTTACACCCACTCCCCCCCCCCGTGTCACCCTCACCACTTTGTCTTGCAACCTGATCTCACAACCACTGTGCCTTCTGCGCAGCTACCTTATCTAATCTCTGTGACCTTGGACTGATCGGCTGGACACTTTCCAATGAACCGGAGTTTGTTAACTCTCTCTCTCCTGGTTCTTCTTCTCCTAGCTGTTCACCACCCAGTTCTTCCCAACTTTTGTCTTCTGAACTATGTCCCTCTGCAAACCACTGTTCCAAATCTATACTGTCCCACAGCTCCTGGGAAGATTCAGGATCCTGATCAGTAGCAGGGGGAGGGGAGGCTCCCACCAGTCCTCATCTGTGCAGCCTTCCTCAGCACAGTCCCTGACACATGATCATGAAGAATATGCATGTGTGAGTTAAAAGAATTAGAGGGAGGGGCTGGAAACTGTCTTTTGGTGTAGGGCCAGGGCCAGATGCAATCATTAGAACTTTCAGTGTAAGATTCATGATAAGAGGGGAAATGTGAAAATACACCGTAATCATGGCAAAATCTATTTCCAAACTTTGCAAAGATTCATCCCTGTGTCTTTTGGTCACAACAGGTGGGATCAACAGCTATCCACCAGCTGAACTCCAAACAAAATGTAACAAGGTCACCTCTCAAAAATCGAGATACACTTCAAGGAGTCTCAGTCTCATGTAAGTCCAGCCACTTATTTGTAAAGATTATTATAAATTAGAAAAGTGTCCATCATCACCAAATGCATGCATTGCATTCCCTGCAGAATCTTTCCCCATGGTCACCTAGTATTAGGGAATGGAGGGTAGGTTTTTGCCATTGCGTCAAGATTTTCCCCAAGTACAGGGCTGCAGGTTTCTCTACAGGAGTTAAGGGGACTATTCACTTATATGAGAGAAAATGAAAGGGTGCACTTAAGTATATTCTTAGGGAAGGGGCCAGAGTTGTCGATCCATTTCATGGGAGGAGGAAGAATCCAATCATTCAGATCTGAACTGTTTATAGCTAATGGTTGTGACATTATAGTTGGGACATGGGTGGCGCTGTGGTCTAAACCACTGAGCCTCTTGGACTTGCCAACTGGAAGGTCAGCGGTTCAAATCCCCATGGCTCCCGTTCCTCTGTCCCAGCTCCTGCCACCCTAGCTGTTTGAAAGCTGTACACCAATGCGAGTATATAAATAGGTACTGCTGTGGCAAGAAGGTAAGCGGTGTTTCCGCGCACTCTGGTTTCTGTCACGGTGTCCCGTTGCGCCAGAAGCGGTTTAGTCATGCTGGCCACATGACCCGGAAAGCTGTCTGCGGACAAACGCTGGCTCCCTCGGCCTGAAAGCGAGATGAGCGCCACAACCCATGTCACCTTTGACTGGACTTAACCGTACAGGGGTCCTTTGCCTTTTACCTTAATAGTTGTGACAAGTCATCTCTCCCCATCCCAGGGCTTTCCTTCTCATGCCTAGGAAGGGAAAGCCATGTGGCTTTCTGCAACATCTAAGGTCACATGACCTACCTGTGGTCTTCCATTCATACTCTCCCTTTCACCATCGCTTTTGCCATATGATGTACCCCAGTTTCCAAACTCTAGGAGATTCCCGGAGTACCAGTGCTTAGCTCAGATCTGGTTTCCTTAGAAGGAAAGGTCACTGGGGACTGCGGTGTTTTGTGGTTTAATTTACACATATTTAATAATAATAATAATAATAATTTTTATTTGTACCCCGCCCTCCCCGGCAAAGCCGGGCTCAGGGCGGCCTACACCATCAAAAACACAATAAAACCTAAAACACAAAAAACGATCAATTAAAATACAGATTAAAATATTTAAAATGATTTAAAAATGATTTTAAAAGCCGCCTTAGTGTAACAGCCCATGAATTTATAACAATAGGGAAGATCTAATCTTACAATGTTATATTATAACACAAGGGTCAGACTGAATCCAACTCAAAGGCTAGGCGGAACAGCTCCGTCTTGCAGGCCCTGCGGAAAGATGCCAGATCCCGCAGGGCCCTCGTCTCTTCTGACAGACTGTTCCACCAGGTCGGAGCCAGTACAGAGAAGGCCCTGGCCCTAGTTGAGGCCAGCCTAGCATCCTTGTGGCTCGGGACCTCCAAAGTGTTATTATTTGAGGACCTTAAGGTCCTACACGGGGCATACCAGGAGAGGCGGTCCCTTAGGTACGAGGGTCCTAGGCCGCATAGGGCTTTAAAGGTCAAAACCAGCACCTTAAACCTGATCCTGTACTCCACCGGGAGCCAGTGCAGCTTTACAACCTGAGCATAAGATGGAAGGGCTCACAGCCTTCATTCTCCAATAGATCTTGGTTCCCCATTAAGTTTCCAGGGAGGCCGGCAAAGACACCAGCTTTGGCTAACTTTTCTCACTTCAAGGATGATATGGCCTCCAGTCACATGAGGGGTGAAAGACTACCGTAACTTCTTCTTCTGGAGATATCATTTGTTGTTGTTTTTGTGGCAAGAAGGCCAACTCTTTCGTCAGGTAAAAAGGATACTTAGTTAGCAGGCTTAGCTAAGCCCATTAACTTAACAAAGGGACTGGTTTGACCACTTCAGCAGTTCCTTCTGCAACAGACTCCCATCTTACAGATACAAAGCCGCAGGCTTGGACAGGATCCAAAAACATCATCCAAACCAGAGGCTCCCCTACCTTTTCCAGTTCATTTCCCCGCAATGTCTGCTTTCAATATTTTTCAGATAACTGAAAGAGGACAACCTGGCATTGAAAAGAAAACTGATTCCTCATTAGTCATCTGCAATCAATGGTGATGAGTTTGGGTTTTGTTGTTGTTCAATGGCTGTGTTTTCTGGAAACCAGATGTGGCGAATGAAGTTCGTGAAATGGATCCTCTTTCTCTTCTTCATATTTTTTCATATGTGGTCTTTCGTTTCCAAAGATTTATTAGCAAGGCCATATCTTCTGATGGACAGAATGCATTGAAAGTTCCACTCAAAGCAGTTTTGCACACACGTTAAATGTTTTATCATTCCATGAAAAGTATAAATAGCCTCCATTTTTCCAAACACTTCAATATTTGCACTGATTCATGCCATTTTGTGCCTCTTGTGTTTTAGCCTAATGCTGAAACCCATCTTCTCCTTCAATTCCTTACTTTTATTTGCCCAGTCTCCATCTCCATTCAGACATTTCTCCTCCAACCCTGACCCTTTTGAACCTTTATTCACTGAGTATTTTCTTATTTCCCTTATTCCACACCTTGCCTGTCTCTAGTTGTCTCTTGCTCCCCCATTGCTTCATTCCTCCCACCCCACCCACCAGCAAAGTATCTCTTTTCCTGTACTTGCCCTCCTGGTGGCAATGAATGGAATGGAATCATTAAACTCAAATTTGTTGCTGGTTTGGACTTCTCTGTAGCGTCTCTTTATTCACGTAGCTGTTTCACGCTGTCAGAACCCCGCTGGGCTCCTTTTCAGCTAGGCATTCAGGCAGACTCCCAGAGATAAGCCATTAAAGCTTTATTAATACCTAGTTGATTTACAACTACGAGCACATCGTAAACACATCAATCTTCCTGGCTATCAGTTGCTCCAACTGACGGATGTTGCGTTTTCCCGGGCTTTCTAAAGCATCTCGGGAAACGGAAGCATCTGGTACTCTTCCCTTTCTTTCCCCCTGGTGCGGAGCGATGGCTCTGAGATGCTGTTGAAAGCCCTCTCTCCGCTTCCTCTTCCTCGGAGCTCCCTCCAGACGTTCCGCTGGAATCAGTCTCCAGAATGGGTGGCTGTTCACGGTATTCGCTCAAAGCTAGAGAGGCAGGAGGGCTCTGCTGTCTCCTGACACACGCTTACTCTGGTTTGTTGCTGGCTTTCAAGCCTCACTTACTCGAGAGGAACAAACCAGAGTCCAGACATCACTCTAAGCAATGCTGATTTTTACCCACTCCTGCAAAGGGATGAGTGAAGCAACAACAAGCAGGTTGAAATGTGCCAGCACACTGATCATTCACACTGTGGTTCAAGTAAGATAGGATAAGCTAGGAATCCTGTTTTATTGTTTACCTAGGCTGTGGTTTGCTGCAGGCTTGTGATGATAGCTTGCCTGGGAGCAACAAAGCAGAATCCATCACACTAAGCAATGTCAATTTGTTTTACCCAACACACTGTATATTGTCGTTCAAGCAGAGATGGAGGTGGGATTCCTTTCAATTTGTATTTAAAGCCAAACGCTCAAATTCCGAAGCAATAATGAGAACCGAAACACAGTCCTCTTTCAAAATTTGCCCTTATCCAAAATTTGTGGTGTAGTTCTGCAACCATTGTTTACAGAATTTCATATATTAGAGGGAAATGTGCCTAAAAATGAATGCATTAGTTAAAAGGGGGGAAGGCATTGCAAGGAGTTCCCCGCAACCCCCTTTTTGTTTTAACCACTCTGAATAATTTCGTATCATCAGCAAACTTGGCTGCCCCATGGCTCAAATGGGATCATTTGGGAACAAGTTAAAACAAAAACATGTCCCCCAGGTTACTGATCTGTAAGAAGTACCGGTAGTAGTAGTAGTAGTAGTAGTAGTAGTAGTAGTAGTAATAATAATCTTGTCTATGTTAGCAGGCAAAAGGGTTTGCAACTTGTAACTGGTTGATTAACTACTTGCGGCTGGGCCCTCACTCTAGGGCTGCCATATTTCAAAAAGTGAAAATCTGGTGGGAGGACAAGGTGTTTGGAAGCTGAAGAGGTAACAGGGCTGAGCGTTCTGGGAGTGTCTGTGGCAGAAAGGGGTCTAGAATCAGAGACAGAAGCAGGAGAGGAGGGAGGCCAAGAGGCAGAGATGAGTTCGGCTGGTGAAGAGGCACAAATGTCTCCCCCTCCTGCTGCAACAGGCTCCCCTCCCTGTCTCCCAGAACTAGGAGAGGCATGAAAAGGAGCGGAGGAGAGGTTGGCTTCATGCAGGCTCAGTCTCCGATTGCTTGGAGAAAGCCCTGGAGAGGAGGGGTCTGATGCATGGAGTAAGACCTACTGGAGATGAGCTGCTTTGCTCATTAGGCCTGACACTCAACCAAGTGAAGACTGTGTTTTTGCTAATAAAAAGTTAACTCCAGCTTTGAACTGTGTGATTTACTGTCGGCTCTTCGGCAATACATATGAAAGAGCTGGTGGAAGAGCTGTTTGCACTAGGGAGGCAAAACTAAATTTATAGGTGTCTTCTTCATGCTTTCTGTACAGGCACACATATAAGTTCAACACCCATGTACCTGTGTTTCTCCTAAAATAAGACACCGTCTTATATTTTTTTTCCCTCAAAAAAACACAGTATGGCTTATTTTCGGGGGATGTCTTATTTTAACCGCTCCGCGTCGGTACACTGCATAGCCACGCCTATCCAGGACATCTTAAGGGAGAGGCGGTGCGTCACTATGTCTTAGATTTGGGGTATGGCTTATTTTCGGGGTATGGCTTATATTTCACAAATGTGTAGAAATCCTGCTACGGCTTATTTTATGGGTACGTCTTATTTTAGGAGAAACAGGGTAGACATCATTCAGGCTAACATCTGCTGTTCTCCAGATGTTGCTGGATTACAATTATCATCGGTCCTAGGCAGGAAAGATTTGGGGGGTTGTAGTTCCAACAATATCCAGAGGGTTTCAGAGTGGCTCTGCCTGTGCTAGACTATTGCACAAGAAAAGTAGAATTCAAGCCATAGAGCTTCAACACCAAAGAGGAAAATTGTTATAGAACTATAGAACCTGTTGAAAAATGCTTTTACAACCTTGAATAAATTCTTCTGTGCAAGCTTTTCTGCAGCCAGTGCCTGGAAACATTTTTCTTCCGTTCGTTGTTCTTTGGATTTGTGTTGTGACAAAGCTGGCTTGTTAAGCTATAACACATGACACTGAGGATATGGCTGCTGAGCAAATCACAAGAAAACCAAAAACTGTAAGAGACAGATGTCTATAAATGAATAAGGGACGAGTTAGGGCACTCAGTCAGTTTGATAAGAGCCAGCTGTTAAATACAGTCATGTAGTATTCAAAAGCTATTGTTGTTCCAGTTACCGGGGGGGGGGGGGGACAGCACAGAGCGAAGAACCTTGTGTTGAAAATCTGTCAATTTTCAGTTTTCGCAGTGGCGCTCTCTCTCTCTCTCTCTCTCTCTCTCTCTCTCCAGTTCATTCTGCTTTCAACAATATTGTTTGTTGATTGCAATTACAAAGGACTAGAAATGCAGTCAAAGCACACCTGTATTATCTATTTATTTGAGTGTTTTAAAGGAGGCACCTATAACTGTGTCACCCCTTTAATAGTGTCTCTTTTAAGCAGGGCAGGGGGAGGGATTATTGCAACCTCGGTCCGGCCAGTGCATTCCAATTGTTCTCAAGTAACACAGCCACATGTGAAAATATTGCTATTCTAGAAAGTAGATGACAAGATTCATGTCACACCAGACCAAATGTCACACCACATGTCACATCAGACCAAACATGTGGGCAATTTACATAGTGCCAAATAAAAAGAACATTTGCAGTGTAGACACCAGATTAGCAGGCGTACGTACTGTTTCTCGTAAACAAGGAACAGAGAAACCCTGACACTGGATTTAACAGCAACATTTCATTTCAGATTTTGTTTTAATGCATTCCAGGTGATAAAGGAAGTCCAGAACACTTAGGAGAAGAAGCAAGTAGACTGTGAAGCTGCAGCTATCGTCATTTTTAGTCTAAACAAGAATCTTTCAGAACTCTGGCCATGTTTTAAAGATGTTCACGGAATGTGCCCTCTTGGGACCAGGTCACTCTCATGTGACGGTGTCACATGAGTTCCTGTTGATGAGATTTACTTTAATCTTGAGAAAGCCATCACTTTTCCTATTTTCTGCCAGATATTTGGAAAGGTACTGGGTGGGCGGGTGCGTAAAAGAGAAATAGAGGAAGACAGCACAAGAGGGAGCATTCAGATAATGTCTGGCTCTTCCTCCTGCAGTTTTTAGGATTTTGTGGGACCCTCAAATGTTCTTTACGGGTTTTAGCACATAGTTTATTAAAAAAACAACCAAATAAAATGTTGCTTTCAGGGGTGCCAACTTGAATAAAATATTGGAGAGAGCTCAGGTAAGCCCCGCCCTGAATAATTGATCACATGATGGGGCCCAGACACACCATTTTGAATGGCAATGCCATTTACTGGGGGGGAACCCCTCAAATATTTTATTTCGTGGGGCTGAAGAGGCCAGTGTGGTGTAGTGGTTAAGAGCGGTGGACTTGTAATCTGGTGAACTGGGTTCGCTTCCCCGCTCCTCCACATGCAGCTGCTGGGTGACCTTGGGCTAGTCACACTTCTCTGAAGTCTCTCAGCCCCACTCACCTCACAGAGTGTTTGTTGTGGGGGAGGAAGGGAAGGAGAATGTGAGCCGCTTTGAGACTCCTTCGGGTAGTGATAAAGCGGGGTATCAAATCCAAACTCTTCTTCTTCTTCTTCTTCCTGTGATTGCTATTGTTAGACAGCCGAAAGGCAGGCTATAAATGAAGTGAATTAATTTAATTATCTGCTGTAACCGCATGGATCAGCAAAAAGAAGGGAAATAACTCAGTGAAAAACCCCTGAAACGAGGTAAACGTGTATTCAAAAAATGTGATAAATTACTCTCAAAAAAATTTTTTTCAGTTGCTTTCAAACAGAAATGATCAGACACGTAACTAATTCAAAAGGTTATAAATAATGAAAAGAACCCTCCAAAAAACTTCAAATGATTGCAAAATACTGCAATACAACCTAAGTTGCTTCCCAAAAAACTTTTTGGAGTAGCTCCTGAACAGAATTACTCAAACACGTAGTAAACTGATTAAAGGATGGAAATAATGGCAAGAGCCCTCCAACTGAACTTAAATTAATGTAATATACTACAAAACAACTTGTTAAATAAATGATGAAAAAACTGCAAAAAAAAAACACCTTAACGAGGTTAAGCTTAACATGGATGGCTTTTGCAGAGGTTCCCTGGAAACTCCTTGAATTTTTTGGGGGGGCCTACCTGCACCAGGTAACTGTGAGCCTGAGGGTGAGCATCAGAAGTTGGCACGGTCTCCCAAGGTGCATACCTCAACAGTGGGCTCTCTGCCCGACAGTTCTTCGGCCACCACCTCCTCGCTTGATCGCTCGCTTGCCCAACAGCTCTTTCCCTGGCACTGGAAGAACTAGAACTGGTCATTCCTTGACCTAACAACTGCGCCAAACTTTCAGGAATTTCCTCATAAGCGGCCAAGTCTACATTATGGCACTTGTCTGTTCGCTTTAAGCCAGTCTTCGCTGTGCTGGCTAGAGCTGACGGCAGTTGTCGTTCAGAACATCTGGAGAGCCTCCGTTAACCTATCACAGCAAGAGTCTGTTCGCCGTACAGCTTGCATCGCTCCTTAAGCATCAATGTGGTTTTGATTTTATCATACATAACAAGTTACATGTGGGCTAGTGGGCTGAAGGAACTGCCAGAAATTCTGTCAGCACCTCGAAATACTATTAATATTAATAATGTAAAATATTATCCTTAAGACTCACTTATTCACCCGGGCATTTGCTAACTGCTAACTCCCAGCTTGGAAGAAAATATATATTTTTGTCACAGTGGGTGGAGTTTTACTGTGGCTTTAATATTTGGATTTTTCTATGACACTTATATATTGTGAACCGCTCTGGGACCATCCAAACCAAGAGTGGAATAGAAACATTTTAACTGAATTGAAAGTACACGATGGTCTGCTTATTGTTTGCTCTTTACTACATTCTTCTGTGAAGTTAAAATGTCTCTGGGGTTCAGTATAATGTTTTGGGGGCAGGAGCTGGTGTCCTTTTAAAAGGAGGCTGTTTCTCAGGAAATCCATGACTCACACAAAGCCAACTCAAGGAGAAATTTTAAGGATCAACCAGGGAAATGCCTTTTTGCAAACTGACCACAAAAAACCCAAAACCTCTTCAGAGACTATATGGCAAAATAGCTAAAGTGACCACATGTTTCATAGGAAGATGTGACAATGGGGAGAAATCAGTGGAGTTAGTAAGAAAAGTGGCAGCAATATTTGGCTCAAGAAAGTCTTTTTAATCAGAAACGATTTTCTGTAGAAGTTTCATGAACCTGGCCTGAGTACGGTTGACTTAATTTGAGCCTGGTGCAAGATTTACGATCACTGCTACTGCACTTATCGCGAGCCAGGCTGAAGGAGAAGGGGTGTTTAAAACCAGCCATGGTTTATGAAGGAGTCAGTCCTGCTCAGGAACACGGCACTGTTGCCCTATTTAAGGGCATTAGGGGTGAACCTGGCAGCATCTGAAACGGAGATGGGTATCATACCCCTCAACTGCCCCGATTCTGCTGAGATGGTAAAGCCTTCATGGCTTCTCACTTGAAATTAGGTAAAGGTAAAGGGACCCCTGACCATTAGGTCCAGTCGTATCCGACTCTGGGGTTGCGGCGCTCATCTCGCTTTATTGACCGAGAGCCGGCATACAGCTTCCAGGTCATGTGGCCAGCATGACAAAGCCGCTTCTGGTGAACCAGAGCAGCGCACGGAAACGCCGTTTACCTTCCTGCCAGAGCGGTTCCTATTTATCTACTTGCACTTTGACATGGTTTCGAACTGCTAGGTTGGCAGGAGCAGGGACCGAGCAACGGGAGCTCACCCCGTCGCAGGGATTCGAACCCCCGACCTTTTGATCAGCAAGCCCTAGGCTCTGTGGTTTAACCCATAGCGCCACCTGGGTCCTTGAAATTAAGGTGTCCCAATTCTGAGGCTTTGTCCCCCGCTCACAGCACTTCCCCAGCAACAGATCCTGGACTCAGCTCCACAGCGGCAAATAAAACGTTTTTAATGTGTTGCAAAGTGCAATATACAAATGTGACCCTAGATGGCGACAGTGAGCTATGCAAAATTCAATGTATTTTTCAAAACTTTTTTTATGAAAACATTCTCACAGTGTTTTTTTTAAATATGTGTGTGTGTGTGTGTAGATTCCACCCCTGCCTCTCTGCCCCTCATAACATGGTAGCTGGCTCTGAGTTTGGCAGCATGGCTTGATGATGTCATTCGCCAGGGTGCCGCTGGCAGCCAGAAGCAGAGAGACCGGGGGGGGGGCATGGGCTTAAAAGGGCCATGGAGCGGCTAGAAGGATGGGGGACAGAGGGTGGAAAAGGGAAAGAGGGCTGGTGCCCAGTGTTTGGGTCCCATCCCGTAATGTGCAAGGTAAAGAAGAAGAAGAAGATGACGAAGAAGAAGAAGAAGAAGAAGAAGAAGAAGAAGAAGAAGAAGAAGAATTTGCATTTGATATCCTGCCTTTCACTCCCCTTAAGGAGTCTCAAAGCGGCTAACAATCTCCTTTCCCTTCCTCCCCCACAACAAACACTCTGTGAGGTGAGTGGGGCTGAGAGACTTCAGAGAAGTATGACTAGCCCAAGGTCACCCAGCAGCTGCATGTGGAGGAGAGGGGAAGCGAACCCAGTTCACCAGATCACCACCGCTCTTAACCACTACACCATGCTGGCAGTAGCATCTCTGAGCATGTACAGAATGCACACATGTCCGTCCGTCCTTCTCAGCCAGAAACACCTTGCATTTATAATCCACCTTTCCTCTGAGGGTTTCCCTGGACTGAATAAACACACAACAGCAAGTGCAAAGCTACTGGAGTGACATGTTGGGGTTTGGTGGTATTTTCCAGGAGAAAGTCTTCGCAAAAGCCTGCTCTTGGATGTATTAATTTTTTTGCAGTGGGGAGAATGAGTTTAATTGAGAAGGGTATTTTAAGAGCATTTGAAGTGGTTATCTCATAATTGCCAGAGAGATATATGTGTTCTTGATGAAAAATAATCACATGTTGACAGGACGGCGGGACAATCGCCCACTCTCGATGGCGCCCATACAAAACAAATATTGCCTTTCATTCCATCAGACGTTGAGCGCGCTCCAGAATGCAATGTTTCTGTGCTCTCAGCTTTCTATGATTCTTCCTGCAAGATTAGAGATGAAAGGGGACGAAACACTGGAAAGATATCTAAAGGAACAGTAAAGCCTTGCGACACCTATTTCAAAATTTTGCACATTTTGTTTCTAAAACAGCAGATGCGGGTCCACACCAATCCACTGTGAAACAATTTTTTACCAGGTCAGCTCTCAACAAACCTACACGCATTTCAAGTGCTGCGCTGAACTCTGCTCTCCGATTCTTATTTCCCTGTGAAAGGGGCTTCCCTATTTTTCTGCCTCGTTGTCAGGGAACTTCAGATTTTCTTTTGAATTTCTGTGTGGACAGGGCTTTGACTACTCATGTCTATTTTAAGGTAGCAGAGTATGCTGAATCTCCCCCGTTTTCCAGGAAACATTTCTTCCATACTCTGTAGCCCCCCTGGCTGCCCAATTTGTAAAACCGCATGATGTCTCCCCCCCCCTCCATCCCTCATTTTTAGTGGTAAAGGTACCCAGGAAGGCAGCAGGGTGCAGACCACTCGGAAGAGGTTTTGTCGAATGAAGACACCCGCAAACACACCTCAGCTATCTCAAAACTAAAGTGAGGAGAGAACATTTCATTTCATTTTCATTTCACTTTTAATTTGTATACCGCCTTTCAATAATAATAATAATAATAATAATAATAATAATAATAATAATAATATTTATACCCTGTCCATCTGGCTGGGTTTCCCCAGCCACTCTGGGCGGCTTCCAACAAAATATTAAAAATATCCAACAAAATATTAAATAAAATTTAATATAATAAATAAATAAAATAAAATAATAATATAATAAATAAATATAAATAAAATAATATAAATAATATAATAAATATATTATATAATTATATATTATATTGTATAATAAATATTATATATTTATTATAAATAATATAATAAATATAAATATAAATAATATAATAAATAAAAATAAATAAAATAATATAATAAATAAAAATATCCAACAAAATATTAAAAATACAATCAAACATTAAAAACTTCCCTAAACAGGGCTGCCTTCAGATGACTTCCTGGGAGGATGTTCTTTAGGGCGGGTGCCGCTACTGAGAAGGCCCTCTTGCCTGGTTCCCTGTAACCTCATTTCTCACAGGGAGGGAACCACCAGAAGGCCCTCAGAGCTGGACCTCACTGTTCAGGCTGAATGATGGGGATGGAGATGCTCCCTCAGGTATACTATATTGCTATGTACAAGGCGGTATACAGCAACAAAATACACAACAAAGAACACACCCCTTATAATCTGATCCAATACAGTACAGCTGGTTTAAACTGGTTCTCTTATCTCTTCTGTCAAGGTCATGCTGACTATAAAAGTAAGACCAGAAGGAGCCTGGGTTTCACTTTCTCTTTCTATCTCTTTTCCTTCTGGTGTGGTGTTCTGTACATAGTATGCTTAGTGTTACGGTTTAGACTTACAATAAGTTATTGTAAGTTTAAGTTAAGTCTGCTGCAACTGGATTTCTTATGGACAGTGCCAATCCTGAGTGTATTGGATTTGTAACCATTGTTCTCATTTGCCTTCAGTAGCAGTAAAGCTCTGCTGGATGAAATACAATTGCCTCTGGTCTATTTTTGGGGAATCTGGCAATGTGTTTAAGTTTTTACTCTGCTAACTATACGTCGGAGTTCTGCTCTGGATCATACAGTAGAATCTCAGTGACAAACAGAACAACTCTTCTTTTGTTATCTCTGTGGATGTGATCTCCTGGGTGACATGGATGCCCTGAGGCAATTGAATGTGCATGCGTACTCTGTCCGTTTCCCTCCCACCCTCCTACCTTTGTGTGGCCCTGGGCACTAGCAACCCATGCTATGCCACTGCCTGCCAGTGTAGTAGCCAATTCTGAGCTAGCTAGACCAATGGTCTTACATGGTATATGCCTTCTATGTTCCTAACACACATTTAAAGCACACCACTTGCCGCTCAGAATCCTGGGAACTACAGTTTACCCCCCACAAAGCTACAATTCACAGCACCCTTAACAAGCTACGGTTTCCATGATTTATGAAGGGAGCGATGTGCTTTTAATGTTATGGTGCGGTAGTTGTGACCATAGATGATAGAAGCCTTCAAGCATGCTTTTCCTTCATTTGAACCTTAAATCTCTGCAGTCTGTTACTAGTCTGCTGATTTTATTTTTGTGAAGCTTGCAATAAAACTGTAGGATTTGGCAGGTATAAATACAACAGTTTGAAGAGCTTCAGGATTAATTGGGTACTAAAAGTTGAAGACAGAGCAGGGCTGTTCTTTTCCCGCACAGAACACTTTAGAAATCTGCTGCAAAGTAAGAAATGAATCAAATCCTCAATGTGGATTTTAACTATCCAGTGACATTAAACCTTGAAGGTTTAGAAGTGGTGTAACAATTTTTTAAAATAACCCTGGCAGTTACAGTACAGCTTTCCATTTTGAAAAGAGTTGATAAAAGGGGGTTGGTTTTTTAAAAAATTTTATTATAATCTATCATTAGTCACACAATACATACTTGCAAATTGCATATTACAATCAATCACTTTATTTCAGCTTTAAGCTCATAAGAACAACAGAACTAGAAAAAATACACAGTACAATTTGATTAAAAAAATTAGAACCAGTAAAACTTAAAAGAGTACAAATTAGAAATAGATACTATAAGGAATTTTCAGCTTCCAAACAGCAGTCCATTACAACGTTTATATGTCAAAACGGAAGTTAAAAATTTCGCCATTTGTAAAGTTACATGCTGAATTGCATATTACAAATCAAAACATCTTATACTAGTGGCGAGTGCTTAGCACTTTCTGAGAAGTTGAAGTAACATTTTGTTCACAGCAGCAGTTGATTTCATCATATATTTAATATTTCCAGTTCTCTTTTAGTATGTGTTACTGAATGTGACCAATTAATTGCTTTCTTTGATTAGGTTGCCAGATCATTGCAGTTAATTATTTTCAATTGCTCCTATATTTTCTCTGTATTCTGTCCATGGTCATTATGTATAAAAGCAGAAGTCCCAGTAAAGGAAGAATGGATACTAAAACTTATGGAATATGCAGAAATGGTGAAACTTACTGAAAGAGTAAGAAATCAAGATAACATTTTTTAAAATAAAAGAATGGAAATGGTTTCTTGAATATTTACAGATAAATTATAAACAGATAAAAACATTGGCACGATTATTGTAACAACCTGCAGTTTTATAAGAGTATATATTTAAAGAAGATGAATAAATGAGTAAATTGAGTTAATTTGGATATGCAGAAGATATTAAAAACAAATTTCAGGAACCACAGAAAGAGGGGGAAGGAAGCCAAGTTTTGAAAGGTCATCTGTGTCCCATTTCCCCCCTTTGGCTACCACACCACAGAGTTAATTCTATTTGTAGATTCAATATAAATCGTTTCAATCAGATCCTAATGCTGCCACAAACAACTGATCACAGTATTCAGCTAAGTGATCTCCTTCTTTGAGCTGAAAAGGGTACTAAATATGGAGACTTGCATGCGGCTATTCTTTTCCCATGCGGAAACCATTAAACAGCTGTCACAGATAAATTAAGCCATAGTGATATTGGGGGGGGGAGTCACTCAGTCTGGAAATATACAAGTTGTTTTGTGTCATCAGTTTTTTTATGACTCTAAAATATAAACCAAACAATGTCTAGTTGTACCCTCCTGTTCCCAGTTTAATTGTTTCATATGTTGTGCTAAATGCAATAATAACCAAAGTCTACAAGGTTTTGTTAACATCTGCCGCAGCATGCTAAAAACCAAAGGTTTCTCTATGACCCTTCCAAATTATTCTGAAAGAACCACAGTTTATACAAAACTGTTTTTGATTAATTCTGGCCGGCCCCAACTAAACTTTCCCATAACTTCATAAAAGTTTAATAGCAACTCATCTTCCCTCTTTGGCCAATACTTTGGCCACCTCATGAGAAGAGAAGAATCCCAGGAAAAGACCCTGATGTTGGGAAAGATTGAGAGCACAAGGAGAAGGGGACGACAGAGGATGAGATGGTTGGACAGTGTTCTCAAAGCTACCAACATGAGTCTGACCAAACTGCGGGAGGCAGTGGAAGACAGGAGTGCCTGGCGTGCTCTGGTCCATGGGGTCACGAAGAGTCAGACACGACTAAACGACTAAACAACAACAACATCTTCCCTCTTAATTGGGTGCTGTAGCTTCTTTCCAACATCTTGGCTGCCCGTAATAAATGCAGATCTTACTCATTCCTAACAGAAAGGCATCGTAAGATTGCAGAAATGAAAATCCATTTGTAAAAAATAAGATTTGTAGAATCTCCACCCAACTATTCTTCATTTGTGTATACCCCTACCAAGCATGTATGCTTAGCTTCGCTGCCTTCTCAAGATTCCGCCCCCTTTAGTTTTCAAAAATGTTTTGTTCAATCTCCACAAAGAAAAGAAAACATTGATCGAATTTTATAACAAGCCGTTTCGCAATTGTACATAGAGGAAGAAAACAAGACCCGCCCCCCCCAACCTTCTCAGTCATTGGTGGTTAAGCTGTGTATCTCTAGATGTTGTTGGTCTCTCACTCCCATCAGCAGAGACCAGCATGACCAATGGTCAGGGATGATAGAGACTGTAGTCAGACATAATTTGAAGCACCACAGGTTACTCACCCCTGTTCCAGAGCTTTTGTCAGATAATATTGGGGAATTCATTAGAAAACTTTCTTCCACTGTTTAATATACATAATTTGTTTCTTTTCGATTTCAAGAATAATATTTTAGTAGTAGTAGTAGTAGTAACTTTATAGGTTGCTGAAATTTTCCCTGTTTCACCAATTTTGCAATCTATTTCTCAAGACTTTTGCACAAGACTTCACAAGACTAGATAACCGCATGGCTGGCATCAAAATATGACTTTATTTGGAGAGATCACATATTATCTGTTTATAATACCAGATATTATTTATTTTGTATAATGCATAGTCTCTGTTATGTGATCACTAACCATACGCCATGAGCACCTCCTTTTCTCTACCTGAAAGCTTCCAGGTCATGTGGCCAGCATGACTGAGCCGCTTCTGGTGAACCAGAGCAGCGCACGGAAACGCCGTTTACCTTCCCGCCAGAGCAGTTCCTATTTATCTACTTGCACTTTGACGTGCTTTCGAACTGCTAGGTTGGCAGGAGCTGGGACCGAGCAACGGGAGCTCACCCTGTCGTGGGGATTCGAACCGCCAACCTTCTGATCGGCAAGCCCTAGGCTCTGTGGTTTAACCCACAGCGCCACCTGGGTCCCTAGCAAGTGATAGTAAGAAACCGTATTTTCCCCAATCCCCCACATTTGTAAATGGAAGGAGAGAGTCATTCTTATCAGAACATGCATTCCTGTTCAGAAGGCTCTCTTCCTAGTCATATTGAGATCATCCAAAAGTTATCATATTCCATGATTAATCTGACAGCGATGTCTGTGGATCCTCAGGATATAGTGGCAAGCCTTTGGGAAAGTGACATAGCTCAGTGATATGTGTGCAGAAGGTCTCAGGATCAACCCCCAGCATCTCTAGGTCAGGTTGAGGAAGGGTTGAAACCCTGGAGAGCCATTGCCAGTCGGCTGAATTTCCCAGAAACTAGAGACTGGTTCCAGAGTCCGTGACAGACAGAAACAAGAGGAAGGTCTGCAAAGGTGCTGCAAAACTAGTCAAATGCTGTCTTGAGCTCTTTTTTCAAGAGATATGGGAAGCAGGACTCACACCATCAGCTCTGGTGTGACAGGCCAACTCCTTCAGGCCTCCTTTCCCTCAGTTGTCCTCAGAGAGAAGCTATTCCATCAGGCTGCCTCAGTGGGAGAGATAGGAAGAAGGCCTCATCCCACTAGCTTTGCTGAAAGCCCAGCTCCGCCAGGTACTTCCTATCCCTGAATTGTACAAAAAACGGTCACTATAAGAACAACTGTTCAAGAATTGGTGCCTGAATTTTGGTTTCCCCCTACTTCCCTCCCTGTCCCTTTTCCCTTGTGTGACCTTTTATTTTAGATTGTAAAGGACAGTCTCGTTTTAATTGACTGGATGTAAACTCGGAAATATACTCGGAGTCAGACTGCTGCATTCTGGATCCTATTGTTCTAGGACCAATCAGACTACTGCATTCTGGATCCTATTCAGCTCAGTACATAACATGGGAGCATCCTGGGAGCCTTTTCGGCTGAAGAGCAGGATAGAAATGCTCTACATAAATAATAGTATAATAGAGTATGCTATTTTCCCTTTTCAAGCTGTTGTTGTTTGGCTTCCTGCTTTTCAGGCTGCCATTGTCACAACTTTTTTTAGAGCCAAACAAGTCTTCTGCAACACCTCTGGAGATGTACTTCTTGTTTTTGCCGAGGAACTAGAGCTTTGCAACTCTCCTGGGAAAGCGTCAGACGACAAGTTACCTCTTTTGAGAATTTCTGCTCTTTTGTTGTCCGTGTAGAGCTTTCGTTGCACCTGATTCACAACCTTCTTACGAAAAACGAGAGCCTGGCGTGGCAAGTGGGGAAATGTTTTGAGGCGGGTTACGTATTGTTGTGGCGGGTACGCAGCTATCCGGGTTAACTGAGTGACATCAGCCCTTTCGACGCCAATTGCAAACACAGTCACACCTGCTCTCCTGAGAACGGTTGCAGCATTGCCCACCCCGTCTTCTGAAGGCCTGTGAGTGATAAGAATGGCTATTTGTTCCACCCCCTGGGTCTTCCTGCTTCCGGAACTTTCCGTGAAAACTTTCTCCCTTGTGAAATTAATGGCCGAGCCAATGTTGGCCTTTCCTGCCTTGGGAGAAAGACTTTGTATGCGCTGCAGAACATCAGTCTTATCCATTTCCATCCGCAGTAAAAATGCCACCTCGGGTTTAGCGCTGAACGTCACCAAGCCAACCTTTATGCATTTCTCCTTCACATCCAGAGAAGACACCAGCTTTTCCAAAAATATTTGAATCTTCTCAAATTTGTTTTGCGAAGGACCCGCATCCACTATAAACACCACGTCAGCGACTGCATCACCATCGCAAGCTGCAGTGGGAAGGAAATGCAAGATTAAACATTGGCTAGGTAAAGGGTGGGGACCCAGGTGGCGCTGTGGGTTAAACCACAGAGCCTAGGGCTTGCTGATCAGAAGGTCGGCGGTTCGAATCCCTGCGACGGGGTAAGCTCCCATTGCTCGGTCCCAGCTCCTGCCAACCTAGCAGTTCGAAAGCACGTCAAAGTGCAAGTAGATAAATAGGTACCGCTGCAGCGGGAAGGTAAATGTCGTTTCCGTGTGCTGCTCTGGTTCACATTAGGTCCAGTCGTGTCCGACTCTGGTGTTGCGTCGCTCATCTCGCTTTATTGGCCGAGAGCCGGCGTACAGCTTCCGGGTCATGGGGCCAGCATGACAAAGCCACTTCTGGTGAACCAGAGCAGCGCACGGAAACACCGTTTACCTTCCTGCCAGCGCGGTACCTATTTATCTACTTGCACTTTGACGTGCTTTCAAACTGCTAGGTTGGCAGGAGCAGGGACCGAACAACGGGAGCTTATCCCGTCATGGGGATTTGAACCGCTGACCTTCTGATCGGCAAGCCCTATTTAACCCACAGCACCACCCGCGTCCCCTTTAATAACATTAATTTAATAACATTGGCTATTGCTTCTGAGCCAGTGAAACTGCCTTCACAATGGCACAGCCATGCTCAACCATCCCAAGGGATCTGCTCTCCAGTGCAGGCCAGGGATGAGGAATTTTGGACTCTCCAGATGTTCCAACATCCCTAGCCAAATTCTGTGTGATTGCCATAAAACTTAGGGAACAAGCTGTGCTATCATAATGATAAAGGCCTTAAATGATAATTTTAGGTTATATTTTAGTGACTAAGTTTTAATTTAGATATATTTTAATTGTTGCTATATCTGTATTGTCCCTGTTATACCTAATTGCAAATTCAAATGTATCCCTATTGTGTTTTATGAATTTCTTGATATTGTATGTGGGCTAGAACTGTTCTGTGACTGAAGTAATAAATTCATTCAATATCCCACCTTCACCCAAGCTTCCTATGGCTGATGAGAACTTGAGTCCAGCAACATCTGAGGAGCCAAAGCTTCCCCATCCTGGATCTAGACCCAAGAAGATTTGTACAACAGGGTGGGGCTGTTTTCATGAACAAGCCTAAGATACTGAATGGCAGAGGTGCTGAGCTGATTTGAATGAGTTGTTCTTTGATTTTCTACACTGTGGTTTTCCTGTTGTAAGGCATGATTGCCATATACAATAGATGGGTTGTTTTTTCTTTATTTCCTTTAATATATTTATAACTGAGCAACCCTGAACTTGGAGAGTTCAATAAAATTCAGAGCTTTGTCAAACTGGGGGGGGATCTTGCTTGTGCCTCGCTACCCCAATTAACTGGCAACCATTGTTGTAATTTCTTGCAACAATGAAATGGCAGGAATGGAAAGGTCAGACTCTTATTTAAGGGATGGACAAATCTGCGAATCCAGGGTGTCAGAAATGGCTAGTACCTCACTATTCAAAACAGTAACACATTGAATATAGCTCAGTTGGCTAGAGTGTGGTGCTGATAATGCCAAGGTTGCAGGTTCAATCCCTGTAAGGGGCAGCTGCATATTCTTGTATTGCAGGGGGTTAGACTAGATGATCCTCAGGTTCCCTTTCAACTCTCTTATTCTATGATTAAGTGACTAAATATATTTGGTTCTCTTGTGCACCAGACGCTTACTTGTGGCTCATCCTATACCCACTTGCCCATTGAACCCCATAGGAGTTACTCCTGAGTGAACATGTGTAGGGTGACGTTTGTAAAAAGCTGTTTTAAAGCGAGTTGGATAACCCACCTGTCAATCAAAACGTGTCATTATGATGTCACATGATTGACAGGTAAGTTGCCTGCCCCATCCTCATGTCGAAATCATTTGCACTGGATTTCTGTGCATCTGATAAGCAGCTTACTATTGGGTGCTTGAGAACAACAGTGTAAGGGGTCTTATCAGCATCCTTATGCTCAGTTCTTTAGCTGATGTGGAGGAGCAAAAGAAATCTGCTTGCTGTGAGCTGCTTCCTTTGACAGGGAATAGCTTAACCGAGCAATATCTCTTCTCCCACTCATCAGCTGACAGGTACACACAACCAACACATAGGGTTGCAATAGGAAGACCCCAACATTATTGAGCTTTTTTTCTTTTTTTAAAGAAACCCACCCAAATTGTTAAGCTTCTTTTGGGAACAAACCCAAAGTGTTGAGCGTTTTTTAAAAGCTTTTGGAGCTGTTTCCGCTACTGTATTGCTGTATTGTTACTGTACTGCTGTATTGTTTTTAACACTGAATTGGGAGCTGCCCAGAGTGGCTGGGGAAACTCAGCCAGATGGGCGGGATACAAATAATAAATTATAATTATATTATTATTATTATTTTTCCATCGCGTTGCCATACATCCAGGTTTCCCTGACATTTTGCCGGTTTAGCAAAATTCCCCCGACACCATTTTAGCACCTGGAAACGAAAACATGTCAGGAATTTACCAACACAGAATTGAACCCTACACTCCCACCCGTCAGCTTACATAATGAGTGACATCAGCTAGTGGGCAGGTGGGAGTGGTTTGGGGAATGTGGCGTCAAGTGTGTTTTGAGTAAGACCCCCAGCCTTACTTGGGACAGACCATTTGTATACTTTGGTTTCTAGCACTGCCACCCTCTTCCCTATAAATCTATTTTCAACAGCATCTCACTTCTTACCTTCTATAACTGTTCCGTTATTTACTTTGTTCTCAGCGCTCTTGCTTGTTAGATCTGGGTTGTGGCTGTCGTCGTTACCTATGTGAATGGCATCTACGATTCCGGAAATGTTCTGAGAAAATAAAACAAGTTCTTCTGTTCTAGGGAAAAAGAAGCTAAATGGTTTTGTGGCCATCCGAATTAGTTCATCGTAGGAAGCATCCTCCATGCCCAATGCAAGGACCTTCACTCCTGCTTTCTGCAACAATTGGGCACTTTCTTCTACATCATCACCAGATGGTTGAGACGTCATCACAACCAAAATCTTGGACCGGTCCCATTCAGGGGTTGGCTTCCCATAATAAGT
The DNA here is from genome assembly GCA_034641395.1 of Darevskia armeniaca. NCBI lineage: Eukaryota > Metazoa > Chordata > Lepidosauria > Squamata > Lacertidae > Darevskia > Darevskia armeniaca. The sequence goes on from JAWWNF010000170.1 coordinate 4,791,687, forward strand.
CTCATGAATCTTCCGGAGAGCAGTGCCGGTTTTCAAGGGCCCGCCTCTGAACACAACTTTGTTTTTGATATGGTTCAACATTGGAATCTTCCCTTTATAGGTGTCCAGTTGGAATTCATTGTACACTCGATCGTTATACTGGGCAAGTGCAACACGATACTCATTAGGACCTAGCGGTAAACCATCGATGACTTTGCTAATAAACGTTTTGACATGGTGTGAAGACGTATTGCTGCTAGCAACCAAAAAAACAATATCAGCAGGCTGGGGGGCTAAAAAGGAAGAAAGGAAAGGAGTAAGATTAAGGAATCAATACTTAATCTTCAAGTATTCATTTCTTACAGAGAGTGAGAAAATAGTGCAATAACTAAGGTTGAGTGGCTCACATGAAGACTTTACCATGACTGCCTGAAGTGATATCACAGTGCTTTAAATGTATGAATGAATGGCCTTAGTCAAGGTATGTTTTATTGGTTGGGTGTCCCAAAGTTCTCCTTTACCTGTCATAACTCTATCCAGGACTTTTTGTTCCATCCGTCAAGCACATCCGGACATATGAAAACTGTGCCTGGTGTTTTGCTCAATGGTACAAATATACTATTTGTGATGTTCTGGTTTTTCAGAGGAGCAAACATGACCATTTTAAAACAAGAAAACAGTGCCGTACCTGGCTTATGACCCATCGACGTCTGAGCCTCGGTAACAATGAAAATAAACACCAAAAACATCTTCATATTTTGTTTTTTTGTTTTTTTTTAAATAATTTTTATTAGGTTTTTTTAACACATAAAACAACCATTTCATTACATTTCATCAGTCCTTATCATAAACATCAAATAACAAACAAACAACACATAAAACATAAAACAAAACCTCACAACACATACAATAATTCTAACATTTCCTCACCTTCTTCTTTCATTACTTGTTGGGTGGACTTCCCCCGCCTTCCTCCACCGCATTTCTTATTCCATATATCAACTTAACAGATACTTATCATTATCTTTCTATTTACTTCTATTATCTCCAATATCTCCAATCTTATTCTTAATTTAATTCCTTAACTTAAACTAATATTCTATCTTAATCTATGATTAACAATCATACTTCCCAAAATCTTATAATACACTGTAACAATAACTTCTAACTTCAAATTTATCTAATTACTAATTTTACAACACTTATTAACATATTTCTTAAATTTCTTCCATTCTTCTTCCACCGCCTCTTCCCTCTGGTCTCGGAGTTTCGCAGACAGTTCGGCAAGTTCCATATATTCCATCATCTTCATCTGCCATTCCTCTAACTTTGGTAAGTCATTAGTTTTCCAATATTTCGCAAACAAGATTCTTGCTGCTGTTGTGGCATACATGAAGAAAGTGTGGTCTTCCTTAGGTATTTCGTGGTTGACCATTCCAAGTAGGAATGCCTCTGGTTTTTTAATAAATGTGTTCTTCAACACTTTTTTAATTTCATTATAAATCATTTCCCAGAAGGCTTTCGTCCTCGGGCAGGTCCACCACATATGATAAAAAGTTCCATCTGCAGTTCCACACTTCCAACATTTATTGTCATGCAAGTGATAGATTTTAGCTAGCTTGACTGGGGTCAAATACCATCTATAAATCATTTTCATTATATTCTCTTTCAGCAAAGTACAAGCAGTGAAATTAATACCTTTCCTCCAAAGTCTTTCCCAGTCTGCCATCATAATATTATGTCCTACATCTCTAGCCCACTCTATCATTGCAGATTTTACAAATTCATCCTGTGTATGCCACTCCAGCAACAATTGATACATTCTGGATAAATTTTTAGTCTTAGGCTCTAATAACTCCGTCTCCAATTTCGACTTTTCCATCTGAAAGCCAAGTTTTTTGTCCATCTTATAAATCTCATTAATCTGGTGGTACTGCAACCAGTTCTCCACCTTATCTTTCAATTGTTCATAGGGTTTCAACCTGACAGTTTCTCCTTCTTGTATGAGAATGTCCATATATCTAGGCCAATTTCCAGTTCTCTTAAACCTTTTGTCGGCCTTAGCTTCTAATGGTGATATCCATCTGGGAGTCTTCTTTTCGAGCAGATCTTTATATTTCAACCATACTCTAAACAAAGCTTTCCTGATCAAATGCTGCTTAAAGCCCCTATTGGCCTTAACCTTATCATACCATAGATATGCATGCCATCCAAACACATTATCACATCCTTCCAAGTCTAACACATCAGTATTTTCTAAAAGGAACCATTCCTTCAGCCAGCAGAAGGCTGCAGCTTCAAAATACACGTTCAATTCCGGCAGGGAAAAGCCCCCTCTTTTCTTATCATCAGTTAATATCTTATATTTAATTCTGGGTTTTTTTCCCTGCCAAACAAATTTAGATATGTCCTTCTGCCAGCCTTTGAAAGGCTCCATTTTATCAATAATCGGTAATGACTGGAAGAGAAATAATAATTTAGGCAATACATTCATCTTAATTACTGCTATTCGGCCCAACAGGGACAAATTCAGTCTATTCCAGATTTCCATATCTCTCTTAATTTCAGACCAGACTTTTTCATAATTGTTCTTATATAAATTCGAGTTTTTTGAAGTCATAATCACACCCAAATATTTAACTTTCTTAACAAATGTAAGTCCTGTTTTCGCCTCGATACTTTCCTTTTCTTCTCGTGTCAGGTTTTTCCCAAGAACTTTGGTCTTGGCTTTATTTAGTTTAAAACCGGCTACTTGCCCAAAGTCTTGTATTATGTCCAGTGCTTTAACCGCACTGGAAGCAGGCTCCTCAAGGGTCAACACTAGGTCATCTGCAAAGGCTTTAAGTTTATATTCTCTGGCCCCTACTCCCACACCTTTAATATCATTGTCTTTTCTAATCATATTCAAAAGGACCTCCAGGACCGTTATAAACAATAGTGGGGAGAGTGGGCACCCTTGCCTTGTTCCTTTTTCAATCTTAATGTCTTCTGATACAACATTATTCACAATTATCTTTGCTCTTTGCTCAGTATATATTGCTTCCAAACCATTCAGGAAACCCCCTCCCACCTCCATTTTTTCAAAGTTTTTCTTCATAAAACTCCAAGAAATATTGTCAAAGGCCTTCTCTGCATCTATAAACATCAAAATTACTTTCGTATTTCTGTTAAGTTCCAACTTTTCCAGAATATCCACAATGTTCCTTATATTTCCATTTAGATGTCTTTCTGGCAAAAAGCCTGCTTGGTCTTTGTGGATAATCTCCATTAAAACTTTCTTCAATCTATTGGCCATTATATTTGCAAAAATTTTGTAATCCACATTTAGGAGGGAGATTGGTCTATAATTCTTCATCTGTGTTGTATCAGTATCCTGTTTGGGTATCAAAGTTATATACGCATCTTTCCAAGATTCAGGTGCTTTACTTCCCTTAAGAATTTCATTACAAAGTTCCATCAATGGCTGTATTAGCCATTCTTTTAGTTCCTTATAATATTTTGCTGAGAGTCCGTCCGGTCCGGGTGCCTTTTCTAACTTCATCTGTCCAATTGCCGCTTCTATTTCTGATCCTGTTATCTGATGGTTGAGTGAGGCCTTTCTTTCTTCCGGGATTTTATGCAATCCATTCTTATTTAGAAATTGCTCTATCAAGTTTTGGTTTTGATTATTTTCTTTGTACAGCTTTTTATAAAATTTCTGAAAGTTTTTCCTGATCTCCACAGGGTTCTCCACGGTCCGTCCATCAATTATCAAGCTTGTTATTGTGTTTTGTTTCTGTCTCCTCTTTAGTTGCCACGCCAGCAACTTGCCACATTTATTTGCAGATTCAAACGATTTTTGTTTCATCATCTTAACTTTCCATTCTATTTCTTGGTTGGTCAGCTGAGAAAATTCCGCCTGTAGATATTTAATTTCTTTCTGTAGTTGCATATTCTTAGGCGTTATTCTCAGCTTCCTTTCTTTCTCCTTAAGTTGCTGTAAAATGGCTTCTTTTTTCTCATTTTGGGTCTTTTTCCTTATTGCCTTTTGTTGTATCAGGAAACCTCTCATCACCGCCTTACTTGCGTCCCATATGACCCTTTTTTCCACTGTTGTATTCCAGTTTATTTCAAAGAAGTCCTTTAGGGTCATACGGGCCTTCTCACAAATCTTCCCATTCCTGAACAACGAATCATCCATTCTCCACCGAAAAGAACCCTGTGTTGTCAGTCTTAGATCCAGCTGTACAGCATTATGGTCAGAGCAAGTTCTAGGATGTATTTCTGTCTTGAGTATCCTTGGAGACACCTCCCTGGATACCCATATCATATCAATTCTGCTCCACGAACCCATCGCCTCTGATTGGAATGTGGCTTCGGTGTCCATTGGGTGCTTTAATCTCCAAGCATCTATCCAATCCAGATTATCCGACATTTCAAAGAAAGTCTTTGGCAGCCTCCCATCATTTGTGAATTTGATTCTTTGTGATCTGTCCATCAACGTTGAGGCCACTGCATTAAAGTCACCCAAAGCCACCATTTTGTAATCCATATAGTCCAGCAACTTGTCGTGGAGCTCCTTGTAAAATTCTGATTTACTGTCATTCGGTGCATAAATTCCCAAAATCAGAAATTTTTCGCCTTGCACTGTCATTTGTATAGCAACATACCTTCCCTCCTGGTCTTTGAAAAGCATTTTTGGATCATACTTATCCTTAGCATAGATTACAACTCCTCTTTTCTTGACTTTAGCTGATGAAATAAATTCTTGGCCCAATCTCCTATTTTGTAGAACTCTTCTATGCAATCTTGTTACGTGAGTTTCCTGTAGACATATCACATCCAAATTCTGCTTAATCAAATTATGGAACACACGATTTCTTTTAGGTTTTATGTTCAAACCTCGTACGTTGAGTGTCAATAATTTAAGGGCCATCTTGATTTATTCTGCTGCTCCTCCTCCTGCTCCTTGGGGGTCGTCGAATCCTGCACCTGGTCTCCCTCCTGGTAATGGTAGGTCTGGAACTGGTAGTAGGCCGAAGTCTGCATCGTGCTTTTCAAGGAATTTCCTTTTGTCTTGCAGTGATTTTATTCTGACTTTCCTCTCCTTGTATGTAAATGAGAGTCCCTGAGGGAACTCCCACCTGAAGATCACTTTTTTGCTTCTCAAAGCTCTTGTCAAATCTGTATAGTTGGTCCTCAGGTCCAAAAAGTATTTCGGGATGTCTTTAAATAAAACCACTTGTTTATTCTGGACCACTAGATTGTTTTCGTAGTGAAGGCCTTAAATATAGTCTCTTTCTTGTTTGTTATGAAATTCAATCAAGCAGTCATTTGGTGTCTTACTGTCCTTTTTGTCCCTTGGACCAAAACGGTAGGCCTTCACTATCAGAGCCTTGACCTCTTCTGGCTGTAAATTCCAGTGTCTTGCGACACTCAGCCAGGTAGTCCTTCAGTTCTCCTTGTTCCAATTGAGGGAGGTCTCTTACCTTCACGTTCCCCTCTCTCTGCCTCATTTGAATAAATGCGATTGACGCCTGCACATCTCTCTGTCCAGCTTGATCCGCTGCTCTGGATTCTTCCAAAGTCTGCACTCTTGTTTCCACCTTTGCCACCTGTTGTTTAGTGTGTTCTATTTCCACCTTGAGAGCTCCAATATTTTGAAGTGCTTCTGTATTCTGGTCTACCTTCTTGCTTAATTCTGATATTTGTTGTCTTACATCCTTCCTAATTTCTTCTAATGCAGCAAGAAGTACCTGTGTGTTTAAACCTTCAGCCGCTGAGTCTCTTCTTGGTCCTTTATCTTCTATTTTTTTTGGAGGCATTTCTACTTAGGCTATTTCTGGCTTCTCAAGGTCACAGTCCTCACTGCACAGAGCAGCTGTTGTTTTGGGAAACCAGCAGCAGGAAATTGCAAACTAAAACAGTTCCCATCCCAGTCCAGAGCAGGAGAAGTTAGCAGCAATTTTTCCATACAAAGTTAACTTATTTTCAAAGTTGCAATCTTAGCAAGAAAAAACCAGGAGGCTAGTATGTTGCTGTATATCACTTGTATCACCTTCCCAAGTGAAACTTTGGCACAGTAGCCTTTTTAAAAGATCAAAGCGTCCAAATCGGAAACGAAAGTATCACAAGTTCAAACCTCTTTGTTCTCAAAAGATTCAATCAGCCACTCTGTCCCGGCTCTCCTTAATCCAGAGGGTGAGCGGCGGCTTTAAACTTTCTGTCAAAGTCAGAGTTTTAAAATTAAAGTTCAAGTGTTGCACTGTTCGTAAATTTTCCAGTTCCAAAACTTGAAGTCTTCTAAAACTAACATCAACAGTCTCTATTTACAGCCGCTTATTTTCTGTTCTCCTATTACGCAGCGGAGAGAGACGGACTTCCTCTTTAAATCTCTCTCGTAAAATCCAATTAAATGTTCCAAATTGGTATCCAAATTTTATTACTCACGATTCTGTTGTGCTGATCTTCTTTTTGGGGAAGAAACTGGCGCTCCTCACTGCCCGGCAATTCGCTGCTTCGCTGTGTCGGGAAAGCCGGTTTTCCGATGCGCTCCGGTATGCTACCCTCTCCACTCGCGGGGACCCTTACTAGGAGCCCCGGAGGATTGGGGAGACCACCCGAACGCCGCCGGATCCACGTCCTCAAGCACAACCGCTTGAGGTTTCTTCGGAGGTCCGTTTCGCGGGAAACGGCACCTCCAGCCCCGAAACAGCCGGTCTCTCCGCGGAGCGGAGAAAAAACCCAGCCGCACAGTATGGCGCCAGAGCGGAAGTCGTAAACCCATCTTCATATTTTGTGCAAGTTGTCAAGTGTTTGCTACGGAGGGGAAAACAGACAATCTCATGCACTGGTTCCTCGTGGGTTTAATTCAAAATAGTAACACGAAGACATTGGCTGGAGATATGAAAACAATCCCCTTTGAATCTGCTGTCTGGAGTGACTATTTCATCTTCCTTTATGGCATTTACGTATGTCCCTATGTAAGTCAATGCAGGACAGGACCACACATTATGAAAGCCTCTGGGCTGCTATTAAAACCATAGCCACACATCTCATCCTCTCTGCCAATAACACCTAGAAACCAAAACACCTTTCTGCCAGATCCCACAGGAGTGGTCCCACAGGAGAGCTCCCAAGACCACTTCTTCTTTTATCGGTGACTAATTTAGATAAAAAGCTACTGTTTAGTTCTAATCTTCACAGTCAACAAGGCACTTGTTGTTGGCACCTGTCTATCTCTAGAGGCAATGGAGTGTGCCCCTGGGGGTGAAGTCAAACTGCTGCATTAGGAGCACCGAAGTGACCTCCCCGGGGCCCAAGCCTGGGCAGTGTGTATGGAGGCCCTGGGCTGCCCAGATGACAAGTACAGAACGCATCACAAAGCAGATGACCTCATAATATAAGCCTTGGAAACCAAGCCTTATGAGCAATGGTTGAAGGAGCTGGGTATGTTTAGGCTGGAATAGAGGAGACTGAGAGGAGATATGATAGCCATCTTCAAATATCTCATGGGCTATCACATGGAAGAGGGAACAAGCTTGTTTTCTCCTGCTCTGGAGGGTAGGTCTTGAACCAATGGCTTCATGTTATAAGAAAGAAGATTCTGACTAAACACATGGAAAAACTTTCTGACAGTAAGAACTGTTCGACAGTGGAATGGTCTCCCTCGAGAGGTGGTGGGCTCTCCTTCCTTGGAGGTTTCTAAGCAGAGGCTGGGTGGCCATCTGTCATGGAAGCTTTAGTTGAGATTCTGGTATTGCTGGGGGGGGTTGGACTAAATGACCCTTGAGGTCCCTTCCAACTCTACAATTTTATGATTCTATGGTACACGGCCACTTCATGGACAGTCGCTAATGAGAATTAGAGTCACTATTCCACTGTGGATTCTTCAATGTATAACAAACATGGTTTATGCAGAATGATGAAGCGAGCAGAAGGTCTTAGAAACCTAGATAGAATTACAGTAGTATGGAGTGTACGATACTGCCTGTATACAGACCAATTAGTCTATTGAGTATTATTAGCAAACTGTACGCTGCCCATTTGCGTGATAAATTAGTTGAGTGGATGGAAAGAGAGTGTATCCTATCAGAAGTACAAGCTGGGTTTAGAGCAAAGCGCTCAACTATAGACCAGGCCCTCATCCTTCAACACCTGGCAGATAAATACTCTAGAAAAGAGGGGTCCTTATATGCAGCTTTTATAGATTTCAAATCTGCTTTTGACTCAATACCAAGGGACAGACTCTGGGAAAAGCTTGGCGCCACAAATATAGATAAACGTTTATTGCGCCTCATCCGTGGTCTATACGAGAACACCAGGGTGAGGGTAAGATGTGACCGATTGGGCCATTTAACAAAAGAAATTCCAACTCACTGAAGGTTAAACAAGGGTGCGTTCTCGCGCCAATTCTATTTAACTTCTATATTAACTCCCTTGCAGTAAACATGGCGAAAGAAAATGCCCACCCTCCCAAATTGGCAGGTATGCCCCTTCCGATTCTTTTGTATGTGGATGACGCAGTCCTACTCTCCTTTTCCTGCGTAGGGTTAAGGAAACTTCTGAGATCTCTTGCTGACTACTGCCAAGTGGAACAACTATTAATAAATTACAACAAATCTAAAATAATGGTGTTCTCAAAAAAAAAAGAAGGAAACACAAATGGAGAATCAATAGCCAACCTATTGACCAGGTAACAACTTTCAAATACCTGGGAATAACTTTCCAAGAAAGGGTCTCTTGGCACCAACAGATGAAAAATGCCATCGCCAACGCAGGAAGGACTAATAAAGCCCTAATAAGATTCTTTCACGGAAAAGGGGGTAAATATATTCTGGCTGCCTCCCAGGTCTTTGCTGCGAAAATACTTCCGCAACTTACCTATGGATCCCAGGTTTGCAGTTTTAAGAACCTTGTGCCTATGGAGGCATTCCAAACTAAATTCTATCACTGTCTCTTGGGGATCCCCCCCTGTGTATCTAATATAGCTGTCCGCTTGGAAGTTGGACAACCACCTATTAATGCACGGTTGTGGAATCTAAAGATACACTACTGGTTAAAACTCATTTTCTTCCCGGCTGGTCTGGCACCACTAACACTCTTAGACACCTTTCACTCTAACTGGAAAACCTCCTTGTTCGAAAAGATAAGAAGCTTGGGATTCTCCCCGCAGTACCTGATAGCAGCAGGATACGAGAGAGCCAAAAGTCTAGTGCTCCAACGCATTAGGGATGTAGAGCTGCAATGTCACATGGGCAAAATGGACAAACATGCCACAATAAGAGACCTTGGGAGAGGGTTTTCACCTGCAAATTACCTGGTCAATTTACAAATACCTAAGTACAGACATTCCTTTACCCTGGCCAGATTTAACGTACTACCCTCTGCCTTGCTGTTAGGCAGATACGAGGGCAAACCATACGACTCACGTGTCTGCCCATGTGGCTCATCGGAAGTGGAAACAAACCTGCATGTATTGCTGCACTGTAGTTATTATGAGGACCTATGCTTGACCTTTATTGCCCCTGCCCTACAAAAGCTTAAAAATGAACCAGATTCCAAACAGATGAGAGCCTTGCTAGAAGACAAGGTTCCTGAAATTACGAGCAACGTTGCCAAATTCTGTGTTTCCGCCATGAGACACAGGAAACAAGAGTCTCCCAAAGTCAATATGCAGGCAAAGGCAAATATCTAACTTCACTATGTTCCCAATTTTAAATCGCCGTCATGCACAAACTGTTTTAAACCTATCCTTGTTATTCCTGTGCTATGTTTTCTTGACTACTTGTATGTGTTAACCCGGTCTGTGACCGTAAAATAAAATTTTGATTTTTGATTTTTTTGATACCTGAAAGTATCATCCTCATATCTGGATGCTTGGCTAGAGAAACAGAAATATACCGTAGCTTTCTCAATTTAATCCAGGACTTCAGAGCAACTGGAGTTGAAACCTTCATCAACTGTTTCAGGGAGCTGTTTCAGAAATGCTGTGCTGCCTGGTGTTACATTTTTTTAAATTAAATTTTCAATTTTACATCTTAAAATAACCATTTTACAGACTGTAAATACCCAACGACTTCCCTCCTTCTCTTTCCTCGGTTCATTTTGTTAATCTTTCATTCCTGCATATTTTACTATAACCATATTAGTTCTCCACTTTTACATCACTCAGACATTAATTACACTGTTGATTTTATCTTAGTGCTGCCAGCATTTTCAGCTGTGGACAGTTATTTTCCTCGTACCTAATCAATATTTTCCACTCTTCTTTGAATGTGTGTTCTTCTTGCTCTCTTATTCTATATGTTAAACCTGAAAGCTCTGCATATTCTACCACCTTATGATACCAGTCCTCTTTGCCTGGGACCCCTCTCTCGCTTTCCATTTTTGGACTAACAAAACTCAGGCTGCTGCTGTTGCATACATAAATAAATGTTGTTGACACTTGGGGATTTCAGTCTGGATTATTCCCAACAGAAAGGTCTCTGGTCTTTTTGGGAAAGTTATTTTAAACATTTTTTTCAACTCATTATAGATCATTTCCTGATATTCTTTCACCTTTCTACATGTCCACCACATATGAAAAAACATTCCCTTCATTTCTTTACATTTCCAACACATATCTGATCATAGCTGTCAACTTTCGGATTTGAAAATAAGGGATTTTTTCAAACTTTCTGATTTGAAAATAAGGGATGCCGCCAGGGCGGTGCAATAACACCAAGTAGCCTCGCCACCCTGCGCTCCAGAGGCTGCGTGCGAACGGGTGAGCGAAAGAGCGAGCGCATAGACGGCAGGCAGACTGGCTGTCTGGTTGGGCGTGAGGGTCTGGCTGCACAAGGCATGCAAGCTCCGCCCCCAGTCGGTCTCAGACTCCTTATTGGCAGCCGAGCAACGCAGCTGAGGAGCCTCCCTGGTTGGCAGGGAGGGAAAGGAGCTGCTTCCTTTGAAATTCGGGAAATTTAAGGGATATCAACAATCCGGGATAGCAGCGGGAAACGGCATTGGAATAAGGGAGTTTCCCGCCAAAAAAGGTAGGGTTGACAGCTATGTATCTGATTCTGCTTTATACAGTGGTACCTTGGTTCTCAAAATGCAGTGGTTTTTTCCTGGGAGTATGCAGGGGGACGCATACCCCTAAACATTTTGTGAATCTAAGTTTGGCTTCATTGAGGGACAGCATTTCAATATGAGTAGGAAATTGAGAGTACCCCTAAACATTTTTTTTAGGAGAAAAAGCACTGCTCAAATGTAATCCGTTCCGGAAGACAGTTCGAGTTCCAAAACATTCGAAAACTGAGACACAAAGGGCTGGCTGCAAATGCAGTTGAGAAAATAAAAAAAAAAAACGCAGCGGAAGCCATTCGACTTCTGAGGTGCGTTCGAAATCGGAAGCATTTACTTCTGGGTTTTTGGCGTTCGGGTTCCAAAATGTTCATCAATGGAGACATTCAAGAACCGAGGGACCACTGTACATCTTAGCCAACCTACTCAGAATCAAATACCATGTGTGAATCAATTTCATGTAATTCTCTTTCAGTGAGTAAAGTAAAGGGAGTAAAGTAAAGGTCAGGGGTAAAGGGACCCCTGACCATTAGGTCCAGTCGTGTCCGACTCTGGGGTTGCGGTGCTCATCTCGCGTTACTGGCCAAGGGAGCTGGCGTACAGCTTCCGGGTCATGTGGCCAGCATGACTAAGCCGCTTCTGGCGAACCAGAGCAGTGCACGGAAACGCCGTTTACCTTCCCGCCAGAGCGGTACCTATTTATCTACTTGCACTTTGACGTGCTTTTGAACTGCTAGGTTGGCAGGAGCTGGGACCGAGCAACGAGAGATCACCCCGTTGCAGGGATTCGAACCGCCGACCTTTTGATCAGCAAGCCCTAGGCTCTGTGGTTTAACCCACAGCGCCACCTGGGTCCCTTTTCAGTGAGTAACATGCAGTAAATTTCAAATTATTCTTCCAAAGTTTCTCTCGGAGCTTTAAATCTATGTTGTATCCTGTATCCATTGCCCGGTGGGTCATTGAAGCTTTGACTAGCTCATCTTTTGTCTCCCATTCTAATAAAAAGTTATACGTTTTGGACAATAGCTTGTCCTTATTCTGTAATATTTGTCTTTCAAATTGTAAGCTTTTTTCCTTCCGTCCTCTCCTGCCCTTCATAAAAGACACTGCCTCTGTTAACAGCAGTATAACGAGCGTAGCACCCACCATATTTCTCTCTGAATTATAGTAGCAGAGGAATGCTATTATAATTTAAGGGTCATTTGGGGAAAGGAAACATGTCAGAGACTGCAGGAGATCTCCTCTGGCCACCCACTGCTGGTGCAGTTTGTAGTTTATATGCAGTAATAAAAAGAAGGGAGGTGCTGCTGACATTATCTATTTCGCCAAACTTTTACTAGGCCTTTCGAATATAGACCATCATAAAACATCTCTATATAAAATTTACAAACATATACAAATAAACGGCCATGTAAAAATATGTATTAATGAGGATTTTCATTGGAGTTTCACCACTCTGAGAGAAACTATTGATAAAAATTCAGCAACCCTTGCAGTTACTTCCGGGTTAATGTCAGACAGATCGAATCTGATATTTTCATTTTGCCGTGGTGTTAGACTACCCCCCCCAAAAGGGGGATAGCACATGTTTGCATGTTAGCTGGTTGTACAACGGACAGTAGAAAAGGATATGTTCTATGGTGTCCAGCACATTCAAAAAAACATCCGCAATGTCTATTGTTTCTGGGGATGTTTAAATATTTGCCCTTGACAAAAGCTGAGGGAGAAACGTTCAGTCGGGCTAACATAAAGTCTGGAATTATTAGTTTTGAAATACAAGCGACCCTGTTGTCTGTTGCATTTAAACCATGAAACTTGGGAGAGCAGTTTTTAACTACGGCTGACTCAATGTTTTATTTTTCAATGACCCTTAATCTGATTTGAATATTATGATAAATATAATTCCTCACTTATACTAGAGTTCCAAGTCAATACCCATAGATCTGATTTTGCTATGTAAGAGTTGAAACCATCTGGATTTATAAGAGTCCTTAAATACAGCTGGCATTATCACCATAGTAAGTGATGGTTTTAATGGGGTGGGGAAGAAACAGGGAGCCGCCACCACTATTGCCACCGGAAACTGCCCCTATCTCCCAAACAGTTTGCAATGGAAGCTCTGGGAGAGTGTTTTTCAGCTGGCAAATAGCCTATGATGTGTTGTGGGGGCAATATTTTGTCCCCAACCCCCTCAAATAACTATATGAAGCTTTCAGATCTACTGCTTACGTCTAGGACTGCCTTTTACCACCTTCGGCTAATATGGCAGTTGCAACAGTTCCTGAATCAGGATAGCTTGACCTCAGGAGTCTAGGCATTGGTAACTTAAAGAGTAGATTACCTCCATAAACTCTGTGTGCTGCAGCACAATTGCTAACAGGCATAAATAATGGAACTGTAAATTTAGGGCTCCCATATGTCCGGACATGGGTGGGATTCATCCCTCGAAAATGGCATCCGGGCTGAATTCTTGAAAAATGGTTAAAATGTTTGGGGGAACCCGAAATGTTGTTTTTCTGGCGATTTCCCTAAAAATAGGTTTTTTAAAAAAGGTCAATAACTTTTGTGTCCAGAAATATGGAAATATGAAATATGGCAACCCTAGTCAATGGCGGGATGAATCTTAAAGAGGAATACTATCCTATATTATTGAATCAACCAAATTCACTGATAGAGCTGACGGACCGTGTTCCTCTTTATTGTCATATGTAATTGTCAGGCTTCGGGGAATTGGCTTCCTCCCCCTGTGGCAGTAGATAAGCAGAGCAAATGAAAAGGAGTCTTCTTACCAGTTAGAAACTTTAATAACCACAGCGAGAGAACAAAGAACCCATCTCCTAGAATGGCGGTGCTCCCAATTAAGGATCCCACCCCCTTACGTCCCTATGAATCCACATCACTCCTACATTTTGTGACCTGAGTTTGTCTCCTCTGTGCTTTGTGTGCTTTCTGTTCTACCACTTTCTGAGCTCTTCTTGGCCTTGGGCTGAGAGGAGGAATGCTGTCTAGAGACTGTGAATCTGTTAACCCTCTCTCTTCCAGTACTTCTTCTCCTAGCTGTTCCCCATCCGGTATTTCCCAGCTTCTGCCTTCTGAACTATGCCCCTCTGCAAACCACTGTTCCAAATCTATGCTGTCCTCCTGCTCCTGGAAAGATTCAGGATCAGGGTCAGGGGGAGGGGGGGCTCCCACCATTCTTCCTCAGTGCAGCCCTCCTCAGCACAGTCCCTGACAGTAATAAAATCTACCCAAACCTTTGCAAACCTATCTTTTTTTACATTGTCTCCACGAGAGTTTTAAATTCAATTAGACACCCTCCTTCTGACAACGCAGGCTTAATGTTAAAAGGCAGGGACTTACAAAGCCCAGGTGCTGCCCAGGGATGTAGCGGGGGGACGGGACCTGCTGGTGCAATGGCCCCAAGTAAATTTTTCGGGGGGCCGCTGCTCATGCCGCCCTGCCAGCCTGTGCCATTCAATTCTAGCCTCGCCCTCGCTTTGCACCATCAAGACACTCTCAGCGGCTGGTGCTGCCACAGTACCCAATTGACTCCTCCCAAGTTCCCTCGATCAAAGCAGTCCAATAAGCACATAAGAGACAAAGCGGCCCTTCAAGTCAACTGGTCCCAATGAAGAGTGTTATATCAATAGTAAAACCTTCAACTTGGCCCAGTTAAAAACCAGTAGCCAGTGCAGACTCGTTGAGTGGATCCTAGTGCTGCTAGGATTGCGGGTTCGAGCCCCACGCTGGGCAAAAGATTCCTGCACGGCAGAGGGTTGAGCTACATGACCCTCGAGGCCCCTTCCAACTCTCCTAGGGTTGCCATATTTATAACAGATGTCCTTTCTGTATCCTGGACAGGAACGATCAACATCTTTTTATTTTGCGTTGATGGGGATTTCCAAACTGTTCAGGAAATGATTTGTTTTTCTTTGGTTCAGATTTACGGAGGAACAATATAAAACAACACCAACTCGGACAATGTTTCACTCCTTCTGCCTGGAGGGATAGTTCTAGATTTCTCTTTGTGAGAAATCCTTTAAGGTAAGAAAATTTCTCTGGCTTTTCCAAAAATAACAAAGCTTGCTCGATTTTAAAAGCCTCATGTATAGGTGTGTTCTAAACATTACACACTCTTTCCAAGGTTTATCTTGTATTATCTTTTGGACGTTTCTTAAGCTTTCCTCTTTTCCGTTTCCATGTTTTTATATATTTGCAGACAAGCTTATGAAGTAACTCCTTAATACTGTTTTTTCCTGTGTTCAATGTTGTATCAAGATCCAGGCAGCTTGACTCAACTTATAATTGTTTCCTGAGACAGATGGATGCCAACAATAATTGAAGGTCTCTTGTGATCTTGTTTCAGTGCCTGGATCTTGTCCTGATAGTGCATTTAACATACAGAGCTTGCCCCCCCCCTTTTACATTAATTTACATTGAATTCATGAAAGTAATTCGGCACAGTGTGAAATGTCACTCAGACCAACATCTTATCTTCTCAGTCATTTGAGGTAAAGTGGAGTCATAGCCTGAATGTTATATCTGAACTCCAAAACAGAGTTGTAACCTCGAAACCCACATCAAATATTTTGGATAGCAATGAAGAATCTCTGTGGGGCATAAATAGTAAAATTCGCAACAGCATCAAAACATTTACCTATTAGAACAGGGGTCAGCAAACTTTTTCAGCAGGGGGACGGTCCACTGTCCCTCAGACCTCGTGGGGGGCAGGACTATATTTTGAGGGGGGGAAATGAATGAATTCCTATGCCCCACAAATAAACCAGAGTTGTGTTTTAAATAAAAGCACACATTCTACTCATGTAAAAATACCAGGCAGGCCCCACAAATAACCCAGAGATGCATTTTAAATAAAAGGGCACATTCTACTCATGTAAAAGCACGCTGATTCCCGGACTGTCCACGGGCCAGATTTAGAAGGCTATTGGGACGGATCTGGCCCCCGGGCCTTAGTTTGCCTACCCATGTATTAGAATTTCATGCAGTAGAAAATCCTTACTGTACTTCTGAAAAAGAATCAGAGTTTAATTAGACTATAGATATTGGGTGATATTCAGGTATAAGGTGGACTATAAGTACAATTAAGAATAATAATAATAATAATAATAATAATAATAATAATAATAAGGTAAAAGGTAAAGTACCCCTGGACGGTTAAGTCCAGTCAAAGGCGACTATGGGGTTGCGGCGCTCTTCTCACTTTCAGGCCGAGGGAGCCAGCGTTTGTCCACAGGCAGCTTTCCGGGTCATGTGGCCAGCATGACTAAACCGCTTCTGGTGTAACGGGGCACCGTGACGGAAACCAGAGCTCACGGAAACGCCATTTACCTACCTATTTATCTACTTGCACTGGCGTGCTTTCGAACTGCTAGCTTGGCAAGTCGTACTTGACAATATGCCATTCCCTCGACAGAAGCACAGCTTCGGGGCAAGCTGTACAGACTCTGTGCATCAGAGAAACACACACACAAAAGAACTGCACAGAAAGGTTCTCCGTTCTGTGTCCATGTCTCCTGAAATGCTACCAAACAATGTTTGGGGTTGGGGCTTTTTCTTTTGGCTGTCGCCTTATTTAATATGGTGAGCTGCCAGATACTCCTCTGGGAAAAAACCACTGCCAGTAGTTTTGCTATATTATTTGGCTAGCGAAGTTGAGTTTGTGATAAGAGGTGGAGGGGACTAACATATGTGAGAGAGGGGGAACGAAAGAGAGGGGACTTCAGAATTCTGACCAGCATTTTTTTAAAAATCACAAGAAACCAAGTTATTTTCTATCCAGCAATTTGCAGTCCAGCTGCACAGGGTGGAAGAGAGGAAATCCCCTCTGAAAATGCCACTATGGCCTTTGACCATAGTGACCATTCAGAGTTAATGATGCAGTAACCAATATCAAGGGTGGGTGGTGCTTCTCACTTTTCCAGGGAATTTGTTCCAATTTGCTGCCTTGGGAAGAGGATTTATGGGATGTTGCTGACAATGCTGCTCATAAAAAGGGCCAGTCTTTCCTGAGCCACTTTGCAGTTGGCGAAGTTACGCAGTTACCTTGCTAATTGGTAAGTGTCTTCATTCATTGCTTGTCAGAGGTTGCTGAAGTTGCTGAGATCAGAAGCGTTTCATGGAGTGTAGATGTTAAGGTGGCTTCCCCCCCCCCCCGAGACATGATATACTAAAGAAAGACATTACTGACTGCAGATTTTACAGTCCAATTTGAAATTAGAGGTCGTGACTGTATGTGATTGCTTTAAAATGTTCTTAGAAGCTCTGAATGCTTTTAATTGTTCTTATAATTATTTATTCAGTTTATATCCTGTCGTTCTTCCCAAAGGAGCCCAGGGTGTTTTAGAATTTTTTAAAATAAGTTTGAAATGTGTTTTTATTTTGTTTAAAATTATACTGTTTTGATGTTGTCTCTCCCCCCGCTCCGGGCTCCTTAGAAAAAAAGAATAGAGATTTAATAAATACTCTTTCTCTCTCAAAACTTAAGCTATTGCATTCTGATATTGGAGACCTTTGTTTTAAGTACGCATTACTAACTCGTGTGCCCAATACCTGTGTTCAGTATTTCACTCTGATTTTAAGCAACAACAAGAAAAATGGGCATAGTGTACGCTTTTGAATTTGAATCTTAACTCTTCGTTTGTGATGCTGGCAATATTTGCTTTGTGGATAAATACACAATTCTTTTCTAAGTGTGGCATCATTCTGATACCATGCTCATTCCTTTCCTTTTCCTCCTGCACAGTTCTTGAATATTTCACTGGCCTTCAGAATTGCAGGAAAAAAAGCATAAAGAAAATATATACCCCCCCCCCCCATGGATCCATCTACTGCTAAGCACTTTTTAAAGTCCTATTGATTTCCTAGGAGATTTAAGCACCTGATTAACTTTCCCTGAATGACATTAGTTTAAAGGTACTAATCTACATTGCTCAATGTAACAGTAACCGCTGCTTTGTGATCCTCTTATTCTGCAAAATCTTGAGGAGGGGGTGGAATGAGATTATTGTTGGAACACAACATGACTGCTGACATCCATGGTTTGTTTCTGTATGAATTTCCTTCTAGTACTGAGCATTTTATTACAGATTTGTCCATCGGTTGGTGCATACTGTTGATTCCCCTCCTTATAACATTGCAATTCTGTGTGCATCTACTCAAAATTAAGTCCCACTGAGTTTATTAGGAGTTACTCCCAAGCAGAGACTACAATTCTGCGCCTCCTTAACCTGAACTAGCCCCATAGAAATCAATGGGACTTCTGCGTAGATTGTGCTGTTAGCCTCTAGCGCAATTTATTTTAAGTAAAAGCGAGCAAACTAAGGGCACAGCAAAACTTCTTCAACGGCACATTTCCCCCACTCAGTCTGAAAGTTTGTTTGGACAAGGTATTCCAACAAAACTCACAATTAAAAATACAGATTCCAGACATATAAGGAATAATGCAGTAGGAAGCAGTGTCTGGGTGAAAATCACAAAACAACGTCCATGAAAATACGGACGTATGGCAGCCCATCTCTGCAATGCTGTTTTTGGCGATTTCCCTTAAAAATAGCTCAAAAGCTTTATTTTTTTTGTGTGAAATTACCCCAAAATTGGCAACCCTAATTTAGTAGATCCCATCACAATTCATTTCTCTCCCCACCCCACCCCGCAATGATTGCTGTCACTGTGTAATAGAAGCACAACTTTCACATACACGCAAGCGGGAGAAAATATTTCCTCCACATCATGTACAATTTCATGAATCGTTATCATGCCATCCTTTTTAAAATTAAAAAAAATCCCCAAACCCTTGTTTGAAGGGAATGTGCTAAACCTGCTTTATTTTCTTTTAAACTATTATTATTTCCTGCATGTTTTCCAGCTCCGTGATGTGCTTTTGGAGTTGGGGTGACCCAAAATATACAGGTAAGTCTCCTTCCTCCTGCTGTTTTCTAGCTCTATGAAATCATTGATGGGGTGGAATAATGAGAAATATATAGGTACCTCTTCTTCATCATTATCTGATGCTTTGTTTGGAAATTGGGTCAATTTTTTCTGTTTAAGACTCCTACTTTATTTATGTAAAGTAAGAAATATACCTTGCAACCAGATGTTGCAGCCAGATGTTTTACCTCTACCTCCCAGGTTTCCCTCTCTTTTTCCCCAGCTGATATTCAATATGTTCAGTGTTTGTTGGACTGTTTGGTTATTGGGCTTAGCTCTGTCCTTATTGAACTGGGTGGGATTTATTTTTTTTTGCAGGGGTGTAGATAAAATAATAATAAGGAGAAAAATGTGTTTGAGTGGAGAACTTCACTGAAGTGTCACTGAAGCCTCCTTTGCAAGGAGAGACTTTGCCCTCCCGCTTCAAGTGGCCGTCTGCCATCGCTAACGGCAAGTAAATGTCCTTGTAAGTAGTCAGGCATGTCTACTGTCAAAAGCCTGGATCAGTGCCCAACTGCAAGCCGACTTTCTAGGTGAGCCAAGTCAGTGTTTCTTGGGATGTAGTCCAGGCAATATCCAGGAGGGAAATGCGTGAACTTCTGTAACAAAGTTCTGGCTCTGCAGTACGAAGCCCAGAAGATATACCTTGATCATGGACTCTAGCTGTCTAAAGCCCTCCTTGGGTGCTGCGTACTGGGGAAGTTGCCTCGTGAGGAGAGGCAGAGATCAAGAGGGCACTAGCTGTGAAGTCTCTCCATCCCAGTGCTTGTCACCTAACATGTGGAAGGTGATTGCCTTGGGGAGCCTCTATGAAGGCTCCCCATCATCTTTAGAACTTTATTATTATTATTATTATTATTATTATTATTATTATTATTATTTATAACCCACCCATCTGGCTGGGTTTCCCCAGCCACTCTGGGCAGCTCCCAACAGAATACTAAAAACACGATAAAACATCAAACATTAAAAACTTCCCTAAACAGGGCTGCCTTCAGATGTCTTCTAAAAGTCAGATAGTTGTTTATTTCCTTGACATCTGGTGGGAGGGCATTCCACAGAGTGGGCACCACTACCGAGAAGGCCCTCTGCCTGGTTCCCTGTAACTTCACTTCTTGCAATGAGGGAACCGCCAGAAAGCCCTCGGAGCTGGACCTCAGTGTCCGGGCTGAACGATGGGGATGGAGATGCTCCTTCAGGTGTACTGGGCTGTTGCCGTTTAGGGCTTTAAGGGTCAGCACCAATACTTTGTATTGTGCTCAGAAAAGTACTGGGAGCCAATGTAGGTTTTTCAGGACCGGTGTTATATGGTCTCGGCGGCCGCTCCCATTCACCAGTCTAGCCGCCGCATTCTGGATGACTTGTAGTTTCTGGGTTACCTTCAAAGGTATCCCCACATAGAGTGCTTTGCAGTAGTCCAAGTGGGAGATAACCAGAGCATGCACCACTCTGGTGAGACAGTCTGCAGGCAGGTAGGGTCTCAGCCGGCGTACCAGGTGGAGCTGGTAGACAGCTGCCCTGAACACAGAATAGTCCTGTGTCCCCATGGACAGCTGTGAGTTCAGAATGACTTGGATTTCCCAGGGTTCCAGAATGGACAGAGAACCTCCATGGAGGCTCAAGGCCCCTGCTGCAGACAGACACTTCCCATTAGTTGGAAGGTGATGGAAATGGGAGCAGAGAGAGGCGAGAGCTAGTGCTCTCCTCCCCATTACCTCTTCCCAGTTGGTAGTTTTCCCTGCTACACAATTCCTGACAACAGCTTAAGTGATCTGACTGTTGGCTTCAGGATATGATACAGTGCCAAACACTATGGGGTAATATTCCTTGGGAAAACAGCCAACGCAGATGTAAACTTAACACCACGATTCTCAAACCCACAGGGGAAGGTTGAGACAATGGGATGTGCGTGCATGTACAGACTGGTAATTTGCAGCGGTCTTTCCCCCCAGTTTGGTGCTGGTTATAAGGATTTTCAGTCCCCTCCTGTTTTACTCAAAGGGAGTTGCAACAAAAGCAGTGCTGCAATTAGTAGACCCTTGTCTTACCTCATCCCCTGTTAGATGGCAAATGCAATGTGATAATTCAGTCCGGTTGCCTTGGGGGAGACGAATGCTCATTCTGCTGAGTGGGTGTCATGAACCCCAATGTCCTACTCTGATGGCACCACTGAATGGAATATTTATACATATATACATACCCCTCCCATCTGGCTGGGTTTCCCCAGCTACTCTGGGCGGCTCCCAACAGAATACTAAAAACATGATAAAACATCAAACATTAAAGACTTCCCTAAACAGGGCTGCCTTCAAATTTCTTCTAAAAGTCAGATAGTTGTTTATTTCCTTGACATCTGGTGGGAGGGCATTCCACAGAGTGGGCACCACTACCGAGAAGGCCCTCTGCCTGGTTCCCTGTAACTTCACTTCTTGCAATGAGGGAACCGCCAGAAAGCCCTCGGAGCTGGACCTCAGTGTCCGGGCTGAAAGAAGGGGATGGAGATGCTCCTTCAGGTATACTAGGCCGAGGCTGTTTAGGGCTTGAAAGGTCAGCACCAAGACTTTGAATTGTGCTTGGAAATGTACTGGGAGCCAATGTAGGTTTTTCAGGAATGGTGTTATGTGGTCTCGGCGGCCACTTCCAGTCTAGCAGATGCAGCTATTAGCACACTTCCAGGCAGGCTGTTTATTCACACAAAAGTTGCTTTCTTATCCGTCACCTTCTGCTGTTGTCCCATCCCTTTTCTGACCTCGGAAAGTGAGACAAGAGAAATGACAGGGAAGTGGGAGACAACCACAAATAGCTGGCAGTGCTGCATAATCTCAGCGCGAACTTATTGGGATGAATGACTGATAAACAGAGAACATCGTATAAACCCCTTGCAAGTTCAGTACGAACGTGTTAGCATAAATGCTAAAAAAATAAATAAAAACTGGTCTGCACGCTCCTTTAGGTAGCAGGTGCATGACTTTTGACTGGAGGTCTTCATTCTCTCCTGCCAACTTGCAAACAGCCTATACATTAGTGCCACAGACCCTTTCCCCAGAAATCGGAAGAAAGCTGAGGTTCCCCCGGGTCTTTGCCTCTCCTTTTCCTGCTAACTCTTGTGACATGGTCACTGGCTTCTGGCCAGCTAGTCAGTCCTTCACAGGGATCAGTGGGTGAGTTGGACTTGAGATGAGTGCAACAATAAGAAGAAGAAAAGTAACGGAAAGGGCAGAGCATATCTAATTTAATATCCCCTTTCCGATCTACAGATTCTCCTGTATAGCACAGTGACTTCCATGAGCATGGCTGCACCCCTAGGATCTTTGCAATTAAATAGTTTGAGGTGGGTTAATGAGGCACTGAAAGATGGAAGAAGTTTAAAAGAAAGGCTGGGTTTATAAAGATTCAGAGATTCAGTAATAGCAGGATTTTTTCACATTTGCAAAATATAAGCCGTACCCCGAAAATAAGCCATAGTGATAGGCACAGTTCTGGAGGACGGCAAAAGCCCCCACAAAGCCCTCGGAGACCCCCCTCGCCGCACCAAGCAGCATCTGCCCTCCGGAGCCGGTGGGGATGGCGGAGGGGACGGGGGCTTTGAAAGCAAAGGAGAGTCTGCTGGACCGCGTCCTCTCTTTCTCTCCCCGCGCTCACCAGGCCCCTCCGGAGAATGCCCTCCTGCCGAGGGGAAAGCCAGAGGCTGGTTGGCTGTGAGGCACAGAGCAGGCAACTCGCCCGTTGTCGCCCCAGCGGCCCAGCCGCCAGCTCGGAGGAGAGAGATTGAGAAGAGAGAGCAGCCCTTCAGAGGAGCTCCTTCCCTCGCCAACCGCCACTCCCTCCCCTCGGAACATCCCAGGGCCGGGGAGAGAAGGCTGGACGTCAACGCCAGTGACGCACACACCTCCCTTCCCTCAGACTCTCTCTCACGGTGCTTGGCGGTGGCTGTTGGCCGCCCTTTTCTTTCAGTCAAGAGTCCTGCCCTGCAGGGAGCCAGCAAGCCAGCGAGAGGCACGCTGCTCCTGATGTAAGAAAAATAAGACATCCCCTGAAAATGAGACATACTGTGTTTTTTTGAGGAAAAAAATAAATAAGACGGTGTCTTAAAATAGGGGAAACACTGTATATTTGCATGCAAAAGTGCCCAGGTCATTCCTGGCATATCCAGGTAGAGCTGAAAACCTGGAGACACTGCCAGTCAATGTAGCCAATACTGAGCTAGGTGGATGCAATGGTTGGACTCATCACAATTAGTGTATCCAAGTTATTGGAACCTATAATGAAAAGTCTGCATTTGTGGGAACATTTGCTTGTTCTGCAGAGGACTGAGAATTGGCTCTCGCTTGTGGCTTTTGGTTTCAAAGAAATCTAATTACCATTTGGCAAAGGACATGATCCCTCACATCTGATAAACCTCCATACTTCAAAACGAATGGACAAATAACTGCAGGAAACGAAATATTTATGGATGGATTTCAAATGGGGGGGGGGGGGTATATGAAACATCTGTTGGATTTTGAAGGGGGGGGGAGAGTGGGACTGATTAGCCACACCAGAAGAATGTTAGAGTAAATAAAGATCAAGTCTAACAAGGGTGAATAAAATAGAGGGCAAGTTTCAATGTGCCAAATTGTGAGAGGAATTCTGCTCCTTCCATCCTGCCCTAATGACCTCATCTTTGTTTAGATTCTTGTATTTTGTGATACTCTTAATAGACAGTGAAAGAAAAGACCAGTACAGTAAAATGTATGCAAGTGATTTCCTACATCGGGCTTCACATCCAGAGAAAATGCTGGCAACTGCTAATTGATAAGCCAGGGCTGCAACTCCATGATTCTGTGACTCCGCTGGGCTTTTTATTGTTTCTTTTTGTCTGCCTGATTTAGTTCATAAAGTCAGAGGGTGAAACAGAGACATTAAAAAAGGCCAGATATTTCTCTGGATCCAAGGAACTGCACAATGAGTTCTGCTCATGTTTCTCACCCCGTGCCATATGGCAGATTGCTTTTGAATCAGAGGGGAGGTTCAGAAACAGCTTCTGATATGCATGGAGGACTGATGTTCGAAGGAAACATTTTTTAAAAATCCCTCTGGTCAAGCTCACGCCCCTTAGACTGCCTAAAGTTGCTCTTTGGATCTCAGTTACGACGCCTGAGTCACATTAATGAGAACTGGCTTGCATGCTTGGAGTTCTCATAAGATTTTTGTGTGTGGCTGAAGGGAGCTCATCCCGTTGAAAAGGGGGTGGGATGCTAAAAGCACCCCATCCTCATTTCAGGGGGAGACCCAGGTACTGTATGTGTCCTCTTTTGCGTGGAAGGTGTTTGAGTTGACAGCCGGATGCTACCCAGGGCAGTGAGCTGGAGTCAACTGGTTTTCTAAGGCAGGAGAAGAAATTGCATTTTAAGGCATAAAAGTGGTAGCATCGAGCCAGCGTGTGGTGTAATGGTTATAGCGTTGGACTTTGACCTGGGAGATCAAGGTTCGAATCCCTACTCTGCCACAAAACTCCCTGGTTGTTACGAGGTAGCTGACAGGCAAACAGCTGAGAAAAACACAGTGAGTTTCTTAATTGGTTCATTTATTAGTATCAAACAGAAACACACATGCTATTGACTGTCTCTGGTACTGTCTCTATCACAGCAGGAGCACCTGTTGGCTTTCTCCTGTTCCTCACCCTCCAATGTTTCCCAGCTCTTTTCTTCTTCTTCTTCTTCTTCTTGTCAGGAACTGGACTGAAGAGGAGGAGGAATAGTGGAGATCACCCCCCGCGCTTCTCCCAAAAGCTCAAGCCTTGTGGGAGTACACTTTATGGATCTCTGTGCGTTTCTGTTTGATACTAATAAATGGACCAATTAAGAAACTCACTGTGTGCCCGGTTTCTCTCAGCTGTTCACCTGTCACCTACCTCGTAACAACCAGGGAGTTTTGTGGCAGAGTGGGGATTCGAACCCTGATCTCCCAGGTCAAAGTCCAACACTATAACCATTACACCACACGCTGTCTAAATGGTACCACTTTTATGCCTTAAAATACAATTTCTTCTCCTGGAGGAGGGGAGACAGAGCAACTAGCTGACACGTCACTGGGCAGCATAACCGATCCCCCTTCTCCCAAAATGTGGCGTTCATTAAGGGTGTGAGAACAAAGAGACAATTGTCCATGGGCGAATGCTGTAGAGGCAGGTGTTGTTGCTAGAAGGTAAGGGGAAGGAGCTCAGTGCGAGCAACGCCATCATTGAGGAATGACTGGATTTTTTGTCTTTCACTGTGTTGACTGGATAAAATCGTACGTAAGAACTTTCTTGTTTCCTCCCTGCTTCTTGGTGCCATTGGGGGAGGGGGAGAATTGCTCCAGCCTGACACTGTGATGGCCTGGGATTCAGACTCAGACGCTGAACCTGAGGGATCCCAGCCTGCACAGGATTCCCCGCCTCCAGAATCAGCAGAGCCGGGGCTAGGGCTTGAGTCTGAAGGGTCCTCACCTGTGCTGGATCCTCAGGTGCAGGCATCTGCTGAGTCTGCTCTGGCTCCTGATGGGATGGAGGACCCATTGCCTGCAGGTGCTCCACTCCCAGCCCTGCCTCTGGGTCCGGTAACCCTCCAGCCTCTCCTGAGCTGCAGAGGCTCAGGGCAGAGAGGCGAAGGGAACTGAGTTCCCGCAGGAGGAGTGCTCGCCTCCAAGCCAGGAGAGGCAAGTCACCTGAGGATCGGAGCTGCCCTGTGCCTCGGGGCAGATAAAAGCCGGCCAGCCCCAGCCCCAAGTTGCAGGAGCAACATTGTTGGTTACCAGTTCCTGCTTGAAACCTGTCCTGCTTTCCTGCCCAAGCTCCTGACCCGCCCTGGTTCCCTGCTTGCCTACCTGTTCCTGACTGCCTGACTCCCTGCCCTGCACCCAGCTTCAGTGACTACGGACTGCCTTTATGTTGCACCTCTGACCATGGACCGGACTTGGACCTCACCTTTTGGGTAACCCACGGGACCAGCACAGACACTTCTTCATCTTCATTTTCTCCGTGTCCTGTTTCCCACCACCACAAACTTGGATCCATACTATCTTCTTCTGCACTCTCCCTGAAAGCCTCTTTGTCAGGCACTGTCCCCTACTCCTCCCCATCTAACCAGTCCCTGACACTGTGTGACCTTGGGCCGGTCACAGCCTCTCAGCCTAACCACCTTTGCAGGATTGTTGTGAGGATGCAATGAGGAGGAGGAGAACCACGTACACCACCTAGAACTCCTTGGAGGAAAAATTGGTATCAATGAAATGAAATAATGAAATGAAATGAATGTGATTATGATGTCTCCCCCACCTCCAGATTTTTTCCCCTGGCTCATTTGTGCACAGAATGAAGATGTTTCTAATTTTGCTTCTGGTTACTCTTGGAGCACAGACTTCTACAGCACAGAGACCTGGTAATTCAGTATCCTTTTACAAATGTAGCATGTCATATTTCGTGTTAAGATCAGTCAGTGGTTCTAAATAAACACAATTTCCCATTGTGTTTATTTAAAGACGCTGGTAGCATTAAGATAAATTCAACGGTGTAAATAAGTTTTGATGGCTGTAACAATGGATTACTGAATGGTTTTGTTCATGCAAAATATGCAGGGGTGTATGGTACGCAAAATGAACCACGGAAAGAGAAGTAGAGAAGTAATTGATTTAAGGTTGTCTAAATGGATATTTTGAAATGTATTTTTTATATATACACACACCCACATACACACAGTGGTACCTCGGGTTACAGACGCTTCAGGTTACAGACTCCGCTAACCCAGAAATAGTACCTCGGGTTAAGAACTTTGCTTCAGGATGAGAACAGAAATCGCGTGGTGGCAGCGGGAGGCCCCATTAGCTGAAGTGGTACCTCAGGTTAAGAACAGTTTCAGGTTAAGAACGGACCTCCAGAACGAATTAAGTTCTTACCCTGAGGTACCACTCTGTGTGTGTGTGTGTGTGTGTGTGTGTGTGTGTGTGTGTGTGATTTTTATTACATTTTCAGTGGTTCTTACAGTCTGGTGGCAATTTAGATCATAAGCTCCTTTCAAATAGACATTTGGTAGTAGGTTTGCAGCGGGGTGGGGGAAGACAGAGTTCAGGCACAGCTCACCCATGTGGCAAGGTGAGGTGCCTCATGCGGCAGGATTTGCAGGGGCAGCAGCAGATCTGGCCTCCAAGGAATGCATCGTCTGCTGCTGCTGCCACTGTGGCAGCAATGGCTGGATCGGTTGTCTCCTTGGCAGCCCTCCCTCAATGCCATCTCTATAATAGGAGAGGATGCTGGTGTCCTCACACTCTTAGGGAGGAAACGGTCGGTTCTGTTGTTCCCTGGGCACTGCACCCCCCTTTTTCTTTGTTTGCCTCAGGTGCCAAAATATATTGGGCCAGATCTGGGATAGCTGCATGTGAAACTTTGGATAACTGCACATGTCTAGATGGCATTATCATTGTTATCCTTAATATTAAATTATTTTTAATGAGACAAGGATTCAGGGGCAGACAACAGCAAGCCAGTTTTGTTTGCGTGTTGTGTAAATTAGGAGGACAAAGTGTGGCCGCAGGGAAATGTGATGCATGTTATAACATTTGATGCACTTATTTCTTCAGGATATTTTTACACTGCCCTTCAATCATTTCTCTACAGCAATTTACAAGAAAGACGAAAGCAATTTCTGTGTAAATACAAAGTACAATAAATTGAGGATACAAGTTCACAAGAGCAATAGATATATTAGTACCATATATTCCGGCATATAAGACGACTGGGTGTATAAGATGACCCCCAACTTTTCCAGTTAAAATATAGAGTTTGGGATATACTCGCCGTATAAGAAATACGACCCGGCGTATAAGACGACCCCCGTCTTTTGAGAAGATTTTCCTGGGTTAAAAAGTAGTCTCATACGCAGGAATATACAGTATATTTCGGACATCAGAGAATATTAACAAATAAAAGAGAATTCATAATAAACTGTATAATGTTTACATATTCGGGTTCCACTTCTTTTTATTTATTCATACCCTGCAAGTGTCCCAGAAAAACCAGGACATCCTATTTTTTCTCACAAGAGAAAAAAATGGCGGCCATTTTGGGTGCCGAGATCTCGCGCAATTTCATGCTGTGATTTCCCACAAGAAAAGCACTTTGGGGGTCACGATCTTGCGTGGTGCCCCAAAAGGCATGTTTGGGGGCACTATGTCCCCCCCAAACAGTTTTTTTGGGGGGAATCATAAGAGATCACAGCACCCAAAATGGTCACTGTCCTCTCACAAGACAAAAAATATGAGAAGATGGGGTCCTGGAAGATGGGGTCCCGTTTTTTTACCTTCGATTTGTTGGAGGGTATGTTTATTGCCTGTGTAAAGCCCTGATAAGCTTGTGCACTATTTATTTTCTGCTTTCTCAGCCTCGGAATCTGCAGATATTATCCTTTTGATCGACAGCTCTGATGCCCTTGGGAGAAGGGCTTTTCAATCTGTGAAATCCTTCATTAACAGAATCATCAACAGTCTCCCGATTGGCCCAAACAGGTATCGAATTGCGCTTGTGCAATACAGCGATGACGTGAAGGTTGAATTCCAGCTGGATGACTATAAAGCAAAGAACCCCATGCTGAACCAACTCAAAAAGGTTTCGTTCAAAGGTGGACCTCTAAGGACCGGCAATGCCATACGAAGGGTCCACGAGACTTTTTTCAGAAGCCCGAGAAAAGACAGGAACCAGATTGTGGTGGTCACGACTTCAGCGACGTCGCTTGATCCCGTGGAAGAAGCAGCAAGCCGACTGAGGCGGGATGGGATAAAAATAATAGCGTTAGGCATCCAGGAAGCGTTGCCTCAAGAGCTGCAGTCAGTAGCTACCCCTCCGTTCCACTATAAATTTGATACACCAAGGGATCTCCTAGCGTTTTCTCAAATCATGTCTGAAGTTATTGGAAAGGCTGTACAAATGGAGATTTTCACGGTCACGCCAACGCCTGCACCTCCAAATGTGACAGAAAGTATAACAGGAACCGTTGGTCCTGTATCTCCGGAAGGTAAAGAAAACAATGCAGCAGAATTTCAGAAACATGGGTCAGAAAATTCCAAACTTGGACCACATTCGCACCAAACTTTGGAAGCGCTATGATACCACTTTAAACGGCCATGGCTTCTCCCCAAAGAATTCTGGGAGCGGTAGTTTGCTAAGGATGCTGAGAGTTGTTGGGCGACCCCTGTTCTCCTCACAAAGTTAAAAGTCCCGGCATTCGCTGGGATGAAGGATTGGTTGTTAAATCACTGCAGGAATTGTAGCTCTGTGATGGAGAATAAGCGTCACCTAACGACTTTCTGCACCTTAACAAACCACAGTTCCCAGAATTCTTGGAGGCGGGGGAACCATGACTGTTTAAAGTGGTGTCATAGTGCTTGAAATGTATGATGTGAATGCTTCCTAGAAGATACATTAACCTCATGTACATAGCTAATGTGTCACGTTAGCATTTTTAAAAATGACACTGGGGCTGCATTGTGTGGGGAGGAGGGATCAACTTTTTCTCCTGGCACCATGTTTGCCGTGAAAATTGCCCCCAAGCTGTTTCCCCCGGGAGAAAAACTGTCATGATCACCAATGGAAACTTGTCTCCTGAGGTGAATGTAGCAGCTCTGCTTAAGTCTGTGGGTTGGGGGGGGGGAAATGAAACACCTCCTCCCAAAATGATATTTATGCATTTATTTAACTTTCATCTAGTTTCGTCGTCACATCTGTCCAATCTGCGGTTGGTGGTTTTATTTTATTTTATTTTATTTTATTTTATTTTATTTTATTTTATTTTATTTTATTTTATTATTTTATTTTATTATTTTATTTTATTTTATTTTATTTTTTTATTGAATTCATATACCGCCCTATACCCGGAGGTCTCAGGGCGGTTCACAGAATAAAATCAAAATATAAAACTGCAAAATACATAATCAAAATAAAAACAGCAACCCAAAAATGCCCCCCCAAAAAACACCCCTCACATGTCAATCAAATCAATAAGGTTGCCAACCTTACTGGACCTGTAATGTGGATTACAGCAAAGATTAAAAATTGTGCGATTGGATTGAAATAAATTACCTGTTTTGGGGGGGGGGAGTCAAAAGAAAATAATAAGAAATTATTTAAAAAAGAAAAAAGAAAAACAGTGTGCAACTGTTTGTTGCTATCAGAATGTTAGCAGGGGGGGTGGGCAGCGGTGGGGGGGGGACAGAGGCTGGGCACCCACAGCAAAAATTTTGTGGGTCCCTGAGTCCCCAGGACCCCCTGGAGATGATGCCAGTGGGGCTGGCTACCCATTTTCTGATATCTCGCTGACCCCTTTCCTCCCAAGAGAGAGCAACTCGATTCTCTTCCTGGTGGAGGGAGGGGGGGTTCAGCAAGTCTTTCCCCACTAATGGCAGGAATGGCTTTGCTAAGCACATTCCCAAAGCGGTTCAGGAGACGGCGAATGCCTAGGACTGCAGAGCATTCTTTGTACACTTAAAAAACTTTGTGTGGCGATGTCCCACCCCACCCCACCCCCGTTGATAAAATAATGACACAAGGCACAATATATCAGGTTAATGGGCAGAAAAAGGCCACAACTTTATTGGTTACAGATGATGAGTGGTATTGGCTTAGGCATTGGATCGAACCGATTATATCTGACTCCAGCCCGTCACCTGGGAATCCAGGAAGGGTTAACCACCAGTAGGGGGAGTCCTGCCGATGCACATCAACTAGGCGCTCCCCCTGGGGTCACCGATAGGGGGCGTGCCTTAGGCCCTAACCTCCCTAGGCTTCGGACAAGGCCACGCCCCCCGTAATCCTTTAACAGATTCCGTTATGCGGGACAGGTGATGGCGCTACCTCCCCTCTTCTACAGAAATATTCCAATGCCTAACTGCCAAAACCAAGAGTTGTGACGAATTGCTACGAGGTAGACAAAAACCCAATGGCTGGTGCCAATTTGCCAAGTGGAAAAATTCCCACCAGGCCCCTCAACGGCGACCAACCGAGGTCCATAGCAAGGTCAAGGAAAAGAAAACCTTGAAGGGTGGGCGGGCGGGAAAACCGGAGCAGCTGGAAGCCTTTAAGGGGCATGCCACACACCCCAGGCCGACCAGATTGGTCGGTCTGGTGAGTGACGCAACCGGGATACCCCCTATTGCGCAGGGGCTGGGCACCCACCCCCCGCGCACGTGGGGAGATCGTGAGCGCCCGCAACACCACCTTTAGCAAACAAACTGTGCGGTGGGGAGCTGGATTACTAATGCTGTGCTATTCCCCCCCCCCAGCTCTGACGTGCCGTGAGGACTCGGTTGCAGACGTCGTATTTATTGTGGATGAGGCTGTTTCACAGGTGAATGCTGGACATATCAGAGAATTCTTGCAGAACACAGTAAACTCTCTCGACGTGAAGGAAGCCTGCATAAGGATGGGCATCGTGACGTACAGCACGGAGGCCAAAGTATTAACTTCTCTGAGAGACGAAACGAAGAAAACGGACATTCTTCAGAAAATTAGGAGCTTTTCCCCTAAAGAAGGGAAATCTCATTTGGGCGCTGCCATTAATATTACCACAAAACGTGTCTTTGCCGAAAGGAGAAGGAGTGTGGAGCAAGTAGCCACCATTATCACCCACAGGCCCTCGGATGATGATATAAGAGGCGCAGCTTCTCTCATTAGCGGGGCTGGTGTGACTGTCTTTGCCATTGGCCTTGAAGGAGCGGATGCCGCTCAGTTAACTCAGATTGTGTCATATCCGCCGGAAACGAATGTTTTCGAACCGACACAATTTTCCCACCTGCCCGAACAGTACAAGACGTTTCACAAGAAACTCTTCAACCAAATAAAATACAGACTTTATGACCAACCTGAAAGGACAATACAGCTCAAATCAGGTAACAGGGATCAGCAAACTTTCTCCGCAGGGGGCTGGTCCACTGTCCCTCAGACCTTGTGGGGGGCCGGACTATATTTGGGGGGGGGGATGAACGAATTCGTATGCCCCACAAATAACCCAGAGATGCATTTTAAATAAAAGGACACATTCTACTCATGTAAAAACACGCTGATTCCCAGGTGATTGGGGCGGATCTGGCCCCCAGGCCTTAGTTTGCCTACCCATGGGTAAAGACATTGACGCAATCTGGTAAGCATAGTTCTAGCTTCAGTCTTTCAGCTCTTTGTTTTGATGTTTCAAAGACCACTGAACTGTGAAAAACTGAAAACTAACCTGTATAAATGTTTTCTCCTTTCTCTTTTTTTTTTAAAAAAAAAACCATTCTGCCTCCATTTTTTTTAACATTTTGCTTACCATATTTTTGATACCACAAACTCTGTCTGCATTTGGCCCTCTGCCTGCATGGCTTTGAATACTATCATGGCAAGTCCAAAGCTTATCTTTCGGGTCCAATGTGAGGATGGGGAACTTGTGGCTCTCTGAATATTGCCTAACTACAACTCCCATCATCCTTGTCCATTCACCATGTTAGCTGAGGCTTATGGGACTTGGAGTCCAGCAACACTGGAGGGCTGCAGGTCCCCAACCCAGACTGTGTTGAATTGACCTCTACTGACATAAAATCTCTTTATATTCTTGTAGGATGTGTGGCGACAGAAAGGGCCGATATTTATTTTCTCCTTGATGATTCTTCAAGCATTCATGTTGCTGAGTTCGATAAAATGAAGACTTTTCTGATGAAAGCTATTGAGATGTTTACTATAGGACCTGATAATGTTCAATTTGGAGTTGTGCAATATTCAAAAAATACTATCTTACCAATTAGACTTGGTCAGCACACCACCCGCATCAGTTTAGAAAAAGAAATGAATCATATCAAACATAGAGCACTACTAAAAACAAATACAGGAGCAGCTATAAATTTCACACGGCCATTGTTTAAGGACGCAAGACAACAGTGTCGCGGCAACGTTCCCTGCTATCTCATTGTGCTGACGGATGGAGAAGCACATGATGATGTGAAGGTACCTGCTCAGCTGCTGAGAAATGCAAATGTCACCATTTACGCCATTGGAGTGAGAAATGCCAGCAAAGAAGAGTTGTTTCATATTGCGGGCTCAAAGTCAAGGGTTCACTTTGTGCAACAGTTCGACGCCTTGGAAAAAATAAAAAATCTTGTTGTTCGGGACATATGCACTGAAAAGGGTAAAGAGAAATTCCCTTGGTAATTCTCTCCATAAACAGAATAATAATAATTTAATAATAGTTTTTTATTTATACCCCACCCACTTGGCGGGGTTTCCCCAGCTACTCTCGGCGGCTCCCAACAGAGTATTAAAAATACAATAAAACATTAAACATTAAAAACGTCCCTAAACAGGGCTGCCTTCAGGTGTCTTCTAAAAGTCAGATAGTTGTTTATTTCCTTGGCATCCAATGGGAGGGCATTCCACAGGGCGGGCGCCACCACCAAGAAGGCCCTCTGCCTGGTTCCCTGTAACCTCACTTTTTGCAGGGAGGGAACCGCCAGAAGGCCGTTGGAGTTGGACCTCAGTGTCTGGGCTGAACGATGGGGGTGGAGATGCTCCTTCAGGTATACTGGGCCGAGGCCATTTAGGGTTTTAAAGATCAGCACCAACACTTTGAATTTTGCTTGGAAACATACTGGGAGCCAATGTAGGTCTTTCAGGACCGGTGTTATGTGGTTTCGGCGACCATTCTCAGTCACCAGTCTAGCTGCTGCATTATGCAATGACAGGGAGCCACTACAGAAATGGCCCATTCCCATGTTGCCATTCTGGATTAGTTGTAGTTTCCAAGTCAATGCTGTCAAGCAAACCCAAGTCTTTGCATCAATATTTTCATGAACATTTATTGCTTCCAGAACCTATTTTCTGGTTGAAAATACTGGGCATTACAGGGTATGCAACTTCAATGATTGCAGGCTGTGAAGCAGTTTATTATTATTTGTAAAATAAATTTAAAAAATAAACTCAATTTGGGGAAGGGGGTGCAATTTCCTGCTCCACCTCAAGCCACAAAATGTCCTCAATCTGCCCTGCTTCAACATGTTTCTTTTCTGCTGAAACCACATAAGCAATGAATTTGGCCTAATTCAAATGTATTTCTTTTAACCTGATCAATCCTTGCTTTTCCTTCCACAGCCTGTGAGGAGAGGAAGGTTGATGTCATGTTCCTAGTGGACAGCTCTGGTAGCATAAGCTCTCAGGACTTTGAAAAAATGCAGAACTTCATGACAGAATTTGTGAACAAATCTAACATTGGCCCAGAACAAATGTGCGTTGGTGCTGTGCAGTTCAGTGGCACAGCCGAAGAAAGGTTCCCCCTCAATAGGTACTTGACAGAGAATGATATCATTGATGCTATTGGGAGTATGTCTCTTATCGGAGCTAACACACTCACTGGAGAAGCACTGGCATTTGTTTCCAATTATTTTGAGGCTGACAAAGGGGCACGGCCTGGCGCCCACAAAGTTCTCATCCTGATCACCGATGGGGAAGCACAAGATGAGGTGAAAACTCCAGCCACAGCCCTGAGAGATAAAGGCATCACAATTTACTCGGTTGGCGTTTTTAATGCCAATAAAACTCAGCTCGAAGAGATCAGTGGGAAACCTGATAGGGTGTTTTACGTGGAGAACTTTGACGTTTTGAATAAGGTACAGGATGAGCTCAGGTTTGGTGTGTGCAATCCTGAAGAGGGTAAGTACTGTTTCTATTGCTCTTGGGTACTTATGCACAGTGTGTGTGTGTGTGTGTGTGTGTGTGTGTGTGTGTGTGTGTGTGAGAGAGAGAGAGAGAGAGAGAGAGAGAGAGAGAGAGAGAGAGAGAGAGAGTTCTGCAGCAGCAAAATGGCAGTCCTTCAAATATAGTGGTACCTCGGGTTACATACGCTTCAGGTTACATACGCTTCAGGTTAAGAACTCTGCTAACCCAGAAATAATGCTTCAGGTTAAGAACTTTGCTTCAGGATAAGAACAGAAATTGTGCTGTGGCGGCGCAGCGGCAGCAGGAGGCCCCATTAGCTAAAGTGATGCTTCAGGTTAAGAACGTTTTCAGGTTAAGAACGGACCTCCGGAACAAATTAAGTACGTAACCAGAGGTACCACTGTACTTTGTTCCAGTAGAAAGATAATATAAAACTCAGTTTTAGAGCATATAAATCAAATTACATTTCATTGTGCCCTCATCCCATATTTCTGTGGCAGTTCTGCTAGAGAGGTAGGGGACGCGAGTGGCGCTGTGGTCTAAACCACTGGGCCTCTTGGGCTTACCGATCAGGTCAGAGATTCAAATCCCTGCGACGAGGTGAGCTCCTGTTGGTCTGTCCCAGTTTCTGCCAACCTAGCAGTTCGAAAGCATGCCAGCGCAAGTAGATAAATAGGTACCGCTGCAGCGGGAAGGTAAAAGGCGTTTCCCTGCACTCTGGTTTCTGTCATGGTGTCCCGTTGCGCCAGAAGCTGTTTAGTCCTGCTGGCCACATGATCCAGAAAGCTGTCTGCGGACAAAAGCCGGCTCCCTCGGCCTGAAAGTGAGAAGAGCACCACAACCCCATAGTTGCCTTTGACTGGACTTAACCATCCAGGGGTCCTTTACCTTTTTTCCCCCTTTTCTTTTTTGCTAGAGAGGTGTGCCTCTTTCAATATTTTCCCATCTTCAGCTGTTTTGTCTTATTCTGTCTTTTTTAATGTCATGGATGAAACGCAACGTCAATTTACCCTTTTCATCCTGATCATAACTTTGTAAAGTAGATCACTTGTATTTCACTTTTACTGCTGAGGCTGTTTGATACAAGAAACTGGCCCAAATCACGCAAAATGTCTGTGTTGAGCTTTCACCGATTCAGCTATAATACATTTCTAACTGCATTGTGTTTATTCACTTGTCATGCCAGGATCCTCCATCCATCATTTACTGCACTGAAATGATAGATATACAAATAGACTTAATGCTATCATGTACCACTTCAATGATTCTTAAATATTGGTCTTGAATCTTCTCTATAATGGGTCTTTAAGAATATTTTATGATACTTTATGGCTAAAGATAGAATTATTATGTACACAGCAATTTTCTAAAGTTGCAGATATTGGGGTGCAATGTTGCTAAGACACTGTGCTACAAATTGGGATGCTCCTATTGTGACATTTTGTTGTCACAAATTCGCTGGGTGGTTTTGGCAAGCGCATCTTTCCATCTCAGGCGACCCATCTGCTTTCACACGCATCCAACTTATCTCGCAATGTTGCACACTTCATGCACTCTGGGTAAGTATAGAATATAACATTGGCACCACCGCGATGAACTCATTCATAATTGCAATAATGAGAAATATTGCATTCTTTACTTTGTCATGTGCAATGAACTTGCATTTCTAAGAGTAACAAGGTGTTTGAATATGACTAATGAATGTTGATGGTAACTTCTCTCATTTGATTTCCAGAGTGCAAAAGGCTAGAGCGTTTGGATATAGTATTTGTAATTGATAGTTCTGGCAGCATTGGTCCGGAAAACTATGGTCTCATGAAGGATTTCATGATTGGCATCGTGAATAAATCTGATGTTGGCAAGGAGCTTGTTCAGTTCGGAGCTCTCAAATATTCAGATGATCCACACATTCTGTTTGATCTCGATGACCACAGTACACAATCAGCAGTCATTGATGCTATCAAGAGTGACACACATTTAGGGGGCAATACATACACAGCTGAGGCACTTGAACATTCAAAAGCTCTTTTCACTAAGGCACGGGGCAGCCGCAAACACAGGGGTGTTTCCCAAATTCTTATGGTCATAACCGATGGCGAATCCCACGATACAGAAAGACTTGATGAGGTGTCTAAAAAACTCAGGGATGATAAAATTACTATCATGGCCATTGGGATAAAAGAGGCCAAGCCTGATGAACTTCTGACTATGGCTGGATCAAAAGAAAACCTGTATTTTGTGGACACATTCGAAGGACTGCAAAACATATCCACGAAATTATCAGAAAATCTATGCAACAATTCAAAGCCAGGTAAAGTAGACTTACTCTTTTGTTGTGTTTACGTGTTGTTGCTTTTCAGTAGTAGGTGTGAAACAGCCTATCCTCATATACGTAGTGTGGTTAAAGTTGGTGTTTCCAGAGACATTTGGAAAACGGAAAAGTTTTCCATGGCAAGTTCCCCAGATGCCCATTTTCTTTCAAAAGGTTGTTGTGTAAGTTATAAGATAATGGACTTGTGATAATTTCACTACACCCATTTGTAATTACATTAGATTTTAGTCCTTCCTTTAGCCATTATTATTATTATTATTATTATTATTATTATTATTATTATTTTAAATGTACACACTGCCCATGATCTGTAGATTATTTCCGGGAAGTTCATGAGCCTTGAGCTTTTGTCATCAGGACCTCAACCGTTTAGTCATGTCCTGTTCTAGTCTGTTAAAATAACTTTTAGGAAGCATGGCTTTCCTACATTAGATTTCATGCTGAATATTCTTCTTCTCACCTTTTACTCCCAGTCAACTTTGAAAGAAGGGCTGTACATGGGGTGTGTGTGTGTGTGTGTGTGTGTGTGTGTGTGTGTGTGGTCTAAATCTGTGAATTCCTTTGAAGCCCAGGAAATGCAACCCAATCACAGAATAATGAAAACACGACTGAGCACAGCACTCATCTGAACGCATGCAAAGTAAAACCATAGAGCACCTCTTTTACCGAACTAGGAAATAATTCCCCACTAGCCTTACTGTGCCATCTTCATCAAGACCCATTGAAATGCAACAGAGATCTATAATGGCCAATAGACTTAAAAAAGTGCTAATGGAGATTATACATAAGGATCAAGCAGGATTCCTTCCGGAAAGACAATTAAATGGAAATATAAGAAATATTGTGGATATTCTCGAGAGGTTGGAATCTAAAAAAGACATTAAGGCGATTCTAGTGTTTGTGGACGCAGAAAAGGCCTTTGACAATATTTCTTGGAGTTTTATGAAGAAGAATTTTGAAAAAATGGAGGTGGGAGGGGGTTTCATGAATGGCCTGGAAGCAATCTACACTGAGCAAAAAGCAAAAATAATAGTTAACAACGTGATATCAGAGGACATTAAAATTGAGAAAGGAACGAGACAAGGGTGCCCACTATCCCCATTACTGTTTATAACGGTCCTGGAGGTGCTGTTGAACATGATTAGGAAAGATAACGATATAAAAGGTGTGAGAGTGGGGGCCAAGGAATATAAACTTAAAGCCTTTGCAGATGATTTGGTGTTAACCCTGCAGGAACCAGAATCCAGTGCAAGTAAAGCACTGGAGATAATACAAGACTTTGGGCAAGTAGCTGGTTTTAAATTAAATAAAGCCAAGACTAAAGTTCTAGGGAAGAACCTGACATCAGAAGATAAGGAGAGTATAGAGGCAAAAACTGGCCTTACATTTGCTAAGAAAGTGAAATATCTGGGTGTTAATATGACAGCGAAAAATTTGAATTTATATAAAGACAATTATGAAAAAGTATGGACTGAGATTAAGAAAGATTTGGAAATGTGGAATAGATTGAAATTGTCACTGTTGGGCCGAATAGCAGTAATTAAGATGAATGTATTGCCTAAACTGTTATTTCTCTTTCAGGCTCTACCGATTGTGGATAAGATGGAACCCTTCAAAAACTGGCAGAAGGACATTTCGAGATTTGTATGGCAGGGGAAAAAACCCAGAATTAAATATAAGATATTAACAGATGATAAGAAAAGAGGGGGTTTTTCCCTGCCAGACTTAAATATATATTTTGAAGCTGCGGCCTTCTGCTGGTTGAAGGAATGGTTCCTTTTAGAGAATACAGATGTACTAGACCTGGAAGGACATGATAATATTTTTGGCTGGCATGCATATCTATGGTATGATACAGTTAAGGCCCACAGTGGCTTTAAACAACATGTGATCAGGAAAGCATTGTTTAGAGTATGGATGAAGTATAAAGATTTGCTAGAAAGGAAGACACCCAGATGGATATCACCATTGGAAGCTAAGGCACATAAAAGACTAAATGTGAGAGAAAAATGGCCAAAGTACTCGGACATTTTAATATATGAAGGAGAAAGTGTCAGGCTGAAACCCTTTGAACAAATGGAAGGGAATGTGAGAGACTGGTTGCAATACCATCAGATTAATGAACTATATAAAATGGACAAAAAACTTGGCTTTCAGACGGAGAAGTCGAAGTTGGAAACGGAACTGTTTGAACCAAAAACAGGAAATTTATCCAGAATGTACCAACTGTTGCTAGAGTGGCATACGCAAGATGAATTGGTTAAATCAGCAATGATAGACTGGGCTAAGGATCTAGGACATAACATAATGATGGCTGACTGGGAAAGGTTGTGGAGGAAAGGTATTAAATTCACTGCATGTAATTTGCTAAGAGAAAATGTAATGAAAATGATATATAGATGGTACCTGACCCCAGTCAAGCTAGCCAGAATCTATCACTTGCGAGATAATAAATGTTGGAAGTGTGAAAATGCAGATGGAACATTTTATCATATGTGGTGGACCTGCCCAAGTTTGAAGGCCTTCTGGGAAATGATATATAATGAAATTAAAAAAGTGTTGAAGAACACATTTCCAAAAAAACCAGAGGCCTTCTTACTTGGAATGGTAAACCAAGAAGTACCTAAGGAAGATCACACTTTCTTTATGTATGCCACAACAGCAGCAAGAATTTTAATCGCAAAATACTGGAAAACAAAGGACTTACCGAAATTAGAGGAATGGCAGATGAAAATGATGGAATATATGGAACTTGCCGAGCTGTCAGCGAGACTCCGAGACCAGAGGGAAGAAGCGGTGGAAAAAGAATGGGATAAATTTAAGATTTATATTAATAAGTGTTGCAAGATTAGTAGGTAGATAATCCTGAAGTTAGTTAGTAGATTTACAGTTTATAAAAAAAAAGTTATGATTATAAGACATTTATGATTGATGAAATTAAATTAAGTTAAGATATTAGATGAGGATAAGAAACTAGTTAAGATTGAGATTGAGACAGGTGAGATATAAATAAGTTAAAGTGGATGATGAGAAGAATCTGTTAGAATAAGGTGATATAAATAAGAGACGTGGCAGGGGAGGCGGGGGAAGTCCACTCAACAAGATAAGGCAAGAAGAATGGGAGATAGAAATGAGTTAATGTTGTGTGTTGCAATTGTTATTGTTTTGTTTTTTTTAGTTTTGTGTATTTGTTGATGTTTTGATTTTCCTATATGATTAAGAGTATGTTAAGGTACGAAATATTATATGTTTGAAAACCCAATAAAAATTATTTAAAAAAAAGAAAGAAATGCAACAGAGATCTATTTTTGTCTGCCGGTTTGCCTCAGAAAGCTCCCATAATACCACCAAATGAGATATTGTATGGAGGTTACCTGCATCTTCTTCTTTTTTTAAAAAAGAAAAGGTTGAAAAAGCAGCTCAGAGATGTGTCAAGTTTTCAGCTGGAAAACAGCAGAGGTTTCAAAGCTTAAGGGTCCCCCCCCCCCGCTTACCTTCACTTTTTCTATTCGGACTAGAAACTTGTCATGGTTGGTTCCGTTGTTGTTCCTTAAATGAGGGAGGGAGGGGGGAAATAGCATTTAGTTTGGTTTTCAGTATACAACAGCTGCCCAGAGTGGCTGGGGAAACTCAGCCAGATGGGCGGGGTACAAATAATAAATTATCATTATTATTGTTATTATTATTATAACAGAAGGTGGCACCATTTATTCTAAACCCCCAACCTTTTGGGGGGCTGAACAAGCACTATTCTTCTATCTGTGTACCCAAATAGGAAGTAAGGAGAGGGAGAGCAGGTTTGGACTGTGATGCTGCAGATTACAGGTGGGGAATCCCATAATAATAATAATAATAATAATAATAATAATAATCCTTCTGCACATAGAAGATGCCGAGAAGACTAACATAGAATCCACCACTCTAAGACTTTGTATACCCCATGCATTTAAAGCACATTTATCCCAAAGACTCCTTCTGTGAATCAGTGATTTCAGTTGGGTGGACTGAAATTGGGATGGGGTATTTCCGCCTGTTTCAGGAACACTGCTGTACTGCATGATGTGTCTCAACTCAAGTATGTGGTTTCCTTTTCCCATAATGCTAAGGGATTCATATAAACCAAGACAATGCAGTTGTGCTGTACGGTTTTAATGTCTGACTGCGGCCATTGACATCTCCTTTTAATAGATGGCTTTTGGTAGACTGGAGTTGATAACCTTCATGGAATAAGTTATTCCATGTGACTGTTATTTTCACCTTTTTTGCAATACTAATACAAAAATCTTGGTTTACATTGTTTTTCCCCCTTGCAGAATGTGAAATCCAAGCTGATCTTGTTTTCCTGATTGATGGTTCCAGAAGTATACACCCAAATGACTTCGAGAGGATGAAGGACTTCCTGAAAGACCTGCTTGATTTAATGGATTATAATGACAATGTGCGAGTTGGTATGGCCCAATTTGGGGACCGATATAAAGAAGAATTTGGTCTGGGCGCTTATCAGAACAAACCAGAACTTCAAGAAAAAATTATTAATGTTACAATGATGAAAAGTGGTAGTACATGCATTGGAGAGGCTCTCAGAGGAGTGAAGGCCTTCTTCAACTCCACAAGAAGCAGAATACCTAGACATATCGTGCCCAAGTTGCTGCTAATCACAGATGGAAACTCAGATGACGCTGTTGCTGGCAATGCAAGAGCCCTGACTGCCGATGGTGTCGAGATTCACGCTATTGGAGTGGGAAATGTTAACCGGGCAAAACTAATGGAGATCACTGATGACTCAGACAGGATATACTCTGTGGCGGATTTCAAAGATCTGCCAAATATTCTAACTCGCGTAAATAAGGAAGTGTGTAAAGATAAAAGTGAAGCAGGTAACCTCCGTTCAAAAACAACATTTTAGATTTTCTTTCATTACGGTGGTACCTCGGGTTACAAACACCTCGGGTTACAGGCTCCGCTAACCCGGAAGTAGTACCTCAGGTTAAGAACTTTACCTCAGGATGAGAACAGAAATCGCGCGCTGGCGGCGCAGTGGCAGCGGGAGGTCCCATTAGCTAAAGTGGTACCCCAGGTTAAGAACGGTTTCAGGTTAAGAACGTACCTCTGGAACGAATTAAGTTCATAACCAGAGGTAGCACTGTATTTATGTAAAAATAGATTTATGTTTTTATAAAGGACCAGGGCTTTTTTCAGCCAGAACTCACTGACGGTCGAATAAAGGATGATGATGAACTCACTGGAACTCATTTCTGGCCCCTCTCAGGTGGGCGCCATTGCCATTATAAGAGAGCAAAGGAAGCGTTCATAGTGAGTTCCGGCACCTCTTTTTCTAGAAAAACAGCATTGCATATGGCTAATGCAATATAAAAAGGAATTGTGCATGTGTGAATTAATTCCCCCATGAGTTTGTTCCCTTCTCCTTAGAAAACTACTTTTTGTTTTCATTTTGTCCTCCTTATTTCCTGCCACACCTGGGGGCCCTTCATTACTTCATTCTTGGCACTTGAAGCCCATTGGTGATAATCCACAAAACAATGGGACTAGCTTTGCCTGCTAAGAAGGACCTTGATCCACTTTTCCCCACCTCTATAATGTTCTTCTGCTAAGTAAGAACACTAATGTGAAAATTAATTGACATTAGCATTCCAACAATATTTGATATTAGAGGTGGAACTTTACATCATATATGTGTTTTGAATATTTTGAATATTCCTTATACAAAATTATTATTCAAATAATAATTTTGTTTAAGGAATATTCAAAATATTGGAAGTGTGAGCTTTTGAGTCACTTCCACTTCTAGCATTTTGAATATTCTAAGAGGACATCTATTGTACATGCACCAGAGTGAGATATCAGGCACCTTTCCTTGAACTTTACTGCTCCAAAATGCTGGTGTGGGTTTCATATGTGAATGCACCATTTAAAAACAAGCAACCCAACACCTTCCCTGTGTTGGCTTTGGTGAGAGAAAAGATTTAAATATAGGCTGTTAGACCTTTAAAATATGTCTGCCCTCTAAAGTGAGTTGCAAAATATCCCCTTTAAAAGTTTCTTTCCAAAGTTTCCCTCTTCTCCCAACATACGAAAAGTAAGTTTTAAAAAATGGTTTACTTACAAAATCTCCAAAGCCAAATTCATGTGCTTCAGAAACTTGCACAGGCAGTAAAACTTGGCTTAGTTACAAAGTGGCTAAAGTACCTAAAGTATTGGTATAGGAACTTGAGTGGCTTGTGAGAGCCATGCGGTCTGAGCTGGAGCAACCAGCTCAAACCTCTTCACACATTGAGCTTCTCAGGTAGACTGGGGAAGAACAAAGGCTTAGTTACCTAGTTTCTCCCAAAGTGCATGGAAGTGGGTATAGCTAAGCCAAGGAGGACAGTCTACTTTATGGTATTAACCCCTTCATGCATTAACTAGACTTGAGCATGTTGATTATATGAGGCTGGTTATCCCACATCCTGCATATTGAAGATTAACACATAAACTAGAAGGGTTCTAGCATACCCTTCTCCATTAATCATCTTTATGTGAGGGTGATTAGCTGCAGTCTGCACAGGTATAATCCAGGAAGAGTACTCCGCTTGCACTGTGCAGTGTTATGGTCCAGGAAAAAAAACTGCACCACATGATCCTGCTGTATGTATACATCAGCTCAAAGTATCACTTTTTTCTGTTGCTGAAATTTGCTAAGTATCATTTTATATACAGTAGTCCATTTCAATGTATGTATGGTTGGCCAGTGGAAAACTTTTTCCCCCCCAAATCACTTTTATTGATTTTCCATTTTTTTCTCCAAATTAAGGCAAATTTAATACATTTTTTCCAAAAATTGGATTCCCACACTCTATTGTTGATGTGTCCATAGTTTCCCCCTGTTGCTGTATTATTTTCCCAGTTATTTCTAATTCACATCCCATTCCTTGCAATTACGTAACCTTATATTACAATTTTTTTTTGTTTTTAACTTATTATCCTTAGCCATCAGCTATCCACTTGCCAATTCCTGCACGTGCAATATATTAACATTTCCAATATCTACGAGTGAGGTTTCTCAACAAATTATCAATCCACGACAAATCAATAATTATTATTTCTAAAATAAATTCCTTTCCTTTCTTCTGTGTGTATGAAAACCTAATAGTTCACTTTCACTAGATGTTTTCCTATTACTTCTTATCTGCTCAGTCCACTTGGTCCAAGATTCCACCTGTCAAAGTCCTCTTTCATTTCCAATTCAAATATCTCCTCCTGTCACTTATAATCTGTTGACCATTTTAAAATAGGAATTTCAAGGACGACCTTCCAGCTCAAGGTATTTTCCAAC
Source organism: Darevskia armeniaca (assembly GCA_034641395.1). Classification (NCBI taxonomy): domain Eukaryota; kingdom Metazoa; phylum Chordata; class Lepidosauria; order Squamata; family Lacertidae; genus Darevskia; species Darevskia armeniaca. The sequence goes on from JAWWNF010000170.1 coordinate 4,836,009, forward strand.
AGGCATCTTCATAAAAACCAGCCCATAATGTCAGGGGAAGGCAGGCCATATTTCCTTGAGAACTTTGATAGTTCAAACTTTGGTCGCCCTCCCCTTAAACCAGGCATCCTCAAACTTGGCCCTCCAGATGTTTTGGGACTACAATTCCCATCATCCCTGACCACTGGTCCTGTTATCTTGGGATGATGGGAGTTGTAGTCCCAAAACATCTGGAGGGCCGAGTTTGGGGATGCCTGCCTTAAACCAAGCAAACCCAAGTCAATGTATCCTTCCATTAAATTTCCCAGTTTGCCTCTATATGGATAAATCCACTTCTTCCTTGGCCAGTAAAAAAATCTTAAGCCAGATGTTTATCCAGATATCACCTGAGTTACCTAGAAGTAACCAATCTCAAAGGATAAATGGTTCAAGTTTGTTAGAACACAGTGCCAGCTGCTCTTTCTGTATCTATCTTCTTCCAGGGTTTACTTTTAAAATTAATTTGTGATTTTGTTTGTTTAAATCTTTGTGTTTCCCTAAAACAGTATGTTTTATGGATGTCGTTATTGGATTCGATATCTCATCTCAGAAAGCGGGAGACCATATTTTCAATGAGCAGCACCTCTTAGAGACTTATCTCCCTGATATTTTAAAAGACTTTACATCTTATGGGGCTGTGAGTTGTAACAAAGGAACGAAAACACAGTTCAGTGTGGCAAATCTAATAGAAAATACAGACACACCTTTCCTGCGGACTCTCCAAGTTGACCATGAAAAAATCCTAGAGGATCTCCGGAAAGTTAGGCTGAATGGCCCATCGTATCTCAATGTCAAATTCCTAGACAGCCTTTGGAATGTATTTGAAAAGGTATCTGGTAATCACATGCGAAGCCAGGTAATTTATTCTCATGCTGAACAGATGGTACTTAAAATATTGCGTAAGCAGAATTTTTTATCGCATACCTGCCAGCTAACCCTTCGGAATAATCTGAATCTCCATCACTGTATCTGCTTTGTAGTTGCCTGTCAGTCTTAACTAAGAAGGAACAAATCTTCAACTTCAGCTTCTCTTAGTTTCTCATTTTCCTTTCTTAAATTCAGTTAATCACATTTCTGCATCACTTCAACAACAAAAAAATTCAAAAGATCTGGATGAAAGTTTGTAATTTAGAGCACATTCTCCTAACAATATTTTTGGATGCAGTTCTTCCTAAAATATGCATTTTTGGAATCATTTTTCCCTAATGAATGTTGGTATATTATTTTCAATAATATATATATTTTATATACATGGCATGTATACATTTTGTACCTTATTTTGATTGGGGAACCAACTCCCAAAATTCAGAAAAGTGCAGATTTCAAAAGAGAGCTGCCATTTGGATTATGTATTTAAATGCACACTGAATGAAATTTCTCCTCCATCCCTAGTTTTACTTTATCTAAAAAGATTTCCATTCCCCAGATGTGCGGTTATTCTTTCAGTCTAGCTAGCCATTAGACTATTTGATGAATGAAGATGTACCATACTTTCATATATCTTGTTGCTCTTGGGGTATATACAGTTGCTGTTTCAGCCTTTCCTTTCTAATACTTCTTAGGTTTTGCTTGTTTTCTCCGATGGTTTGGATGCTGACAAAGAAGTACTTAGAAAGAAATCGGAAGAACTTCGGGGGAAAGGTATATTACATAAAATCAGAATATAATTGTTTTAGCACAGATAAGTTATAGCTATAACAATAAGGTGTTATGCAAGGTGACATATGTAAGGCACTAAGAACATACAAAGAGCCTATTGGATGAGGTCAATGGTCCATCTAGTCTAGCATACTCTTCTCACTAGTCGCCTGTGGGAAGTGCACCAGCAAGACTCGCTCGGCAAGTTTGGCACTAACCAAACTGAACCCCACGTAGCTTCAGCAAGATTTCTGTGTCATGTGCCTTCAGTTCATCCCCAGAGTAGCAGAACTATTCAGTTCAAAAGACTGGAGGGAGGAATTCCTTGACATTCAAGGGATAGAAAATGGAGACTCTTCAATAAATGACCGTGTCGTATATATAAATTTTGTTACATAAATCTATAATAACATTCTCATTCAGTGTCAGGGGATGCTGGTCTGAATCAGAAGATTGGGGAATGCAATTGCAGGACGATCCTAACAGAAGAGGAGGGGGAATATTGCCCCCCCTTGCTTCCAGCATCTCCAGAAGCAGGGAGACAAAGAAGCTGCACAGTTAAGAGAGGAGCTGCCCAGCTATGATATAGTAGCTAAGCAACCAGAAGGGAGGGAGCAGCTGGGCGATACATCAATCGAGACTGGGGGGGGAATCCCCTCCCTTCCCAATAACTCGAAGGTCTAAGCGTGTCAGAGAACAAAGGAGACACCAGGGGAGAGGAACTTCCATTTGGCACACACTCCTTGCTGCAGAAATCGCGAGGAGTCAGAATAGGCAACTAATATCCTTGCGGAGAGTTGCCTGTTTGTGCTCATAACAGAATGCTATAATAAAAAGACTATAAATCTCATTCTAGTTACCATATGATACACAGCATGCGAGTTAATCCTTCAGGATAAGGAAGTGAAAAATAAGAGGTCAAATAATAGTCTGGGAAATAGATATGTGTAACATATTTGTAACCACCAATGTTTCATATAGGACTGGATGGAATAATAACAGTTGCTCTGGAAGGAGTTACCAACTTTCCTGATCTTCTGGATATTGAATTTGGAAAGGGATTTGGATATAACAAGCAATTAAGTATGGGTACACAAAATATTGCCAGCAGGCTGTTTGCCTTTGTGGTAAGTTTATAAGACATTTCAAGGCTTAAAGGTCCATTCCTTTACGCTCCTCATACCAGAAAATAAACAGGAATGTGGGCGGCGCTGTGGTCTAAACCACTGAGCCTCTTGGGCTTGCCGATCAGAAGGTGGGCAGTTCGAATCAATGCTTCAGGGTGAGCTCCCATTGCTCTGTTCTAGCTCCTGCCAACTTGGCAGTTTGAAAGCATGCCAGTGCAAGTAGATTAATAGGTACCGCTGTAGCGGGAAGGTAAACAGCGTTTCCGTGCGCTCTGGTTTCCATCACGGAGTTCCATTGCGCCAGAAGCTGTTTAGTCATGCTGGCCACATGACCCAGAAAGCTGCCTATGGACAAACGCCGGCTCCCTCGGCCTAAAGCAAGATGAGCACCACAACTCGATAGTTGCCTTTGACTGAACTTAACCGTCCAGGGGTCCTTTACCTTTTACCTTTGACCAGAAAATAAGTGATTGGTATGGGGTGCAGTGATTTCAATTCTCATCACGTTTAAAGCTACAGGAATACTCTAAGAATATATGTTTCATCTGTGACAATTTCCTCTTTTTAAGACACAAATTGCTGAGAGGACATGCTGCTGCAAATTCTGTACGTGTATGCAAGAGGAAGGGCCCCGTGGAGCAAAAGGGAAAATTGGATCACAGGTTTGGATGTTTGTGCATAATTTAATTTACTACAACCATCTATGTATGTTGCCTCCATTCCACATGCAGTATCTTTCATGTGGAAGCCTTTACCAGTTTCATAATTTGAACATTCAAGGAGTTAATATGCCACTGATAAAATAACTTACATTTTTAATCAAACATTTAGCTTGTAGAAACTTGCCGAATGCTAATCAAGGAAAACAGAAATGCTTGGATTTTATTGTTTATTAATTCTGCAAGTTAACATTAGATATTTCAAACTAGTTGTACCTTGGATCTCGAACGCCTTGGCTCCCGAACAAATGGGCTCCCGAACGACCGAAACCCGGAAGTGAGTGTTCCGGTTTTCGAACTTTCTTTTGGAAGCCGAATGTCCGATGGGGCTTCCGCGGCTTCCAATTGGCTGTAGGAACTTCCTGCAGCCAATCAGAAGCCGCACTTTGGTTTCCGAACGTTTCAGAAGTCGAACGGACTTCCGCAATGGATTCCGTTCGACTTCCAAGGCACAACTGTATAGGAAATGAAGGCAGACATCCATGCAGTGGTAATGTTTTGGTGAACTCTTTGTGCATCCTAGATAAACACTTGTAATGCATGAGGTCCCTTCAATTTTAGAAAAAAAGAGCTTCCAACTTGCATGCAAATATTCTATACTCTAGAATACTGAAGTTGCATTTATCAGACCGCACCTTTTACTAAATATCAAGCCGCTCTTAGAGAAAGCACTTCATCTGAATGCTTCCCAAATTTCGGTATTGACCTTCTTTAATAAAATTTTATTTTCAGGGATCTACTGGTTTGCCCGGCCATCGGGGATATATAGGAGAGGATGGAGAGCCAGTAAGTTATATCAACACTGAAATAATTTTTCAGTTCTTAGTAGGATTCTTGTTTCCCCTGACATCGTCTTTTTCTTTTAGGGTTCCAGGGGATTCCCTGGGCTGGAGGGACCCCAAGGCTATAGGGGAGACCCAGGCAGTCGAGGAATGAAGGTAGGAATACACTTAAGCAATTAAAGTAATAATCAAAAGACGGATTTTGTAATGTTTTGTTATGTCATTAAATGAACACCTGTTTGTTTGTGTTACTATTTCAGGGGCTACAAGGCCGAATTGGAAGAAAGGTGCAGTAAGAAAATTTTGTCTGTGCTGTCTTATACCCGCAAAAACATAGTGATTGTTTGGTGGATGTGAAAGATTTATAAACCTATTCCTGGAATAATAATGATAGTGATGATGACTATGACAATGGACGAGCTACATATAACATGAAATGAGTGTAAAAAACCACCATTTTTTATTTTATTTTTAAATGAGGAGCAGCCTCAAGAGACACAGATTTTGAGTTAGGCACATGGGTAGGCAAACTAAGGCTCGGGGGCCGAATCTGGCCCAATCGCCTTCTAAATCCGGCCCGCGGACAGTCCGGGAATCAGCATGTTTTTACATGAGTAGAATGTGTCCTTTTATTTAAAATGCATCTCTGGGTTATTTGTGGGGCCTGCCTGGTGTTTTTGCATGAGTAGAATGTGTGCTTTTGTTTAAAATTCATTTCTGGGTTATTTGTGGGGCATAGGAATTCGTTCATTCCCCCCCCCCAATATAGTCCGGCCCCCTACAAGGTCTGAGGGACAGTGGACCGGCCCCCTGCTGAAAAAGTTTACTGACCCCTGAGTTAGGGTGTGACAACATAGGAGTCCCCCACCAACTGCATTTTCTTCTCAAAATCCCTGCATATGCTTTCCTCCGCATAGGGTTCCAAATACATATTTACTATCATAAATATAAATACTGGTATGAAAGCTACAGGGGAAAGGGAGAGGGGAATTTGAATACAAAAATGGCTAGGGTGGAAAGGACTGAGCCCCTTCTTCTCCATACCATTATTCCTCTTACAAATATGACCTTGCCAAGATGCATGGTGATTTTTAAGAAATGGCCTTTTCATACATATTGGTGTATCATGTGGAGTTCCACCCATGCCACTTGAGGTGTGATTTGTCTAAGATGGTTTTGAATGAAAGAAAAACTGGAACCCACTCACTTGTTAGATATCGGATATCAGAAAAGATTTTGCCTTCTCATAGGCAAAGGTAGGTTCCCAATCAGTGAGGCAAAGCCCTACATTAGTGTTGGGAAGTCTTCAGCCTGGGGACTTCAGCTGGTCCACCAGGCCCTCTCTGGCCAGCCCACCAGGCCTTTCCCAACATGTCACAGCCACAGTTGGCCATTGGCCATCACACCCCAATCACCATCCCTTCTGTTAGCTCTGCAACCTGAAAGTAAGTAGCAAATTATGGGCTATGAATCTAGGATTCACATCTATAGTAATGGCATAGGAAGATCCAATTCAAAACCTTCTGGTCTCTGTTTTGTATAAGATTGCCAGAAGTGAGTTATTTCCCTCCCCTAACTGGAAGTTTTTTATGACTAGTGCTTAACAAAACAGAATTCTTACTGTTATGGGCAAAGTAAACTAATGTAAGGGCAGGGACACAGGTGGCGCTGTGGGTTAAACCACAGAGCCTAGGGCTTGCCGATCGGAAGGTTGGCAGTTCGAATCCCCGCGATGGGGTGAGCTCCCGTTGCTCGGTCCCTGCTCTTGCCAACCTAGCAGTTCGAAAGCATGCAGTGCAAGTAGATAAATAGGTACCGCTCCGGCAGGAAGGTAAACGGCATTTCCGTGCGCTGCTCTGGTTCGCCAGAAGCGCCAGAAGCGGCTTAGCCATGCTGGCCACATGACCCGGAAGCTGTACGCCGGCTCCCTCGGCCAGTAAAGCGAGATGAGCGCCACAACCCCAGAGTCGTCCGCGACTGGACCTAACGGTCAGGGGTCCCTTTACCTTTACCTAAACTAATGTAAACAACTGGCTCAGTTGCATATTTTATATTTCTTAGTTCTGGGCTGAGGTTAGGTCTTTAGAAAAGGTGGGAAAGGTTGTGAAACTAGAGACAGATAACATTGCAGATTTGGGAGTGGGTCATAGAGAGACACTGGGTCAAGGAGGGGGACCCTAGAAATAACCACCTCTATTCATAAAAATCCTTATTAGGCTTTGGTCAGCTGCTGGAGTTGACAAAGACTCTACTTTTCTTGGACTGTTTATGCAGGGTGATTATTCTGAGTAGCAGTATAACTCATTGCCTGGTTTTGTTCTCTTAGGGAGAGAACGGGGATGATGGACTTGATGGAATTCTAGGAGAAGAGGTAAGTTATTTTCCATCTTCTTGTGTTGCACTCTTTTTTAAAATGTTAAAATAATTTAATTTTTAAAATCTTCTTTCAAGGGATCACTTGGACTCCCAGGACACAAAGGAGAAAAGGGGGATGCAGGCCTGCAGGTATCATGTCAAATTCTATCATTGCTTCCAAGTTTGACTTTGAGCAGAGTTGGTAAGCCAGTGAACTGTATAAGTGAGGAACTTTTACTTAATTCTCAAAGGAAAGGAATAGGTTGAGTACACAGAGACTAGTAAAAAGTTTAGGATAGCTGGGCTTCCTAAGATATTGGAAAAAATGTCTATGTCTCATGCATGGGAAGATTGCAATTTCATCCATAAAATGTTGGCGGTAAATTTTGACAGGGGCACATTGTAGACATTGTGAGCTTTGCATTTTGCTTCCCAGTTTCCGCATATGATAATGTGCGGCTTCCCAGTTTCTGCATATGATAATGTGGGGGAAATATATATGGCTTTCCTTTTTTGGGGGGGAGTTTCTGAACTGCCTGTATTGAGTGACATCTCCCATCGGGAAGGCTGCCATACTTTTTGTGGCCTTGTAAATATTACAAAAAGGGACGCGGGTGGCGCTGTGGGTTAAACCACAGAGCCTAGGGCTTGCTGATCAGAAGGTTGGCGGTTCGAATCCCCATGACGGGGTGAGCTCCCATTGCTCAGTCCCAGCTCCTGCCAACCTAGCAGTTCGAAAGCACGTCAAAGTGCAAGTAGATCAATAGGTACTGCTCCGGCGGGAAGGTAAACAGTGTTTCCATGCGCTGCTCTGGTTCGCCAGAAGCGGCTTAGTCATGCTGGCCACATGACCCGGAAGCTGTCTGCGGACAAACGCCGGCTCCCTCAGCCAGTAAAGCGAGATGAGCGCCGCAACCCCAGAGTCATCCGCAACTGGACTTAATGGTCAGGGGTCCCTTAAATATTACAAAATCTATCAGGTGCCCAAGCTAACTATCTCTCGCCAAACCGAGCTATTCCGCACCAGTTTGATGGCACCTGAAGGCACAAAAACCACAAATGACATTTACAACAAAACAACAACAAAGAAAAATGTGTTCCGCGTGGTTTTAAATGGCTTAGTTGAGAACTGGATATAATTATATTAGTTAGCATGTCCCAGCCACCTCTGAAAATCATGGCATCCCATAGATAAGAATCAGTCAGTCAAATGTCACCTGAAATAAATGGCTTTGATAGTCCCAACAAAAGGCTGAAATAGAAGAATCTCTGACCTCCACCAGGAGTTCATTCCATGGCCTTGAGGGACACTTCAGGGAATGCCCAGCTCCTTACCACTGATATCTATTTCATGTAATGAATGTATATAGAGCAGAGTATTGCTAGTTGAACACAGAGATATAGAGGCTCATGCAGGAAGAGGAGGTCCCTTGTGCATGAAGGCCTTTAACTCCTGAATTTGGTCCAGAAGATAGCAGGCACCCAATGCCAGGGTTGAGCCGGACGACGAGGAGTGGTGGCAAGCCCCCCCCTCCCCGCCCTGGCAAGGCTGCACCCACGGAAGAATATGGGGGAATGGAGGAATTCATACCTGGAGAAGACTGGTGGCAGCACTCCTCAGAAGAGGAAGAATCAGATAGGCAAGTGGAAAGAGATGGACAGGAGAAGGAAGAAGTCGAGCCAGAATCAGGCCCTTGTGAGGAGAGGAACCGGCTGGACCCCTCCCTTCTCAGCTGTAGAACGTAGAGCTGAGAGACATAGGGAACAATGAGAGGCAGCTGCAGCTCGTAAGAGGCGTGGTCATGAGCCGGCTACTTAAGGAAGGCCGGCTGCTCCATTCACCAGCACCTGCAACTGCTGTGCTGGAGCATGTGGTTGTTCTTGCTTGTCCTGTTCCTGGTTCCTGTGTTCGTGACTTCGGCTTCCTGTCTCCTGGCATAATCCTGACCTCGGCTTTGTGACTCCTGGCTTCCTCCTGACCTCGGCTTCGTGACTTCGGCTTTGTGACTCCTGGCTTAATCCTGGCCTCATCTTCATGACTTTGGCTTTCTGACTCCTGGCTTAATCCTGACCTCGGCTTCCTGACTTCTGGCTTGAACCGACTTCGGCTACTCCTGACCCCTGTGCAACTGCCTGACTTCGACCGGACTGTTTGACCTCGGCTTTATCCGACTCTGGCTGCTGCTCTTCAGTTCACCAACTTGTTGGCGTCCTAACAGCCAGTGCAGCTGTTGCAAAAGAAGTTGGTTTTGCCCTCACTTCCCAATATTCATTAGCAGTAGCATTTTGTACCACCTGCAGATTCCGGGTCATATTTCAGTGCAGCCGTATATGAAGCACATTAGAAAAGTCAATCGTGAGGGTTACAAAGGGCAGCCTCACTGTACAGGAAAGGGTAGCAAGGTCCCAACTCTCTCGGTTTTAAAACAGCCACAAATCCAAACAGACAATCTGGTAGGTTTTCACAGAATTATTTTACATCTCCAGGGCAGCCCAGGACCAAGTGGACTTTCTGGTGATGAAGGTCAGAAAGGCTTCCGGGGAGATCCTGTAAGTATTCTCCACACTCCATGAACATACTACACCATACATCTGGTTGCAGTTTCTGATTGTATATATAATGCACTAAAATATATATCAACAGCCCCTCTTAGGGCTCGCCCAGTCTTGCGTTTGTCCTCTGCCTAGAAACCAAGGGTCCAAGCAGTTTTCTGCTTGTCCCATGTTTTCCAGGCATGGGTCCAACTCAAGTGGTTTTGCCCTTGCTGTGCAGCTTTCTTCTGGAAAATCCGCTGTTTTGCGATAAATCAGAACAAATGTCAATCTAGAAAAAAACCTGATTGACATTTGCTCCAATTCAGCAGTAATATGAAAGGGCGCTACAATGTTCTTGTTATATATAAAGAAAATGCATGCTTCTCAACTAATTAAAAACCTTAAGGGTGGATATATCTCAGATATTGATTACACATTGAATGTCAACTTTTGTGTTACTCTGTGTATTTAACACTTTGGTTTATCTTCATGAAAGTAAACCTCAGCTTATTTTATTTATTTAGGGAAATTCTGGAGTGGATGATCATGTAGAAGGAGCAAAAGGTTACAAAGGTTTACAAGGGAGCAGGGTAACTATGGATAATTATAGCTTTGTTTATGTCTTTTTTGTTTTTGAACACTTGAAAGTTCAATCCTTTCTATAAGGTATTGATGAAAAAATAAAGATGACTACAAACAAAATGGATAAATTGCTTTGATGAATAATTTGATTCATTAATCACAGCTTTAGATAAGAATTTTCAAATTTAATTGGAAGAATTTAATTGGTAGCACCACTGTTTCTCTTCTGCTACAGTTCACCTTAGGCCAAAAACTGTTGTATTTGTCTCACTATCCACCGTGGCAATATTGCATAACTTACATAGGTAATTTACAAAATTAATTGAGTAAATTACAAGAAAGTGTTGTGATTATATTATTCCACCCCATAAATTAAGATGCAAAGGAAGTGAAATGTAAATGGGGGCAGGAAATAATCAGTTCCTTCTCATTTGCGTACTGAATGCAACAGCAATCACAAATGGATTGATTTCTGTACTGGACATGGGACAAATAAGCAAAAATAAGCAATTACTGCTCCCGTTTCTGTTTTCATCGGAATTCTCTGACAACCCTAGTGGTAAATCATAATAATTTATTTTTTGTACCCCGCCCACCTGACTGGGTTGCCCCTGTGTGGTTTCCAACAGAATATACAAAAATGCAACAGAGCATCACACATTAAAAGCTTCCCGGTAATCTTCATATATATCAATTGTTCAACCATTGGTACAATAACCAGCAGACAGTGTCACTTTACATGTATTCTGGGTAGGGGGCTTGTGGGGGTGAGATGAGAAATCCACAAACGAAGATCAATGGATTAAATTACATGCAATCAGCTGGATACGTTTTTATCAAGTAGCAAGCTTGACACAGTTGGAACATTAGGGGTAAAAGAGTAGCAATTGTTCCATCAGTGACCATTTGATAGTACTGTAGTCATCCTGCAACAATTGACTCTTAGTCTTCCCTATTTATGTTTTTTATTCTTACTGCTTCAGGCATGTATACAAACATTACATTTGCCCACCAAGGTGAACTGTGTGCCTGCACTTTCTGTATTTGTCCCAACAGGACTGCAGAGTGTGAAAAGTTGAAAGATTAAGAGCCACAGTAATTGCTGTAGAAACCATGATGTAAAGTTACATTCTCTATCCGCAGGGAGAAAAAGGATCACAAGGTTTTACGGGCGAGGATGGATCTCCAGGAAACAGCGTAAGGACTAATGTAGCTCACCTGGGTATTAATAAAAGGTTAAGCAAATTCCAAACTAGACCACAGCTTCGGTATCCAAAACTTAAGTCTTACAATGAAGAACTTATTTTAAGGTTCCTTGTTCGTGAAATGTCACATAAATCCTGTCTGAGCATTTATAACAAGCCAACCTCAAAAGGGGCACACAGTGGCCTGACTCACTCCCCACTCCATGGCTGGGTCCCCAACCAGAAGCATTTTAGGAGTGAGGGTCAATGTATTCCAGATATTTTGGGTGAGGTGGCCACAAGACTGCCTGCACTGCTGCTGTGGTTTGCCATAGCAGCTGGAAAGGCTTTTTAAACTTAGAGTTTATTAAAAAAAATAAAAAATGAACGCAGAATGCCTGACTGGGGGGGGGGTGGCCTCCTTGGCTCTTTCTCAAAGCCCATGCAAGGTGAGGCAGAGAGGAGATGTGGGCCTAGGACCCTCGTACCTACAGGACCGCCTCTCCTGTTATGTCCCACGGAGGCCCTTACGGTCTTCAAATAAAAACATTTTGCCGATCCAGGGCCACAGGGAGGTTAGGCTGGCCTCGACCAGAGCCAGGGCTTTTTCGGCCGTGGCCCCGATCTGGTGGAACGCTCTGTCACAAGAGACTAGGGCCCTGCGGGACTTGACATCTTTCCGCAGGGCCTGCAAGATGGAGCTGTTCCACCCAGGCCTTTGGCCAGGGCACAGTCTGACCCCCTCTCTCCTTCTGTAATCCTCATAGAACTCTAGCCCAATGGTTGCCATTAATTTGATTCTGAATTGATTTTAGAATGTATTTTAATTAATTGACTGTGTGGTTTTATGTACACTGCACTATTTTTACTTCTTGTTAGACTCTCTGAGCCCGGCTTTGGCTGGGGAGGGCAGGATATAAATAAAAATTTATTCTTATTCTTATTATTGAGGCCACAGCTATTGCAATGATAAGAAATGTTACCAAAAACAGGAGTGGGAAGAGAACTGTATGAGGAAGAAGAGGAGAAATTGGGGAGGTATGGGGGAGAAGGATGGTGGGCCTGCAAAGATGAAGGAAGGGGTGGTGGAGGGAAGAAAAGGATGCTGATGTTGCCATGGCTATGTTATTTGGTGGCGGCAGCATAGAGCAGGGCAAAGGCTCCATGAGCTGCTCACTCGTGAATGTTTGTAACATCAAGTTAGGAGCTTTAAAGTAACAAATATTCCTTTTGTCGTAGGGACCAGAGGGACGAAGAGGGCTTCCAGGCCCACCGGTATGTTTTTCTTAATTTTACCAGTTTCAATAAGTATGCTATGAGACATAATCACAGGAACTCCTGACTGCCCAGGTCAGTAAGGAGAAACTGGTTAGAGAGAGAAGAGTAGATTGATGGGAGATGGAGCTACCTGGCATTTTCATGCCACCGCAATCCTGTCTGAAAGTGTAGAAATGAGGAATTATATTTCATTCACATTAGAAGGCAAACCTCCCTAATTTGCACTTGGGAACCAGAACGCCAACCGAAACACAGCCATCTTAGGAAATTAGCAATTCTCTGAATTTTGCAGTGCAGTTGTGCAGCCAAGTAATGTTCACACAAAAAAATGCATATTTTAATGAAAAGAAACATACAAAAATGCATTATATTGGGTAAAAGTGCTTTGCAAAAATGTGCATGTTGAACATTGCACACGCAACAGTGTATATTAGGAGACAGCCACACTAAAATGCTGCTGAATTTTCATGTTGACTTTCTTTTTTTAAAAAAGGCAGATTGATATGGAAATGTGGAGCACTGAACTTAAGACCGGAAAAGTCAGAAACCAAGAGAAATTGAAATTAACAGTTATGCCCAACCCGAGATGGGCTCAGAGATAGCTGAAGAGGGTAGAGTCCAATGAAGGAAGTGTGGGTGTCTGCCTTCTGGACGGAGTCAAAGAGAATAAATTCAAAGGACGCTTGTCCAAACAAAACAAGAGAAGCTTTTTAATCTCTCTTCTACATTTTCCACTGGTTGTAAGAAGTCTAATCTTCTCCCTGCTGGTTAACAGGCAGCATGATGAGGTGTTGGGGAGAATAACGGACAAAGTGGACATTTACTAGATATGTAGCATGCAGCTGCGAGTCAAGACTTTTTTCTTCTCACTTAATCACAGGCATCAGGGTGGGTGATCCTTGTACAAAAGGCAGCACACAGGGCTCCAGCCACATTTGGAATGGAAATCTTCCCTGCACTCTCCCCACCCCTAACGTATCTACGTATCTAGCAAACATCTAGTCTGACCCTTGGAAGCCTGTGTGTATTTCCCTAATCTCCATCTTGTGGGAATGTTCAGGGTGGCAGGAGAGGATAGATTGTTTATTAATATCCTTCCTAACTTGCGCTAGCAAGTTCCTTTACTTAGCGGAGTTTACATTCCCCTTTACACAGCAGAAAACTAGTTGCAAACTCATGTGAGTTTCTTAAGACAATGCGCAATTCAGTCTGGCTTGTTCAGATTGAAATGTGTTCTAATATTTTCCTGGTAAAGACCCCTTGAATCCCTCCTAAAAGAATGAAGACACCACAGTCTTATTCATAAGTAACAAAAAGAATGTTTACTCACGATCAGGCAGAGCACCGTGTGATCTCTCAAGGGAGGCTTTAGGCTTAAAGTTTCAAACATATACAAACAGGTTTACCCCATAAGGGAGATTTACCCAGTGACTGCGGGCAAGCAGTCCAGCAGTTCACAAGACGAAAGGAAGATGGAAAAGAGAGAGAGAGAGGCAGCGTGTCTTGGCCTGTTACCAGGTCTGGAAAGGTCACATGCAAGGAAGGATGCTCCAGGCCAGGAGGAACAGGAAGTTTTGACTGGCTGGACCAAACGTTCCCTTGCATGTCTACTCTAGGAAAACAAGGAATGTTGTATTTGACTGCTCCCCGTGGGTTACATCCCACACATCTAGCCCTTCTTTCTGCATGTTTTTCATGAGCACAAATAGGTGGAAAGCATGCACTGGATGAAAACATGGAAGGCACAGACTCCACTTTTGCCTGTGAACATGCCATGTGCCAATCTGCGCACACGAGAGGGAGGAAAGCATGGCTCTGTGGGACCCTGTTAAAATCCCCCGCATGAGATTTGTGTCCAACATTATTGAATTTAAATGACATTACTGTAGCATGAAAAATTGTTGTGGTTTTTTTAAGTTATAGAAACTAAGATGGGGAGGAAGTAAGATCATTATTATACTCACTGGGGAAAACCAATGCCAAAAAGAATGTTCTTCTTCTTTCAGGGGACAAAAGGAAACCCTGGTCCTAGAGGTTTAGAAGGAAAACAAGGGTTTGAAGGTCAACAGGTGGGTATTAGCACTATTCAATGTATGTGTGTGTTAAAGGAAAGGGTGTAAATAAATGGAAAATCACATAGTTTGAATGCAGATGATCCCAGGTTCAATCGTTCCCATTAAATAGATCAGGTAGCATGTAATATGAAAGACTATGTGAGATCTCATAAGTTTCTGTGGGTGACATTTGCGATATATCAGTTTGCACTCTACCTTCTCTGTGTGTAAAAAAAAATTGTGCCTGCAATTGTCAGGGATTCTGCTTGTCTCATAAATCAACAATATATTAAACACACATAGAGAATAACATCGCACAAAGCCCACAGAATAATTGCCCGGCTAAATACACAGGTGTGTAGAACATGATACAGAGAAACCTTGAGAATTTGGCGTGAGAGCTTTTTAAATGGCAAGTGGTACCAGGTGTATACTGTTCCTAAGATATCCTCTCTTTAATTAAATCTATATCCTGCCTTTCCTCACAAAGATGCTGAGAGCAGCAAGCACTTAATCAAACATTTAAAATGTCCAAACACATTCAAAAACTTCTTTAAAAATAGTGTCCCCATGCCAAATCACCAGATTGCTTTAAAACTTGGGCCAGAGAGAACTTAAAGAACATCATCTATGTGTGTGCAAGGATAAGTGTATTTGGAAAGATACACTTATCTTAACTTTGAGATAAATTTGATTGTGTGCCCATCTGCCTGGACTGTGTCAAAAACAACATATAATAGATTCTGGAACTAGCATGGTTATATATATATGAGAAATACAAATCTGTCTGCTTATGCTTATTGCAAAAAAGCCTTCCCATCCTAGCTTCCCATATGTTTTCCAGTTTTCAAATTCATATGTTTCTGTTTAGTAGCATAAAGTTAATAAGCTTTCAGGTATACATTTGGGTGAATTTACCAGACTTCTTAGATGTAATTTGTTTTCCAGGGGACAAGTGGCATTCCTGGTGAGAAAGGAGAGAAAGGACATTCAGGAAACACAGGTCTTCCGGTAAAATGGCCTCATGCATATTTCAATGAGATTCATTTTTCTTAATACAGTGCTTTTCAAGCATTCTGAAGCGAGACCCGTCTGTGATTTCGAAAACTCAGCTGTTCGGGATGCACTTATAAACAAACTCTTCCTTTAGAGGCTGGCCTTTTTTCTCTACAGCAAAAAGAACATTACATCAGTAGTTAACACTGAGTAAATTTTGTATCCCCCCCCCCACTATTCATGTTAATATCTCTTTATATAATAAAAACATAAGGATGTCATCACACAGCCCTGATTGAGGGATTTGCATGAAGTCAGAGTGGGGACAGGGAAGCAAAATTGAAGGTAGGTTGCCAATGTCATGGCCAAGGCATGGAAGTGAGAAGGGAGTGATTCTGCCATTGTTTAAAATTGCCACTTCTTTCCTGGAGGAGGAGTGGCAGGGTGTTGGTGAATGGAGCAAGCGGTGGCACAGCCCCTTGTAAATCTATATAGGAAGTATGTACATGAGTAGACTTTTAACTGTGATGTATATGGAGAGAGGTGTCTCTTAAAAGAGTCGGCAATGGTGTATGGTTGGCCTGATGGAACAAAAAATTCCCTGAGAATGGGGTGTGCAATTTACTCTGGAACATATCAGGCTGGATTGAGACATTTTGCCCCTTGTAGCAAAGGACAAGATGGAGCCTCCTGTTCCATGGTCTGACTAGACTTGCAATTGAATCTGATTTCAGCACTGGCAATGGAATATTCTCCGCTGTGCCTGAAGCCAGCAGACTCCCTCAGGAGGAGCAGAGCAGACTAGTTTTAGGGAGTAGGGGTACTGCTGCGAATCCCTGGCATCTGCCACCTGACTCACTCTGCCTAATGGTAGGGCTGGCCCTGGCCAGGATGCATTTGTGGGTTGCAATGTGGGTTGTAATGGACGCGGGTGGCGCTTTGGTCTAAACCACTGAGCCGAGGGCTTGCCAATCAGAAGGTTGGCGGTTTGAATCCCCACAACGGGGTGAGCTCCCGTTGCTCGGTCCCAGCTCCTGCCCACCTAGCAGTTCGAAAGCACGAAGTGCAAGTAGATAAATAGGTACCACTCCGGCGGGAAGGTAAATGGCATTTCCGTGTGCTGCTCTGGTTTCGCCAGAAGCCGCTTAGTCATGCTGGCCACATGACCTAGAAAAACTGCGGACAAACGCCGGCTCCCTCGGCCAGTAAAGCGAGATGAGCGCCACAACCCCAGAGTCGTGCGCAACTGGATTTAATGGTCAGGGGTCCCTTTACCTTTAATGCACAGTATGGGAGGCACTGTCTTCATAACCAATGGCAGTGGGTGCTACAGAGATAAAGTACAGCAATAAGTATTATTGAAAGGTTCCACACATTACAGAAGACAAGAGCTTTCTTTCTATCTTTCTATCTTTCTATCTCTCTTTCTTTCTTTCTCTCTTTCTCTTTCTTTCTGGTCAAACTTAAAAAGCTTGATATAATGTTTGGTTTGTTTTCAGGGAAACTTGGGAATCCCAGGCCCTAAAGGAAATCAAGGGAAACCTGGACTAAGAGGAAATGAAGTATGTTTTCAAATGTCTGCTATTAATTTTTCTACACAAAGTGTAAAGTCTGCCCATACAGTCTATACATCAGGAGTGACTAGTGCAGCCCTCCAGATGCTGTTGGATTATAACTCCCATCATCTCTAAACATTGGTTGTGTGTTGACTGGGCCTGATGGGAGTTGGAGTCCAACAACAGCCACATGTTAGCCACCCTGCTATAAATGAGAAAATTTCCCAGTGCAGATTCTCCAAAATCGTTTTTCTCTGTGAAAAACAAAAACAAAAAACCTTAGCATTTAAATTAGGGTTGCTAACTACTACTTCTTTTTTGACAGGAGCTTTTTGCCATTATGTGTTGCATGACAGAAAACAAGCAGGCATTGTTTTTTTTCCTGTCATCAGGAAAAATTGTACCTGTCCATGCTTTCCTTCTGTGCTGCTGTAGAAGACACAGAGCTTCTGCTCCTAAAACGGCAATATTTAATTTGCCTTTATTCAAATAGTCAAAACAGATTTTACATAGACAGTGGCTGAGCCAGTCTCTGTTCAAGGCAAAGTTTGTGCAAATATGTGTATTTCATAGTTCACTTTTTTTTTTTTAGGTTACTCATGAACAGAACAAACAAACCAATAAACAAACGAGTAGGCCTATTTGTTAACAGTGAAAGAATGTCTGTGAATTTGCGTCTCTAATTGATAAATCCCAAATTACCTTAACTAAGGAAAGGTTAACTCCACTCTGGCTGAAGTACACAGTTTATCTGTTTTGGGGGGATTGTGGCCAAACACAAATTATGTTGCCAGTAACTTGGGCTGCCATACGTCCTGATTTTCCAGGACATGTCCTGGAATTCACCTCCGAAAATGGCATCCTCGGAGGCATAGGAAGGTCAGGTGGTACCCGGTGCAGAAAATTTCTTGTCACCCCCCCCCCACATTGATTTATTATTATTATTATTATTTTGCCTGCAAAAATGGTTTTATGTTATTTCATATTTTCTTACAAAGGAATGAGGATTCTGGGCCTCTGATAACAAGTAGGCGACTATGGAAGATACGTAAATCTACAGGATGGATTGTGTTTTGACTTGTGTTATTTTATTTATATTTATTGTTTATTTATTTAATAAAATTTATTTTGAAAAACCTGCAAAGTGGTTTACCAAAACAAAAAACAAAAAAAACCACCACAGCAGTAAATTCAAGAAAAATTGGCTGCATGCAGGGGGCAGGGTGAAGGCAAGGCAAGGCCTAATTTACTTGGCCTAGTCTCATTTTCTTCACATAGGCCAACTTTCCAGGACCCGGAAAGCCCAGCAGAGGGTAAGGCACTAGGGTGGTTCATTAAAAAAAACTTTTTTTTTTAAATGCCTGCTCCAAAGGTCTTATCTTACTAAACTAGGGATTATATAGCGATATCTGAAATTTCATGCATATCAGTTAATATCTTGACCCTGCTCCACTGAATTGAAATTTCAGCCTTCATGACATAGGAAAACGGCCAAGTAAACAGCTATTTTTGTGGAGGAGGGTCGAGATATTAACTGATATGCATGAAATTTCAGATATAGCTATATCATCCCTAGTGTAGTAAGATAAGACCTTCGGAGCAGGCATTTTCAAAAAAAGTTTTTTATGAACTGCCCTAGTAGGGCAGTAATTGTTCCTTGATAATTTGCCACCCCCCTCCATGATGGCACCTGGGGCGGGGGGCCCACCCCCCTTCCTATGCCCCTGGGCGTCCTGGATTATTTTTTGGAAATCAGGCAAATGTCCTGGAATTAAATCGTACTGAACATTCCTTTAAAAAAGCTTTGGTTCCCCTAAAAAAAGAGAAAAGCTCAACAACTCTGTCCTGATTTTCACTTTTGGAGATAGCGTAACCCTACCAGTAACTATTTCTCAGGGAATGTTTGCTACATATCTCGTTCTCTGTTCTGATTTTGATTCAGCAACTTTCCGTTTTGGTTCACTCCTTTGGTTTTCATATACGAAGTTGTACTCAATTTACCCAACAGGGAGAACCTGGGGATCCCGGAACGAAAGGACCAGCAGGCCCCCGTGGTCCACAAGGAATGAGGGTTTGTAATTTATGTTCATCTTACTCAAAGGGCCTGACTGAAAACCAAAAGTCTCTTGGGCTCGAAGGGTGATGTGCATTGCCCCCATGTATATGAGGGTAGCCAACATGGTGCCTTTGTTGACCTCAACCACAGAGCCTAGGGCTTGCTGATCAGAAGGTCGGCGGTTCGAATCCCCACGACGGGGTGAGTTCCCGTTGCTCGGTCCCTGCTCCTGCCAACCTAGCAGTTCGAAAGCACGGCAAAGTGCAAGCAGATAAATAGGTACCGCTGCAGCGGGAAGGTAAATGGCGTTTCCGTGTGCTGCTCTGGTTCACCAGAAGCGGCTTAGTCATGCTGGCCACATGACCTGGAAGCTGTACGCTGGCTCCCTTGGCCAGTAAAGTGAGATGAACGCCACCACCCCAGAGTCATCCACGACTGGACCTAATGGTCAGGGATCCCTTTATCTTTACCTAAATGACGGTAGCCAACATGGTGCCTTTGTTGACCTCTAACTGCCATTATCGTCAGCCAACATGGCCAAAGGTCAGGGGTGAAGGAAATTGTAATCCAGAAACATCTGTCCCTGGTGTGTACAATGCTGTGTCAACAATTAAAATACCTTACCACAGAAAGCCAAATTTGGTGACTTCCGCAACAGCCCTGCCCCAAGTTCACGACAAAACAAATATGTTTCATACACACTTTTTAATATATTCCCTCAGGAATTGACTACAGACTTTTAAACATATCTCTTGTTTGTCTGCCCTAGGGGGATGAGGGAATTCCTGGATATGGTGCAGAAGGAAAGAAAGGATCAAAGGTAATTACATTTATATATATCACATATAATATCCCTGTGTCCACTGTGTGTCAGTGGAACTGCGCGAGTGCGCATGTCCCACAGGGACGCACGGATTGGAGAGCTCTACTTCCCCCCCCAACAGGGACGCAGGGATTGGAGCGTTGTACTCTCCACCCCCGGAGCTCCGAGCTGTTTCGAGCGCTGTGAGGCTTTAACGGTCATTCTGCGACCGAGCGTTTTGCTGCTGCCTGACAGTAGCTTGCCGCCGTCGTTGAAGTAGCTTGCCGCCTTTGAGTTTTCCGTCGCCGTTTGCCCTTACCTCCCCACCCGTGCACCTCACCTCCCCACCCTCAAACCTCCGAGGCCTCTCGCGCGCCCTGTCATCGCGCGCCCTGTGAGCGCCTGTTTCCCCCCCCTCCTTCGTATTTTCCGCCGCTGTTTCCCCATACCTCCCCACCCGTACAGCTCACCTCCCCACCCGCACACCTCTGAGCCCTCTCCAGTGCCCTGTGAGCGCCCGTTTTCCCCTCACCGAAGCAGAGCCTCCCGCCGACGCCAGCCTCTCGCGCACCCTGTGATCGCGCGCCCTGTGAGGGTTTAACGTTTATTTGGGTGTCCTCAGCGCGCCCTGTGAAGGTTTAACGTTTATTTGGGTGTCCTCAGCGAGCGCCCCTTTTGCCGTCGGCCGAGTGAAGTAGCCTCCGTCCACCACGGTGCAGTGCCCAGCACGGGGGAAGCGGCGGCAACTGCTACCGCCATCTTAGGAAGGGGATCAGGCAAAGACAGTGTTTAAAAGGCACCTCTCTCAGGGTTTCTCTCAGTCTAAAGCAGACAGCTTTCCAGAATTTTAAGTGTTGCTGCTGACTTTGAAAGGCCACCCTTTAACCTGACATTTACACCACGGTGCAGTGCCCAGCACGGGGGAAGCGGCGGCAACTGCCGCCGCCATCTTAGAAAGGGGATCAGGCAAAGACAGTGTTTAAAAGGCACCTCTCTCAGGGTTTCTCTCAGTCTGAAACAGAGAGGTTTACAGAATTTGAATTTTTGCTGCTGACTTTGAAAGCCCACCCTTTAACATGACATTTAAAACTACTAAGAAGTACTGTAGGCGTCCATCAGTCCTTAACCATTACACATTTGAACTTTCCTACATTCTTCTACTTTACCCTTTCTAATCACTCACTACAATAAGATATAAAACAACTTCATGCTCCTCCACTTTCTTTTACAATAAACCAAGTCTGTTTCTACTTATTATAAACATGTTTCACCATATAATTTCTAGCGGCCGTTATTTTAACGGGCTTAATTTACTAGTATATATATAAACACCTGTAGATGAAATTTTGAACTTGTTTTTATGCAGGTTGGAACTACTCCCAATTAATTACTGCTGATTCCCTTACATGAGTGCAAATGCCATTATCATCAATAGAACCTACAGAGTGCATAGCATTGGGAAAGGAATATTGCCTGGAGTTAAATTGCTGCATTAAATTCCTGTTTTGATATGACTGGGGAATTCTAATCCAAAAGGGTTCAGTTCTGCGTCCCAAAGTTTTCAAAATGAGCATATAAGGATCAGATATTAGTTGGCTGAAATCTAGTTTTTGGGAGTAATTATAGAGCAGGGTATGACTTGGAGCGCAAATACTACTGCTCTGGTAAAGAAGGCCCAGCAGAGAATTTATTTCCTCAGACTTTTAAAGAAGAACAATCTGAGTGAGAGACTGCTGGTGTCCTTCTACTGAGGCTCCATAGAGAGCATTCTTATATACTGTATTTGTGCTTGGTTCTCAAGCTGCACAGCCAGGGAGAAGAAGATACTTCAGAAGGTCATAACCACAGCCCAAAATATTATTGGTCATCCTCTCCCATCTCTGGAAGAACTATACAGTTCCCGTTGCCTTAAAAAGGCTAACAATATTTTAAAGGATCCATCTCATCCAGGATATAGTCTCTTTGCACTACTGCCTTCGGGTAGAAGATATAGAACAATTAGATCAAGAACAAATAGATTGAAGAACAGTTTCTACCCAAGAGCTATAACCATCTTAAATGCTGTAACCAGATAATATGACCACGGAGAGCTGTGATGGGTGTATGTGTGGCTTTTTGGTGTGTGTGTGTGTTTTGTGCTGCTTTTTGTTTCTTTGTTTTTTTTTTAATGGGACGGCATGCAATTTCGTTGCACTTGTATAGCGTTGTGCTTGTACTTGTGCAATGACAATAAATTATCTTATCTTATCTTATCTTATCTTATCTTAAAGGGGTTATTTACATGCAAGAAAAGGAAACACATAAGCAATTTTAATAGGTGTTGTTTTTTTCATGTGCAGTTTTCATTATTAAGAGAGAGATGCTGTTTTTCAAACCAAACTGTGCTTTTCTTCTTCGTGAGTGGGTGGGTAGTTTTAAAACTATGTATATATATAAAGTTGGGAGCTAATTTTTACTTTGTGAATGTTGAATGTTAAACTATGATCTACAAAGGTTGTGCATGAATGAACTATGCTTGCTTGGGATGCACTAGAATCTCTTTGTCACTACAAAAACCATACCCCACTTTTTTATTTTTCAGCTTTTTGCTCGTATCTCGAAGTGATACCGGTAGCATTTTCCTGTTACGTTTCGTGATTGTTTCCTTCTATGCCTTGAGTTTATGCCTATCCTCGGTTTTGTTAACCTTTTCTTGATTAAAAAATAGCAAAAGAAACATCCATCTAGGAATTTTTATGATGTTAATTATAAAATATATGTTTAAATTATAGGGAGAAGAAGGCTTCCCAGGAGACATTGGAATGGAGGTACCCATGTATATATATTCTGAGGGCCAAATCCCAGCAAGGGATTCAATCCTGATGCAGTCATTATTAGCATTTCTGCTAATAAATTGAACTGACTGTATGCACTCTGCTTCCCAGTTCAGTGGCCATAGTGATGTCTATCATGGGAAGCCGAATAAGCAGGATATCTTACATTTTGATTTTTTCTTTCTTTGCTAGGACAGTCATTTTTATCTTCTTTGTTTTCTATTCAATTCAACAGGGTGCAAGTGGAAACCCAGGCCTTCCTGGGGAACCCGGACCAAAAGGCGTTGGGGGAAGAATGGTATGGTGAACAGCAATTTGAGGGTGTTTTTCTTAATAGTATTATTGGTTAGTTTAGTTCTTACATGCCCTTCCTGTAGTACTTATTTTTCAGCTTCTGGGAAGATGGGATTAACAGACCCTCCAAGTGTCCCTATTTTCCAGGGACGTCCCTGATTTAGAGAAGCCGTCCTGGTTTCTGATTTGATCCTGGAAAGTCCAACTTTCCCTTAGAACAGTGATGGCTAACCTTGACACTCCAGATGTTTTGGGACTACAACTCCCATCATCCCTGACCACTGGTCCTGTTAGCTAGGGATGATGGGAGTTGTAGTTCCAAAACATCTGGAGTGTCGAGGTTAGCCATCACTGCCTTAGAATGTCCCTATTTTCATGGGAGAAATGTTGGAGGGTAAGGAGTTATCCAACACCCCCCCGAGCCGTCTGAAGGCAATCCTTTATAGGGAAGGCGTTTTAATGTTTAATGTTTTATTATGTTTTTATATCTGTTGGAAGCTGCCCAGAGCAGCTGGGGCAACCCAGTAGGATGTGTGGGGTATAAATAGCAGAATTATCATTATGGAATAGGACGTCCCTGTTTTCATCCGAGAAATGTTGGAGGGTATGTGTCAGGGGGCTGCCTACTCCTCCCAGCCCAGCGTTGAGTGGATATAGGGAGCAGCCCCCGATCTTGACGACCGATTCCTCCTCCCCCTCTGACAAAAGCAGTGGAGAGGGGGAAGCGGTGGGAGGGCTTCAGCCAAGCAGGCAGAGCCCTCGCGACGTGCAAGGGGGAAGAAAGAAGAGAAGGACGCGGTGCTTTCGTTTTCCAAGATGGGCTTCCTGGCGGGAAAATCGCAGTGGCTCACTTACGGATTCTGAGAGTGATGGATGAGACATATTTACGATGTGCTCTGCATTGTAAAGTAATTAGCCTAGAATAAAGCATTTACGCTTTATGGCTCGGAGTCATTCTTCGAACGGCCAGCAAGGGGGGGAAGCCCAGGCCCCCTGACAGTATGGATTAAGCATTATTTTTCCCGTTATACTCTCCTTCCTTAATGCAATGCCATGACTGCAGGGGAACATGGCTCCTCAACCATTAGGTCTCTAAAGCCAGTGGTGTGTTTGTGGGTTGTATTTGATGGCTCAATGCAGCTTATTTAAAAATTGCAGCATGAAATAATAAAGCTATCAAAAGCCAAGTACAAATACAGAATAACTTACGGTAACTCGGAATGCAAACACCTTGGTCATCTTGCAGCTTATAAAAAAAGTGCTCTTGGAGAAGAAAACTTTTGCACCGCTTTCAGAAAGTTGGAGGGTTTGGATAGAGATTCCCACCTGCCCCAAGAAGCATGTTCCATGAGCCTTTAAAAACTCTGTGCCACCGCAGACCTGAGATCTTTCAGCAATGATTTCACTGGATCTGAAGACAGGTTTGGAGGCTGAAAACTAGTATGGCCTTCATGAACGCAGATGCTCACGTTGAAACCACTGCTACAGAAAACAGCACTGGGATGTGTAAACCAAAATGCATCATATGGGAACTGCTCCTCGGTGTTGGGGCTGAAAGGTGGTATGAAAATGTGTTTATACAATAAAATAAATAACGTCAGGGTCAGCTTTACCTGGGCTGCTGTAAGGGCCATGTGTAGAAACATCTAAAAATTCCCCCACTATTCAGCCCTAGCAAAGAGCTGGCTATGACCAAGGAAAGGATCCAGATTTAGTATTTGTTTCCAAAAGAGATGGCAAGCTTTGACACAATGGCTCTGTGTGTGTGTGTGTGTGTGTGTGTGTGTGTGTGTGTGTGTGTGTGTGTATATTAGTACTTGTTCAGCTGCTTTTCTGTCAAGCTTTCCCTCCTTAATATAATACAAATTGGGTGTCGTTTCTGATGCTGGGAGGATCCTTGTCTTCTGATATTTCTGGTGAATATGCAGAAATACCATCTTTTTGAAGTTGTACTTGAAACAGATTATCTATGTAACGTTTCTAGGGTACTCCAGGATTCAAAGGTGAACCGGGCGGCCCAGGAGCACGGGGTCCTCCAGGACGTCCGGTATGTTTGGTTCTATAAACATATGCTGCTTTATCTGCATCAGAAACAAGTCTAATTCTCTGAGTTGCTAGATTTCTAATGCGCTCATCTTCTCAGGCCTATGAAGTGATCGGAGGTTTAGTAAAGTCATGCTCCCATCTGCAGCCAACCGGGGCTCCTTAAGGCAACAATTCCCATGATGCTGGTGAACCGCTTAGCAACTTCGATCCATCAGTTCTAGAGGACCACCTGTGTGCTTTCGGAATTGGTGGCATTCTTGTCTAATAGCTCTTTTCTGAACTGTCAGACCACTTTCAGAAGGCCTTGTTTGGGAATTTTTATTCTGTCCCATGACATCTATGTTGTGAAATGCCATGGAACTCAATTGCCGCCCACTCCCTGCTACTTAACATTAATATGAAAGCAACAGCAGAAGTTGGGGAGAGTATTTTTACACCAGCCAAATGGTTTAAAACATTTTATATCAGTCAATCAAGTAAACGCAGCAGCTGTTGCTTTAAACCAGGGTTAAAGGTAAAGGTACCCCTGACCGTTAGGTCCAGTCGCGGACGACTCTGGGATTGCGGCACTCATCTCGCTCTATAAGCCAAGGGAGCCGGCATTTGTCCGCAGACAGCTTCCAGGTCATGTGGCCAGCATGACTAAACCACTTCTGGTGAACCAGAGCAGCACACGGAAACGCCGTTTACCTTCCCGCCAGAGCGGTACCTATTTATCTACTTGCACTTTGACGTGCTTTCAAACTGCTAGGTGGGCAGGAGCTGGGACCGAACAACAGGAGCTCACCCTGTCGCGGGGATTCGAACCGCCGACCTTCTGATTGGCAAGCCCTAGGCGCAGTTTAGAAGGCATTAAAACAAACCATGGCTAATGTTCACCTTAGGGTAGGCATAAAGTTATGTTGTGGCAAATGCTGTAGAAGGAAGGGAGAGATTTGCATCGGTTAGAGAAGGTGGAAAAATGCAAGTTGGGTATGACTGAGCAGTTAACCATGGTTAAGAGATCAGAAAATGTTGCACCTGCACTTGGCTTATAACATAGATGGCATGGGTTCATATGTTACGGCACCAACAAGACTCTTCTGTCAGACAAATACCACCAGCTGACCAAAGTAACCTTCGGTTCAACCTATAGTTATCTGATCTCAACCTTATTCTTCTAGGGTCCAAAAGGCGAGAAGGGTCTGTCCTCATTTTCGGTATGTATACCTGGAATGCAGTATTTATGACGTGTGGGTGTTTTTCCCTTCCAGCCTTGAAGTGTAAGTCTCTTTGCAACCATAAGGGATTGCAGGATCCACTTTTGTTGCTCATCTGTCACTCCTCACACCGCAGGGATATGATTTCAAAGTGAAGAAACGTGCATAAATATTAAAGACTATTCCAAAAGAAAGTTAATGTGAGCAATAATTAAGAATATAAGAAGAGCCTGCTGGATCAGGCCAATAGCTCATTTAGTCCAGCTGGTCAGCCATCGTGGTTAAGTAGCTATGCTAGCCTTATCCCCCATTGTCTAATCTTCTTTTAAATCTGTTCAAGTTGATGCCCCTCACTTCCTGTAATAGGAGTGAATCCAATAGGTTAGCTGTGTGAAGAAATGCTTTCGTTTATCTGTCCTGAATCTTCCAAAATTGAGCTTCTTTGAATTTCCCAAAGCTCTAGCCAGGGCTGGATTTAGGTTTGATGAGGCCCTAGGCTACTGAAGATAATGGGTCCCTTTATATGTCCAGCTGTCCTTTGTCAACAACAAATTTTCACTGTTTTCTGTGTTGAATATATGCTATATGGTAATTTATGGACTTAATAGGTATCTAAAGCCATTTGCACATAATAAAATATGTATTTTATCAAATTTGTTTGTTTTTTATCTTATGTTTTGGAAATGTACATCCAGGGTTTTTTCCTTTAATTTTTTTTGGGGGGCCCAAGCTATAGATTGTTTAGCTTATATGTTTAGCTTATACGTGGCTCTAGCGTTGTGAGAAAGGCAGAAAAACCTTTCCTTTGTCGACTTTCCTAATGCCATGCCTAAACAATGTATACAATTTGCGACCAGAAAGAACACTCCACAGGACACATCCACATAATGTGCCTTAAATAGGCATTATCAGCATCGCAGCACCAGAGGTATGCGATACGATAGCCTGAGTGATGATAGCTACCTTGGGCTTATGCAATGAGCATCATTACTGGGAGGGATTTAAACTTGGGTCTTCCCAGACCTGATTCAGCACCCTAATAATTACATATTGGCTCTCAACATGCACTTCCTGCGTTGAAATCAGACATGTCTTCGGCTAACAACTTATCTGTTTTCATTTTCATTCTCCTGCCACCCCCAGCCTTGTGAACTCACTGAGTATCTGCGCGAACACAGCCGTAAGTACTGCCCGATTTTGAATTTTGATACCGAAAGGAGGAAGAGCATCCTAGACAGAGCCCAGTTAATATATTGACCACTTGCCTGCAATTACAATAAATAGTGGGGCTGAAAACTCTGGTTGGTTCAGTTAACAGTTTACAAAGGGTGATCCTTAGGCTAGTGTTAGCAAGATGCAATCTCATG
Organism: Darevskia armeniaca; assembly: GCA_034641395.1. Classification (NCBI taxonomy): domain Eukaryota; kingdom Metazoa; phylum Chordata; class Lepidosauria; order Squamata; family Lacertidae; genus Darevskia; species Darevskia armeniaca. The sequence goes on from JAWWNF010000170.1 coordinate 4,863,410, forward strand.
TTGAGCTATATGATATCCCAGGCAGCCATGGCGCATGCAAGTCATTCCTGTTCAAAAGAGCCTATACCACATGACTTCCTGTGCAGCCAAAACCATCCAGTTTGGGGTGGGCTGATTGGTAGTAGTGTGGCAGGGTTGGATCTGGGAAGATGGGCTCCTGGGAGATTCTCTTGGGCCTTTGGCACTGCATAAAACTGCACAGTATGTAAATCAACTGACAGCCCCAATAAACAGTTTTGTAGTGTAAATTTCAGACTCTGCCCACAAAAGATCCCCTTTTTATACCATGGAGTTTTGCATGGGATACAATTTGATGTTTGAAAGTTGGCATGGGGAGGGCTCTGATCATCAAGATATTACATAAAAGCAAATGCACATTAATTTAATAATTGAATCTATTTGTTCTTTTGGATTATAATTTCTCCTGTATATTTCTATTCTGCAAGCTTTACCTATTGTTGAAAATTAGGGATTAATTTATTTTATGATTTAAATTAACCTTATTATCCAAATACGTAGCCCTTCTAATGGAGGCAGTTTAGGGAAAGTGTGCCATTAATAACTGCTTTTCTCTTTTAATGTTTTAAAGGGAATCTAATTTGGAACCATATATTTTTCTTTCCTCTTTCTGTTTAGCTTGTTGGAGAGGTGAGTATCGCACCAGTTGTTGTTGTTGCTGCTCCACTTCCAAACCAGTGCTTTTTCAGCATTGCTCTGCATGGCAGTATTTGCAGTGGCACAATTAACTTGTTATCATTTCTAGGTAGTAATAATAACAAATAATAATAATTTATTATTTATACCCTGCCCATCTGGCTGGGTTTCCCCAGCCACTCCGCACCCAACAGAATATTAACAACACAATAAAACATCAAACACTAAAAAGGTCCCTAAACAAGGCTGGCTTCATATGTCTTCTAAAAGTCAGATAGTTGCTTATTTCCTTGACATCTTATGGGAGGGCGTTCCACAGGGCAGGTGGCACCACCGAGAAGGCCCTCTGCCTGGTTCCCCGTGACCTTACTTCTCGCGGTAAGGGAACCGCCAGAAGGTCCTCGGAGCTGGACCTCCGAGGCTGAACGATGGGGTGGAGACGCTCCTGTTTAGAGCTTTAAAGGTCAGCACCAACACTTTTAATTGTGCTTGGAAATGTACGTAGTGTGTGATCCAGGCTGAATGAAGCCCATTTTAATCCCTAATGATTTTAATAAAACAGCCAAATACTTGCTTACATCTCTCTCATTAAAACAAATGGCATTTCTCAAAAGTATTGATATTTGATTGGGTGGTGCCCTACGTAAATGCAAACATTTAGGGCATTGTTCAGCCAAAATGCATACGTTGTTTGCTTTCAAAATTATTTTTAACATACTACTCAAAACCTTATTTTGCATTCTAGGAACATTGGAGTGCCCGGTATATCCGACAGACTTAGTATTTGCCTTGGATGCATCTCAAGATACTACACCCCAGATATTTGAGCAGATGAGAGAGATGGTCATAGCAATTGTGAACAATACCCAAATAAGGGAAAGCAACTGCCCAGTGGGAGCCAGAGTCGCCGTTGTGTGCTACAGCTCTGATACCCACTATCTGATCCGCTTCTCGGACTTCCACAACAAGGAACGTTTGCTGCAGGAGCTATCTAAGCTTTCTTACCAGAGGTCAACGATCAGACGTGACACTGGTGCATCCATGAGGTTCGTTGCCAGGAATGTTTTCAAGAGAACTCTCCCGGGTGCTAACGTGAGAAAAGTTGCTGTCTTCTTCAGCAACGGCCCATCTGACAATGGAGATTCTCTCAGCACAGCAGTCCTGGAGTCCAGCGCATTTGACATCCACCCAGCGGTCATTGCTTTTAAAAACATCCCTAGCATCAATCGTGCTTTTGCGGTAAGAAGTTATTTCCTCTTTCTTCCTTGCATTTGGAACTGTCTCAAGGGCTTCACTGCTCATTGGACCTTTTAAACATCGAGGAAGTTTTACATGTTGGACCGTTGCAATTAGTGCTGTGCTGAAAGTCGCCCTTTGTTTTTGTAAAACTCCCCACCTGGCACCCCCATACAAGCGTTCGTTTGTTTTCTCGCTCTTTTACTGGTGCGAGAAAATCTCTGTGAAATTTCTTGGGAGGATGCTGGGGTTTAAAAGGCACGTTTTTCAGTTACCTGAGATGATATCATCATGACGTTACTGTCATTGAATTCTACTCAAGATTGATTCAGAGTAGATTCCAATGTATAGTTAGCAGAGTAAAAACTTAAAAGCGTTGCAGGATTCCTCCAAAATAGACCAGAGGCAATTGTATTTCATCCAGCAGAGCTTTACTGCTACTGAAGGCAAATGAGCATAATGGTCACAAATCCAAGACATTAAGGATTGGCACTGTCTATAAGAAATCCAGTTGCAGCAGACTTAACTTAAACTTACAATAACTTATGTCTCCACCCCCACCGTTCAGCCCGGACACTGTGGTCCAGCGGCGAGGGCCTTCTGGCGGTTCCCTCACTGCGAGAAGCAAAGCTACAGGGAACCAGGCAGAGGGCCTTCTCAGTAGTGGCGCCCGCCCTGTGGAACACCCTCCCATCAGAGGTCAAAGCAATCAACAACTGCATAACATTTAGGAAATACCTGAAGGCAGCCCTGTTTAGGGAAGTTTTTAATCTGTAACATGTCAATGTATTGTTTTTTAATATTTGCTGGAAGCCGCCCAGAGTGGCTGGGGAGACCCAGCCAGATGGGTGGGGTACAAATAATAAATTATTATTATTATTATTATTATTATTATTATTATTATTTATAATGAGTCTAAACCTTAACACTAAGCATACTATGTACAGAACACCAAACCAGAAGGAAGAGAGATAGAAAGAGAAAGTGAAACCCAGGCTCCTTCTGGCCTTATTATTATAGTCAACATGACCTTGACAGAAGACATAAGAGGACCAGATTAAGCCAGCTGTACTCAGCTTCTCTGAAGGAATAGCCCAAACATCATGAACCACCTGCTTGTTTCTTTCACACAGAGAAGCTTCCAGAACCCTCTTGAATTAGAATAGGAAAGATCTCTACACATCAGATCAATACTTTCTGCACTAACAAATGCAAACTGGCAGTTGCATCCTCCTGGGAGCTTTCTGGGAAACATGGGCAAGAAAGGGGGACTGATGTGGACAGGATCACAACTCTCACCATCTGCCTGATAAGTTATACACCTATTTAAATCTCATATTCTTTCAGATAGATGACACAAGACTGTTTCAAGTTATCAATATTCAACCTGAGAGAGATTATACTCCGGCCTTACAAAAACTTCAGTCGTGTGTACTTTGCTATGGTGAGAGCACATGAAAACAGCATGCGAAGCAGACTTCCATTCAGTTTCTCTTCTCCCCGCACATATTGTATTATTAAAACCACTGTGTTTCCATTTCCAGACAAATGCAAACCAGATAGCTCTTGCTTCCGCGCTGAAAACCCCCGTCCTCGGGGCTATGTGGACGCCGCTTTCATTTTGGAAAATTCAAGGAAAATAAGCCCAGTTGAATTTCAGAAACTGAAAGATTTTTTAAGCGCGGCGCTCGACAGCTTTGACATCTCTGCTGAACCAGAGACCTCTTTGACAGGGGACAGGGTGGCTGTGCTGAGTCATGCTCCTCCAGAATTCAGGCCCAAAACGCAGAGGATCCCAGTAGAGGTCGAGTTTGACTTTGTGACTTATGGCAGTAAAATACGAATGAGGAGACACATCCAGGAGTCTATCCAGCAGCTAAATGGAGCGGCTGCTGTTGGCCATGCCATACAGTGGACTGTTAGCAACATCTTTTCTGAAGCACCCAACCGGAGAAAATACAAGGCTATCTTTGTTGTTTCTGTTGGAGAAACAAGTCAATGGGACAAGGAAGTGCTGAGGGATGCAGCTCTGAGAGCCAAGTGCCTGGGCTACGCACTCTTTGTGCTTTCATTAGGGGATGAATATGACAATGTGGAAATTGAAGAACTAGCAAGCCTGCCCCTGGAACATCACGTTGTGCAGCTTGGACGAATTCACAAGGCTGAACTTGGATATGCAGTGAAGTTTCTGAAGCCATTTCTACGCCTCCTTAAGAGTAAGTCATTCTATTGTTGCTGACTTTGCTTTATAGAGAGAGAGAGCTTTGTATTTAGAAGGGAATCCCCTAAATGCTTCCAGATGACAAGGAACCAATTCAGTCCAGCATTTATTCCTAGTGTTTACTGAGGCATCTGGAAGAATAATACATTCTTAGAAATAAAAATTGTGTAATTGAATATTGGGTGAATGAGTGATCTGGTGTTGAATTATAGTTGGCTTTTCATACCTTTGGGCTAAAGTAAGCTTTCATAGTGAAAAACACCTATTATTTAAGGTTGTTACAGCCTGAATGGTTTGTCTGAATATGATTCCCAGGCCAAACAATGCTGAACAGTGGACTTTCAAAGTTTGCCAACAGCATTTCTGCCAATCCCAGTGGAGTCAGAGCTGTGCTGTTCACGAAACCCTTCAGTGAATGAGCCCATTTTTATTTTTAAAAAATAAGAGCTAAATTTGAAGCCCCTAATGTCTGAACTTGTTTCCTCCCATCTTGCACCAGAATGACGGTGAAAAAGAGAAATAGAAAGTATCAAGGGCATATCCAGGTCACAGGCTAGCTTGAGTTTGGCAGGCCTCGAGATTGCGCTTGCCAAAATTTTGGTAAGCCTGTGATCAAAACACATTATAGATTACACAGCCTGTTGCATGCCCCCAGCTTTGTGAGCAATTTGCAACGCCAAAGGAAAAGCAATTGTGCAAGTCCCCAACAGATGGTTCATTTCATTTTGGTTCCAGATGCTGTGTAATCATTTGGAATATTATTACGGTTAGACATAGCAGGTAGTGGTACAGAACATGCTTTGCGTATAGAAAATTCAGTCTCTTTCATCTCCATTGAAAGGATCTCCGTTAAGGATCTCAGGCAGCAAAGGCCGGGGGAAACCTGTACTGTACTAGAGACCTTGGAGAATCACTGCCTTTCGGAGCCAATAGTGCTCAGTGAGATAAGCCAGTACAAAAAGATGCTTATATCTAAGCAGGTGCTGAGCAGGTGTCCCTGAAACAATGAAGTCTGCTTCACACAACTCAACTGTCCATATTAAGCAGGACATCATGAATTCACAGAAGCTGCTGCAGCTTCTGTTTGAAGTCTGTGATGTCCCGCTTCTGCCATCTCGGCTCTTCCTCCACCTCCGGGGCAGCCTCTGCCATAAGCTCCACTGCCGTTGTGGCCAACCACCACCACCACCATCACCATATTCCCTGAAGCGGGTGCAACGCAACTGGAAGAACACTTCTGGAAGCAGGCACACCACTTATAGTGCCTGCAGCAAGGCCAAGTAGGCCGCAAAAATAGGTGGCAAGTAGGCTGAGGCCTAGCTGTGGCAGTGGCAGAGGAGGAGGAGGAGCTGGTGAAGGGGGCAGCTGGGGCGCAAAGATTGGGAAGGGTTGGTGGGAGAAAGAGTGCAAGAATTGGGGGGGGGGGATGCAAAAATAGTGCACAGACCGGGTGTGGTGTGGCAGAAAGCGTGCACAGATGTCCCAAAAAGTTGGACGGTTTGCTGCTTCCTTTGGCAGAAGATGGAAGACTTCACCTAACCTTGTTTGCTAAGTGTTTGTGTGAAAAGGACTGCAGTTCATTGCTCGCATCGTAGCTCTGCTTATCATTTCCCACCTATTGTGCCATATGTCTTGACAGGTGAAGTGAACAAGTATCCGCAAGCACAGCTCAAGAGAAAATGTACAAGCATTGGCGAACAAAGGCCTCTGTATGGTCCACCCAAGCACATGTGAGTTTGTTTCCAGACATTATTTTCCACGTTGATATGTATCCACTCGTATATCCATGACCTACACTCTTATGGGAGCTCTGCTGGCCTTCAACTAAGTCTAAATGAGTTGCAAGTCTGACTCACATAAGATCTCATTTGCTTTGTGTGTATTGTTACTCCAGGAAACAATGGCTGATCATGGCTGTTGGTTTTGCTACAGGCTCCACTGAAATGGCCCCTCTCCACATTGCCACCTCTTGCCAATCGCGCAGGAGAAACAGAGAAGCATCAATATAGTAGCACTGGCAGCTGATCTGCAGGGCTTGGAGATGAGCTTCAGCTCTCATGCAACAGCTCTGATCCTGCACCTGTCAGCACCTTACCCTGTATACTCCATAGAAATAGAAGGGGGATATAACAATTGGCCGCTGGTAAAACGTTGGATGGAGACAGGGAAAGAGTAGCTTTACTTCAAAGCAATTCTGTGCTAGAGGGGACGCGGGTGGCGCTGTGGGTTAAACCACAGAGCCTAGGGCTTGCCGATCAGAAGGTCGGCGGTTCGAATCCCTGCGACGGGGTGAGCTCCCGTTGCTCAGTCCCAGCTCCTGCCAACCTAGCAGTTCGAAAGCATGTCAAAGTGCAAGTAGATAAATAGGTACCGCTCCGGCGGGAAGGTAAACGGCGTTTCCGTGTGCTGCTCTGGTTTGCCAGAAGCGGCTTAGTCATGCTGGCCACATGACCCGGAAGCTGTACGCCGGCTCCCTCGGCCAATAAAGCGAGATGAGCGCCGCAACCCCAGACTGGACCTAATGGTCAGGGGTCCCTTTACCTTTACCTTAATTCTGTGCTAATCCTCTGCATTGCTTTAGAACCTTTGCAAACACATTGATCCAGACTCTATTTTGTTGTTGCATACCTAGTTTTGCTGTTGACAACACTATGTCAAGCGAAGCTATGCTTCTAGATGCCCAATCTGCTTTTCGGGAGCCCACACCATATGATTTCGTAACCCCTGGAAATCCCTTCAGCAGTGGACAGCAGATCATTGTAAGTAGAACTTCTTTGCCCCATAAATATGCAAAACAAAACAAAACAAATAAAATTATTCTTGCCGTTCCATGTAGTATTGACTGAGGACTTGCCCTTTTTGTCAGCCCCCATTCCATGTGTAGAGAGCTTTTTAAAAAATACATTTTTTATTTGATTTTTACAAATTCATTCACAGAAGTAGTATGATTACAAATATTAAAGTTTACACAAGATTCTTCCGAATCTCAAGACTTCCCTCCTCCCCTCTGTGAGTTCTTTAAATAACTTTTTTGTTTTAGCTGCATATTATAAGTCCATCTAATTTACACTCCTCCATTGTATCCAAAATCTATGTATCATTGCAAGAGTTATGTAAGCCTGCCAAAGAGTTCAAGTGTTTACAATGGTCTTTCAAACACAATATATATTTGTCCCATTCCTTGTTGCAGTTCTGATCCTCCTGATTTCTGATTTTCCTGGTTAATCTTGCCATCTCTGCATAGTCCAATAGTTTCATCTCCCAGTCTGCCCTAGTAGGTATCTTGTCGTCTTTCCAACCCTGGGCAAGAAGCATCCTTGCAGCTGTTGTAGCGTACATAAACGGTATTTTCAGTTCTTTTGGTATCTCTGCACCTACAATTCCTAACAAAAAGGCTTCTGGGTTGTTTTTTTTACAAAAGTTTTGTAAAATATAATTTCCCAGAATTCCTTTATCACTTTACAGTTCCACCACATATGATAGATGGTGCCGTCCTTTTCCTTACATTTCCAACAAACATTTCCATGGGTAGAGAGCTTTACCTGCTGAGCATCAACTGCATCATGCCCTAAAGTTCAGCAGGTAACATTATTCTCCTTCCCTTTTCAGGTACCTGGAAATTAGCAACGTGTTTGGGTTGGAAACTATGCCTCTGCAGCAACTTGTGAAGTACTGCACTCCCATTTCTATTGCTGTCGTTGCTAATGACTTTGCTCGTTGATTCCTTTGTTCAGGAACTGGAAACAAATCTCTATTAAAAACAAAGACAAATTGAAGACAATTTTGGGAGGGTGCAAAGTGATAGTTCTGACAAGACAGGCTGAAGAATGAAGTATGTTTTCCTGTACATTAGAAGGTTTTCATCTGTGAATCCACCTCCTGCTTGTTTTGAATTTCCTTTAGAAGAGTGAAAATAATGGAGCGTAGAAGCCACAATTACTTCGTTGTTTCCAGAGGTTTTCTGGCTTTTAGCCTAATCAATGCACAAACTGATGTGCTGTATTTTGTAGTTGGGAACTTGCTAACCTATCCAGCACTGTTGAGTTTGCTATATGGAATATGTCCATACTTGCAAGTGTCTCTTAGCTATGATGTCATCAGTGATAGTTCCCTCATTCCCACTTGCTCAGACCTGAACCATTTTTAATAACTCTTCTTAAAAGTTTGTTTTGTTTCCTATTTGAGTTTGTTAGTGTCCTTGGATAGCTGTGCTCTTTGATGACAGTCCAGCCCCAAATTTCTTTTGAACGCTAATCTGATGTTGTAATGCAATAGCAGTGGGAGGTTGCATTTTTGTGCGGCTGATTCTTTAATTTTGTGCTAATTTTGTACATGGGGTGGTATGATGTTGTGTAGCATCTGAGCAATAATCCCTGGGGATTTGCTCATTTCACTGTGACGCTCGTTTCTAATCTGCACTTTGGACTTGAGGTAGCAGGGAGAACGCATGCCATCCAAGTGTCAAATGGGCTGAGTCAGCACACTGAAACCTTGTCCCCCCATCAGGGATCCCTCTTTCGTTCTATCCCAGATAGCTCAGTGGTTGTGGATTGTAAAGGGGCTACAGATCGATGCAAGAATGTGTGCAGATAAAGTTGATCTCGGAATCAAAACGGGTGAAATGACGCTACGTGTACCTGGGCCACTTCTGTGTCTTCAGTCCTATAAGAAGGTACAGCTTGATAGTTAGAACTACCAGCAACAGAAAGTACTTCCAGATGGGCTTTGTGGTGGGATGAGTGTTTCTCATGGTGCTATGTGATAACACATATCTATTATCTTGTTTTAAAAGGAGAAATAAAACACAACCCAAATACAAAGAGAGAAGCTCTTCTTGCAATTCATTGGGATCAACACAGGAACCCCCTGTGCCAATACAAACTGCACTGCCTGAAGGACCGTAGTGTCCCCACCCCAAAATAAGAGAACACCATAAATATATATTTTTTCTCACCACTGCCAATGCCATATTTTGTGACAGTGGACTTGGGCGGCTGGGGAAGGGGGCAAAGGCGCAACCTTTTGGGAATTGAAGGGGCAGGGGATGGTGAAAGGAAGGCAAATCAGGAGGAGATATTCATGGGCAGCAGGGTTTATCAGAAAGGATAAACCCTTCCTTAAATTTAATTCTTCTGTTTCCATGAGTCGTAATGGAGCTGCAACAATGACCAGCCCAGTGGGCCTCCAGGTTTCTCCATCTCATGATGTGCCGTTGCCCCAGAAGTACCGTTGAGGGAAATGGTCGCTTCCACTGGCCAGGGGTGGTACCTTCTTCCCCTCCCCCAGCACTTCTGGTGCACCACTGTGGCATGGCATAAGGTAAATGTAAAGGGACCCCTGACCATTAGGTCCAGTCGTGTCCGACTCTGGGGTTGCAGCGCTCATCTCGCTTTATTGGCCGAGGGAGCCGGCGTACAGCTTCTGGGTCATGTGGCCAGCATGACTAAGCCGCTTCTGGCGAACCAGAGCAGCGCACGGAAACGCCCGTTTACCTTCCCACCGGAGCGGTACCTATTTATCTACTTGCACTTTGACGTGCTTTCGAACTGCTAGGTTGGCAGGAGCAGGGACCGAACAACAGGAGCTCACCCGATCATGGGGAATCGAACCGCCGACCTTCTGATCGGCAAGCCCTAGGCTCTGTGGTTTAACCCACAACGCCACCCGCGTCACGTGGCATGGCATAGTGTCGTTCTAATGGGGCATTTGAGGGGGTGTACAGGAGGGTGCTGCTGCCACAGCATCATTATCATTTATAACTTATTCATCCTTTGGACGTCCCTATTTTCATTGGAGAAATGTTGGAGGGTATGGAGTTATGCGGCCCCCTGAACCAAGGAAATAAGTAATTATACAGCCTTCAGGTGGCATCTGAAGGTAGCTTCCCTGTATAGGGAAGGTTGGTTTTTTTTAATGTTTTATTATGTTTTTATATATGCTGGAATGTGCTCAGAATGGCTGGGGCAACCCAGTCAGATGGGTGGTGTATCTATATATATATATATATATATAAATGTTCCCATTGCGTGCGCGCCGGACACCACCTTGCTCCGTAACCGCTGGACCAAATCTCATCAAATTAGGACACAGCGTACCATGACCATCAAGGAAGGATCTGGCACAATAAAAATTCAAAAAAACCACACCTGACATACCTAAAATATAGAATAAACGCTAAAAAACATGGCGCACATATAATATGTCATCATCAGCTTCCAATAGAAAGGCTCATCGCAGGGCAGCGTCATATCTCAATGGACTCTTCAGGCCAGGGCCGCAAGGATGTCTGGGAAATAGAGTTCAAAGAAGCGATGGCCTGCCTCTTTCCCTGATAGTCGACTCGGCTTTTAATAGGCCTTTAATAGCCGCAAGGCACGCTGGGAAATGGAGGCCGCCGCCTCTCGCAGTTAACTAGGCCGGACCCGCAAGGTGTTGTAAGAATATCAAGGTCTTATCTATATAAATAATAATTGTTCATAAGTGTGCCAAGCAAAACAAGGCCACGTCTGAAGACAGGCTGCAGGCCTGTCTCCATTTTTACTCCCAAACTGACAAACTGTTTCTCTGCAAGGAAGGAGGGGGTGATTGTCTCAGTGATTCTGATACCTGAGTGATTAACTTGGCTGGGAAACAGGGAAATGTAAATATCTCTTTTGTCAAAGGCACGCTGGGAAATGGAGGCCGCTGCCTCTTGCAGTTAACTAGGCCGGACCAGCAAGGCACGCTGGGAGGGCTTCCGGTCGGCGCGCCGGAGGAGACGGTCGGGGGGACATGTCGCTCTTGACATTCCCCCGTCCGACTGGGAAAAGGGGCCAGCGCCGCGATCCCCAAAACCCCCGGGAAGAGCGTCCCGGGGTCCAAAGGACCTGCATAGGCTCGGACGCCGGTCCTGCTCCTCGGGAGACCACAGCAAGGGCTCCCGAGTGCGAGCGGGCGGCGGAGCCCCAGGGTCCGCAAACTCCCCATCGGGCGAAGCTGCGATACCGACTCCTCGGAGCGCGCTGATTTCTCCAAGACCTGCAATTTGGAACTGTGAGTAAAAGGCTATAAAATTGAAATTGGGACTAAATTTGGACTGGATTGGAACGAAAACACGGAGGTCCGTTCCTCTCCATTGATACAGTGAAACAGGAAATAGTTACAGGTGCATGAAAAGGACTGAATTGTTTTTTTTGTTACAAGGCTTCAAGTTAACCCCAGAGCCTACCCTGGTCCTTGGGGAAGCAGAAGGAACTGTGATAGTTTTGTGGATTATTCTTAAGCTGAAACTCAGTGAAGTTAGATCAAGAGGAAAAAGCTGTGAAAAGTTTTAAAAGTTTAAAAGGCAAAAAAAAAAAAAAAAAGCCTCTTGAACTGTGATTAAAAAATGGCGATGAAACCGGATATTACTTGGCAAACTGTGCTGGAGAAGATGCAGGAATACATTGCAGAACTGAGAGAGAGGAATGCTATGGGAAAGACTGCGGACGAGATAAGGCAAAACCCAAACACTGTGCCGGCTGAACCAGATGTACAAACAACTAAGGAAGTGACAGGACCCGTCAAGGCTGGACATCAAAAGATTATCCAGGCAAACATTAGCTGCAGGAAGAGATTCTACAACCGTAAAAGAAAAAGAGTTGCTACTTTAAGAAGCAAGAGAAGAATCATAAGAAATAACAGCAAACTGATATCTACTGACAGGCAGCGGAAGGAAAGCCGAGACGAGTCGAACATGAACTGGGAAGGCTGGCTACAGATTTTGGTGATTGCCAACCTGGAGGATACAATGCAGGACTCACTCTGGTTCTGGGTTTTAGAACCAGCAGGTATAGGATAAGAACTGTTTAAGTATTGCCTGATTTATGGACTCATGGTTTTCGATTTATGGACACGCCAGAGACTGTTTAAATACTATGAAATATAAATGAAGGATAAGTATTTTTCATTTTAAATATGATAAGTATGAAAAGTAATAAATATTGCAAATAATAGCTGTGTACCCGGGGACCGGGGGAGGCAAGAGGGATGTAGATGAAGAGATTGATATTAGGAAAATAATTATTTTGATTAAGAAACAAGGAACCTGTTAAAATTGTAATATGTGAATAGATGGAAAACAATGGAGTGGACGAGAGGAAGCATGAAAAAAATGATTGTAAAACAAGTGAGCTGGCCTGAATCGGGGCCAGACAAATATTGTAAAATCAATAAAAATCATTTGGAAAAAAAAAAAGCAAGGCACGCTGGGAAACGCTGGGAAGGCGCCCTGTGGGTGAACTAAGCTCTTTCGCCCAAACCGCAAGGCATGCTGGGAAACTCTGGGCTTATTATCCCAACCAACCGCGCACTCAAGGCACTCTGGGAAATGGAATCAAATCCTCTCTGTAGAGGGTTACTAGCACTTTTCCCCTTGAAAAGGCCACAGGCAAGGCATGCCGGGAAATGGCCACCGTGATCGTCCCTCAGTGATCTCCCGAGGTGTGTTTTTTATCTGTGCGTTTCCATAGTGCTCTTCCCTCAGACGGCGTCAGAGGCCTCCTTCCTCGGCTTTTTCTGCCACAGGCCGCAAGGGCACCTGAGTGCGTGCAGAGTGCACACGACACTGGCGGGGGTAGGTGGGGGTTTATTTTGGCTGTGGCTGCTACTGATGGTAATAAGCATAAAATGAGCCACAGCAACGCGTGGCCCGGGCCCGCTAGTAAATAATAAAATTATATTTATGGAATAGGACGTCCCTATATTCATCGGATAAATGTTGGAGGGTATGGAATCTGAACCTACAAAAAAAATTGACACGGTGCTAAACACAGGCTCAGAATCCTGCTCTCCAGATCTGGGGAACATTGGTCAGCCCAAAGGTCACATCTCACTTCCCGGGGGGCTACGTGGCAGTGGTGGGTGGGGCCAGAGACAAAAGCGGGCGGAGCTACAGAAGTGAATCTTACCTTTGTACAATAGGCTCATTTCTTCACTCACACTTTCACCTACCTTCCCACTAACGCAAGCAGCATTATTAGATCTCAAGGGCATATTCCAGTGAGGCAGGAAAACTCAAGGGCCGTGTAAAGCAGGGTTTCCCATCCCTCGGTTGCAGCAACACATTTTCAGGCATTCCTTCATTCACTCTTGAGCAGCTTGAGGTGATCAGATGACTAAATACTGAGGCTAGAACACAGCTGTTATCTCCCCTTGAGGGGGGAAACCGCCACTTAGAATAGTCGCTTCAACTTTAGAGAAAAATCAGTTCTGCACCATGGATATTAAAAACAATTGTCAAACAAGTGGACTTGTTGTCTTTTTTTAAAAAACAACACTAATTCTGGAATTTAAACAAAACCATGTGGCTATAAACATGACAACATTCCCCAGGGCCTCCTCCCTCCCCACCACTCTACATGATTTTATTAGATGCGAAATTTAAACACATACATCTGTTAACATTTGCTTAGGGGCTCCGCCTTAGGATTATTTTTAAACTAAAGGATGAGTAAAAATTCCTTAAATAAACCAATAAATCACTATCATTCTGAAGCCTAAAAAAAAAAAAAAAAAGGTGAGCGGAAGGACGTTTAATTCCAAAGATATTCACACAAATGGCCCAACCATTCCAGCTCAGCCAACTTATCCCAAAGTTTTATTGGACACCCTCCACTCCTCAATCCCACATCCTTCAGTTGATAAACATCCTGATGTATGTCATTGTGCCTTAGCAGGTCACTTTTTATGTGGGTTGGATTTCCACGCCACATTATGTTTGTAGACAGAAACCACACGGATCCTGCTGGTTGCTGTACGAAGGCACTATCAGCGCGGTGTGCGCCTCAGCTACAGTGACTAAGATGTGCCTCTGGTGTGTGCAATCTGGTCTGAAGCATAGGGGGAAATGTAGAAGTCTAGGTTTGTTTGCATCTATTTCTTTATAATGGGGTGCAATTGTGAGGAGTACATGGGATTTAAAATATGCTAGGGCTGGTATATTGTGAATGAATGTTTCACAGAGGATGCAGCTTGTGCAGTCTGCCACACAGCTTTGGCACACAGGAATGATCCAAACTCTCTTTATTTTTTCATTATTAGGTATACAGTGATTTGAATATACATGAACAAAAGTGCAACAATTTTATCGTTCTTTCTCATTCACTCAGTAAATAAAAAAAAACAGTCAGTTTACATAAATATTGTTGATGTAACAGCTTTCTTCGTGTTATAATAAACCATCTTTTAGACTTCCAAAGAATAACATGGTCAGAAGTTAAGCGTGATGTCTTCATTTTAAACTGCATTTACTTGGTTGTTTCAGAAAAACGATGCATGAGTCACTCTACTTTAATACAATGGCAGGTTCTGAAAGGACCGCTGGTCACTGTCATGAGCTTTACAATCCATCATTTTATGTTCTTGAAGCAATTCTTCAAAAGAGACTCAATCCTGTCCTGTTTCTCTTTATTACCTGTATTTAGTTCCTATAGGTCAGTGCAACTTTTACTTCCACACTTTGACAATGCCATCTCGTGATGCAGTAACTATAAATCCTTGAGTTGTCTGAAAAGTAGCAATGTCTGTGATGATGTCATGATGCCCAACTGGTAAAGACTCGGGACCCCTTCGAGGGGTTTCATCCGTGGGACCCACCTTCTGCTTGTTTTGAATTTCCTGTTGAAAAGGGAAAATGATGACTGATCACACTGATGACTAAATCCTTTCGGTTTCAGGTGCTTTCCTGTTTTGCGTTGTATTTAACTGTTTTTATTGAAAAGTGCTTTTCTGTTTTAAGCCCAACAAGTGCATATTGGATACACTCTTTATTTTGTTACATGCAAAACTGACAGTGAATCCAGAGCTGCTGAGTTTGCTATGCGGAATATGAATGTGCTCACAGATACCTACTGCCTGCAGTGACAGTGGAATAATTCCCACTTTCCCAGGTTTGGGAATGAGACTTGCGAGCAACTATACCTGAACAACTTCTGTGCCTTCAATGATCTTCCTATAATAAGACACAGATGGGCTGCTTGAACTTCCAGCAACAATGTAGGACCTCTCAGGGTATGCTAAATCCCAGAACCTGCAAAGAACAAAGGCAAGAACGTAAAACCTAAAATCTTTGACTAGAATCCTTCCAGCCTTTAAAACAACATTGCACCTATCATAAGTAGAGCAGTATAGGGGCACATCACAGGCCTGTCTAGCCTGACATCAGGTGACTAGTAGCTAGATCTCAACGCTTCTGGAAAATTTAATTCTATAAGGTACTTGCAGTATATTTCTATTTCAAAGCCTTACAGTTTGGTGTTAAACTTCTCACTTTTGTGTAAACCTGCTTATGTCCCATCTACAGAATGGTTGAACACACACTAAATCTGGTAGGTTCCCTCCTCCCACCAACCAGTTTGAATCAATATGTTAAAGAAATTCTGAACCTCACAAGATTGGGTTTTTAAAAAAATTCATATGGGATTTTTATGCAGAAAAGAAAACTCTAGCTTCTGTGGTGGTGATATATAATCATTTGTTAGATTTTACCTTATCTTCATGTCTGAACCTGCTGTCAGTAATATAGGATTTCCATCTGCTGGGCTGCAGTATATTCCATGAACACTATGAGGTGAAGGCTAAAGGGTGGGAAAATAGGGTTTTTTCAACATTTTAATGTTCTGTTGGAAGCCGCCCAGAGTGGCTGGGGAAACCCAGCCAGATGGGCGGGGTATAAATAATAAATTATTATTATTATTATTATTGGTGTTAAAATATGCTAACTTTTAAAAACCGAGTTATCTTAATTAACAATTATGTTATTAAGGCACTAATCCTGAACACCTTCACATAGCTGTAGCTTCTAATGAAAGACATTGAACTTCAAAATACAACTATAAACAATTGTTTTTTGTTTTAAAAAAATCAAATTAATCATTTTAAAGTTTGTATCCACATTTACATTTGATTACTTAATACCAAAGGCAGTTTACAAGTTATGAAATAAACTGAAACCTCAGGACAGAACACAATACAGGGAGAATAAAAACAGCTGTTGAGCATTTAGCAAAAGAAAAATATTGAAACAGTAGTAGATAAAAACACTAAGGCTGCAACTCTGCACTTATTCACAAGTATGTAAGTCCCATTGGTCTCCATAGGTCTTACTCCTGAGTAGATGTGTATAGGCTTGAATGGTTGCAATCTTATGCACACTTTCTCAAGAGTAATCCCCAATGAGGACAGTGGTTCTTACTTCCAAGTAAGCTAGGGTTGCTGCCATATGTCAGGATTTTCCCATACATTTAGCCGATTTCCCCCTGGACACTGCTTGTGACTGCAGTATTCCAGATATGTCCGGGAAATTCCGGACATATGGAAAGCCTACAGTAAGCAAATATGGGCTAAAACGGAGACAGGTCAGAGTGATAGCCAGGCTTTTATGTTTCAAAATGGGGCTCAGCAACTGCCTTTTCATCCAAGAATCCTATGTGTAATTCAGTGCCTGCAAGCATATACTGTAATTCAGCCTGCAATCTAAATTATTTAGTCTGTAATCTACATCTTCAGACCGAGTCTGAATGCAAACCTAAGGTTATTTTTTTTAATCCCTTCTGCATCATCTCCCCAACTTCTGCTTCGTGTATTATCTTGCCTAATGAAGAGTTTTGAGAAACTAAAAGCTACATAGTATTTCACATCATTATGTTTGGTACCACTATCTGGACTCAGTACACTTGCCCCAAGCTACACAGGGCTTTATAAGTTAACATCAGTGCTTTGAATTGCACCCGGAAATACACAGGAATCCAATGAAGCGCTTTCAGAATTGGTGAAATGTATTTTGCTTAACCCAGTATACAGATAATGCATCTCTTCTCAACTGAAAACATAAAACTTTGGCATGATGGGCATTTAATATCCACCAAAAGACTGAAAACTACATAGGCCTGCTTTATTCTGCTCAAAACTTTACAATCACAAAGCCAAACCTGCAATTCTGAAAGAGGTGGGGCACTGCTGGCCCATAACGTGAAGCGTCTGTCACCTGTTTCCATATCCCACATGGAGACTTCATTATTGCCTTGAACAGCTACAGAAAAGCCATGGAAAACAGTTATAAACCAAAAGTGCTGGAATGGGGCAGACTTACATCTTAGGGTTTATTTCTTGCATTATATTCTAGCAATATAAAAGGGATGAGGGAAACGAGTTACTTGGCTGCTGACAGCACTCATGGCCATCTGCCATTTTGCTAGTGCTCTGATAAAGAGAGAAAGAGAGTGAGCTCTACCTGCAATCACCCATGACTGGGAGAGGGGATGCATAAGCAGGCGTCTGATCCGTGCTCTGGAAGGATGGGAATGGCTAGAGATGGGTAACTGAAATCTCATGTCCCAGCATGCCATAGTACCACTGCTTGTACCTTGTAAAGAAAAAGAGACTATCAGCTGCAATCCTAGCCCTACTGACCAAGGAGTAAGCCCCTTTAATTCAATATTTCCTTCTGAGTAGACATGGTTAAGACTGCAGTTAATGACATTTTAAGCAATGTCCACTGGGCCTGATTATACATATACCAGTATGCCTAAGGTTGAAAGACATCTTTGCTTTCTGCTAATCACTTACACTTTTTATCTTTTGCAAAGAGATTTAGTGCACTTGCCCATTGTAATGGCACTGCATAGCAACTCACTGGGAAACCAAGAACGAGAGGACATGATTTGCCCAGATTAAATCCGAAACAGAAAATGGAGTTGAAGTCAAATCCACCCATCTCTCCGGCAACCTAACTAAACTGCCCCTCTTGAAAGCAAGCATGTTGCAGTCATTCCCCACAAGACCTGCACAAAGAGCAATTCTATTTATACGGTGATTCTAAATGCATATAATTAATGGGGGAAACATAAAATGTATCTTACCAATACAAAGCCAGCACTGATGTATGTCTACAGCAAATGAGGTTATAAGTCCCAACCGTAAATCATGCTTTAATGTCCAGGCATTATTAGAAGATCTCAGGTCCCATCCCACTAAGGAACCATTCACAGTGGCGTAAGCCAACACTGACTGGGCTCCTGAATTGAAGTGATGCATGTCGACTACACAGCCATCGTCCTTCTGATCTAAAAACCTGAGTAAAGAAGATGACAAGATGGGTATCATTCATTGAAATGTCACATGACTGCAAATTGTCCACACCCTTGAGGATTGCTTCTCTTGCCTATAGTCTTCCACTGTGCTATCTTTTTGGTGATGCATATTTGGCTGGAACAACTAATTCTGGATCTGAATGGAGATTCTGTACCTAGTTATAAGCAGATACTTGTTTTATCATTCATGCCCCAAGTATTCATTCAGCCCTCTCACAAATCTTGGAAAATAATGACCTCCCTGGCAGGAAAAATGAGAGGGCAGTGTAACATGAGCAAAATGTTCTCTGTATGTCTCCATCTTCCTCGATGCCCACAATAAACTCAATATCTGAATGAAGGAACTCAGGTGTAGCAGAGGCGTAGCACTAAAGCTACCAATTACACCTCTACACACATTCAGGAGAAAGAGGTGGCAAGAGTAGACTATACCACTTCAAGCTTCTAATATGAGCCTGCTAGTGAGCACAGCAGATACCCAATGGAATGCATCAAAGAATTGATAAAAACCTGCTTTGTATTGGATGGATCTTAGGAGACTTGGGTAGTTTTGAAGCTTCAATCCCAAGAAGTTGAATAGCTCCGTTATCTGAAGCTACAGCCAAGTAATGAGAACCCTGGCAAAATGTAAGCGTCATCACACGCCCTCCAATCCGGGAATACGTCAAGATTGACCTGTCGTAGGAAGCAGAAAGGACATAGTTCAAAGACTGTTAGATTCTAAAAATCTACGCAAATTGAACAGTAAAGCCCAATGAAATATCAAACAGAAAACTAAATTTAAAACATCTCTCCTATCATGGCTTGTTCTACAGAATCCTGGGAATTTGCAGTTTTGTTAGGAAAATGATTATTTTCTGTTAAGAGAGCCCCTTTTCCATCAACTTGGGAGAGAAATTACAAGTTGGGTCACCTGATATAATATCAACCGAGTTATGATTGGATAGGAATATATTATTTGAATTTGGGGAGGCACTAACAGTAATACAGCAAGTACATTTTACATAGTAAGCAATCAAAGAGTTGTATCTTCTATTCAGTGAAGTTGTTTGTCTTAACCCAAATGGTCCCTGCATGTGTTCAGTGGTCCTTCATTTGGTTAGGAGAATAAGTGACTACTATTTTCTGGAATTTTTGTTTCTTTTCCCTTTTTAATTTGGAAGGGATGGGTATGTGAAATAACAGCTACAGAGTCCCTATATCTGCACACCCCACTCTGCAGCTCCTCAATTTATGTTGCTGCTGGAGAGGAGCAGCATTCCAAAGCCTGGGAGTGAAGATTCGCCTACTTCCTGGGCAAAGATTGTGATCCATCCCCCTTAACTCTTCAGCACCTCTTTAACAATAGACATTTAGCATGTCTGCAGAAAGCATTGTCCTTTGGTTTTTTTTAATGGTTGTTTTGGCTGTGGTATGAACAATTCACTTTTAAAAAACAGATTTTGTTTTGCCCCCACTCAGCCTATCCCTCAGACCATTTAATTCCCGAGATTGTGAAACCGTAGGGAACAGAGCTATTGGCATTTAAACAGACAGTGCTATAAGCCACGCTGAGCCCATGTGATATTTATTTTACTTCAGCTCTTCATTCACTGTTTAAACACTGAAGAGTCTAAGTGGATAGAGATAGAGCAAGATAAGTAATAATTATAAATGAATAAAAGGATGGTGTAAGTAAAAGGAAATGTAATTTTAAAATGCTGGACTCTGTTATTTAAGTAACACATCTGAACATCCAAAAGGATTTCAAACACCATTGTCAATGAATAAAAAATAAAAAATAGTGAGCATGTGTTGTTAAGCTGACATCCCAGATGGTAGCAAAATACTTGCGTTGATGCAAGTTTTTATTTTATTTATTTATTATGAGTATCCTGCCCATCCTGTGGTGTTATGCATTACCTAGTAGTAGTCGTCTTGCCCTCCATTTTCTGGCTGTTCCATATTTTCACTGTTCCATCATTTGAACATGTGGCAAAAATTGAATGTTCATCAGAAACTCTAATGCGGTTCACAGCAGACTTATGCTCATGAAGGTGAGCAACCAGAAGCCCTTTAGGATGCCATCCTAAGGAAAGCAACAGAAATTTTTCCCATTAATTTCAGCGGTGAAGCAAATACATGCAGGAGTTCCTTTTGCAAAATGCCTCAAACAAGGGACTCTAGACAGTGACAACTGCATATATCAGCAATCACTAGATCAGGATAAACATGCAATATATTTAAAAGTGAACAGGAAATGCAAGATTTACTTTTCAAATTGTTTTATAATGTTTTGTCTTTTTGACAAAGTTAGCATCTTTACTTTTGAATGGACAGGAGCTTGTTTACATATTTCAGATATGTGAAAAGAATTAGAATGCATTTGGCCAAGAAATTTAACTAGACTCTCAAATTGGTAAACAATCTTGCATGTTGTTTGCTTCTAGGAATGTCAGATGCTACATGGAGACTAATGAGATATAGGATTATGTATCATATCAGTTACAAAGTACATGAAGGATAAACGTTGCCATGTTTCTGGCTCTCTTTCCTCACAGATGGAAAACTAAAATATATCTTAGCAAAGTTTTACAAATGTGGATGCACTTCAATTCCAAATTCATCCCTGAGCAGAGATAACTATTCAAAGGCCTTATTTTATGTACTGGGCAACATACAGAAATATTCATTTAGCACGTTGTTGTTTGGCTGTCAGGTGGCAATGAAAAATGGCTGCCTCCACAAGCTTCTGGTGATTGCACTGTCTGCTGTTTTGTAAACAGGCGTGACACCCCATTATGATGGAAAAGTATGGTGTGAATATTTCAAGCAAATTAATGCAAAACTAATTGTGTGTAAAGTAATTCAAAAGTGTCCACACAAATAGATATTTGTACCTGCAAAGGACCAGGACACATACTTGTATATATATTATTATGTTACGTGGCATGTTCTCTTTTAAACATGATTGCAAGTTTCCTGCTTGGCTCTGCCTGCTCCGGTTGATAGAGCTACCTTAAATTTTGTTTGTTTGTTTCTTCACATGCCACCTAACAAAGCTAAGTCCCAAGCTACATTCAAACAGCACTGGTTCAGCAACTCTGTGATGCAAGTGATGTTTGACAATAAATAATAATAATAATAATATAATAATAATAATAATTTATTATTTATACCCCACCCATCTGGCCGGGATTCCCCAGCCACTCTGGGCGGCTTCCAACAGAACATTAAAATACAATAGTGCATCAAACATTAAAAGATTCCCTAAACAGGGCTGCCTTCAGTTGTCTTCTAAAAGTCTGGTAGTTGTTTATCTCTTTGACCTCTGCTGGGAGGGCGTTCCACAGGGCGGGCGCCACTACCGAGAAGGCCCTCTGCCTAGTTCCCTGTAACTTGGCTTCTCGCAGCAAGGGAACCGCCAGAAGGCCCTCGGCGCTGGACCTCAGTGTCCGGGCTGAACGATGGGGGTGGAGACGCTCCTACAGGTAGGGCTTTAAAGATCAGCACCAACACTTTGAATTGTGCCCAGAAATGTACTGGGAGCCAATGTAGGTCTTTCAAGACCAGTGTTATGTGGTCTCGGCGGCCACTCCCAGTCACCAGTCTAGCAGCCGCATTCTGGATTAGTTGTAGTTTCCGGGTCTCCTTCAAAGGTAGCCCCGCATAGAGCGCATTGCAGTAGTCCAAGCGAGAGATAACTAGAGCATGCACCACTCTGGCGAGACAGTCCGCGGGCAGGTAGGGTCTCAGCCTGCGTACCAGATGGAGCTGGTAGACAGCTACCCTGGATACAGAATTAATCTGCGCCTCCATGGACAGCTGTGAGTCCAAAATGACTCCCAGGCTGTGCACCTGGTCCTTCAGGGGCACAGTTACCCCATTCAGGACCAGGGAGTCCTCCACACCTGCCCGCCTACTGTCCCCCCAAAACAGTACTTCTGTCTTGTCAGGATTCAGCCTCAATCTGTTAGCCGCCATCCATCCTCCAACCGCCTCCAGGCACTCACACAGGACCTTCACCGCCTTCACTGGTTCTGATTTGAAAGAGAGGTAGAGCTGGGTATCATCCGCATACTGATGAACACCCAGCCCAAACCCCGATGATCTCTCCCAGCAGCTGCATGTAGATGTTAAAAAGCATGGGGGAGAGGACAGAACCCTGAGGCACCCCACAAGTGAGAGCCCAGGGGTCTGAACACTCATCCCCCACCACCACTTTCTGAACACGGCCCAGGAGGAAGGAGTGGAACCACTGTACAACAGTGCCCCCAGCTCCCAGCCCCTCAAACTATAAGCCACTAAAACCCCATTCAGGCATTGCACTCATAAGTAGAGCAGAACAGCAGGAACAAGTGCACTACCTCCACTCCCAACAAGCTGGAGGCTCACCTGTCCGCAAGCAGGGAGCCTCCTCCACTTGTGAAGTCTCCCCCTGTAATACAGAGCCCTGGTTTCCTGCTTACATGTTCTATTTCTTTGCAAGCAGACCAGCCAAATTGGACTTCAGAGGACACAATAAATAGAAATACAACCCCCCCCCCCAATGCCAGTAGACCTTGGTGTTTGCAGGGCTAAAAGGGGACAGTTTGGTGCTACCCTCATAGCAGCTCTGGCCGTATGTCAAGAGTATAGCAAGTATTACCTGGAGGTGGTGGCTTGCTCTCCCATTCTGCATTCTCCATCATCTGCTTGGCAATTCTTTCCGCGTTGCACTGTTCACGTTTCTGCTGTATCAGCTGCTGAAGTTCCGTTTTACAAGTAGTAATGCGCAACTGGTAAGTGGAAGGCGAAGCTATATTGCTTAACACTTGTATGGTTGGTTTTCTGGCTTGGACAATAGTTCCATCTGCTGCCTGAAAGGAATAAGCCCAGTTGTGTATTCACGTTTAGAAAATGCAATCCGTGTTTTATGTTTCAAAGGAAAGGGTGACATCCTCTGTTCTATAATTCAAAACCAACTTCTGCATCAGAAATCAACTTTACAGGCAGCGGCCATTTTGCATGGGGTTTCCATTCCCGATCCCCACACATGTTGGCAGAGCATGCACAAGCCCACCCGCCCCATATTTGGGCCACTTCCAGGTGGGCAGCAACAAGGGTGTGCGTGATCACCCGTCAACCAGATGCGCATGAAACGGCTGCTGCCTGTACTCCAAACTACTATTTTACTAATTTATTGCTTGTTTTTAATTTTATTTATTGATATCCCGGCTTTTTCCCAGTCAGATCCCAAGCAACCCGCAAGCCCAGGTGAACAAGACAGATTTTGCCTGACTCCTTAAAGACAGAAAAGTTGGTGCAAAATGAGGCACAGGTGGACCACAACCATAGAAAGCCACCGCCACAGTAGGTAAAGCTCAGGTGCTGAGGTTGCCCTGAAAAAGGCCTTCAAGGATGACCTCAAATATAACTTCCAGAAGGATAGCTGTGTTAGTCTGCTGTAGCAAAACCAGCAGAGTGTCTTGTGGTACCTTAAATGCCAACACATTTATCATGACAAAAGCTTTTGTGAACTACTTTATCAGATGTGTGTATGTATATGTGTACACACACACGCTTGTCAATTCAGCGTTACATGGGGTAGGGGGGGGACAACAACGAAAAGAAGTGCATTCAGGGGGAAATTAAACATAAAAACAACAGATGCCAATGATAACCTAATGCAAAAATATTTTTACTGTTTGAGCAGACTCTGAGCTGCTCTATGGAGCCGTAAACTTCACTAAGCAGGGGTGATCCCACTGATCCCACTCACAGGTTCATTTACCCCGAGACACAGGTCAGTCAAGAGTTCTGTATCTTACTAGTGAACTGTTGGCTTGCCAATTCGCTTCAACATCTGATTCACCCCACAACATCCAAATCAAAAGCTAATCTGAATTCAGAAGTTGTAGTTTCAGGACTATTAATCTTGTTTAAAAATATTATTTATTCATCATTAATTAAATTTATATACCACCTTTCAGCTGGAGATCACAGAGCAGTTTATAGTATAAAAAATAGCCCCAGAGTCTTGTTTTGTTCAAAGAAATGACTGAGTGTTGAGGGCAAAAATAAATTCCTCTATGTTAAAAACTATTGGCAGCTCTTCTAATTCTATGGTTAAAACACTCTAATTTAAAAATCCCCAGAAGTACCTGTGGTGAGGATGACAAGGGAGCACAAATGCCAGTGGAGGACTCTGACCGAAGAGATTTCCCACTCTGAATGGCTTCTTGTTCTGTGGCTTGGCTGTGGCCTTTGCTAATTGGCTGAGGCATGTTAGAAGGTTCCAGAGAGCCAAACATACTCTTCCATTCCTCATTTACATTTGAATCTTGTTTTACGTGTTTTCTAGCTGAAGTCAGCAAGACCCAAAAGAAGGATCACCGTTAAGATTTTGTTTATAGCAAAACAACCAAAATGTACAGGATTCTAGCTGTATAAGCAGAGTTTTGAGTTACTGAACCTGATTTATTGTGGCATAAAGTTAAAGGGGGGAAAATTGAGTGCTGGGTCATCTAAATCAGCAGCTACATGACTTGGGCAAAGGTTTCAATCCATCACCAGATGAAATAAACTTGGAATGCTTAGCCTAATTTCTGCAGATGACCCATGTCATCTTTATTTATACAGATCAGTGAATGAACCTTGTGGTTTTTTGCAAGGTTATGCTGGCCTTAGCATTAAGGAAGTAATTGTTCTAGAATGCCTGGAGTGGTGGTGGTAGAGAAAGAATCATGTATCTCCAAGATTGTTTTTCAGGATGTTATGTAAACACATCTAAAAGTTAGAACAGACACAGCCAATTATATCCGAAAAGGCAAGTTGGACAAATAGCCCAAAATGGGTTTCCTTATTATGACACTTTCAATTCACATGATTTTTACTTTTTTACAACAAACTGCAGCTTCATATATTGTTGCCAAAGTTAAACTATACAAAGCTATAAAAACCTGTCCATTTTCCTATTTTACATATATCTGAGCAGTTTACCAGGAAACTGGATTGACAATTGGAGAAACATGACTGGAGGCCATGTAGTCATGCTTGGTACAGAACCTCCATCCTCATATATTATACTAATTCACACAATCACTCAATAAGCCAGCACAATCACTTGTTATATGTGAATTGCTTCCATTAAGAAAAAAGTTGAGTTAACATGAAAGCTTGATGGCCCATTCAAATCTGCAATGTTTCACCCGATGTTGCAGTCACTAAACAATAAAGACGTATGTGAACTCAAGATGTTAAATTTCCCCTTCAGTCTGAAAAGTTCAATGTAAGCAGATATTCTAGATGTGGATGGAATGTGTTGATAGTGGACTCTTCCAGTTTACAGATTAAATTTAGAATAGTAAAATATTAAGTGATTAAGGATAAGGATTTATAGAGTGTTTAGGATGGATATGAAGTTAGAAAGTTTAATTGAAATAAGTTGAAGTAGGAAGTTGAATTAAGTGTATGAATATAAGGATAGTAGGAATAATGATAAGTGGGGAAGTAAAAATAGAGTAAGATTAAAGTAATATAAGTAAGGAAAATTAGAATATTGAAACATAAGAAAATGAATAATGAAATAGCCAATTGAAATAATAGAAATGTAAATGAAACACAGAGGGATTGACAGGAGGAAGTCAAATTAAAATGTTAAGGGAATTAGGAAAAGAAATTTATAGATTTGGTAGGTGTAGTATTGTTTATTTTTGTTTTGTTTTGTTTGTGTATGAGTGTGGTATTGTTTGTGTTTATGTGTATAAATTAATAAATATTATTTGGGGGGGGAAATGATAGTGGACTCTTCCATGTCTACTATAAGCATTTTAAATCCTCCAATATAAAATTATAAAAAAGCAACAATGCAAATTACAAGACCATACTAACCGCGTTTATCATCAGACTCCTGCTTAGTTTTAACAAGATCAACTTGTCTCCCGGTTATACCCAGAGCAGCCAAGTCTATCACTCCTTTCTGGGTGCTGTCATGAAGGTGGCTCTGGTCCACTATGTTGGCCTTTGCTTTGTTGGACTTCAGCATGAAGTCTCTTAAGGCTAACAGCTTGTCTTCTTCTTCCTCAGTCATTCCCTATCCCAAAAGAAAACCAAAAATAGACAGTTCATCAAGACAGAGCAAAGATTTTCAGTTTTTAACATGTGGCAATTGGGCTTAAGAGGGTTCAGAATATAAAAGTTAGATTTACACTGTAACTAAAGAAATGTGTGGCTTTGGCTGCCACAATATAACAGGGCACCTTTTTTTAAATAGGGACATTGGAAACTGCCTTATGCAGAGCCAGGCCATTGGTCCATCTAGCTGAGTAGTCTTTTACTGGCTGGCACTGGCTCTGCAGGTGTCTCTTTAGACAAGAGGCACTCCAAGGCCTATGTAAAGATCCCAGGAACTGAATGTGGGGCATGCAAAACAGATACTGTGGCACTGAGCTATGGCCCTTCCCCAAATAATGGTCAGGATGTTGGATGGTCTGTTGTGGGCTGCCCAGATACGAAAACATTTGGGAAATCAAGCCAATTTGAGTTCTATGCAAGTTCTTATGCTGAGAGAGCTCTTACTCAATTGGAATCAATAATAAAACAGAATAATCTGGGGCGAAGACCAACCACATAGTTTTGGTGACCTATCTGATATGCTTTTTACAGCCATGGGTTCCTAAACAGAACTTCCATTTAAGCACAAGCCCCACTGAAATGTAAAAGGACACCATTGCTGTTTCATAACTTAGATTGATTTCAATGGGGCATGTGCAGGAGAAATTGCCAGCGCTGCTGGCAAAGTACAATTTTGATGTAGTACAGATGCTGAAACAATACATGCCCCTGCTTTATTGTGGATCCTCAGCACTACCATTATAGCAGTAAGAATGTACTTGAGAAAGTAGCTTCTTTAACAGCTGCACAATTGCTGGATCTTCAGGGGGAGGGCAGTCGGGAAGAGCTCCATTCCTTTTCTTCTGACGAAGTTGTAGAGTTCTGAAAAGGCTTCCTATGTCCTTGGAACGCAGAGCATAATCAAATATAGAACGGCTTACAGGTTCTTTGAGGACGCTCAGTAGGACTATTTCTTTATCTATCTGTAATTCAGGACAGGGAACAAGGAAGTAATCAGATGGCCATAGAAATGCAACTGAGGAACTTTTCTTCTTGAGGGAATGAGCGGGAGGTCAGGCCTAGTCACTGACCTCACTGGTAGGTTTTGTGATGGCCTGGGATTCAGACTCAGATGCCGAACCTGAGGGATCCTAGCCTGCACAGGATTCCCCGCCTCCAGAACAAGCAGAGCCGGGGCTAGGGCCTGAGTCTGAAGGGGCCTCACCTGTGCTGGATCCTCAGGTGCAGGCATCAGCTGAGTCTGCTCTGGCTCCTGATGGGATGGAGGACCCATTGCCTGCGGGTGCTCCACTCCCAGCCCTGTCAGAGGAAGCTGAGGTTGCCTCTGGGTCCGGTAACCCTCCAGCCTCTCCTGAGCTGCAGAGGCTCAGGGCAGAGAGGCGAAGGGAACTGAGTTCCCGCAGGAGGAGTGCTCGCCTCCAAGCTAGGAGAGGCAAGTCACCAGAGGATCGGGGCCGCCCTATACCTCGGGGCAGATAAGAGCTGGCCAGCCCCAGCCCCAAGTTGCAGGAGCAACATCGTTGGTAACCAGTTCCTGCCAGTGTTCCTGCTTGAAACCTGTCCTGCTTTCCGGCCTGAGCTCCTGACCCGCCCTGGTTCCCTGCTTGCCTACCTGTTCCCGACTTTGCCTGACTCCCTGCCCTGCACCCAGCTTCAGTAACTACGGACTGCCTTTACGTTGTACCTCTGACCACGGACCGGACTTGGACCTTGCCTGTCAGATACCCCATGGGACCAGCACAGGTTTTGAAAGGGGACTGGCTGGTAAGAGTACTTTAAAAAACTTTGCAAATATCTACTTTTATATCAGACTATTTTGAGCTAGCTATTTTGGATAATATTAAACTACTTTTTGTTATTTGTGCAGCACTTTTTAACATGTAAAGGGCTGCACAATTCATACTGTGGTTTCCTTCGCAACAATCATCCGAGGAATGAAAGTACACATTGCATTTAATACAGGAAAGCGGAATCTGTGGCCCTCCATATGTTGTTGGACTCCGGCTCCCATCAGCCCCAGCCAGCATGGTCAGTGAACAAGGATGGTGGGAGCTGGAGCCCCACAACAACTGGAGGGTCACAGTTGCCCCATCCCTGAAATGAAAGCTGAGAGCTTATCAGGATTTGCCCAGGGCCTGTTTGAACTATCTGGGCTATCTTATTAAAATGCTCCTCAGACTTGGCATGCATTCTGGCATGGCTTTGTTGGTTCCTGCTAACAGTTTGTTACACAACAGAACCTAGGTAGGATGGGTTTGTACACATGATGAGCAAGAGCTGGGTCACACATTGCACTGGCTGGTGTTTTGCATGAGTGAGGGGAAGCATCCATGTCACAAATTCCCCCTGTCCCTACAGAAATAATATCTTTGAGTACTGAAAATGCATTAGGGATCACCATATTCCAAGTTTTCTCACCTCCACCAGCAGTAGCCAATGAAATTGGGCTGGGATAGCAAAATTCACATGATGCTGTTGCATCATGTGGCAAGTCATTGCAGCAGAGGTAGGGATGGTTCACCACTGAGATGCTGGCATTGGCAGCACCTTCTTGATCAGTCTAATATTTAATGAAGCTTTCAGAGCTAAGGCATGAAGATATTAAGCTAAATTATTTTCAAGCCCTTCATATGCTGCAATTCCAAATGAAGGAAAGGTGCTTATCCAGTTGATTCCTTACCTGTATTATTGGCTGAGTGATAAAAGGATGCAGGTAAGGCATGAGTTTGCAATAAACATCAGCAATATTCAAATGTTGTGCTACAACAGTTATAAATCCTACTGCTCCATAGCGTATCCAAAGATTAGGGTGGCATAGGAATGGTGCTGGAGAAGGAAATAAACAAAAAGGGAGGAACCGATTTTAATTGATATAAGTCATGCAATTAAAATTCTAAAAACAGGAACAAGTTCACACACACACACACACACACACAAACACACCAGACTAAATTCCAAAGGTGATCCAACATAAAATAATACAAAATCAAGTTCACATTATGATCTTGCCTCATGGCAGACACCTACCCTGGACTTTTGTTCCATTCTGACCTGCAACTGTATTATTACAGTTAAAATATATCAAATGCCCTTTTTGCATTTCCTGAAAACTCCCAAGCTCACTTCTTTCAGCAAAGGCATGAGCACAATTTTAAAGGACATGACACTCAATAAGTTTGACTCAGGTGGTCCCAGGAAATTCACCATCCATGAATTTTGTTGTGTAATGGCCCATTATGTGGGCTAGTTTTCAATATCTTTTTCCACCTAAATGTGTCCTTAACAGAATAATCCATTGTCTCATAGACCACTTCCTCCAGGAAACCCTGTTCCTATAACTGGCACCTGTCAATGCCCTGATTTGTTCAGTCTCTCTCCCATGGGGCTGCTCCATGCTTTTCTTCTCCAAGCCTGTTCATCTTCATGGATGCCCATGAGAGCAGACCTCTTCAGCCTTGCAGTAACTAACCATCTTGCTAGTCTGTGACATTCCATTTGGCACTTCAAGCCAAAAAGCCATTTTTAGTTGCCTTGCCAACCAGTATTTGGGCACTGTAAATAAACGTTATTCTGTTCAAATCCAAGTTGAGACTCAGTTGTCTTTGTTAATTTCCTCAAGACATTGAAGTGTGGCTAAGTCCTTCATGTGGCATTTAATGGACTCAGGATCTCTATGGTTTGTGTAACGTGAACTAGAACATGTGTAGAACTGGCAACAAAGACTTCTCAGCTTTCTAAGGCTGCAATCCTAAACACAGTCACTTTGAAATAAGCACTAACATTCCTGAGTAAAAATGTGTAAGGTAAGGCCAAGAACATAACACACACTGAATGACAACTGCTTAAATGTCATTCTGGTTACAACAAAATAAAAAATAATAAAATTCATTCCAGTAGCACCTTAGAGACCAACTAAGTTTGTTCTTGGTATGAGCTTTCGTGTGCATGCACACTTCTTCAGATACACTGAAGAAGATACACTGGTTAGAAGTTCACAACTATAATGAAGTTATAATGAAGTTGGCAATATAAACTACATGCTATACAAACGATTGTTAAAAGTAGAAAATTGCTGCTAGGGAAGCAGGCTTACCAATATCACAGGCAAACTCATAGATATGTGGTTTCTGCAAAAGTCCTAATTGGCACATACAGGTAAGGGCATTGAGGGCCTTATATATGACAAATTCTTCTGCATCGCTGAGCCCTTGCTGGAGCAGAGGCTTTAGAATTGAAGAGCTTTGCCAGCCAACATAAGCAGCGACGCCTGTAATCAAGGCAGAATAAAACACAAATTACAATTCCTTAAAGCTAACGCAAGTAGAAACATCACATGCAAGCAGGGTTAACCCATGCAATCCTGAAGAAGGGAAAAACCCAAATAAGTAGGGTTCAATTTGAGCTACCCATGAGCTTCAGTGCTTTTAATCACCAGGTCTCGTCTTAAAAATATTTTCCACCATTAAATACAGTGGTATCTTGGTTTTCAAATTCAATCTGTTCTGGAAGTCCATTCGACTTACAAAACATTCGTAAAACAAGGCGATTGGTTTCTGATTGGCTGATTGGCCCCGGAAACAATGCCAACAGCCAAAATGGATGTTCGGCTTCCGACAAACATTCACAAACCGGAACACTGACTTCCAGGTTTTCGGTGTTCGGGAGCCGATTTGTTTGTCAACTAAGCCATTTGGGAACCAATGTACCACTGTAATGGATTCTATTGTTACAAGATAACATTATGGCCACTAGCATAGATGACTTTAAGATTGCCATATAGTCATGCCGGATAGATCTATGAGTTGTAAGAGTAAAGAATGGGACTTAATGTACCTCTGATTAAAACATGGGAGAGATAAACATCAAGAGATGGCATGTGACTATATTATCTCCCTTGTGAGCTGCTAGGGAGCATCTAGCTGGGTACAGAGAACTGTACCAGATACACTGTTGGTCATATCCACCAGGGTAATTCATATATATTTATTATTGTTACTCAAACATAAGATGATTCAGCTGCTATTGCCACACCTTAGGCTTAGTCCTTAGTCAACCCTTCCTCAACCTGTGCCCCACAGATGTTTTGGATGTTTCATCATCCCTGACTACTGGCCTTGCTGGCTGGGGCTGGTGGGAGTTGTAGTCCAAAACATCTGGAGGGGACCAGGTTGGGGAGCACTGCCACTCAAACACAATTAGTCTTATAAGCAATTGAAACCCTCTTAATCCCCCAATAAAAAACAAACAGACCCTCATTTCATACACTGAAAATCTGCTTATAAAAGGCAAAAGGTAGCTGTGCTAGTCCCCAAGAAAACACTATGAATTCCACAGTTGGGAAATAAATTTATGAGGATCAACCAATAAGTTTACAAAAATGTGGCAAATTTTCAAATTCTCTGGCAGTTTTCATCAGGCAAGGTATTATACAAAGCAGGGAATGCTTTGTATAGCCAATCCAGAGCTGTGTGGGAAGATGGATCTCTGTAAAGACAATTCCTACCAAAGGGGTCTAAATCAAGGTCACCACTGTGCCCAAAACATAGTATAAAACATGCCTGCCTCCTTCACCGTACATGTTGCTTCTACACTTAGGGTGACCTTGCCTGCGAGTAATAGGCTGATGCAACTAGTCTTCCATAGATTAACTAGGTTTATTTACTTAAAATACCACCCTGTCTCTTAATAAAAAGTCTGTGTGACAGGCTTGAGGGACTGTGTGACAGGCTTGAGGGACTGTGTTCCTTCCTTGTGCTTAGACTAATTCTATCAATCTGCACATAAAAAGAATCCTGCACCCACTACCCCTTGCTTTGTATAACTTCTCAGCTGATGAACAGTTCTGGAAAACGTGAAAGCTTACCACATTTCTGTGACTTTTGGGTTGGTCCTAATAAAGCTATCAGCCCAACTGTGACCTCAGGATAAAAAGCTGGTATTTGTTGTCAAGCACATACCCACTATGCTGTCAAAAAATGCTCCTCGTAAATGCCAGTCATTCTTATCGTTGAGAAAGGTGATCATATGGGAGAGGAGAACATCATTGGCTTTTTGACGACCAAAAAAGACACAAAGGCGAGTTATTCCATTTTCCATCAGCGTCTGCTTCACAATGTTTTCTGGGTCGCTCAGCAAAGTGACAACTTTCTGTTGGACCATTTCATGCAAGGCCTGAAGCTCTACAAAGAAGGACCATAGAAAAGGGTTAAGGAAAAACCAGATGTGACTGTGTTATCATCCTTGTGATATATTAGTTGCTCTCAGGAATCCCTCCTTTTGTTGGTCATTATTTTTGTATTATTTAATATATATTTTTAAAACACACACACACTCATATATATAACAGCAATAGGCCATGGGTGGTCAAACCATGGTATGGGTACCCAAGTGGACTCAGCCTGCCTCTTCAGTGTTGCATATGAGATTCCTGCTCTCCAGCTCAGTAAAGAGTGGTGGATGTATCGAGGCACTGGGGGTGTATATATAATTTAACAAGCAGTTCTCTGTCTCATAATTTCAACTTGACCTGTGGCACATTTGCTAAAAATACTGGCCACCACAGCAATAAGTAAGCTGTCAGAGCATATGAAATCCAAGACCAAGTCTCCTAAACAGTTGGGCCCACAGCATACACATCAGGGCGCAGTCACAGCCCCACATGAACTGCAACACTCACATGGAGTTCCTATGCTTTCTTGTTCTAAACTGGTTGAGGTTATGGTGACCAATTTGCTGCACAAAGGAATCATGTTTGTGGTTACATGTGTAAGTAGATCAGCAAATACGCAAAAAAAGCACTATGTTAACAATGCCCAAGAAATTCAATTTTCTGGCCATTCCTATAACTTCAAAGGTTACTTTAGGCCTGCTGCAGCTTGTGGTGCACAAAGATAAAAGACTGCCCTTCAGATGGCAGGGGAAGGGATGGTGAATAGAACAGAGAAAGAGAGAATGAGCAGAAGCAGGGCCAGCATGCAACTATGGGTAGAAAAACATTTTGATCAGGAGAGGAACCTCTTGTGAGTAGCTCTGTGCAGCCTTGGAGTGAGAAGTTTAGAGTAGATGTAGAACACTGAAACTGAAGGAACAACTAAAAGTCTCCCTGACTATTTGCTCAATGAAATACCTTAGATTTTAGAAACTAGGAAGCAACCCTTCTTTAGAGGTACTTGCTGCACAGAACCTAAAATTCACTCTGCAAACATTACTTTTCTCATGCGGTTCACTGTTGAGGATATACCTGTGCACTTACACCCATTGGAGTGGTCTCCTTAACACTACAGGGAATATGGAAGGCTCTACTTTAGGGATGAGGAACTTCTTTCAGCCAGAAGGCTACATTACCTCATCAGCAACCTTCCAGGGATGCATGCCAGTGGTGGATGAGGCAAGAGGCAAAGGTTGATGGAAAAGCTGATATGACTCTTAACTTGGTACACTAGGCTATATTCCAGACACACAACTGCTGGAGATTTCTACCTCCCCAAACCAACACACATCTAGCCATCCAAGCAAACAAGAGGGATTATCACAGATAAAGGTCACTCTGCCACTGTGAGCAGGCAAAAGAGCTTGATAAGGGCACAAAGCTGGGCAATGGAAGTGGTGTGGCCTGGGGAAGAGTCTCAAAGGCCAGTTAAGAGAGGCCTGGATGGCTGAATCCGCCCCCTGTGCCTCATGTTCCCCACTTTTGCTTTACTTGCAAAACTCTATTTACCGTATTTTTCGCTCTATAACGCGCACTTTTTCCCTCCTAAAAAGGAAGGGGAAAAGTCTGTGCGCGTTATGGAGCGAAGCCGCCAGTGTGGGAGGAGCGGAGGACGAGAAAGCAGCCCGAATTCAGGCTGCTTTCCCGTCCTCCGTGGCCACCGCTAGCGGGGGAACAGCGGAGGACGAGAAAGCAGCCCGAATTCAGGCTGCTTTCCCGTCCTCCGTGGCCACCGCTAGCGGGGGAACAGCGGAGGACGAGAAAGCAGCCCGAATTCAGGCTGCTTTCCCGTCCTCCGTGGCCACCGCTAGCGGGGGAACAGCGGAGGACGAGAAAGCAGCCCGAATTCAGGCTGCTTTCCCGTCCTCCGTCGCCCCTGCCAGCGGGGGAGGAGCGGAGGACGAGAAAGCAGCCTGAATTCAGGCTGCTTTCCCGTCCTCCGTCGCCCCTGCCAGCGGGGGAACAGCGGAGGACGAGAAAGCAGCCCGAATTCAGGCTGCTTTCCCGTCCTCTGTGGCCACCGCTAGCGGGGGAGGAGCGGAGGATGAGAAAGCAGCCCGAATTCAGGCTGCTTTCCCGTCCTCCGTGGCCACCGCTAGCGGGGGAACAGCGGAGGACGAGAAAGCAGCCCGAATTCAGGCTGCTTTCCTGTCCTCCGTGGCCACCGCTAGCGGGGGAACAGCGGAGGACGAGAAAGCAGCCCGAATTCAGGCTGCTTTCCCGTCCTCCGTGGCCACCGCTAGCGGGGGAACAGCGGAGGACGAGAAAGCAGCCCGAATTCAGGCTGCTTTCCCGTCCTCCGTGGCCACCGCTAGCGGGGGAACAGCGGAGGACGAGAAAGCAGCCCGAATTCAGGCTGCTTTCCCGTCCTCCGTGGCCACCGCTAGCGGGGGAACAGCGGAGGACGAGAAAGCAGCCCGAATTCAGGCTGCTTTCCCATCCTCCGTGGCCACCGCTAGCGGGGGAGGAGGAAATTTTTTTTCCTGGTTTTCCCCCTCTAAAAATGAGGTGCGCGTTATGGTCCGGGGCGCATTATGGAGCGAAAAATACGGTATTTAAAATATTTTATCTTCTTTGAGCAGCTATTTTTAGGCTGCCTTGTAGGACAATGTTTTCTCTGTGCTCTGTCAAGTTCCACAGAGCTTTAAAATGCCAAGAAGTGTGATGGCTATCCTTAAGTCATAATTTCTTGCTAGGATGATCACCAGTCTGATTTCCTGAAGGAATGGATAAAGGTATCCCCACTTGACTGTGGCACTGGTCTTTTGGTGCCTCTTTTTCATTAAGAATTGTGAGATTATCTTAAATCCCTACTGTAGCTCTCAAGAAGCGGAAGTTCTCAGCATCCTTCTGGAATCTGAACCATAAAGATGAAAAAATTAACAGTCTCTTGAGTCTATGCATGTTTATTTAGACACAACAACCACTACATCCAATTGGGATTACTGCCAACTAATAGTCATATGAGCATGCTCTAAGTAAAGGAAAGTGAAAGACACATTACCAGTATCATAATTTTCACTTGGATGTGTTGCATCATCCATTTCTTCACTATTTGGTTCATTCTCCATGTTCAAGTTTTTTAATTGGACAAGTTCTAGGAATCTCAGAGCAGTTTCTGCCAACAGTGCTATGTTTTCTGCAAATATTAGAGCGGGATGTGAGAGACAGATAATCCAAGTTTTTTTAAAAAAGATTAACAACAACAGAAACAGTGGCAATAGTTTTAAGCACAGGTGATATGTGATTAAAATGTGAAGTGTCTCAGAATAACAGCATTTTACACTGGCTTACCCCTAGACATAGAAAACCAAGCTTGAACGTTGCGAAATTGCTTCTTTTAACGGTTTATTTTGGGGAGGGGAGGGTGGAGGCAGGGCATGGGCAAGAGCCACCAATGATGCCCATTTCATGTCTGTGTCATATGGACCTCGGCACTAACATCACATTCTGTGTGTGAGCTCCAAGAGACCGCTCACTGACTACTGGCAAAAACAGAATGCAGGACTAGACAAACTTGTTTCAGATCCAAAAAACCTATGATCATTCTGGTATTCTTGTGTCAGAAGCACAAGTAACAGGCTACACTCATGGTTGGTTTGTTATTTTTAGAGCAGTAAGACAGGCAGATGGTAGGACCCAAACATGTTTTTGCCATTGACATCCTGGCCTATTTATTTAATTTAGATACAATAGGTCATTCTGAGGATTTTTTTTTTAATCCCTCAAATTCTCATACAAGGAAAAATTAATTCAGCACTAAATAAAAATCTACATTTGCAGACACTTCCCTCTTTATTCCAGTTCTGTGATTTAAAAAAAGAAATGCAATGACATCAAAGAAACCCTTCCCCAATGCCCCCCCATCTCCCCTCTTACCAGCATAAGCCAGTCGGACAATAGTGGCTTCATCTTGGGCCAAATGTGCAATACCTGGCAAGATGTATTCTGGGTAGATATTGATATCATTACGTGGTACTTCTTTGACCAGAGCAAGAACTTTAGTGAGTGTCCTAACGGCTTCTGCCCTCACTCTGGGCACAGAGTCATTGCTGAAATGCAAGAGATAAGGCGTGATACGATCCAGCAGAATTTCCACACTTAACCTGGGTGCCAACTGGAGAATCAGTTCCAAAGCAGCCAGCTTTGAATCACAGTATTTGAGGGTCTGAAGGCATGACGTTATCACTGACACCAAAATGACCAGCCCATTTTCCTTTGTCTCTCCTTCAGCTTTTTCAGTTTGGTCATGCCCACAGAGATTATGGATAATATTATCCAGATCTTTACGTATAACGAGGATGCGCTCATCTGCAGATACAAAAGTTTCCTTGGCAAACTGTGCCATGTAAGGCTGGAGGAAAGTATAAAATATTTCAGGAAATGCGTTGTTACGTTGCTGTTTCAAGTAGTCTTCAGCTGCTAAACGCTTTTCTGGTTCACAGTGGATCATCTGGGTAACCTTCAGATAAAAGAGAGCAAAAAGAGCAAGGTGAAGGCAATGCTTTATTATTATTAAAGTAGGTATGGAAAATGCAATAAGCCAGTGTAAATAGAGTGGAATTATTTACCAGTTCTCTAATACTCCGGTCTTCAATTTTATTCAGGACTTGTTCAGGGGAAAAGAGGCCATTTCTATATGCCAAAAGCTGTGACAAGTCAAACAGAGGTACACCTTCTGTAAAGAGCTCAGCGATTACGCAACCTGGAAAATACAGAACAGCTTCCTGAGAATTATTCGGTAGACATCTCATGTTTTGCCTGCTCATAACCAAAGATTATGGAGATGATGTCACTTTCCAATTGGCCAATTGGCCACACTTTCCTTCTCAAGTTCCAGCATTTAAGAAGACATCACTTTTCTCCACCTCTATAGTTCAACTTCCAGCCCTCAGTGCTCTAGTTACCAATATAGAACCGTAATCCTGCACCCCAAAAACTGACATCAGGAGGCTGATGAAGACTTCAGCTTCCAGCACAGGAACTTGCTTTTCCTAACCCTATTGCTTTTAAAAGAAATAGAAACCACATCAAATTGGGTGGGTGGGAAAGGAGTATCAACCACATCCTTTTTTCCTCTGGTGTTCAAATGATCTTGGAAACCATCACTGCAAACCAGTAAGAATACATGCAGGCAAGAGATGATCAGTGGCCCAAAACAATATGACTAGGGCTGCAATGTAGACAGAACTCTATGTGGAGTTCAAAATAGTAGATTAGCCTTTACAGCCTGGAGAAAATGAGCATTCAGCACCTGTTGGCATCCATATTTCCTGCTACTGAATCAGCGAGACTATATATTACCAGTTGACTGTATTCAGAACACAATATGCACCCACATCATACACTGACAGCTAGGCAGAAAAGGTCCCACCAAATACTGTTTATTGAAAGAGGAAAGTAAGTATGAAAATAAGCTGTTAGTTTCTCTGTCCTTCAGCTGACTGTAGGATTTCTCAACCAAGGTAGCTACCATTGTTTCCCAAAGCAGAAACAATCAATGGTTGCCCAACATGATGAAGCCCCCAAACCTGCATATAGATACACATCACTTAGGAAGAATGACAGAAATGCAAATAACTGTCAGCACCAGGGCAAGATGTCTAGCCTCTAAATAGTAAGAAGACATTGATGCCAACAAAAAAATATTGTAGATCATGAAATTATAAGGTTTCTTGTGAGCATGTTTTACAATTTCGTTAATGTATCTGGGGCTAACTCATGTGACCAATCCTTCCACTACAGCCCACAGGCTTAATGAGGAGACCCCAGTAGCCACATGGATCTGACACCAGGAAGTGCTTTCAGATTGCTTCCAGACAGGTGTTTATTGGGGAATGGTGTTCATTATGCATGCAATACAAAGCTATTGACATCAAAATACCACTCCATATTTCCTCCCCCCATCTTTAATCAGGATTTCCCAGAAAAGGGGAAATCCAGCAAGTTACAATGACCTATTTGCAATGTCTCAATAGCCTTTTTGTAATATTAAGCCCACATCTGGAAGCACCCTCGGAGGCATAGAAATTTGCCCAGTATGAATCACCATTAAAATACAGAGATGCTACTGTTATTCAGTGTACTTCACAACTACAGAAATTAGAGTAAGTCTCCTGGGAGAGTACCATTTCAGAATGCAGATGAGAGAATGACATGCTTGTTTGTTTGTTTTTAAAAATACAAGGAAACAACAACACCATTCTAAATGGGGAAAACAAGCATACTGGGGAGAAGGCTAAGCTAGGACCCTTCATACTTACTTACTTACTTGCTAGCTTTCTAGGTGCAATGATTTTATTATGATTTTTACATGGAGAAGCTTTCAATGATGCATTTTCCCATTACATTCTGAAGTGGTATGATTACAGGAGAGATGTACTATATTTTGATGGTTTTAGTTCATCACAAGATTGCACTAAGTTCCCCACTCCTCCCCCAGAAATCGGAAAGCAACACTTTCTATGAAGGCACAGCTTACGCACATCGTTTACTTGATCACTTTAAAGTACCTGCAGAAAAGATGTCCATTGCACGCTTTAGTTCCCCCCTGCTTCGTTGATTACTGTTAGCCAAGTCCACCAGGGGTGTGGAAGGATCTCTCATATTCTCCAGTTCTGTTGCAAATATGCTGCCATCAACAAAGCGCTCTGGAGCAATGTAGCAAGTCCTCCTTCTTGACGTATCAAAGAAATAATTGAAATCAGCAGGGTTGTCTTCAGGAAGATAGGTTGGTTTAAAACTAGCAAAATCTGTTAGAAGGACCCAGTTCCAGCTAGTCACCATGACATTTTCAGTTTTGATGTCTCCGTGACGGACCCCAGACCTGTGTGCTTGGTCCACTGCAGTCAAGATCTGGAAGGCTATCCACCGTTTCTCAATGTTGTTTAGGAACGGACGAGTACTAATACGGTCATAGAGATTATCTCGTACATACTGCCTGAAAAGCATGGCTGCTTTTTCAGATAATGTGGCCTTCTGGAAGGGAAGACAGTTTTGCGCAGAATTCAACCTTATTTTCAGCTCCTCCAGCTCCTGCTTGTAACTAGTTAACGGTAAAGTTGGATCTTGAATGGCAAACACCTTGACGACCACCAGTCCTTCTCTGTGCTTGGCTCGGGCAACTTTAAAAAACCGAGTACTGCCCAAGCTTTTGTCATATTCAAAGTCATGGATGTCTGAGAAATAGCTGTCAACGGAGAGGATCTGAGAAGGGGCAATACCAGCCAGCTGGTTCCCCATGGCAGACCTTTAGTTCTTCGTCACAACTCTGCCTAAAAAAGAAAAGAGAGCAATTCGTTCATCTCAACTGCATTGCTCTTCACAAACGACACACAAAACATAATTTCATTTTAAAACACACCAATTTTAAGTGGCTCTATTTTAAATATTTTATAGATAATAGGTTTGTTAATGTCTTGCTTTATTAACGTTATTAACCTGAGTCCATATATGTACCAATGTGATTTAAAATATCAATTAGAATGTGTAAAACGGGACAAGTCAATATAGAGCCCAGTTGCTGGGAATCACAAGTGGGAAGAGTACTATTGCACTCAGATCCTGCTTTTGGGCTTCTTATGGGACTCTGGTTGGCCGCTGGAAGAACAGGATGCTGGACTAGGTGGGTCATAGGACTGCAGAGTTGGAAGGGACCCTGAGGGTCATCTAGTTCAACCCCCTGCAATGCAGAAATCCTGCCCACAGCTGTCCCTGGGTGGGTTCAAACCACCAACCTTCTGGTTAACACCCAGACACACTGACCCATTGAGCCACCTGAGGCTGTTATGTCCCCTTATGTTTCCTTTTTCACAACGTGTCTGAGATCACGGCATTTAATAACCCAAAGGTTCCCACTTCCCTTAACACAAGAGTATTTATTAGGGCAGTCTTTTCCGAACATGTGTCCGCCAAGACGCTGCTGAACTACAACTCCCATCGTGCCTGACCATGGGGCCATGTTCGCTGGGGCCGATGGGAATTTAGTCAGTCTAAAAATATTTGGAAGGACCAGCCTGTGCAAAGGCACCGGTTTCCCAAGCAGCCCCCTAGTAACATTCCCACAACAAGCCATGGCCAATTTCTACCACAGCATTTCGCACCTCTCCCGCCTTTTAACTTTACACCTCTTCCCTCAGTTTCCTTCTAAGATTCATCTTGGAAGATTTTATTATATACACACACACACACACACACACTCTCTCTCTCTCTCTCTCTCTCTCTATATATATATACACACACACACACACACACACACACACACAGGCTGAGTCTTTTAAAAGAGGCCCCGTGGAACATGTGTACTCTGTATCCACGGGGCCTCTTTTAAAGGACTCACCCTATATGTATATATAGATATATATATATACACACACAGAGCACTTTTTTATGGGGGGATGGAGGGGGACGCATACCCCTAAACATTTTGTGAATCTTTGTACAGTACTTTTGTCCATTTACTGTATTTATTTTTCCCAATTTGAACTATAAAATGGTGATTTTCTCGAGTCAAAATGAGAGTACCCCTAAACATTTTTGGGGGGGGAAGCACTGTACACACACACACACACACACCTCTCTCTCTCTCTCTCTCTCTCTCTGTGTGTGTGTGTGTGTGTGTGTACACATACACATACACATACACATACACATACACATACACTCTATTCTGGAGCAGTTTCCCAAACTGTTTTTGGACTACAACTCCCATCATCCTTAGCTAGCAGGACCAGTAGTTCAGGGATGATGGGAGTTGTAGTCCTAAAAAAAAACAGCTGGCGACCCAAGTTTGGGAAACCCCGCTCTGTGGAGTCTCACATTCAGTCGACGAAGCCAACGCACCACCACGCTGGTCAACATTTCCCTATTTGCCATGCCCAGCGGTCAGTCCGTCCGTTCTCCCTCCCTCAGAAAACACACTTCCTGCTCCTTAACATCCCTTTGCAGTATTCGGGGGGAGAGAAAGGGAGGGCTTCACGAAGGGTCCCCCCAATAAAAGGGGGCCCGTCATGGCGCTGGGGACCCCTCAAAAGCGAAGTCCCAACAGGGACGGCGTGTGTCCCCGCGCGCCGTTTACCTCAGGCGCTTTCCCGCCGCCTGAGGCGAGGCGTGAGGGAGAGAGCGCGAGCCTTCCCGCCGCGCCAACGGCGACTCACCGCCTCTCCTCAGCTGGCCCCGGGGAGTCCCGCCGGGGGGTGGGGGGAGGCCAGGGCCGCGCTTGCCCCCAGCGCACGGGAAACCGGTAAGCCTTACACAAGAGGAAGGAGGCGGCGCGGCCGCTGAGCTCACATCCTGGCGGGGAGGGAAAAGGAGGAGCCGGAGGCCGGCGCTTGGACGCTGCTGGCCCTCCCTCGGCCTCGTCGGGAAGCGAGGCGCTTGCCGCTCCCAGGCGGCCTCTCTCAGGGGCGGGGAACAAAATGTTGTTGTTGTTGTTGTTGTTGTTGTTTGCTGCTCCTAGACGGCCTCTCGTAGAACACGAAGAAACGGGGGGCGGGGAACAAAATAATAATAATGGTTATTTGCCGCATGAAGAAACGGAGCGAGGAACGTAATAATAATTAATAATAATAATAGTTTCTGCTACTATTATTTGCTGCTCCCAGACGGCCTCTCTCAGAACACGAAGAAACGGGGCGGGGAACAAAATAATAATAATAATAATAATAATAATAATAATAATAGTTATTTGCCGCATGAAGAAACGGAGCGAGGGACGTAATAATAATAGTGCCTGTTATTATTTGCTGCTCCCAGACGGCCTCTCTCAGAACACGAAGAAACGGGGTGGGGAACATAATAATAATGATAATTATTATTATTATTATTATTATTATTTGCCGCATTAAGAAACAGAGCGAGGAACATATAATAGTACTGTAATAATAATAATAGTTACTATTTGCAGCATGAAGAAACGAGGAGGAACGATAGAAGAGGAGGAGGAGGAGGAGTTTGCTGCATGAAGAAACAGGCGAGAAATGCTATAATAATAATAATAATAATAATAACAATAAGTTATTTTCTGCATGAAGAAATGGGTTGAGGAACGCTAGAAGAAGGAGTTATCATTATTTGCTGCTTCGAGGTGGCCTCTCTCAGCACGAAGAAACGGGGCGGGGAATGATAATGATAATAAATATATTATAGTCATAGAGTTGGAAGGTACCCTGAAGATCATCTAGTCCAACGCCCTGTGATACAGGAATATGCAGGTGCCTACCGTCCAATGCAAATAGGGGCCTCCTATTCCATGATGATAATAATGATGATGATAATTTTATCATTTATACCATGCCCATCTGACTGGGTTGCCCTAGCCACACTGGGTGGTTTCTAGCATATACAAAAACATTAGAACATTGAACATTAAAAAGCTTCCCTATACAGAGCTGCTTTCACATGTCTTCTAAAGGTTGTATAGTTACTTATCTCCTTGGCTTAAGGGGGTCGCATAACTCCACACCCTCCAACGTTTCTCCAAATAAAATAGGGACATCCTACCATACCTTCCAACATTTCTGCAATGAAAAGAGGGACATCCTAAGGAAAAGCGGGACATTCCAGGATCAAATCAGAAACTGGGACAGCTTCTGTAAATCCAAGACTGTCCCTGAAAAATAGGGTTTGCAGCTGCCCCTTATGGGAATCAAACCTGCGACCTTGGTGTTATCAACACGAGGCTCTAACCAACTGAGCTATCCAGCACTAGGGATATCATAATCATTATTGTTATTATGTTTTTATTTAATTAATAATAACTGGCATGGACCACTAACAGGAGAGAGGAGTCCGCCCCAATCCCTATTACATTTATATTGTTATAGGAATTGGATTGGGGTTTATAGTCTGGATGTCATCTCCCAGGCCACTTTGAGGCTGTGGTTTTCCTATCTGTCATGAGATTCTGTAGTAGGAAATGAGACTTTGAAAGAAGTTGTGCTAGTCTCTTTGTTAAATTTTATTTGTTTATTACCGGTATACAGTATTACATTTGTATGCCATCTTGGCTATTTGTGGTAAAAAATATATGCCTTGGACAGATAGTTGAAGATAAATATTTCCTTGTCAGGCTGGCAACAGTTGAACAACAAGTATTACTTACATATACTTTAATGAATGCAAACAGAATTGGGGCTGGCTCCTGCAAGTGAAGCCATCTGCAGTTGTCTGGTTTTAAAAAAAGAGGTCTGTCCTTCCTTCCTTTAGTTTTTTCACAACTGGAAGGCACTCTGGATCTCCCTTTCCAGTTCTATAGTACCCCTTTTTAAGATACTGCAACCAGAGCTGTACACTGTATTCCAGGTGTGGTTGCACCATAGATTTGTGATAGCAACAGCTTTGTTTTCAAGCCCTTTCCTAATAGTCCCCAACAATTCCTCTTTTTGCTGCAGTTGCTGCTTGCTGGGTCAACATTTCCATTGTGCTATCTGCCATAACCCCAACATCCATTTCTAGCAGGCAAA
This sequence comes from Darevskia armeniaca, assembly GCA_034641395.1. Lineage (NCBI taxonomy): Eukaryota > Metazoa > Chordata > Lepidosauria > Squamata > Lacertidae > Darevskia > Darevskia armeniaca. The sequence continues at coordinate 4,907,393 of JAWWNF010000170.1, forward strand.
AACAGGGCATGTCCACACTTCTCCTGTGCTTTCTAGGTATGCGCCCAAACCATTTCGCACCCCCCCCCCCCGCTGCTTTCCCCTGGAAAACATGCTCTATGCCACTGAATCGGAACTTTAATTTTGGCCACAAGATGGCTGTATTTTCCTAAAATGCAGAAGTACCTATGCTCCATATGTCTCTGTTCCATCAGGTGTTAAAAAATTAAGCCGCTCAGAAATCCTTATCAAAGGATTTTGGGTGTTGCATCTCGCTAACGTCAGGACAGATGTCTGAAGGGATTATTATTATTTCCAAGTAGGGTAATACAAATTTCAAAATGAGGGTTGTAGATGGGTGTCTGTCATGAGGGACCTGACAGGCAAGCACACCAGAGTGTGCTTGATATATGCAAGCGTGTATAGGTGAATCAGTAACTTTAAGAAAAATAATCTAATTTCAGCATCTAGCCAAAAACAAATAATCTGGCAACTACATTTTCATTTCTCTCCTACCCCACCCCAAAGTGCATGATTCACTTGTTTTTATTAGTGGTGCTAATTTACAACACCTGGGATTAAAATGGTGGGCATTTTAAGTTGTTTCTACATTCCTATAAATTCCCAGTTAATGTAGGGTGGAAATGGCATTTGTTTATGCAGTTATTTTGTATTATTCATGGCTGGCATGCACAGCTCATATCCAGCAGGAGCTGTGCATTCATTATTGCATTTACTGGTAGCTGTGTGTTCAATATAAGATCCCACTTTCTCTTGAACTTCTGGTGCCTACTGTTTATTCCAGCCAGTATTTTAACTGAATTCTGATGTCATAGTTTTAACTCAATCTTATTCTCATTGTATTGAGTTTCATGTACACTGTTTAGAGACAACTGTAATTTAGCGGAAGATAAAAATCAATATGTCACTGCCAATTGATAAGTCTTTATATATATATATATATATATATATATATATATATATATATATATATATATATAATTTTTATTCGGTTTTACAATTTTTTAAGCACATAACATATTGGTTAAACTTCATTCTTCTCCCCTCTCACCAAGAGAAGACCTATTCATTCCCCCCTCTCACAGAGGTATCTCTTATCTTATACATTTAACCTTACATTAACCATTTCATAACATTGCTTGTCCTGGCCCCATTTGTAGGCCAGGTGTTGCTAGTTTCTCAATTTCTTGTTCCACTTGACTTCCTCACGTCTCCACTGTTGGTTTCCTAGTAGTTCCTCCTTATCAGGTTTCTATATCATCCTTAAATATATTATCAAAAACATGTTGTTCAAACATCATCTTTAAATGTATTGTCAAAAACATAGGTAGTTTTACTTATCAATCCTAAATTCCTGCCTTGGCATTTGGTTACTTCTGTTCCCCTATGTTCTGACCCACTTTATCTCCCCTCCTTCCCCTTGGTCTCAGAATATTTAGCCTTTGTATCATCTTGTACTTATCATTTATGCAATTCAAATAACCTTATTCATTGCTCAAGCATATAACCATGTTCATAAACATTGTGTTTAACCAGTAAAATCAATCCATGCCAATTGATAAGTCAAGTTGTCCTCCCATCTTTCTAAAGACCAGGTTTGTGGCAATTATTGTGATTTAAACAAAATTGCAGCATCAGCCTAACCTGGTCCATGAGGCAGCTGGTGTTGTGATGGGTGTTGACTCAGCTTTCTGATTTGTTTTTCCTTTGTTTGCTGGTTGCATTGTTATTCCATGTCCTGTGTTGTGCATCCCCCATTGCTTTTCAACACCTGGGATTAAAAAAAACACCCAAAATCAGTTTTTATGCAAATATAGCAGTACACACACACACACACACTTGTATTTTCATTGCTATATTTGGGTTTCATGCATATCTACTAAGATCAAACTACCTACGATACATTTAACTGAGTATATCCACCACTGCAATGCAGGATCCAGTGTGCCATCCATAGCTCTGGCTTTGATGCCACCAGTACTGATTCTAAAAGCAGCCACAGTGGCTGCACAAATTATATTTCCTCTTGGATTCCAGGGACTTATTTTCAGCAGACTTGCAAATGAAGCTAGGGCGGCGGTGGCAATATAGACTATAATAGCCCCTTTGCTATTGGGACCACCTTCCTCTGTACACCTTTTAATTATTGCCTCCTCTTTTCTTGCTACATTCTTTCCTGCATCTTTTGCTTCTTCTTAATACTCTCCTGCATTCATCACATTTCTTTGGAAAATAAAAACTTAAAAATAATTTTTAAGTTTCTGCAATTGTGCTTAACTTCCCAATCCCCCCCCCCAAAAAAGCAACAACTGGGAAAGAGTGTGATTTGAGTTCCGGAAATGAATCATTTGCAGACCAAGAGCCTAGGGCTTGCCAATCAGAAGGTCGGCAGTTTGAATCCCTGCAACGGGGTGAGCTCCCGTTGCTCGGTCCCAGCACCTGCCTGCCTAGCAGTTCGAAAGCACGTCAAAGTGCAAATAGATAAATAGGTACCGCTTTGGCGGGAAGGTAAACAGCGTTTCTGTGTGCTGCTCTGGTTCGCCAGAAGCGGCTTTGTCATGCTGGCCACATGACCCGGAAGCTGTACGCCGGCTCCCTCGGCCAATAAAGCGAGATGAGCGCCGCAACCCCAGAGTCTTCCGCAACTGGACCTAATGGTCAGGGGTCCCTTTACCTTTAGGAGGAAACCACCTTAGGAAATGCTTAATTAAAAAGACACTTTCAATAATATTGGGAGAAGCAGGAGCTTCTCCCAATTGTGGGATTGTAATATGGAATGTAATACTATATGAAATACTGTGTGTTACCACAGTTATCATTTTGATTCGAGCTGGCTGCAGAAGAGCAATGCCTCAGCATAGGCACCAAAGGACCCTAATGCATATAAGGCCATTCTCAAATGATTTTTGCTCCATTCTATTCTAAAAGCTAGATACAAACTAACTGGACCTGCATACACATTTTGAGATTCCTGAACTGGCTGGTGTGGAGGACAATATTAAGGGCCATGGTTAATGAATAATTTGCCAGGGATGGTTTAGAAAGCATCCATTCTCATAGAAAAATAGGCTCATATGTTTTGGACATATGTATGTTTTTAGAGGTGATGGTTATTCCTGGTCTGGTGAGCAGAAATGCAGGTTAATATATTTTGCTCCAGGTCTCTTTCACTTGACACCAATCTGTCTTTTAAACAGAAAATTTGCATTTCCTCCCACACCGTCAAATCTCCTCTCCTACTTTTATCTTTTGCAGTAATGAATAAAAGAGCAGCTGTCACAGCTATTGAAGAAGCCTAACCAGGAACAGCACTTCTGATTTTAAGGAGTGTCTTGAGGAAGATATTAGTCAAATGTTTCTCAAACACATAAATCATAGACTATAGGGGGGAAACCACCACCGCTCTTTCACTGGTTTCCCAGCAGTGAATCTGGGCACTGACACCAGGAAACGGCTGGCAATCTTGATTTCTCTCACTCTCCTCGGATTTCAAATAGCACCTGAGTTCCCTAGAGATATGTATATATAATTGTAAAAAAAATTATCATGAGTATACAGCTGTGCTTTGCCTCTGGCTTATAAAATTGTGTTAAATATGTTTGTTCTGAATAGTTAGGGTTTTTGGATGGGTGTTCATTGTTTGTAACCATAAATTACTGGGCTGAGGCAGAACTAGATGTGGGAATTGGAAGGACGACTCGCCTCACTGAGACAGGAAGCAACTCACCAATCCAGCATTTGATTTGGTGGTTGGTCTGCCCTAACACAAACTATTACCCTTAGTATGCTACATAGAATCATAGAGTTGGAAGAGACCACAAGGGCCATCCAGTCCAACCCCCTGCCAAGCAGGAAACACCATCAGAGCATTCCTGACAGGTGGCTGTCAAGCCTCTGCTTAAAGACCTCCAAAGAAGGAGACTCCACCACACTCCTTGGCAGCAAATTCCACTGCCTAACAGCTCTTACTGTCAGGAAGTTCTTCCTAATGTTTAGGTGGAATCTTCTTTCTTGTAGTTTGAATCCATTGCTCCGTGTCCGCTTCTCAGGAGCAGCAGAAAAAAACAACTTTTCTCCCTCCTCTATAGGACTTCCTTTTATATATTTGAACATGGCTATCATATCACCCCTTAACCTTCTCTTCTCCAGGCTAAACATACCCAGCTCCCTAAGCCGTTCCTAAGTGTTACTGTAGTAAGGAGAGCAAGAGAAAACAATTTAAAAATGAAATTGAAATCTGGATTAAGCTGTTTTGCTTTCATTTGATCTGCAAATCTGGGAAATTCCAATCCTGACACCGTTATTGGTGTCCCTTGTGAAAATGTTTGATGTTTTATGATAATCAAAACTGGAAGGAATTAGCAAGTGCCCTATTTATACTTGAAGTGGGAAACCTGTGACCCTCCCAACTCCCACCCAAGATAGCCAGTGGTCAAGGATGATGTTCAAGAACAGGGGTCAGCAACCTTTTCAGCTGTGGGCCGGTCCACTGTCCTTCAGACCTTGTGGGGGGCCGGACTATATTTTGGAAAAAAAATAATGAACGAATTCCTATGCCCCACAAATAACCCAGAGATGCATTTTAAATAAAAGCACACATTCTACTCATGTAAAAACACACTGATTCCTGGACCGTCCACGGGTCGGATTGAGAAGGCGATTGGGCTGCATCCGGCCCACGGGCCTTAGGTTGCCTACCCCTGTTCAAGAACATCTGAAGGGCCACACATTCCCCACCTTGATTTACAAGGTATGTTAAGGTGTCCACCTAGCTTCTGTTTGTCCCAAGAGGCTGCCCCCTTTGCATCTGGCTTCTTAACTCAGAAAAGGGAAGTACTCTTAAAGGACAGGCACATGGTTCTCCTAAAACCTGTAATCTGTGAACCTGAAGTATGGCAGCTTCAAAATGAGAATTATTTGTAGGAAAGTTTACTGTTACTCAGTTAAAGCAGAGGCAGAATGTCATCTGCAATTTCCATGCAGTATGAGGGACACATTGATTTTTTTTTTTTAAGAACAGGAAGCTTGCCAAGCCTCAGGCTATCATAGGCACATGTGTCTATTTTAGATAGTGGTATGTAAGGGCAACAGTAAGGGACAATATAATCTGGTCTTGGTTCCTTTTCTGACAGGAAATCATGGCAACCACAATGTTTCCTCTCTAAGGACTCCAGTAATATCTTCCATACAGCCATATGTTTTGATATAAGAAAAAAACTGCTCCTGTTCCCTAATGGGGCACCCAAGAGCCCATATAGAGTCCTTTTGTAGGTTCTCTATCAGTAGGAAAAAATAACAGACCAACCAGAGAATATTGAGAAGCAAAGCAGCTAGTAAGCCTGATCTTTATTAACTGTTGCAACAGGATGCTCCCCCACACGCAGGAGAGAGGAGGAGGACCCAGAACAAAGGTGTGCCCACCCTTATATAGTATACACAAAAAGTATCAGGTACTTTGTAATGACAATTATTATACAACAAACCAACAACACCAAAACTGGTGAAGTAGCCTCCAGCTTTAGGCTGGGCCCTGTGTTTCAAGATAGTAAAGGGAGCAGTTGCTAAGGCCTCACTCCTCCCAAAAGCCAAGGCCTCACTCCTCCCAAAAAGAACAACTGCACAAAACAAGATAAGTAGTAACAACGGGTCAAGGAACGCCTGGAGATATGCCAGACATGCCACACACCCCCACCTGTACAATCTTGTAGTATTCCAACCCTGTGGATGCCGACCCTCCCAAGAATAATGCGAGCCTGTATTCGATAAGAAAGAAGTACGTGCGTAAGAGGGAGGTGGGAATGGAGTATAAAGGTTTGCAGCACCTCTGTAAAGGGGTGTCTTGCTGTGAGAGATCACGCATGCACCTTTTGCTTCTGCCTTGGCTTAGCAAAATAAAAGTTCTTTTCTCTAGAGGACCCCGGTGTCGTTTGACTCCTTCCCCCTCCTAGGAGGCACGCTGACTGAACTACACTGAAAGGGCTACATTTCTGGGGGCCCGGTCCGGGATCCCAGCTCCCCAATGGAGGGCCGAAGGGCCAGGGAAGTCGCCGCTGTGAACAGCTCTGGAAGCGTCACCTGATCCAAGTGCACACCCTGCCATTTGCAGGATGGAGCAGGGGAGGTTGCCTTGAGTGGAGACACAGCGACGGCGGAGAAAAGAAGCAGCTGCAGAGGAACGGACGTCCCAGGATAAGGTGAGCCCACAGGGAAGGGCACTGGGCTTGATCACCCCAGACTGGGTTGGCAGAGGGCCACCCAGTAGGTAAGGCAGAACAGGAATTCAGGGTGGGTTATAGAAGTTAGGTTGGGAGGGGGTATTGGGAAGTTGGTATGTGTATGGAGTGGTGCCCCTCTGCGAATGAAGTGTGAATGAGACGTTGGGGTCCAGGACCACCGGCAAGCGAATTGTGGCGTCCAGTAGTGCATTTCCTGTTATAAAATAGGAGGAAAGAGGTGGCATAATGGGCAGCAACACCACCAAGCAGGTCTGCTCTCCTTTGCAATGTTTTATAGACAATTGGAAGAAGGCCACAAAGGGAGCCGGAGCTGCCAAGCTCTTGAGCTCTACCGCCAAAAAGAGAAAAGGTGTTTTTTTTCCCCTCTTCAAGCAAAGCTAATAGACCTTCAGTAATCAAAGGTTGTTTAATTGGGAATTTATTAGTTTAAATGTTTACTTGTCTTGCGCTGTTTTATTGTTTGTTTGTTTTCCCCAACAGATCATTCATTTTTAGTTTGCTGATAAAAGCAGCATCAAAAGAAAAGGGAAGGATTGGATAATGGTCCTCTGTTGAGTTTATTTTATTTTTTTAGCATCTAAAAAGTTTAGGGTACCCAGTATAGAATAATTGTATAAGGTTTATTGTTTTGTGTTGATCAGTATATGGAATAATGGTGTCAAGAGTACATTATTGAAGGAGCAATTTATAGCAGAATTTTGAGTGTTGCTTCTTTTCTGTCTGCCAAAATAAATGGCAAAAAGAAGAAAGTTTTAGAATTTTATGTTGTTATGGAAATGCCAATTCAATAGTTTTAAGAATAATTAGGTGATATTCCAGACCTTATAATTTTTATGATATTTTAAGAAATTTTCCTGAAAGGAATTTTCCTTTTTATTGTGTATTTGTTTTGGATACTGTATTTGCTTTAAGTCTGTATTGAATTGTATAAGCAAAGTTCCTATATGGGTAGAAGCTACTAGTTTTTCAATAGGCTTCTGCACACAGATTTTTATATTTCCCATACAAGCATGACAACTTGTACCTTTTGGGTCGTGTATTTCTTTATCATCTGTATGCAAGTTGTCTGGAAGCATGGCTTGGAGCCCTCCATGACAAATTGCATTTTAAGGCATCCTGAGGCATCCTGTTATTTTTCTCATTTTATTCTATGCAGTTTGTAGCCTTGACTTATTTGAAGCAGGCTGCATCTGTCTGTTACCTATATACTGGGGGTGGGCAACCTAAGGCCCGCAGATGGTCCAGGAATCAGCGTGTTTTTATATGAGTAGCATGCACCCTTGTGTTTGGCGATCGCTGGGATATTTGTGGGGGTATGCAATAATTCTAAGTAATAGGAATTACAGGAAAGTTTATAATCATTGAGAATATATGAGATACTTATTTGATACCTGTATAATATGCAATTTGCAGTTTTAATTTTAAAGCAAGTTGCACCTGTTTGTTCATTTGAAGTGCTGTTTTATAATTCCTTTTCCTTAAAAGTAAGAGGAGTTACAGGAAATTTTGTAACCGTGGAAAGTACATAAGAAGGAATATAGATGAAGGTGTAAAGAATGTTGAAAGGAAAGTGGCTTCTTGAAGCCCAGGCATTGTGGGACAAGAGGAGAGAAGGAGGGCTAAGTGGCAGAAACTTGTAATGGAATGGTATTGAAAGAAAGGAGATAGTGGAATAATATTGAAGAAAAGAAGATAAGATGGAGGTTTTTGAAATTTTAAGGAAGTGTTCAGTTGTGGAGTTGGGAAACTCCCCAAGGTAAGGAGGATACCTTACACTTCTAGGTGTTTTATAATAAAATTTGATTTTCTTTAGTGATTTTTGTTAGTTTGCCCGATATCAAAGGAAGTAAGAGGCAATGGCCATTAGATAGATTTGTGCCACTAGATATATTGTATCATCTGTTGCAGGCCAAGCATCCTTGTAAAATCACCTGAAATTTAAAAATATGGAAATTTCAGCCATATGGTATATCCCTCTGGATGACGCCAAAAATACTGCAGGGCTGATCTCTGAAGCATCCTAAGGGACGTATTGTCACACTGCCGGAGGGTGAGTGTCAATATCCCCACTAGATGTGGAAGTTACAGTTCCCTGAAAGAATCTTGTGGCGTTAAGAGAGACCATGAGATGCTGATTTCCAGGGTGGCAATATGGGAGTGCTTCAGTTGGCCACTGCTAATCTAAATGGCAACAGAGTTGTTTTTTGGCTAATCCAAATGGCAACAGAGTTTTTTTTTTGTCTTGTTTTGTTTTTGTTTTTAGATTTTGGCCCAAGGTTTGATTTTTCCTCCTAGGCCTGCTGCAGTAATGAAGAAGATCAGATATTAGGGATCAATAGCTAAAACAGTTTTTTTTTCAATTGTTTGCATGTAGGCGAATTATAAAGAGAGCAGATTACTCTGAGATTATTATAGATTTTGAGATAATATTTCTTATTTGTTTTGCTTCATGTCATTTAAAAAAAAGGGGGACATGAGCAAGTGAATAGTGATGTCATTTTGTTGCAGATGATAGCATTATGAGTTTCTGCCAATTGGCTGCTGATGAACATAGCATGGTAACCCTGTTTTTATGCAAATAAGGAGATTCTGTTTCAGAAAATTAGGGGATTTCAAGTTAAATGGAAAGGATGCTGAGTGATTGAATGAATATAAATAAGATAGAAGAATATAGAAGAATGGATCATATTTGGAAAAGATTGTTCTTTTATTCTTGGTATTAATAAAGAATTTATATTAAATTGATATGCAGAAAATGAAATATAATTTAGATATATTCATAATAAATGATATATATATTAAATATCATTATTATGAAGGCAATTAGTCCTTTGAGGAATAATTGAAGATTTAGAATATAGATAAAAGATTTTATAATAATTTGATATGCAAATGTTGGAATTATCAATGTTATGAATTGAGAAATTTTTATTTGCTAATTAATTGATTTCCTATGATCATATGATAAAAAGTAGGAAAAGATTGGATATGGTTTATGGATATTCAGTATTATGTATTTATATATAAAGGTTGGGAAGGTTAATAAAATTACTGTTTAAACTCAGAACAGACCATGTGAGATTAGAGGGGAAGAGATATGGGAAATCTTGCGGAAGATTATTGTATTTTGAGGAGAATAGTAATCTGGCATGGTCAGCTTTTTTCCCCAAATTTTATTAATCCCTTCCTGACTAGTTGTTTCATTGATGATATGTTATTGTAGATCAATGAGCATAAGTTTTGATATAGAATACTTAGTCTAATGAAATATAGAGATATATGGAATGCTTCACTTGAAATTGTATAAAGGTTACCTTTGAATTCCTGTATTATTCAAGTGTGACAGAAGTCTACATCAAGTGGACCCACGAGATGAACTTTGACCTTATAAGAGCCTAAAGTTGTCCCAAAAGGAAAAGGGGGAGGTAAAGAGCCCTTTGTAAACCCAGTCACTGTCCGTCAGTATCCAATTCCCAGAGAAGCAGCAATAGGGGTATGGATTCATTTACAACACCTCATCACCCATGGCATCACTCCATGGGTTCACCATACCAGACTCAAGAAAGTCCACCATGATTGGTCTGCAACCCCAGTTCCTGGACAGCCCCTGAAGCTCACCATCTCCAGAGGACGGAACCACCAGCCTGCTGCCATCACCCCAGCTGATGGTCCTGAGCACGCTTGAAGCTTGAGGAATAGAAGAACAACAGGGGACATAAAAGAAAGACATTCATTTAATGGGAAGGTCTTCAAGGCCCCCCATAGGTTGAGCTAACTGTGCGTTCCCCCGATAATTTAGAACGCGCCATCCCTATTCAGTTGGTGGAAGCAGCAATAGGACTCGGAACCGCATACGCAGGGGCTGTTGCAGGGGGTTTGAGGGTGCCAGAAGAACCCAAAATTTTTAGACTTAGGTTTATCCAGGGATCCCCAATATGCCTGAGGAAATCAAAATGGAGGGCCCTGATCACGCAAATATTCCTGTGGTCACCATGACAGCGGAACTGGTGTCTGCCTTAGTATGCTGCCTGTGTGTATGCCTCACCAGCATGCAATTCAGACACCTATTGTGGGGATGCCCCCGGGCACCCATGCTTGTCATCCTGACTACCTTGTTAGGTATCGCCATAACAACAAACCCCATCCGGCCACTATCCCAGATCTCTATCACACACCAGGAAATGATTAGCATGGGAGCTCAGAATTCATACAATAGATGGATCCAGACTGCAGAGATGGTTGCACATTCAACCAATAGTACAAAATGTCTTGTGTGCACATTGGGACCCACAGATGCACTAGGGGGCATGCCATTCCTCCCTATCCCATGGAATACAAGCCTTCTGAACAGCCCTGTGTTCAATTTTACCAATTGGAATTCCACCACACCCTTAAGAGTTCATAGAATCCCTGGGTGGCATTGCATCTATCAGCAGAGAGACGGAGCCACTATCTATAAAGCCCCGAATCCTTGCCCTTGCTGAATATTAACCCTTATCTGTGGACGAGCTATGATAATAATAATAAAGCTGTCCAAAATAACAGGGGGGAATGAAGTAGCCTCCAGCTTTAGGCTGGGCCCTGTGTTTCAAGATAGTAAAGGGAGCAGTTGCTAAGGCCTCACTCCTCCCAAAAGCCAAGGCCTCACTCCTCCCAAAAAGAACAACTGCACAAAACAAGATAAGTAGTAACAACGGGTCAAGGAACGCCTGGAGATATGCCAGACATGCCACACACCCCCACCTGTACAATCTTGTAGTATTCCAACCCTGTGGATGCCGACCCTCCCAAGAATAATGCGAGCCTGTATTCGATAAGAAAGAAGTACGTGCGTAAGAGGGAGGTGGGAATGGAGTATAAAGGTTTGCAGCACCTCTGTAAAGGGGTGTCTTGCTGTGAGAGATCACGCATGCACCTTTTGCTTCTGCCTTGGCTTAGCAAAATAAAAGTTCTTTTCTCTAGAGGACCCCGGTGTCGTTTGACTCCTTCCCCCTCCTAGGAGGCACGCTGACTGGACCAACACTGAAAGGGCTACACTGGCTTATGAATATAAAGGACAGTTTTACTAGAATAGGTACCGTATATAAACATAGAATGAACTAATGTCTCTCTCTTTACTATACCAGTATAGTACAGGTATATCATATGGCTTAGTGCAGCGCAATAGTATCACAAGCAGAGGTGGAGCAAAACAGACACAGTCTTCTCCAGGAGCCCACACACTTGCATATTCAAATAAACGTATGGTTTGGCTTAGCATTAAGTGCGAACTGAGCCGATCTGTGCACCATGTTTATCAGGGTGTAGAGAAAAGGGCAACATAAACAATTTCAGATATCTAATGATTGAGGGAATTGTCATTGATTTAGAGCAAGATGGAGTTTATGGGTCACTGCAATTCCAAGCAAGATAGCTTTGTGTATACTTCTCTTTAAAAGGGTCTCTTGAGGTTTGAACTGAACATGCATTAACAATTCAAAGGATTATTTGAAAATAATTTTCCATGTCTGTCAGAGTACCTCTTAATAGTCCTTAATTACTTATCATTTGATTTGTCTCCCATCTCATTTCCAGAGACTCATGTTGACAGCAAGCTTGATTGCTTATGCATATGAGAAGAGGATGAAGAGAGACTGCCATGATTATCCAGATATGTTAAATTTTCGCTCCTAGTGACAGGAGATATTTTAATTCTTAATTTTATTAACAACATTTCACTTCAAGGAAAATATTGAAGTATCCATACTTATTTTTACTTTTAGTCTGCTATACGTCTAAGGCTAATGGATCCAGCAGTATAAGAGAAAATGCCGTATTTTCCCCTGCAATTAACCTTAGGTGTGTAGCAGACTAAATGTAAAAATAAAAGCTAAATAAAATAGCTGGCATCCAATGAGCTAACTTAAGGTAGGGATAGGAGATAAATTTTGGTTTGTTTTCATTTCAAAGAGAAACTACTTAACTCCTACTTCTTGAACAAATATGCAAACTCAATTATTCTTTGAAATTCATCCTGCTCAGACTTTTATGATGCAATTCTCTAATCAACTAATGTGTACAAAAATACATATATCATGGGAAGTGTATATAAAAACACGTACATTAGTGAAAATAACAATGCATTCTATCAAGGAAATTGCTTGCAAACATGATATTAGTAAAAACTGAACAAATATGTTTAAATTAGGGGAAATTGGGACTTAAAGTGCTAATTAATTTTAATAAGGAATGTAAAACAAGCAAACCACCCAAACCCAAATTGCTACAGAAATGTGGAGAACTGGATTTAAGATTGGGAAAAATGAGAATGTGTGAGAGAGAGACCATAACTGGCAGATTTGCTCCTCCCCACTTTAAGATTGAACCCCTATGCATACTAACAGGGGAATATGTTCTACTGAACACACAGGAACACAGTGCTTATGGAACCAGTTGGAATTCTGGCTTTTTAACCTTTGTCCCCTGGCCTTTAAAAAACATAAACTACCTTTGAAACTTATGTGTGATGGATGGAAATGGGAGCAGGTTCTGCTGTTTAAGAAGCAAAAGTTCAAAGCCTCATTGGGCATGTGGAACTCATTCCTGGACAACATTCCTCTAAAACATCATTCCCACTTAAAAAGCCCAATCCACCAAAAGCTGTCCCAAATAAAAAAGATTTTACATTTCTTTTGAAAAAGATTGTGGGGTGGCTGCTGAGAATGCTTCCCTCCCTGGATGCTCTTTCTTCAGGTTTGAACTTGACCTATAGGTAGAGTTGCCATATGTCCAGAATTTCCCGGACATAATTGCTGGTAGGGGAATTACTTACTTACTTATCAAAACTTTATTAGGCATTTTACAAATAAAACCACGAGAGATAAAATCGCGTACAAGAGCCTTAAAATATATACAAAGAGGCAACAGTTGGGTACGTAGGCTGGCTGTATGTATATATATATACAGTATATATAATCTGGAGTTTTTTCCTGTTAAACTACTCCTTGGAGCACTGCTGCCAAAAACTCAGCTACCCCTGCAGTCACGCTTTGATCAATGTCGGACAGACAGAATCCAGCACTTCCACCATGCACTGTTTTCAAACCACCCAGGAGCATAGCTGTCAACTTTCGGATTTGAAAATAAGGGATTTTTTCGAACTTTCAGATTTGAAAATAAGGGATGCCGCGAGGGCGGTGCAATGGCACCAAGTAGCCTCGCCACCCTGCGCTCCAGAGGCTGCGCGCGAACGGGTGAGCGAAAGAGCGAGCGCGTAGACGGCAGGCAGGCTGGTTGGGCGTGAGGGTCTGACTGCACAAGGCATGCAAGCTCCGCCCCCAGTCGGTCTCAGACTCCTTATTGGCAGCCAAGCAACGCAGCTGAGGAGCCTCCCTGGCCGGCAGGGAGGGAGAGGAGCAGCTTCCTTTGAAATCCGGGAAATTTAAGGGATATCAACAATCCGGGATAGCAGCGGGAAACGGCATTGGAATAAGGGAGTTTCCCGCAAAAAAAGGGAGGGTTGACAGCTATGCCCAGGAGGGGAGACAGCACACGTTCACGCAGCATACTGCGCGTAGGGGAATTATATGAATCATACTATATAGCTTGTGTATTCTGACCTGCCCCCCCCCAATTTTTGCAGTTCCAAAGAGGCAGAAAGAAACAGGAGGTTTATTTACTTCCTGATAATAAACATGCCAAAACAGACCTTTGCCCATCTAGCTCAATATTGTCTTCACAGACTGGCAGCAGTTCAGCAGGGCTTCAAGCAGGGACTTTCCCAACCCTAGCTAGAGAGGCCAGTGATTGAACCCGAGACCTGCCTACAAAGCCTGTGTTCTGTCATTCTGCTACAGTCCCACCCCTGGCTGCTGAGTTGCAGATAGAATGGTATTTCACAGATTGTGCTATGCACATTCCATGATAAAGTATCAGTGAAAGAGTAAACATAGACCACTTGTTGAGCACAGCCAAGCTCATGTGAATTTTTTGTATCTCGTGACCTTCCCTATAGTAGCTATGTGTAATGTCTATAAACAGTGACAGAAACACCCTCCTTCACCCTCATTTCACAGACCAATAGATACCTTACAGTGAAAAGCCCAATTAGACATCATCATGCGCCTAAGTTAAGTCATCCCACTTTGGCCTGGTAACAGACACTAGCATCTAAAGCAGAAATTCTCTGAGGGCTATTTAGTGTTTTATCTGACAACTCCCTGTGTGAACCTGACCCTTTCCCTCCAGTTGTCAGCCTCCAGTTCTCCCTGCACAGGGCCGGATTTAGGTTTGATGAGGCCCTAAGCTACTGAAGGTATGGGGCCCTTTATATGTCCAGCTATCCTTTGTCAACAACAAATTGTCGCTGTTTTTAGTGTTGAATATATGCTATATGGTAATTTATGGACCTAATAGGTATCTCAAGCCATTTGCGCATGCAGAATGTAGGCATCCTATATATAGAAATGAGCAAACCAGTGATATTTGAGGGAGCAGGCTAGCAAGCGGGGCCCATCAGAGGAACCTACACAACACAAAACACTGTTGCTGTATGTAGGTTTTATTTTATTTGTTTTTTTAGCTAATATTTTGGAAATGTACATCCAGGTTTTTTTCCTTTAATTTTTTTTGGGGCCCCCAAGAGAGTGGGGGCCCTAAGCTATAGCTTGTTTAGCTTATACGGAAGTCTGGCACTGTCCCTGCACAATGCTTGCTGCCTGCCAGTGCAATGCTCATCCAGCAACAACAGTAGCAGTCACCACCACTGCTGTTGTGGGTAACTTTCTGCCCTTCTCCTCACAAGCTCCTTCGCTGGTCCTTCAGCAGAAGATGGCAGCTGGGGGCAGGTCTGAAATTCACAGTCCCAGAACAGGGGGATAAAGAAAAAGAAGAAGGGAGCAGCTGAACAGCAGCAACAGTACAGGTTAAAATGGCCAGGGTTGTAAGTTCCACAGGGATCCGACCTACACCATGGGTAGGCAAACTAAGGTCCGGGGGCCGGATCCGGCCCAATCGTCTTCTAAATCCGGCCCGTGGACAATCCGGGAATCAGCGTGTTTTTACATGAGTAGAATGTGTCCTTTTATTTAAAATGCATCTCTGGGTTATTTGTGGGGCATATGAATTCGTTCATATTTTTTTCCAAAATATAGTCCGGCCCCCCACAAGGCCTGAGGGACAGTGGACCGGCCCCCTGCTGAAAAAGTTTGCTGACCTCTGTCCTACACCGTAGCAGAGGCTCCCCATTTCAGACTCCTCTACCAACATGTGGAAGGCGACAGGGCCAGGTGATGTGACAGAGGGGGCAGGGGCAAAAAGTGCAGCCCCCTCCTCCCCTTCTCCCTCCCAGAAAGAGTGAATGCCCAATCGTTTGCAGTTCCATTGAATCACCTTATTCATAAGCTGTTCCCACGTGAAAGCAAGGCCCTTAGCATTTATGCTGCAGTTGGGCTGCACAGCAGAGGGTAAGTTATATTGGAAGTACATTTCCCTGACATTATGGGACTTGCTTTCAAGTACCATGTTTGGAGTTGAGATGACAAACTGGCCGTGCCTGGAAAGAATTAAAAGCCATAATCGAATTGAGGGGCAGCCTTTATTTTTACACATAAATCATTAGCACTATGCTAGCAGCACACCCACAGAGAGTTTATAAGGCTGCACTGGGAGAAAAATAATATAACGTGCCTTATTTTAAAGTCAGTTTGAAGGTTATTTAAAAGAATCAAAGGGAAAATATATGGTTCAGCTCCCATGAGATAGTAAAAGAAAAATTGCACTGTTACAACAGAGTGAGATGTTAGCTTGCATGCACTCTGCAAGGGAGAGATATGGGGCAAGGGGGGGAGTAGCAAATCATAGGATAATGCAAACAAAAGATATTGAATGAAGGGCTTAGGGAAAAATTAAGTAGAAAGAAAAACTTACGGGCTCCTGCCTGTGGGGTGTGGGTGTATGTACTCTGCAACATGTAATTGATGCATTAATAGTTCATTGGTGGGGATTTATGCTGGACTGGCTGTTTACACATAATTCTGCTTTATTAGTTCTGTGATGCTTCCTCAATGCTACCATATTGTTGCCATCTGGAGGAGCACTCTTGCACTATAGCTCAGCAGAAGTGGGACAACAAATAAACTGGAACATTTGTGATATAAAGAGTTGCGGGATTTCAGCAGGAAGTTACAGGACATGTACAGATTTGAAACAAAGCAGTATAACTTCCTCAAAACTTTTGCATGCGAAAACTTTATTCAAAGTAGGATTGTGTATAACTGCCCCCAAAGATGCAGCCGCTGCTCCTCTGTTTATCATAAAGCTTTGAAATGCATTGGACCCTGCATGCACACATTGATCATTTATTTATTGCATTTATATTGTACCTCCCCCCGCCCCAAAGAGCTCAGGGTGGCGTAGGTGGTTCTCCCTCTCCTGATGTAATCCCCATCACATCTCTTTAAAGTAGATTTAGGCTGAGAGGCCGTGACCGGCACACAGTCACCCAATGAGCTTCATGACTAAGTGGGGATTTGAACTAGGGTGTGTCATAGCCCAACACTCTAGACACTACACTGTTAGATAAGTACCAATAAAAGCTATGGCTGTTTTAGGCCTTGTGATGTTTACCAGACCCCTCACCCCTGGTGTTACATCCAAAGTTTTCATGATGGGGGTGCTTAATACGAGGAGGGGCAGTGAGTTCCCTGCCAAAGAACTCTTGATATCATCTTGCCCACAGCCTTGCTACTGCATCACCTGAAAGGGTGTGATGGGGGTGTCATTCATTCATTTATTTTTATTTTTTATTTTGACAGTAATAATCATAAATAAATAAGAATAAAAATGTGCTTAACACCATTCCATTGTATCTATCCAACCTCCCAAAATTTCAACACCTCTTGCAATGGTTTGACCCCTTTCCGTTTTAACAGTACAAATTCTACAAACACCCTCCATATCTCCTCAGAATCATTTCTCCTGCGTATTCCCTGTCTTACCTTAATGGCACATGTTAATTTATCATTTATAGCTATATCCCACACCTCTTTATACCATTCTTCCATTTTATATTCTGCTTTCCCCTTCCACTTCCTAGCTATCATAATTTGTGCAGCTGTCAATAAATTTGTGAGCAAGTCCTTCATAGCCTGTGAACCTTCCACCCCATCGTGGGGTGGGGTCATTCATTAATGCCATTTTGAGCTCCCCCCCCCCCAAAAAAAGATATCTTGGCAGCATACTTGTTGCCCCTTCCCTCTTCACAAATACCCTGAAGTCACAATGAAGAACAGCAGCTGTTAGCATGAGATCACCCTGTGGGATTTATGGCTGAGAAGTGGATTTGAACCCAGGTCCCTCTGACGTAAGTACCCCATGGTGGTGCCTCTCATTCAGTTATTGTTCTATGGCTATATGCTATTAGGAAGTGTATATGACACTTTTGCGAAGAAGCTGTGGCAGGCAATAACATTCTGCTCCCAGAACAACTTTTGAATGTGAACAAAGCAGTTTGAACAGATTTCTTTGAAATAAAACTGGACTTCTAGGTAGGAAATTGAGTGTTTTATATATATTTATATATATATATATATATATATTCACAACAATATTTTAAAGCATCTTCCTGCTTTAACAAAAGTGTGTGTAAGTGTCAAATATCAAACATTGGCCAGCTAATTAAGTGAAAATACCATACCCTAACAGCAAAGCACTTCTTCTCATTGTTATCATAGATAAGCATGCTGGCTTCTTTTTTTAAACCTTTTATGGGTTACCCTTTCTGTGACAGGGACACTGTGCCACAATTCAACAAGTGTTGATTTACCTATAGCTGTATTCCTCTGAAGGGAGACACTGCACCTGTTGAACTACTGCGGTTTTTAAAGACACATAGTTCCTTCATTCTTTTGTATCCCCTCCTGTTCACTTGAAATAAAACTGCCAGGAGATCATCCCTTTGTAGCCTAAGTTCTGCTACCATATAACTATTTGTGAAATGATTAGTATCTGAAATCACAATCAAATAATGCATGTTCCTTTGGCTAAGGCAAGTGATTCAGGATTTCAAGAAGTAAGGTTTTGAAAAGAAAGACAGACTGAGGCTAAATTTGCCCACTGAGATGGAAATAATTACAGTGGGGGGGGGGAGGCACTCAGACTTGCTACCATTGTGATATTAGGACTTGGCTTCAGGCACTGATGAGGCCTCCCAGATGTAGTAGTGAGTTCTTGCTGGAAAGAAGAAGAGAGGTAGGCTGCCAGCTTCCAATAGTTGCCATGGGAACCAAAGTACACCAAGCGAGAAGCCATCTAAAAAAGAACCCAGGGGGATATAACTGGAAAGTGGCAACTGGCATTGTAAGCTGCTGGTAGGCTTCAGCTGAGCAACAGGGGAAACCAAGCAGGGTAAAGGGAGGGCGGAGCATCCCTGGTATTTTAGCAAAGTTGGCTTGAGTGAGGAGCTGCATTGCTTTCCCACCATAGGCAGGGATGGAGCACCTGTGGCCTTCCAGATTTTGTTATTCTACAGCTTCCTGGCTATTAGCCATGCTAGCTAGGCGTGCGTGCAGAAGACCACAGGTTCCCCATCCATGCCTTAGGGCAGGCATGTCCAACAGGTAGATCGTGATCTACCAGTAGATCACTGGACGTCTGTGGTAGATCACCGGTAGATCAGTGGCTCCCCGCCAAAGAAGCTAAAAAACTTTGGCTCCCCTAAAAAAAAATCAACACCTTTGCCCTGCACCCCTAAAATGACCTGAACCACCAAAAAACAGAGCTTTCCTTCCTAAAAAAAAAAAGCTCAATGTCACTTTCCTCCTTCCTAAAGAAGCTCAACAACTTTTACGTGAACCCCAAAGAAAGCTCAATAACTTTGACCTGAACCCCAAAAAAGGGGGTAGATCACTGCCAGTTTTTAACTCTGTGAGTAGATCGCAGTCTCTTGGAAGTTGGCCACCCCTGCCTTAGGGGAACGGGTACCTCACCTGTTCTTCCCACAGGCCTCATCTGCTTCCCTCCTGCTGCTGCTGTACATTACACCTGGATTTCTGCAGTCAGGAAAAGGAAGTGGGTGCCAGGATCAGGGGAAGAATGGATAGGGGGAAAGCCATCAGGGAGGCGAGAGGTGTGTTGAGGGTCTCTCATTTTGCAGCCCTATCCAGCAGTGCTGAGTCCTCTTGTGGGAAGTAACTCCCATACAGCTGAGCAAAACTTGACATGAAATTAATTAAATGGCACTTTTTTCCCTCTTTTTTTTGGGAAGTAGTATTCTTGGAGTCAGTCAGAGCAGCTGCAGGAGGAGGGTGGAGAGGAGTAGGTTGATTCTCTCTGCATACCACCTCCCTGACTAAAATGGTCTCTCCCAAGCTGCTATTTGCATTTCAGGGGAAGCCTCTGTGGACAGGAATGGAAAGATGCTCAAGTTGAATGCCTGGATTTCCATGAGCAGCATCATAGTTAAATAGGCTTGTAACCAGTTTAAATTTGTAATGTAGATATGCTTAAGGGCAGGGGTCAGCAACCTTTTTCAGCCATGGGTCGCTCCACCGTCCCTCAGACCATGTGGTGGGCCGGACTATATTTTTTTTGGGGGGGAGAATGAACGAATTCCTATGCCCCACAAATAACCCAGAGACGCATTTTAAATAAAAGCATACGTTCTACTCATGTAAAAACACCAGGCAGGCCCCACAAATAACCTAGAGATGCATTTTAAATAAAAGGACACATTCTACTCATGTAAAAACACGCTGATTCCCGGACCGTCCGTGGGCCGGATTGAGAAGGCGATTGGGCCACATCCGGCCCACGGGCCTTAGGTTGCCTACCCCTGCTTAAGGGTATCAGCTTTTCAACCTTCATCTTAACAAGGCCCTCTTGGAAGTCAGGTTTATTGATATAAACCTTTTTATATTTTTTAATACAGTAGACTGATTTGTGCCTGGAGGCTGGTAGGGTTTCCATATGTGCTCTTTTTCCAGGACACGTCCTCTTTTTCATGGGTAGAGTCGTCATAATGATCCATAGTTAAAAGCAGAAGTCGGCAAATGTGTCCTCTTCTTTGCTCTTCAAAATATGGCATCCCTAACAGGACCTACTTTTGAGTAAATATGCTTTATAATCTGGTTTTATGTTGTAGGACTAAGGGCTCAGGCTACAAATCCAGGCCCATTTACTTCTGAGCAAGCTCTGCTGAACACTCGAAACAGATTTTTGAGTAAATATGTAAAAGATTGCACTGCATGCCCTTAAAGTCTGGCTTGAAATAATAATAATAATAATTTATTATTTGTACCCCGCCCATCTGGCTGGGTCCCCCCAGCCACTCTGGGCAGCCTCCAACAGATATTAAAATATCACAAGTTAAAAACTTCCCTAAACAGGGCTGCCTTCAGGTATTTTCTAAATGTCAGGTAGTTGTTTATCGCTTTGACCTCTGCTGGGAGGGCGTTCCACAGGGCGGGCGCCACTACCGAGAAGGCCCTCTGCCTGGTTCCCTGTAGCTTTGCTTCTCGCAGTGAGGGAACCACCAGAAGGCCCTCGGTGCTGGATTTCAGTGTCCGGGCTGAATGGTGGGGGTGGAGACGCTCCTTCAGGTATACAGGACCGAGGCTGTTTAGGGCTTTAAAGGTCAGCACCAAATTAGAAACACTTTTCTTGCTGCTGCTGCTGCTTAAACCAATTTTAGCAAGACCCCACATAGTTAGTTAGTTAGTTAGATTACTTCATTAAACTAGCAGACAGACACTTTATGTAAAATATTTATATATGTATTTAATGTTTATCTGTTATCAGAAAACTCCATGAGAAATTTTGTATTTGAATGGTGCACAAATGGCCTCTTAAAATTATCCACCCCTGTTTCCTGGAAAATCGGGGAGACTATTTCACAAAATTATTTTAGCAGGAGAGGAAAAAATTATCTAAGTTGTCACTGCAACCTCAGCAACAGTATAGTTAGCCTGGCCACCATTTTGCATGCCTCAGTTCTAACATTGTTCTGTGCATTGTGTGCATGAGAGGTGAAGAATGAGCAAAGAAAATTCAGTAAAGTGGTCTTTTAATTTTTCTACAGGGGTGAAAGAAAATCTCAGGACTTGCTTCAGGAAAAAAAGAATGTCTCCTGAGAAATTTTGGCTCAGCTCCAGTTTTCACGCAAAGAATAAAACCTATCTCTCTCACTGCTATTAATTAGATTTGACCTCTCTTTAAGAACATTTGCTGGGGAATCTGCTCCGGTTCTTTATAAGGGCAATTTAAAGCTGGCTTTGCCCTTTTCCGCCTGTCCCTGTGTTACAAGGTATTCTCAAGAAAGAAAGAAAAAGATTTCAGGGAGAATATGGAAGGAAGTTTGCTTCAGAGAAGGAGGAAAAGAATTGTAGGAGATGAGCAAGAGAAGAAGAGTGAAGAGGTTAGTTTGGTTTATGGCTGTTTTTTCCCCCTGGACTTGGTTTGTTTATGTTATATTATTTATATCTAATTAAAGAATTACATAGTTGAAAGTCCCCTTGCCTTGCTGTTGACAGGTTGAAGCCAAAAGGTTCATATATACCCACTTGACTGCTTCGATCAGTGAAACTAGAAGTGTTAAAGGTGCCACACAGGGCTGTCTTACCCATAGGTGCTAGGGGTGCAAGGCACCCGGGTGCCAGGCTCTCAGGGGTGCCAGGCTGAGAGTCCAGGGCCTGAGAGTTGAGTCCAGGGAAGAGCTCTGCCCTCCAGCGCCTGGGACTGGGCAACCTGGGGGGGGGGGGCGCCGGGCGGATCATTGCACCCTGGCGCTGCATATGCTTAAGACAGCCCTGTTGCCACATAATACCTGCTCTGTATCTGTAGGAACTCAATCTTTTAGTGTGGCACCACCTACACTTGGGAACTCCCTGCCTATTGATATCTAGCAGGCATCTTCAATGTACCGTTTCTGGCACCTGCTAAAACTTTTTTGTTTAGAAAAGCCTACCCAGATATATAGAAAGCTGCTGTGAGTTTTAATCTGTTTTAAATTTATTTTGTTATTTTAACTTTCTGAAAGTCTTAAATTATTATTGTTACTTTTTCCTTATTGATAATTTCATTGTTGTATGTGTTTTTTTGTAAACTGCCTTGAGCCTTGCCCCTCCCCCCACCATCAAGCCTCAGAATTCGGGTACATGAATCCAGGCAATGTGCTTCAAATAAAAGCCATCTGTTCTGCCTATGGTGATGTGACCAGAAAATAGAGGCAAATATCATAGTAGTGAGACCTCAAAAATGGGAAGCATGAAATCCTATACACTCTCAGAGGAATGGATATTGGGAATTGTTAAACTATGCTATACTATTGCTATGGATATTGGGAATTGCTATAATTGCTGAAAATATTAATTGGATTTTCTGTGAAACAAATTGGAGGCTATAAAGTCATTCAGCCAATACTTCAGTGGGCTAGTCTGAAGATAGAGAATGGTTGATTGGAAGGGGCTGTAGCCCATGTGTTTCATTTAAATAGGGCAAGATTTTAATTTAGATAAAATATTTTTTTAAAAACCCAAAGCATGTCTCTTGCAAGTGTCAAATCTGTTGCAGGAGCAGTTTGCTTTGAGACACGGCTGACAAATGGGACTCCAAACTGTTGCTGTTATGTAACTCTTTTTTTAAAGGAAGTAGGAAGTGGTTGCTTTGAATTAATACTCTTGTTGCAAGATCACCATTTGTAGAACACCAACAGCTGTAATAGTTCTTGTTTAGCCTTGGAAAATAATTTCTGATGAAAAGAGCCCCAGTAAATCAAAATAAGTTTGAGGTAAGATTAGGTGCACGGCTAAACAAAAAGAATCCAGTGAGCTCTAGCTGCATACAAATAGCGCAGCATGTACCATTCAAGATAAGCAAAGTTTATGATCGTAATGCTAAGGGAAATGTCTTTAGACTCCAGCTAGGCTTCTCTTGATCTTCTTATAGGATTTATATTATCCCCATGGCTGAAGTTATTTGAGTATTCAAGCTACTCTTATCTTTTCTCAGCAAAAAAATATTCCTTGGTACCGTTTAACTCTTTGGCATCTTTTTCACGTGCTACAAAGTCAGCACAATTTGTCTCCTTTGCGTTTTTGCAACAGAAGGGTTGGCATTTTCCATGATCAGGGAAATGCTGCAATTTCTGAACTAAAGGAAACTGTGCGCGTGCACACACACACACACACACACACATAGCATGTCTGAGCCAGAAGGAGATGCTTGAAGGGACACAGTCAGCTTCTGGGTCTGAGATTCTTCCCTGCTGCCCTAAAGTTTAAAATATTTTTAATGCAGTGATGGGGGCCCTGGAATAAGGAGCAGCTGGCAACTCGGGTTATACTGGTATTGGTGCTTAGTTAAGCATGAAAGGGCTATTCATTGGGCTTCAACTTCCTTTTTACCAATCACCTCATTGGTGGGAAGCGTTCTCTTTTGAAGTTATGACTTGGTAAACTTGGATTTTGCCTTCTGTGGAGTCTCCTGTTGGGATAACAAATGCAAAATCGAGATGAAAGACAATTTTACTGAGCAGGAGCCAATGATGTACATTTTCTGGAAAACTTTGAATGGGAAAGTTTTCCTCTTAAACTTGATTTGCACAGGGTAATTTGTACTAGGAATTTTTCTGATGGCCCTAGAGGGTGATCTAATTTAGCACATTTATTTGACATGTTTTTAGTAAACAAAGCTAAAAACTTTGAAACTGCCAAGCTTGTCTAATATTTATTTGTAGTTGGTACCCATCTATTGTTACTAATGAAATTACAAAGCAGAAAACATGCTGCAGAAACATTAACCTCTGTAACATTTTACATCCCAGACCACTGGCAAGAGCTCAAAGCTTGGTCCAGCAAGATATTGGAAGACATGGGACCTGTTTGGTTGGTTCCCCTACACTCCAATAACATATGTACTCCACCTTTCAAATAAATATTCAAATTTTTTTAGAATCCGAAATAGACTTGAAACATTTAGGATGAGCTTTGCAATCAGAAAATAAATACACAATGATTTTAAAAAATGTCAATACAGCAAGTAGTTGTTCCCAGCTGATTTCTCTGGGCAAGTTCCTAATTGCAATATAAATCATAGCTGTGCCTGTCGCTTCATGTTTTTCTTGTGCTGCAGATCTACTGGCATAAGTCTATAGAAAGTTTGAATGGATGGATGTGCTTTATGCCAAAGGTGGAGGCAGGCTTTTCTCAGGTCGCTTCCCTCTGGCTGATGTTCTGTTTCTGCTAAAGCTAGATCACCTTGCAAAGGTGGCAGGTTGCCATGCAAGCAGATGGGCTGCAGAATAAGCAGCCAAGCTGTCGCTCAGGAACATAAAGCACATTGACTAAGGGCAGGATTCCAGGCATTAATGACTAGAATGGCATCTAGTGCAGAGTTTTTACATCTCTTGTAAAAGAGGCAATGTTCCACTGAGCGATGGCAGAGCGCTGGATTAATTCTGAGAGCCAGTCACAATTTCCAGTAGGCATTTATAGAATATGGCCTAATAGATAAAAGCAGCTGACCTAGTAAAATGAAATAAAATGAAATAAAATCTTTCAGGGCAAGCTTTATGGGTATAAGGAATGCAGTGCCGTGGATTCATAATTAGTTCTCAGGAATTCCCTCAGGGTCAAAATCATGCCCCTTCTGATTTTTTTTACCAATGTAGACATAAGTATTATGGCTTCTGTTTTCCTCCCTGCTCCTCCTCATTCCACTCTTCCACTTTGCTTAAAAGAAGCCTGATGAAGAGTTCTGGTGGATTTAGAAGCTCCCTATTTTTGTTGGTTACATGTGAAAGGAAACTTGGAATTTTATAAAATAAAAGTGGCAGTTTATCCCTTAACCATGCATGCTAATGTTAGAGTGGCTGGGGAAACCCAGCCAGATGGGCGGGGTATAAATAAATAATAATAATAATAATTATTATTATTATTATTATTATTATTATTACCTCCATCTTCCTTTGCTTGGCGTATTTGGTGAGTTTCTCTCTGAGACAAGCTACTATATTTGACATGCAGAGAATTGGCAAATAGTATCCCTGGGAAATGTCATCATCATCCCTGCTATGAAATTAATAATGGTGCTCCGGACTTGCAATACTCCTGGAACTAACATGGAGAAACATAAACTTAATTAAACAAAAACTTAATGAATGGCAGGAATGAGTTCAGCATGCATCTGGATTTCAAGACAATAATCTACCAACCTAAATGTAAGAAATTCAGTAGTGTGCACAATAATTGTGAAAACTATTATGTGCACGGATGCCTCCGGTGTAGTGACAATTAAACCACTGACACGGCTGTAGTCAGTTGTATATCAGCAGCAAAAACAATAAATCACTTGAGGCCAATTAAGTTAAATCTTTATTCCAGGACAGGGGTCGGCAACCTAAGGCCCATGGGCCACAAGCGGCCCATGGGGGGTCATTTAACTGGCCCATGGACCCCCACCGCCGGCTCGGGGACCCCCCGCCCACCTGCTCAGTTGGCTCCGGTGTGCCATGCTAAACTGGCGCAGAGCAGAGTGGGGACCGCCTTCCGTGACACTGGCCGACTTCCCATTGGCTGCAGGAAGCTCCTGCAGCCAATGAGAACCTGCATGGCTCCTCTGCACCGGAAGGAGTACCGGAAATAGTGTTTGCGCATGCATGCATGCATGCGCGCGCACACACACACTCTGGCCCACCGTGGCGTCTGCGGGACCGTAAACCAGCCCAAGCCACAAAAACTTTGCCAACCCCTGTTCTAGGAGGTCTCGCCCCAAAGAAGCAGTTGCAAAGACTGAAGTGTCCACTAGGACTCCTCCTCTCCAAGGTCTTTCCCACACATTCTCAGGCTGTGTCCATGCACAACCACCCTATGCTCTGCCCGTTTCATTTCTCTGCGAGTTCTTGGAGACCAGGAGGGCGAGGAGCTGGAGGCAGCAGGAGGGGGAGACTCCCTGAATTATTCAGCAGCCAGCCTCCACTCTGCCTCTTGGCCACCCTCCCCTCCAGCCTCTGCTTCAGCCTAAGAGTCGGAGTCTGAACTGTGCTCTGCTTCACTAAACCCTGTTACCTCTCCTGCTGCTGACACCTCATTCTCCTAGTCCACTCCTTCTCCCTCTGACCACTCATCTTCATTCCCACCATCAACCCCCTGGCTCTGGGCCTTCTTCTGCTGGGGATTGCCCAGGTGGTTCCCCCGCTGGAGTCTCCCACCACGCCTCTACATCCAGCCAGTCCATGACACACTCTAAAGATTTGTTTCAAAAAGGGCAAGTGTTGTAGCGTGGGTTAATAATTTCAGCAAGTGATTTCGGCTCTCTGACATAGCAGGCAGGAGACAGCTTCTTCATGTAACAACTCTTTATTCAGGCAAACAAGACTAAGGGAACTGAGGGTAGGGAAGCTACATTTATAGGACAGAGGACTGGCAAGGAAAAGATACATTTTGGAGGGAACAATCTCAAGCTATCACACAGCTGCTTTTTGGTGGGAACCAATAAGACTGAGGATCCCAATGCAGCAACTTGAATGCAGCCATAGTAACTGTTCCTTCTGGGACAGGAAGGCAGTTACTTTACCCTAATGTGATTACAGACAATAGTAATACAGATATGATAACACTTTGAATCAATACACAACAGCAAGCCCAAATGGACTCTTTTAGAAGCTGGGTGTCCTGTAGCAACTGGTGTGATCACTGCGACTTAACCTGTGCTGCCCTCCCAAACTCAAATATGTCCAAGTTCCCGTGTAGTTGAAACCAGTCTGAGCTATTGCTGTCACTGTGAGGATATTGCGGAGGAATGTTGTGCCTGTGAGCCATAACCTTTATAATTAGCTGAACTGAATTAAGCAGCGCGTGGCTTATGGGGTAGGGTATTGCTCTACTGCCTAACTGCCTTCCCTCAGTAACTTGGTTGATCACAGGGCTCTCATTTTTAAGCTCTAAAATGCATGCTTCCAGGGAACAAGTGTCTGGGAGTTGCACAGTCATAGAATCATAGAGTTGGAAGGGGTCCTGAGGGTCATCTAGTCAGCGGTGTTGCAACGGGGACGGGGGGTGGTGCGCCCTGGGTCCCATGTCTGTGGGGGTGACAAGAAGTCACCCCATGGGGGCTCGCGGCTACATGAGCAGCCATCGCGCCACCGCAGCCGCATATGGAGGATCCTTCATTTGCGGCTGCAGCTGCGAGCAGAGGATCCTGGCACCATCCGTACGTTGGTGGAACGCCGCTGGCGGCAAACCGCTATGTACAGTGCCGCACATGCGCCCTACGTAGCGACGTCCGCCCCGGGTATTACGACACCTTCCTTCACCCCTGCATCTAGTCCAACCCCCTGAAATGCAGGAAGCCAGAGGCGTAGCAAGCCCAGGTGGTACCCGGGGCAGAATTTTTTTTGTCAACCCCCCCCCCACTTTAATTTTTAAAAAAATTAAAAAAAATTAAAAAGTGTCAACCCCCCCCTGATGGTGCCACTTTGCGAGGTGTGGGGTTTTTGTGTGTGTGTGTGTCTATTATCTTTTTCTTTTCAATAAAGTTAAAATTAAAAATAATAATAATAAAGAATAAAAATGTAATAATAATAATAATAATAATAATAATAATAATAATAATAATAAAGTGTCACCCCCCTCTGATGGTGCCACTTTGTGAGGTGTGGGGGTTGTGTGTGTGTGTGTGTCTATTATCTCTTTTTTTTCAATAAAGTTAAAATAAAAAAATTTAAAAAAATTAAAAAAAATTAAAAAGTGTCACCCCCCTCTGATGGTGCCACTTTGTGAGGTGTGGGGTGTGTGTGTGTGTGTGTGTGTCTATTATCTCTTTTTTTCAATAAAGTTAAAATAATTTTTTTAAAAAAAAAAAATTAAAAAAAATTAAAAAGTGTCACCCCCCTCTGATGGTGCCACTTTGTGAGGTGTGGGGGTTGTGTGTGTGTGTCTATTATCTGATTTCAATCTGCTGTGAATCAGCTGGAGAGTGCAGAAGCTTCTGGGCCTCCTGCCCTGGTGCTCTACCAAATCCTCGACCCTCCTTCATACCAAACCTGTGTGCTTACTGCCTAGTAAAGCCCATGGAGGCTTTAAAGCTACTCAGAATCAAGTGATACAGCTATGAAGCAATACCAGTGTTCAGATCAGTATAGTGTGCGTTTTGAGAACAAGTGAGGATTATAACATATAGCTATGATTCCCCTACAAATGTCCATCAACTTTGGGGGGCTGCCCCCTCAAATGTTTTATGGGGGGGCAAGGCCCCTCATCCCCTAGGAGTTGGCCCCTATGATTCTAGGCAGGCTGATAAAGAGAGAGGCTCTCCTTCAGGGATTTGGGTCTCAAGCTGCAGAATACATTTTGGTGATATGAGGCTATTTAGCATATTTTTCTATGGGGCTTATCAGCTTGTTATATATTTAGTGTTTGAGAGTACCTAGAGCTCTGGCTTATGTTAAGTTGTGCATTTCATTCACTCCAGGCTCTTTATCTTTGTCTGAACCTTAGTTCAGCAGGTTTCTCCCTTGCACTTGTATATGTAATTATGAATTCCACTTGGCTTATTAGCTACCTAGCATTTCCACATATCCCATTGTTAACTACCTAGCAACTCTGCATACTAATGAAGTAATTTCTTTGGCCCAGATCCACACAACCTAATTCTCCAGCAGAATAAAGTGTGTGTTCAACTTTTTGCTGGGTCAAACAGGCCCAAACGCCAGTGGCATCATGGATGGTTCAGGTTCAGCTATCCAAAGGGTGTCAAGAGCAGAAGAATGTCTGCAAAAGTAACAAGTTTGTATAGAGAGATTGGGTTGCCTGATCACGCAGACAGGGAAATGACTTGGCACTTTCCAGAACTGCTTCTGGAATTCTTCCCAGTACACACTGCTGTTATAAAATTTATTCTAATATTGGGCATTT
This sequence comes from Darevskia armeniaca, assembly GCA_034641395.1. Lineage (NCBI taxonomy): Eukaryota > Metazoa > Chordata > Lepidosauria > Squamata > Lacertidae > Darevskia > Darevskia armeniaca. The sequence continues at coordinate 4,936,515 of JAWWNF010000170.1, forward strand.
ATTGTCATTCCTGTGCTTGAGCATTTGGCTTCCTACAGCAAAAAAAGAACTGTGTATGACAGTTTGCTGCAGATTTCTAGAAGGTGAAAGGAAAAAGAAATAGTCACATGTACATGTCAGATTCTTGGCCTGGGTGTGTCACCTCAATGTCCTACTTCTATTAGTGAGAACTGGTTCAGCTCCTTTAAAAAACCACTGCCCTGTGGATCTTGCATTGCTACATTGAATAAATCTTATCAAGCATCCATTTCATATAACCGGGGACCTTTGAGTAGTGGCTGTCTTGCATGGCAAATGGTAAATCTTAATTCATAATTAAACCTGGTGTGTTCAGTGACATGTAGAGATGGTGGCATGCAAATGTAAGTAACTCTTATAAAGACGTTCTGCTTTAAGTCTTCTGAGAGCTGTTAAAGTTTCCTTTTTGGTGGGAAATAGACAACTATTCTCTTTGGTCAGACACCCTGAATGCTCATAATATTGCACAATGCAATATTAATTGCATAATTATAATTGTGCATTGTGGACAGAACGAGAGCCAGGACTACTCGGCAGTTAAACCTCTGCTGTGACTCAGCTCCTCATCCTGTTGAGTCCCACTGGGTATCTCCTAAGACCAAATTGCTCTTTGTGCTGCTTTTAAAAGTGCCTTGCAATTCATGGATAGTAGAGGCTGCTCTATTTTGAACCCTGGATAAAAGGTGCGGACTTTTGAAAAATTCTTCAAGAATGTGTGCTTTTAAGTAAACAGAATTTATTCAGAGGAATTGTGTGCATTCCCAATAATGAATTTAATAGGAATAAGCTATTCGAAATAGAAGAAAGCATTTTTTGTTTTGGATGTTCATTTAAAATGGGGTGGGTGGAGAACCTGTGGCTTTCCAGAAATGACTATAGCACCCAGTAGCCATGCTGGCTCAGCCTCATAGGTTGTCTATCCACCCCCCACCCCAGTCCACCCCCAATTTAAATAAATTACATGATTTCATATGCTCTTGTGAAGAAAAGTAAGGTGATGTACTCTTGAGGAAGCTGCTGGGATGGGGGCAAAACCATCCTGACCCATACTGACAGGTGTAAGATTTTGTTTCAGGGATCTAGGGGAAATAACAGCAAGTGTCCAAGCACCAAGTAAAAATGGAGGGGGCATCTATACATTTACAAGGGGGGCATCTATACATTTACATTTAACCCCCTCCCCCACAGAATGCATACAGAACCCAAAAGGGTGCTTTGTACTCTTATAAAAAGTTCCCTCCGCACATAACTACTGGTACTTTTCAGGCATTTTGCTAGTGTGAAATAAAATGCATTTAAATTCTGGCATTAATTTGTCAATTAGATTTATATCCTGCCCTATCACCATAAGGGCCCTTGGGGGCAGCCCAGGAAAACATCAAAATCAATACTTAATTACAATTTAAGATGACCAACACCATAGACTAAAAGAGCTGTATAACAGAGTTCCAGGACTGTTCCCTAAAGACCCTACTGAACCGCCAGCCTTCTGAGAGACTAAGGACAGCAAAGGACACTGATTTTGCTTCAAGGTTGCCCAGGCTTAATTGTGTGTCTAAACACAATTTTAGAAATAATGGCCGTCATTTAAATAGAAATGCAATCCATCTCAACATTGTGGGGAAGAAGACTATGGCCAGGTGTTGTTCAGGTGCTCACTGCTAATGGCCAATATCAAATGCAATCTTGCTTTCCTTTCTTATGGTACTTTAAACCTGCACAGCCCTACAATAGAGGACTCATTCAAGTGGAGGGACTGTCCTGTAAAATAGGACAGATGGTCACCCTGATGATGTGAGGGGGCATGGGGAGAGGTTTCTACAGCACCAAACTACACCTATTTTTGTAGTTACTCAGAGCTAATATTCAATACCTGATGAGCTGCCCTAGGGAGGAAGTTCTACAGCAGTAATCTACATTTGTGGTTACTTAGAATTGATATCTAGTAACTGCTACTTAGCAACTGAGTTTTAGAGGAACCAGCCTAACTGCACAAGCAACCCAAGCAGTCTTTCAAAACACTTGGCCTAACAGTGAATGTGGAAGGGAGTGTGTTGCTTGGTTCATGCCATGCAGCCGAGGTTAAAAGTTTAGGCACCGAGGTCTGATTCTTTTTTTCTGTGATAAAATGTGTCAATTCACTCAACTCATTTTATTTCGGCTTTAAGCCCATAGACATAACAACCAAAAACAGAAACAGCACAGTTTGGTTTACAATTGCTAACAGTAAAATAGATTAAAAGGGATACTCAATTGAATAAAATATGATAAAAATTAAATTAAAATTTCAAGCTGTATATAATAATCCATTGCGTTTCTTAAGTGTCAGAACTGATGTCAGAAATTTTGCCATATATAGGGTTATAATCGAGTCTGAATCTTGCAACAGAAGAGCAAGGTAAGACTCTTCCAAATACCCTGGTAGTTTTTGAGTTAATGGAAGTAAGAAAGTCTTTCGGGCGGCAGAATACAAGGGGCAGACAAACACTATGTGATGAAGAGATTCAATCAAACGGTTATCACAGGCACATAAGACCGAAACTTGGCCCCTAGAAAATCTATGAAAAAGGACGTTTGAGGGCAAGACATTAAACCGTTCTTTAATAAAAGCAAAACGATGACTAGCAATAGAAAGAGTTTGTAGATAGGCTGGTACTTGAAGGGGTACAATGCCCAGGGATCTCGGTGAGCATGTTCCCCGGCCCAGCATAACATTGCGTTGCAACTCAATATCATCCAATCTTTGGGAGATGGTCTTTTTTGCTGTATTTAGATCTTGATTCAGCATTTCTAAGGGCGAAATTCCAATAAGCAGAAGTTTGGCTTGAATCTTACCAACCCAGGGGCTTATGAACTCATCGCGCCATAAGCACAATGTGTGTGTGTGTGTGTGTGTGTGTGTGTGTGTGTGTGTGTGTGTGTCTATTATCTCTTTTTCCCAATAAAGTTAATTTATAAAAAAAATAAATTAAAAAATTAAAAAAAAACATTTTTTTTTAAAAAAAGTGTCACCCCCCTCTGGGGTGGAACCCGGGGCAGCCCGCCCCCATTGACCCCCCTTGCTACGCCCCTGCTTGCAGGAGAAGATTATGAGAAGAAGTGGCGTGCTGTTCTTCCTTGATTTGTTCGTTTTCTTGTCTGCAGGCAGCCTGGGAGATTGTGTGAGGTAAATCAGGCGCTCTGAGCATTTGTACAGTCCAGTCATCAAATTGGGCGTCTGGGTGACTGTCTTTGCACTTTAAGAATACCAGTGAAACAATCTTCTCTAGGGATCCTCGGATATCTCTTATATATTTAAAGATATAGTCCACTGTTTTGGCAACTAGGTCTAAGGTAGTAGAATGTTCAAATAATATATCAGAGAGGCAGCTAGCTTTCTCGTTCTCTAATACACTCTTTCGACTGGATGTCAGTAGTTGTATCCTTTTTAGACCTTTTTGATTTGGAGGAATTGTTGCTTGAGGCATTAGTGGCTGCTCTAGATCTGAGTTTTGTATATTGAGCAGGAGGTTGTGTGAAGGGCTTGTGCTTTCGACACCTGAGGCGTTTTCTGTGCAAAACCCTTCTATGGTGGTGCAGATCTGAATTAATCACTATTTGCAGTTGACCATGCATAAAGGAACCAAATCCATCCAAACACAACATTCACATGTTTAAATGTTGTGTGGTAAGAGGACAATTTCCAGCAGAAAATCTGTGTGAGGTGCGTGTGTGTTGCTATGCCACTAAGGAACTGGGCTCCCACTAAGCAGGCAGGACAAAAGGATACTCTGGTATACTAACACATTGACAGACAGACAATAGAATAGCAGGGCCATAGCTTTTAAAAATATAACTGGAGGTGTTATTTAAACATGCATAATTCCCCCCCCCCCGTCTGAAAAAAAATACTACCACAAGTAACCAATACAGTGGTACCTCGGGTTAAGTACTTAATTCGTTCCGGAGGTCCGTTCTTAACCTGAAGCGTACTTAACCTGAAGCACCACTTTAGCTAATGGGACCTCCTGCTGCCGCTGCACCGCCAGAGCACGATTTCTGTTCTTAGCGGAGTTCTTAACCTGAAGCGTACTTATAATAATAATAATAATAATAATAATAATAATAATTTATTATTTGTACCCCGCCCATCTGGCCAGGTCCCCCCAGCCACTCTGGGCGGCTTCCAACAAACACTAAAATACATTAAAATATCACACATTAAAAACAAACAGGGCTGCCTTCAGGTGTTTTCTAAATGTCAGGTAGTTATTTATCTCTTTGACATGGGATGGGAGGGCGTTCCACAGGGCGGGCGCCACTACCGAGAAGGCCCTCTGCCTGGTTCCCTGTAGCTTTGCTTCTCGCAGTAAGGGAACCACCAGAAGGCCCTCGGCGCTGGATCTCAGTGTCCGGGCTGAACGGTGGGGGTGGAGACGCTCCTTCAGGTATACAGGACCGAGGCCGTTTAGGGCTTTAAAGGTCAGCACCAACACTTTGAATTGTGCTCGGAAACGTACTGGGAGCCAATGTAGTTCTCTCAGGACCAGTGTTATGTGGTCCCAGCGGCCACTCCCAATCACCAGTCTAGCCGCCGCATTCTGGATTAATTGCAGTTTCCGGGTCACCTTCAAAGGTAGCCCCACATAGAGCGTATTGCAGTAGTCCAAGCGGGAGATAACTAGAGCATGCACCACTCTGGCGAGACAGTCTGCGGACAGGTAGGGTCTCAGCCTGCGCACCAGATGGAGTTGGTAGACAGCTGCCCTGGACACAGAATTAATCTGCGCTTCCATGGACAGCTGTGAGTCTAAAATGACTCCCAGGCTGCGTACCTGGTCCTTCATAACCTGAAGCGTACTTAACCCAAGATACCACTGTACCAGGATTAGTGATGCTCATTTAAGATCTCTGCTAGATGGGATAAAAATGCTGTTATCGATAAGCAAACCTGCATTTTTTTCTATTATTGCTGATGAGCTTAGGTACCAAGTATAATTAAGTACCTCCTGTTTCATCCTAATGGTAGGGATGGGGAACCTGTGGCCTTCTGGATGTTGTTGGACCCACCAACCCCAGCCAGCATGGTCAAGGATAATAGCAATTGTAGCCCAGCAATGTCTAAGGGGTCACAGATTCTCCACCCTTAACCTAAAGTCTATATAAGCCTTGGAATTCTTCATGTAAATTTGACCCATCCAATAGGTAGCTATGTAAAGAAGCGTAGAACAATCTGTAGGGAGGAAAATAAACATACTGATAGGTATGAACTTTAATTTATCAAATTTTTTTGGCTGCTGAAGAAATGTATTTTCATTTTTTTTAATGGTATTTCTCAATCTGCAGGTCAGGGTTATTGGGGGTTTTTTGGGTGTTGGGGGGAGAGGTATTTGATTTATACATGATTTAGTACCTGGAAGTAGGGGAAAGTGGGGCACGTTGAACCATTTTTTACTTTAAGCTCTACACACCTCAAAATAATGCACATAACAGAAAACTTTTGCATTTAATATTTATTAGGTACTATTCCAAGCAAAATCAAATGGTTAATGTTTCACATTTGATGGAATAAAATGACAAAAAGTCACATTTAAGTTTTTCAAAATAATGGATCAATGTGCCCCAGTAGTGGGGCACATTGATCCTTCATTTGGGGCACATTGAGCCATTCCAATTTGAGAGCAAATAAGGCATTTTTACTACACAGTATAAACTTCCAAAAGAGTTTCAAAAATATCTCAAAGTTCTTAAGAGTCAGCATCACTTCAACTTATACTCATTAAGTAAACAAGGAAATGTCACCATCTTAGAAGCACGAGCAGTTCCTCCGAAGCAGAGTGGTTTAGGCAACAATTTTACAATATCCTCAAAAGGAATCAAAGCTTCTGGTTCAGAAGAGGGAGTGAACTTGGGCTGGTCATTCACTTTGGACAGAACACGTTTTAGAAATTTTACAATGAAGTCCCCATATTCATCAGTTCCGGTAACTTCAGCAACATAATGGGAAATAGGCTCAATGTACCCCATTCCCAATTGGATCAATGTGCCCCACATCACCATTTCAGACATAAATCTGTTTTACGCACACAGGCTGGCAGCCATGACAAATATTTTAGTACATACTGCAGCTATGTTAACTATAATCACATAAATGAAAAGATATTTCAGCTACCTTTACAACTTTTAGAGCTACATGGTTCACAATACATATAAAATAATTTACTAAAGCTTACCTAATTTAATAAATCTGGATTTTTTAAAAAAACTTCTTTGAAAACCCAAACCCAAACACAATGACAGTATGTAGTAACACTGTTGTTGTTGTGTTGCCACAAACTTTGTATAAAAGCTAAAGTATGGTTTTAAAATGGAAAGGATCAATGTGCCCCATGGCTCATCGTGCCCCACTTTCCCCTACTGTGAAGTGGTTTGAACTAGTCAATGCCACCATTAAAGGTAAAGGTAAAGGGACCCCTGACCATCAGGTCCAGTCGTGTCCGACTCTGGGGTTGCGTGCTCATCTCGCTCTATAGGCCGAGGGAGCCGGCGTTTGTCCGAAGACAGCCTCCGCGTCATGTGGCCAGCATGACAAAGCTGCTTCTGGCAAACCAGAGTAGCGCACGGAAACGCCGTTTACTTTCCCGCTGGAGCGGTCCCTATTTATCTACTTGCACTTTAACGTGCTTTCGAACTGCTAGGTGGGCAGGAGCTGGGACTGAACAACGGGAGCTCACCCCGTCGCAGGGATTCAAACCGCTGACCTTCTGATCAGCAAGCCTGTGGTTTAACCCACAGCGCCACCTGGTCCCTAGTAATGCCACCATTAGCAGTCTGGTAAGTAAGCATTTCAGTTTCTGAAACCCAACAGGGATAAACAGACATCTCTTTATTCCTTTCTGTAGAATGCTGTTCCCTTTCAGAAAATTGCATAAAATGCATGTACAAATATCACAGCTGTACATTTTATTTTCTATTTTATGGAAACCAGTTCTTGCATAAATAACAGTCTGCATATTTGTCTGTTCATGCTGCATTTCTAACCTTCAAGGCCATTTATAATATACTGTGTGAAGTATATGAAATGGTGTGAAAGTGTGGCTGTTCATCACCACTTGGGGAGTGCATTCCATTCATCCTCCAGGCCTGTACTGACTTCTGAGCAAAATTCTTAGTGCTGCATTTTAAAGCAAGGAATCAATGAACCCATTAATGTATTAAGACCAAGAAAGCTATTTTATTTAGGCTGCAATTATGCACCCACCTCCCTGGAAATAGTCCCCATTGAACTCAATGGAACTTCTGAGTAGGCATGCATAGAATTGCAGTAATTAATAAAGGGAACCTCTGCGTGATGGATATCCCATCACATGTTCAAACTAAACATGAAAAAATTAATATTGTTCTAAATGAGGACATCTGTAGAGATTGGGGCTTTTTTTGCATTCCCTTTTGGGGCTGGTTCAAGCAATGCACCTTTTCTGACATCCTGGTTAGAGGGTCATGTGGAGGAAATTTAGCCACACCTACAAGCAAGGCTAGCCCCATATATGTTGCTGCCTTTAGTAGAGAAGCAAATAAAAGATAAAAAAGGAGTATTAATTCATAATGGCTCTCAAACCTTTGTATACATTTTAGTAAAAACCAGATGCAAACCTCTTTTTTCCTGATTTAATTACATTCTTTTCACCAAAACAGTTGCAATCAAATTGAAGGCTAAGCTCAAATTTCTTCAAGCTCTGCTGACATACATGTACAAATTCTGCAAATGTTTTGGGTTAGGGTTTTCTTTTCTTTCTTTCTTTCGGTAAATGTTAACCACCTTTCTTTCTTATTAAAAGGTTTCTTAAATTCCCACTGGTGTTTGCACAAGGCTTGCAGATCTTCTTTGAAACTAGCAGCTACAAAGAGGCTTAAAGTTTTACTGTTGGCTCTTTCATATGCCAATTAGAACTTCATCACCTCACTTCTTATTTTAATTATTCTTTTGGAAGACAAAGAATGGAAAGTAAAGCACTTCAAAAGTATTTTAAATTTGTAATATAGTTAACATAAGATTAAAGGGAGGCTGCTGTGAATTCTTTTTAACACCTGCAAAACACAAGTGCCAATGTAACCTGAAAAGTATATGTAACTTTTCTCAATAACTAGGTGTGGAGATTTCTCTAGACCAACCCATTCAACTTTTTTAGCATGGTGAAATATTGGTTGACTCAATTCAATTGGGTCTCAGCCCATGGTGAAGTGTGGGTCCAGATTAGAGTGCTGCATTCAATGCACCCTTTCCATCACTGCAAGGACTTTTGGCTGACCAACAGACTTTCCTCTCCCTGTACCTGCCCCAAATACCCTCTAAATCTGTTATGGATACCCCCACCCCCTCTGAACCCTCCAGAGCAGATTTGGGAAGGCTGCACAGAGAGGAGGGGGAATGTTCTGTTAGCCAAACGGAAATCCTTGTGGTGGTACATCAGAACTTGAAAGTGAATACTGCACTACATACTGCGGTCAGTGCATTAGGTGGTGTTGAGGTTCGAACTGCAAACAGCACTTGAGCAGGGCGAATTTCAGACCAGTAGTCTTTAACATGCAAACCAACTGACTCTAACACAAATGCTTAGAAGTGGATGCACAAATGCTATTTGGTTACATGCAGCAGAACACAGGGATCTTGCATATTTGCTTCTCTTTGTGGATGTGTCAAGTTGCCCTGATTCTGCAGCGACAAGAAAATAAACTTTTGTGGTACCTGAAATTAGTCGTACTTACTTTGGCATGAGTATCGTTAGGCACAACAGTTGTATTCATGCACAATTACATGGATACTGTTCAATCCTAGCCTTAAGACTGCTAACCACATCAACAGTGAGTTAATAACATGTTTCACTTAGGAGTCCTGCAAGAATCTCAGGCTAAACAAATGGCCGCATGTACTCCGAATTACTGGTTATGGCTGTATTACAGGCACTGCAGCAACACTATCTGTTGCCATCTGCCTTGTCTCCGAAGCTACTTAATTGATGGGGTTCCTGCATGGCTCTAGTGAGCTACCATGTAAAGACTTAAGCCTTTAAAAACTTACATCCAATACAAGAAGGGAAATTCGTGATTTTGCTAAACGTGACTTCCTGAGTGTAATTTTGTAATACAAGGATGAAATTAAAATAGGCACAGTAGTCTTGCTGTGCTGGGAAGAGGTGGGTAAGAAGACATGTTACTAGTGGCAGGGCTAGTAGTGGGTGCAAGTCTAGTACTGTACATGGTGGGGGGAGAACCCATAGAAGTGCGCAGGGAGAATTAAAAGCTCGCTTCAGTGTAAAAGTAGAGCTGCAAGGCATGCAGGGTGTCTCTGGCTGGTCACTCCTGGGAGTTACTGGACTGAAAGGACCATTTGGGTCTGATCAGCCATAGGGCAATTAATTATGTCAATGGTGGAAGGGTATACTGGATGGCCCTGTGAGGTCATGGGACACAGCCAGGTGCACCTTCTCAGTGCACCTGCAGGTTAGACTTGCCCAATGAAGATACTTCTTCCCAAGGCTGTCTGTGAAATTGCTCTTCAGGTATTCAGGAGAGTTGTGACATCTGGAAATTGTGTTATTGCCCTCCTGGAAATCACTGCGGTTAGAGCATCTGCTCTGCGCCCAGAAGGTGCAAGGTTGATTCCACGGCATCTCCAGGTAGGACCGAGTCAGAGCCCTGCCTGAAACCCCAGAGAGTGCAGACAATATTATTATTATTCATTTATTCAATTTATATACCTCCCTGTATCCGGAGCTCTCAGGGCAGTTCACAGAAATACTGAGCTACAAGGGCCAATGGACAGACTGGGCATATAAGCTTCCTACTTGCACTCGTCGTGGGCAGTTTCTTCAACAGACAAGCATTATTTGCAAGGGAGCTTTTTGCAAGCCACCTGCGGCGAGTGCAAGACGACCGTGGTGGGATGGATGGGCACCGCGGTTTCCACGGCGTCTCTGGCGGCCCAATCCCACGCGCGTCTCCCTTGCTTGGGACAGAGCGGGGCTCCCTCCCTCCCTGCGCGGCTGAGTGCAGCCTTTGTTGCGTTGCTGGAGAGCGGGCCGCCGCCCTTGACGCCAAACCGGGGCGGGCCTCCCTCCCCCCCCCCGAGATTTCGCGTCCTCCGCGCCTTGCGGACGCGGCGGCGGCGGCGGGCGGAGTTCCGAAGAAGTCCGGGGCGGCGCATGCGCGGTCCCTCGCGCTAGCCGGACGGGCGGGAGGGGCGTCTCCCTCCTTCCCTCCCGGCTCCTTCCGCTCCGTGCCAGCCGCCGGCAGCGGAAGTGAATGAGGGCGCTGAGGTGGAGCGCGAGCCTGTGGCGCGGCGGGACGACGGAGAGAGGATGCGCCTGGGCCGCCTTCGCCGCGCCGAGGGAGTCGAGCCACGGACCGAGCGCTGCGGAGGGAGCGGGGAGGAGGCGCGCTCGAGGGGTTCGCACTGAGGGGGCTTCTCGCTCGGTAAGAGGGGCGCGCCGTGCGAGGCGAGGCAATAATAATAATAATAATAATATCACCTCAGCTCTGAGGCACGGTAGTTATTGGGCACGCGAGTTTGGGGCGAGCCTTGGAAGGCGGGGAGGCATACCGCGTTGCGCCCTCCACGGGGTGTGTGTGTGTGTGTGTGTGTGTGTGTACATTAGATACGTGTGTATGCGTGTATATGCATGTATGCGTGTATATATATTGTGCTCGCCCGCCTTGTCCGCGAGGGGTTCCTGCGGTGCATTGCCACCTCCGTTCCTGTTCAACTCCTCTCTCGTCCTCCTCTTGTTCTCCCCCCCCCCAATTTATTTCTCTCCTCTTTCCCACCCCCCAAGGTGTGTGTTATCCGGGTGTGTGCTCCGTAGCAACAGGCGCCGGGGACGCTGAGGCGAGGTGGGGGTTGTTGGAGAAAAGAGCTGACAGGTGTCAAGGGGGGGAAGGGGGTCGGTGACGGGTCTCTCTTCCCCCCCTGGCTTTTTATTTTTTATTTTTTGCAGGCAAAGATCCCCTGCCACTGGTGCCCTTTGGCCAAAATCTCGCTCTTTCCTGTTTAGTTGGGGGTTGCAAATGTTTTCCCACTGGGGAGGGGGCTAGGGCTGGGGGTGGGCAGCCTTCCTCTGGCTGCCTCTGGCTGGCACGCAGTGAGAGAAAGGGAAAGTGGTGTGGCTTTCCATCTGTTTGGTGTTGCTGTATCTTCTATTTCTTTCTCTTTCCTTTTTCCCCTCGCTAGTGCTACATCATTTCCTCCCTTCATCGATGTTGCTGTGTTTGCGGGCAGGGGAAACAAAGCAACTGCCTGGAATATAGGGATCTCTCTCCGCCCTTTACCTCTCAGTCCTCTAACCCCAGAGTTGCTGCTGTTGCTGCCATTAAGGTCTTTGTAACCATCAACCCAAGAGCGGTTTCGATGGAAACATGAAGGTAAATATATTGACAAAGTAACAATTGTGTTTCCGGCTTGTGTGGGAGATTGCAACTGTTTCTTGTTTCCTGGTTGTTGTTTTTTTAATGACCTGAATTTATTGATTAGCTGACAAGGGTGACTTTTGAGGTGTAGGTTTGTTTCAGAGGTTCTCTGCAAGGTGCTGGATGAACTTGTTTCAGACTATGGGACCTTAGTTGTGCAGCAGGTTCACCGTAAAACATTTTTGTAAATTGTTGTGCTTTGCCTAAACCCAAATCTTGCAGCTCCAACAGCAGTGTTTTATGTACCACAAGAAATGATAAATTCTTGTGTACAATCCCAGATCAGTTCAGTTTACTGTTAATCGGAATTGCTTGCTTCTTCTAGTAATGAAGAGATTAAAGTACTTATTTTTCTTTTCCAAGCAGATATTGAATTCTTGAGGGCATATTGATTAAGATCAGGCTGTGATTGAACTTGTTGAAAAAATGTTGAGGTATTTTTAAAATATAGAAATCTAGTTGATGCTTTTTCAACAACACTGATACAATAGTAATTGTGAGCTCTAAGCTTAAGCCCTTGAATTCTATTATCTCAAACCACTTTGGAGTGGTTAAAAAAATAAAGCAACCAATATACATGTTATGAAATCAAATATCTGAACTTAGCAGCTATCCTTTTTCTGGATCTTCTGAAGGAAAACAGTTAATAGAAATCTGAACCTGCATAATCAAGATGACCGATGTTAATTGGAAATAGTCATATGGGAATTATACTCTAAATTGGCAAGTGCTTTCTTCACACTGATCTTCTAGCTGATTTTGTGTTAATTGGTTCTATTAACACTAGGGCTTCAGAAATGCTAAATAGGCTGCATGGATCAGTTTTCACCCTTCTAAGGGTGCCAGAAAACACCCGAATGCTTCATTGTTCCTTTCTAAAATTCTAATAGGTATCTGTATTTTACTCTTTGCAAAAAGCCAAACTGCAACTGGGGAAGGGGTGAATTTAGGTTGTGAAAGTGGTTTGAGGATAAGGGTCAAACTGCTCTTCCCCAGGCACCATTGCTCCAAACAAATTGACAGCCTCTGCAGCAGCATTTCATTTAAAAATAGGATTTGGAGGTCTAATAATTGATACCATGTAGTTTGTAATCCTGTACTGTACACACTTTTTAGCAGTAAGTCTCACTGAATCCAGTAGGATTTTTTTTCTATGCATGCATACGATTGTACTGCACTTCTCCAGAAATACTTTTCTTCTACCTTTGTCATATCCATTTGATTTAAAATTCTTGGGTGATGTTAAATTATGCTGATATGCATGGCTATTTGCACATCTTTCATTCAGTATACTGATGCTATTGTTTCCTGCCAAGCTCATTTGTGTGAACAGAACTTGAAGTTCTGTAGCACTGATTTGGGTTGATTGTTGTTCCTGAAATAATCTTGGTATAAAACTGTTTCACAACAAATGCCATTTTGAGATTAAATCAAGGGCCTTTTTTACTCCATATTTGAAATGGGCTTCTAGATAACATGGAAAGCTGTCTTAACTGCAAAAGTCAGCACACAATAAGTGTTTTGTCCAAATACTATGGTGTTGTGCAGTGTGTTTGAAGAGCCACATAATAAATTTTCACATTAGTTAACAGAGTCCAAGGCTGCTATTGATCGGTTGGCAACCATTGTCCATTGGGCATACTCTTACATAACTGCTGTACTGAAGATAATCAGCGAAAGATACTAGGTGCAAAATACTTGTAGACCTGTAGCTGGTACTTCTTACTAGAAGTTTAAACTTCACACAGGTGTACTTGGACAGGTGTACTTGCTTGGGTTTCTTTTTTTTCTCTCCAGTGAGAAATATCTCACGTCCAATAGTAGATGGAAATATGAAGCTTTGCAATTACCGTAAATCTCCAGCTTGTCACTAGCCTACAAATATTTTTTTCAGCCTTCCTGCTTATCCTCACACCAATCTCTTCCAAGAAAAGAACCAATAGATGTAAAGGGAATGCTTATCCTCATTCATGAACAGAAAGGGTAGCACAAACCAGTAACTTAGAATCATAGTATCATAGAATTGTAGAGTTGGAAGGGTCATCTTGTCCAACCCTTTGCAATGCAGTAATTTCAACTGAAGCAGCCATGATAGATGGATAGCCATCCAACCTCTGCTTAAAAACCTCCAGTGAAGGAGAGTCCCTAGCTCTATCAAAAATGTAGATCTATTTTTTCCAGGTTCTTAACATCATTTAAATTTTAATGTAGTTTTGTAGCAAGGAACAGTAGGTGAGAACAGAATAGTGCACGTGTGATGATATTTTATAAGTACTAAAGTCCTTAAAAAGAGCAGTTGCAACTGTAGCTTTCTTGCTTTAAACTGACAAATTTGTTGTCCTGCGCACAATCCTAACCATATCTACTTGGAAGTAAACTCTTCTGAATTCAACAGGACTTACTCCTAGGTAAATGGTATAAGGATTGCTTACCCAGTTATCAAGTGTTGCAGGCTGCTTCAAATGCTCTATTCATAACTTACAATATAAAGCTATAAGGCATTACTTCATAATAGAGGAAATGTTACTGTTTCCTATACCTACCCTCCTGAAAGACTGGGTCAAACTGAGCCGGTTGTCATGCATACTCTCTGTATTGAAAACAACAGCTTGTTTTTGAATACTGTACAGCTGTCTTAGGTTAGAAAAACAAATCCAAATATTTTTGGTCAACATAAGTTTGTTTACAGATATTCAGTACTTTCAGTAGTAGAGCCTGTGAGAGTACCAAGACTGATATGTTATATACAGTTCAGTTTCTTAGTATTATTTTGCTTTGAAGTTTCTATCTCTATAAAATATAAATTGTTCAGAATGGGGCTGTTTCAACCCACCAGTGCAGCTCCATATATATGGACTTTGACTTAAGCTTGTGTAACTAATGCAAATGAGCCATGCATATCACAATATTGATTTGGGCTCAGCTAAAATAGCTGTATGTCTCTCTTGTTATGGATGGAAATGTTTGTTCCATCCAGAGCCGTTTGATAGACATAATTGGAAAATTATAGCTGAGTTGAACCAATGATTTCTTGCATAAAAGAACAGTTCAGTTTTATACACGGTATTGTGATTTCTCTGATAGCTAATATTATTAGATTCATTTGAAGTCGTCCTTGACTTCAAATGACTTGCAAAAAAACCAACTTCACAAGGAAGAAGTAACTCAAGAAGACAATATATTGAACCAGAAGTGGATTATTTTCAAGGTGATTCAGATTATCATTTCGGAGTGGATCTGCAACTGTTGTACATGTGTGAAATGGACTATGATAGATTAGTACAGGCTGACCTTCTCTATCCTGTGAATGTAGTAATTTCAGTTGTAGACAAATCAGTCATCTTTTAAACTTACCTGTTGATTGCAGAAACTTTTGATTTTTTGCCACTGATACTGAATTTGTTCTGCTGATCCACTTTTGACCATATATTTATTATTATTCTTTTAAAAAATGTTTGGATCTGACAGTTCTGTCAGCTAAATAACATTGAAAAATAGGGCCTTGCCCAGGGCCACCTAAACAGCTTTTATTTGTTAAAGGTTGGATGACTATGAATTGATTTTTTTAAATCATTTTTTAAAGTATTTATTTGTTTTGTGTACAGCCCTATACCCGCAGGTCTCGGGGCGATTCACAAGATAAAATCACAAGATAAAAGCATAAAATACGTAATAAAAACAAAAACAAGAGCAACCCAATAATCTCCACCTTCCCAAATGATGGATGCATACATTGTTTAGCATTGACCCACTATTTGGAAGGATACATTATTATTCTTGCAAACATTTATGGCCACTACTTTTCAGCATGCAGTCATCCCTCATTTTATGAGGGGGTTTGGTTACAAGGGTTCCATATATACTGTACATGAAGATTGCATATACCGTATTTTTTGCTCCATAACGCGCACTTTTTTCCTTCTAAAAAGGAAGGGGAAAAGTCTGTGCGCGTTATGGAGCGAATGCATGGTCCCTGGAGCTGAATTGCCCAGGGACCAAAAGAAGATCAATCTTTTTCTTTTACAAAGAGAGAAGGGGGTGTTGAAAGGCTGCCGCTTTACAGCTGATCAGCAAGAGATCGGGAGGAAAGATAAGGCTGCCGCTTTACAGCTGATCAGCAAGAGATCGGGAGGAGAGATAAGGTTGTTCCTGCAGAGGAGGCTGTTGGTTTCCCCAGCTACATGTGACTGGCTGATTAGATTATCTGTTTGGAAACTGTAGAAAGGGCTTTGAGCTGATCCTTTTGCAACTGGGGCTTTTCTTCTTCCAAAAGAAGATGCACAACTTTGAACTGATCCTCAAAAAGGGGGGCTTTCCCCCTTTCCTCCTCAAAAAACTAGGTGCGCGTTATGGTCCGGTGCGCGTTATGGAGCGAAAAATACGGTAGTCAATTGAGAGTCAATAGTCAATTGAGAGCCAGTGTGGTGTAGTGGTTAAGAGCGGTAGAGTCGTAATCTGGGGAACCGGGTTCGTGTCTCCACTCCTCCACATGCAGCTGCTGGGTGACCTTGGGCTAGTCACACTTCTCTGAAGTCTCTCAGCCCCACTCACCTCACAGAGTGTTTGTTGTGGGGGAGGAAGGGAAAGGAGAATGTTAGCTGCTTTGAGACTCCTTCGGGTAGTGATAAAGCAGGATATCAAATCCAAACTCTTATTCTTCTTCAAACCTTTGGAGCTGCCCTCAGCTAGCAGGTATGTGGGGGGAGAGCATTCCCAGCACTTCCAGACCAGGTGGGCCAAGTGAGCTTTGCCCTCTCCTTGAGTGCTTTTGACTGGCTGGAATCTGTGGTGTCTCTTGCATGCTTTGATGGAGAGAGGCATTTTTTTTTAGAAACTTCAGTTTTTTGCATGGCTTGAATGTGGTCTACTCTTGAAAGGCAAGAGTCCACTTTTGCCTCTGACCCCCGCTACCCCCACTGATACGTGGCCCTAGAAGATACACCTTCCTTGCCTTACACCATTGCAGCACTGAGGGATGAATCTGATTGTTTTCTTCCTTGAATGTGACATGGAAAATGTGGGAAATGCTCAGTAGATACCTATTGCGTTTAGAGAAGCAAATACAGGACCCAAACTAGGGCCCGTGTGTAACAAATATATTTGCAAGAAGGATGTTCTGAAATACTGGTAGGTGCAAAAATTCTGCAAGCTAAAAGTTATTAAGAGTGCTGTGGACATCAGCCTTTATGGAGGTGAGGCCTTTGCTAGGTTGGGTTTGCTCCTTGTCTTACCCTTCTTCCTCCAGGAGTGCAGAATGTCAGTGCTGCCACAGCTGGGTAAAAATTATGTTACCTGCCATGCTGGCCTCTCTCACTCTGCCTCTGGGTGTTGTTGCCCTTCATATTGTCATCAGGTCCAGCCCTAGAGTGAAACTAAGATGACTGGGTGGTGTGGGTGGAAGGGACATGACTAAAGCTTTATGCAGTTAGGCAAGGTGTTGAGAAAATTGATAGATGTGTTTTTCTACCTTTTCCGTGATGCTAGAAAGCTTCACTCATTGAGATTTGGCAGTAGATTCCAGGAAGTTAAAATAAAGTGCTTCTTCACACAACTCGTAATTAATTTACAGAAACCACTACCACAAAATGCTGCAATGACAGACACTGACTTGGATGGCTTTCTTATTTGATTATTATCAGTATTTATATGCTGCAAATAACAAGGTGCTTTGAGCAACTTAGATTAAAAATAAGCATATATATAGAACTATAAACCAAGGTTGTATCCAAGTCCACAGCTGGACTTCACTTGTCTCTCCTCCTACCTCCAGCCTTTCTCCTGTACGCTCTCAGAATCTAATCTGGAGCAGATTTTTTGGAGGTTGATGGGATGGGGTGGGGTGGAGTTGCTGATAGGGGGAAGGAAGGAAGGAGAGTTTTCATTGCATGAGGTTCAGTGTTGCATTCTGCCTCATGAAAAAACAAGAAATAAAATATATTATAAACTTGAGCAGCAGAGAAAAAATCAATACAGCAATTTCCATAGCAGTAGCAATGTCAGCTTCTTGCAGCAAAAACATTTTTGTGGCCTGTGAAGACTGACAAATTAGTTATGTGTGTTTGTGGGCTACAGTCTGCTTCAACAAATGCATGAAATGTTGCAGGTACATATATGTACGTGGTGGCAGAGTTCAGGGGGTGGGAAGACTGCAGACAATGAAATTCAGAAAAAGTTCAGAGGGTGATAACTATTCACAAACCACGTTGTATTGCTGTCACAGACATCCTGACATCGATAAGCCGATTATACACAAGTGATAGCACTCAATCTCTTGGTGAATTCTAATTCAGCGGTTTCACATTGTGGTTCCTCTTTCAAGTTCCTCGGTTCTATTATGGCCATGTTAAGGTCAGTTACAGGGTGCCCTGTGAGGTTGAAATGTTCCCTGGCTATTGTTTTCAATTTAGAAAGACTCTTAAACAGTATTTTTTAAAAACCCAAACAGATATTAAATTCAGAAATCCCCCCTAAACACTCATAATTTTTAAAAAGAAAGGTTTAAAATGGGATCAAATAAGATTGAATCGTACTGAATTCTCCAGGCTGAGAGGTGCAGGATGTTTCTGATTATCATTTGCTAGAAGGCAATCACAGCGAAGGGCTCTTAACTTCATGTCTTCCTCGTGAGCTTCTAGGAAACATCTGGCTGGCTTCTGTTGATTCTGGAATAGATGCATTGATTCTGGAATAGATGGACATTTGGATTAATCCATCAGGGCTCTAACAAGAAGTGCATAGAAAGGAGATTTCACTGGTACTAAATCCCTTTCACAAACCTGTAGTAATGGAAATGGCCTCTGTGAAACAGAGATACAGTAGACTTCACAATAGGTGAAATGGGAGTAAAATGAAGTGTAATGAGAGCTGTTAGATTGCAGGGATTGAGAGACTGAGGAATGTATTGGGAAGTGTCCCTGGTTTGAATCTAGCTTCCCCCACAAACTCACAAGATGGCCTTTGAACAACTGATATCTTTCCAGCTCACTGCTGTCTGCAAAATACTGACCTATGTCTTAGGCAGTGCTGTAATAAGATGATGGATGTTAAATATTTTGAATATTCGAAAGTGCTATATACATGCTTATTAGTACTAGCAGAAATTTGGGCACATCTTTAAATATACTTAAGTTGCGTATTGCACATTGGACCTGGGAGAACCTTGCATACCTGAGATCTGTAACTCACCCAATAGTCTTTTTCATTTTTCAGTGACACATTTGCACATAACTGTCAAACTTGCTTTTTAAGCCTGGGGGGCATTTTAAGAGCTTTATAGTTTGTATGTAGATGGGTTAGAAAGCATTCATCGTCCCTGATGTGTATGTGCAGTTTCCTGCACAGAGTTTGTGTCATCAGGCAGCGGATCTGAAGAGAGATTCCTCAGTAGGGAATTCTGCTACAAGAGGGATTAGTGTTCCAATTCTACCAGTGTTGGCACCAGCCACAGCCTAGACAACCTTTTATGTGGCATCAGGAGCAGGTGGTGAAAGTAATGTGCCCTCTGAGCTCACCTTAATGCTTTTGTAGGGTTGTGGTCACTATACCTTTTGTTCATACTTATTTTATGGTTCATCTTCTGGTCAATGTATTCACGGGTCTCTGGGGAAATGTTGGTGCTGCGTAGCAAAAGCATCCCTATAGTATATTTCTTCATAGGAATGGAAAATTGGTTAATGTCCTAATGAGGCAGTTGATCCAGAAAGTGGAAAACCTCATTTCCTCCAGTTACTGTAGACCAGACTATAGGAGCTAAAATTAGTTTAAAATATACAGTAACTGTATTGCTTTTACTGAAACATGCTTGTTGTTTTTTATTTTTAAAAAGACTCACTGAGTTCTCTAAACATAAGAGGCACTTTTTCACAACTGCCATTATTATTTTTTTATTTTTTTTTGAATAATATTTATTTGATTTTCCAATTTTTGTCCGGCCCCGATTCAGGCCAGATCACATACAAATTATACAATCTCTGATGACTTCCTCACGCCCCCCCTCATTGTTTTCCTTTATCATAACATACATTCTTACCAGGTTTCTAATTCCACATCATTAACATTTCCATAATTTCAAATTTCAAATCGCTTACCAACCACTCACATCTTTAACAGTCTTATCTTTTACTTTAGTCAAATCCCTATTCCCCCCCCCCCCCAATCCCGGTGCAGACAATTTCAACATCAAAATTACTTATCATTTAAAATATCTATCAATCTTATATCATTATTTTCAAAAATCATACTATAATCAAGTCCTGCCAAATCAGTGTTCAAACACAACTGCCATTATTATTTACCCAGTTCTCACGCTTGCAGCATGCAAACATTTTAATGCAGTTCGTGCTTATGCAGCACATCCTTCATTAGTATGAGCTGCTGCTGTTTACAGGTTTGTGAGCCTTCAATATGCTATGCTTTCCTGAGCTGTCTGTTATTTAGCAAATGTCTGTTGGGTAATTGGGCATGTAAAAAAAAAAACTATAGGGTCTGGGTAGCTTTTGTTTTTTAGTCACATTCCCAGTGTGTACTGGTGCATTTCTTAGCGCCACGTTCCTCTCTGCTGTTAAGTGATGCCATTTCTGTATGTAGTGCAAATAGAATACACTTTTGCAGTAAGAATTTGTGCTGTGTCAAATAACCTTGCAACACTCTGAAGTTGCTATTGTTTCAATGCTTTGTTTTTATTTATATGAAGATTTTATTTCCTATTGCGTTGCTTTATTTCAGATGTGAGCCTGTAAGAGAGCTTGGGGTTGTGGGGGTGGAGAAGAGAGCGCAATGCACAGGAGTGTCCAGTGAGCTGTCAGGAATGCTTCTCCTTGTCTAGTCATTAAGATAATGAGCAAAAGGATTATGTATACATATAATCATTATGATCCTTTAATTAGGACAGTCGCTACTTTCTAATGATGTAGGAATGACTACCTAGAATGTAAGTTTAATTTGTTATACAGTTTGCCCTAAATATTATTGTTTTGAACGTACATTCTGAAAAGTTACACAATAGCTAAGGGTATTTTAATTACTTTTGATGAAGCACTGAAACTGCTATTACTTAAATGGACATATGCATGCAAGTGGCAGTAGCTTTTATATTTTTACTTTGTAAGTTATTGGCATGAGAAGGAATGCACAATCTGGTGATATGTATAGCTTCTTGTTTTTTAGGTTGCACGTTTTCAACAACTGCCTAATGATGAAACTGAAATAATGATTCCTGTTCTGACTTCCAAAAAAGCAAGTGAATTACCAGTCAATGAGGTTGCAAGCATTCTTCAGGTAAGTAAATACTATTAATGTTTAAATAAGAATATAAAGGTTTTTTTTAAAATTCAGTATTTAAGTTGAAAAGTTTATCCAGTTGAATAGTGAAGAGATATTACTAATATACTGAATGATGCCCCAAATTAGGCATACTCAAAGTAGACTTGTTGGCCTACACTGAATACAACTTAGTTGGATATTGACTACTGCTTTTTGACTTGCACACAGTGCTTTGGCATGCTGGAGTTACACTGAACTCCATGTTAGTTTTATTGATTTACAGTGATCTGCATTGCATTTAAATTAAGCATCTGATTATATGAAAATGCTATAAGCATGCTCAGTTGGTGGTTCTGTGGAAAATGTTTTAGGGTGACTTTTTCTAAATAGACTTGCTCAACATTAGTTTTAAGTGGACTAAATAGCAAATTATTTAGTTAATTATTTTTCTTGCTGATCTAAAAACTAGAATTATTAAGTTTCTGAAGTATTACTAAACAGGTTTTGACCTATAAAGACTTAAATGGCTCAGGCCCGCAATCTCCCCATATGAACCAACCAGGTCATTGCAATCATCATCTGAGGCCCTTCTTCATGTGCCTCTTCCACAAGAGGTCTGGAGGGTGGCAACACGAGAGTGGGCCTTTTCTGCAGTGGCTCCCCATTTGTGGAGTGCTCTTGGCAAGGAGGCTTGCTGGCACCTTCATTACATATATTTAGGCACCAGGGGAAAACATTTCTCTCCAACCAGGCCTTTGGCTGTTTAACATTCTTTGGCATTTAAAATGTTTTTGTGGGAGCGGAGTTATTGGTTTGTGTTTGTTCTTGTTCTATTATGTATTTTGTGTTCTCATTTTGTATTTTTATGTTGTGAGCCAATCAAATTTTGAATTAATGTAATCTAGAACTTGGAAAGAAAGCTATTATTGTCTTTTGCCAAGGTGCATATTTAAATGTATGGCTTTCAAAACTTTCTAACATAATATTGCTTCTTAGAAGCATGAATGATTTAAATAAGGGTACTGTATTCAAATGACCAGATAGTATATTCTGTATGTCACAGCTGTCAGTCTGCTGTCTTGGCAAATTATATCAATGTATCTGTGGTAGAATTTTAAAATCAGACAGATTCTCAGGACATGTCCACTTACATTTCGGTATTCTCAAATGTGCATCATATATTGGAGCAGCTAGAGGAAATGCTGATCTGCTACTCAATATTGAAGGAAAGCCATTTATCTGTTTCAAAATCCCTCTTTGCAACCTCCAGAATATCCTTTTAATGTAATGTTTTTAAAAACGTAAGGAGACTAACATGGATATCAGAACCGTAGGTAGCAGAACAGTAAAAGAAAAGGGGGAAAAAAACATTAAAATGCAGCAGTAAAGTAAAAGCAGATTGAAGCAAGATTTTAGAAATCCTGGAAGCTGGGGGTGGGGGGTGGGGAGTTCTTCACCTAGAACTGAAAGGACATGAGAACTGCTACTAGATGAGCATATTTGGAGATGGCATTCTAAAGGTGGGACACTACAACTGGGAAGATTACCGGTATTTTCAGTAGCCTCTTGCCTAACCTCCAGCATGGCAATAAACAATAATTTCTTCTATTTTTGTTATTTCAAGTATGACACCAATTCCAGTTGCAATGATTTTTAACTCCAGGACAAGGCCCTGTTTCAGCTCTAGTTTCTTAGTTTCAAAGTCAAAGTGTAGAAGAAATTATTGTTTATTGCCGTCCTGGCCTGAGTCCTTGCAACCTTGCTATTTGTTTTTCTGAATTCTCCAAGGACTCCTATTTCTTTATTAACCTCCAGCATGGACATATCTGGATTAGGGGCCTCCAAAGATGACCTTAACATTTGAGCAGGTTTATATGAGGGATGATGATCCTTCAGGTCTGTATCTGGGTCTAGGAACTTACTAATAGGAGGAAGTTTTCGATTTTTTATCTCTACCTAGGGAAAAAAAACCTTCAGGAATGCCTCAGTCATTTGCCCTTGTGATAGAACTCCTGCTTAGTCATTCAGATTCTTAAATATTACAACTATGAAATTAGATTTGGTAAACAACCTTTTAACAAGGAATGTGAGATAAGAATAACAGACTTGACTGCTATAATATTTCAGCTTTTGATTGCAATGGAATGAAATCTTGGCTTTGCATGAGAAATAAAATGATTAAAATGCACATAACTGTACAATTTTCATAGGCTGACCTTCAGAATGGCTTGAAAAACTGTGAGGTTTGTCATAGACGGGCCTTCCATGGATGGAATGAGTTTGATATTGGTGAAGATGAACCACTATGGAAAAAATACATTTCTCAGGTAAGCCTTTCTTCTTCCTTTCTGAGGGCTTTTTTTTTTTAGATTTATCAGTTCAAAAGATGTTGATAGAGCCTTTAGTCATTGCAGTATTATCCTGCTGGTCCCAGTTCAAGAGCGGTAGAAGGAAGAATTAGACACACTTGTAGGTAGGGGAAATGGCTGCTCACCCTCTCCACATTTGTAAGAGGACAGTTGTCATTGCTATCAAATATAGAGGTGCACACAATCAATAAAGAGACAACTTCACTAGCTATTTTCAGATCTTGTGTAAAGTGTCAGCTTGGTAGGGGAGTGTCATAAGCGGTTTCTTCAATCTCTGTCTTGTAATGAGTTTCAGCTCTCGAGTGAGGTGCCTCTTTGCAAGCTAAGCAAAGACAAGTGAGGACCCAGTATGCTTAGGGTAGCAGGGGTGGGGTAGGGACTTGCCATTCATTTGATGCCACTAGCATTGTCCTATAGGTTTTCATGCCACTTGTACAACTGCTTTCCAGGCAGTGCTTTAAATAGCAGTAGCCTTGGTAGTTGTGAACAGGGACTTAATTCCCCCAGAAATAATACATTATGTTTCACTGTTGGAAAAAGTGTAATATTCCTTGATTTAAGGGGCCTAGGGGGGAAGAGGAATGAATGTCACTCAGCCAGGGTTGGCCTACCCGTGAGGCAAAGTGAGGAGACTGCCTCAGACAGCAGGATCCACAGGGGCAGCAGATTCGGCCTCCCAAGGAATGCATCACTGGGTGATGCACAGCAACAGCAGCAGCAGCAGCAGCAGCAGCAGCCCCACTTCCAATGTAACCTCTACAGCGGCCTCTTGGTAAATAGGAGGCCCTGCTGGTCTCCTCTCACCCTTGTTACCAATGTAGATCTTAGCTCACCCCCTTTTCCCCAGTTAGGGGGCGGGGGCTCCAATTTGTAGTTTGCTGAGGGTACCAAAATGTCTTGGGCTGGCCTTGCATTCAGCCTAAGCACAACTACTGGGCTTATACAAGCAAGAAATCAAAAGGTGTCAAACTGTCTGATTCATATTTTGAAAAATAATCTGAAGCTTACACACACACAAACACGCACTTTTCTATGAAAACAATTCCCCAGTTTTTAAAGTTTCTTCAGATTATTAATTATTTTTACCCCATTAGTTTGAACTTCAGTCAGAAGAGCTTATTGGGAGTGAAATTGGCAGATATGTTCTCCATTTAAATATTTTCTGTGACATTTTGGGATTTTAAAAAATATTGAAATACAATTAATGGGCATGTCCTAACTGACAGTTGTTTGTGTCATCTGCTATGGACATTCACACAAAGCACATATGCAGTGCACATCACATTGAATGTCTTTTTACTTGCCACTTCCTCCCCACCCACTGGCCTTTCAAAAGATTATGAAGGTCTGGATAGGAAGTCTCATGCTGTTCCTGTTCTTGCCATTTTCCTGTTCAATCTTTGCTTAAATGAATGCTTATACTAGGAGGAGGATTCCAACTCTAAATTTATAAATCGAAACTCTGATTTTATTAAATTTGTCGAATGTAGTATTTTTTCTTCAAATAGTGGTTTAACTGTTTGGAGATGTTAACATTTTTTAAAGCCTCTCACTTTTGTAGTAATAAAGGAAGTATTTTAAAACTTGGGCATCTTTCAACCTATATAAAAGTTTGTACCTGCCCCTCTTATTGACTTCCCCTCTTTTAAGACATCAGGGCCTAGTAGCCCATGACTGCACCTTGGTACAGAATACACTGAATTTACCAATTTGCAAAAAGGAGCTTTATTATCAGTTATTTCAACACACTTCTGAAAAAAAATGTTTTCGTTTTCTTTGCAGTTTAAAAATCCCCTTATTATGCTTCTCCTGGCTTCTGCAGTCTTCAGTGTTTTAATGCATCAGTTTGATGATGCTGTCAGTATCACTGTGGTAAGTAAAATCCTAAGATTTCCCCCATTTATTACTATATGCTGGATATTTATTCAATCTAGGGCTTCCAGTCAGTTACCAGGTGAGGAGCAGAAACCAGCCAAGTTTCTTAGATGCTTTATAAGTAATACTTAATAATCTATTTTCCTTGTCAATTCCTTATTTGTTTCATATGAATGGGAGCCTGTGAGGCATTTGCCACACCCAAGCCCTTTTGTCTTTCCCACACAATGACCCCAAACTCTTGAATATTCCTCACAGTGTACTTCTCTTTTTACAAACACTAGTCTGCGTTGTTGGACTGAAAAATCCACCTGCTCATCCCTCTCCATACTTAGAGACCAGATGGAAATTTGTTCAGTGCTATATATTTGGTTACTTTGAGAAATATGTTTTATCTCCCTGTTGTGTACCAGCTGGCATACATGATGTAGACTCCTTCCTCCTTCTTAAGCTAAAAAAAGAATGTAATAAAAATGGGTATTGTAGCTACTAATTGACCAACTGTTACAATTTAGAGTGGGGTGGATCTGCTTGGTTGGGACACCAGTTGGAGGGGTTATATGTCATGGTGCTGTCCTGACTTTGGAATACACTCCCCAACAAGATAATCTAGTGCCAATATTGCAATATTTTCGGTGTTGTATTAATATTTTCCTATTCACCATTCATTCAAGATAGTATTTTAATGGGAGCTGTGTTTTTCTTGCTGTTTTTCAGTTTTGTGTGTTTAGTCTGCCTTTTATTTTGTTTGTTAGTTTTTGGAATATACTACCACAAAATTAGTAGTGATGAGCCATCAACATGGATGGCTTTAAAAGATTAGGCATATTCATGGAGGATAAGAATGTCTTAACTGCAGTAGCAGTATGCCTCTGAACACCAAGTGCTGGGGATCCTGAGTAGGGAGAATGCTGTTGCTCTTATGTCCTGCTTATGGACTTCCTATAGCAATCTGGTTGGCCGCAGGGACTAGATATGTTTTTAGTCTGAACCAGTAGGTCTCGTCTTGTGGTTGGGGTTTTTTACCCCCCCCTTTTGTATTTATAAATTCCGTGAATAGTTCGGTCATACTTCTGTACATCACCCTGAAATCTCCTAAATAAATAAATAAATGGATGGATGGATGGGGGTGGGGATTCTTCATGGTGCCCAAGTGGTACTGAAAACTAGGCTTATACTCGAGTATATAGGGACTTTTCCCCTCCAAGCAATATTTGCATTGTTTTTAATGGGCTGCATGCCAAGCAACAGGCTGGAAACAATGTGTATGTTATTTATTGTTTTCTCCTTTCTTCTAGAAACATAGCTGATGGTTTTGTATAAGGCCAAAGCAATTTAAGGCACTTTTTCCTATTCCCTATTTTCCTATTTCCTATTAAACAGGAAGACCTGTAATGGCAGTTTTAATATAGTTTAAATCAAGGCTAGAATACATGGCTGAAACATAATTTGCCCGGTCAGGATATTGATTCAACTCACATCCTAGAACTACCGGCGCTAGGAGATGCCCATGGAGTATAGCTTCATAAGAATGGATAAATGTTACAAAGCAGAAAGAAATGCAGACTAGAAGGCTTTGAATGTCAAGATGAGATGATTTTCTCTTGCTTTTTTGTGCTAAAAGTCTGAAGTGACATTTGTAACTACTCTTTATACTGTCTGGTTCTAATCCTGGATTATTAAAATACCTTTACAGCACTAATCTTTTTAAACTTAAAAGTTAAGCATGGATTGCCTAGCCGAAAACGCAGTCCGTACCATTGATCCTTTCAGTAGAGAGGCTCAATTCCTAAATGTTAAGTACGTATTCTTCAGAGCGATGCAGAAACATTGGCAATACAAAGGGGTGTGGTGAATGTACATGACTATAGAGTTTCTTTGAATTTTTTTTGCTCCTGCCTAAATGGAACTGTTGGAAACCATGCTAGATGTTTAAAGCAGCCTGTTGCTGTCTTGCTCATGGAGTTGGCAGCGGGAGGTGGGCAAATAACCAGGCTTTTGATTCTTAGAATAATACTCAAAATCATTAAGGCTTAATTGATTTGACTCCGTGAGCTGACAATAAATAAAATAACATCTAGACTCTTGGAAGCAGAGAGAGTATTAACCTGCCAAAAAGTCATTTATGTAGTTGAATGTAGGAAAATAAAAACTGAACAAAAAAAGACGCATGGTGTGTGACCAATGCAGTCTGAAAGATTCCAATACTAATTTATTAGACGATCAATAAATTTATGATACACAATGACTTACTTGCCTGCCTCACATTAAAGCCTGACTTCGAAGTCTGGCATGGAGGAGGTGGGGGGGGGGTTGCCTGCTTTCCAGGTTTGTTTGTTTTTATCTCCCAGAACTTTAGTAAGAAGAAAAAAATGATTGAAAGCTATTGCCTGTGTTTGTCATTCCTCAGTTTAGTCTTGAATAGTACTGTATACCTGGTTCAAGTAGCATGTAATCTGCATGTTTGATTTAAATGATAAGGCAGTTTGTTTTAGTAAACATTTTTCTTCATTCATACAGGCAATACTTATTGTTGTTACAGTTGCCTTTGTTCAGGTAAGATTTTGTTCATTCACTTTACCCAAGAGCCATTTTTGTAGAAAAGCTGTATTTATTACTCTTAAAGCAATTTAAAAGCATTTAGGCTAGTTTTTTTTCTCACACGGGTGGGAAGCCTCCTGCCTATGTCGTAATTAGGCCCAGTTTGAGTCCACTTTGCCCTGGAAGGTATTGCTCAGAAACCACATCCATCTGACATCCTATGTGGGCTCCCAGTTGTTCCTTTGAAAGCTGGGCTCTTTGTCAGCCCAGCTGGGATTGTTGAAAACTTCCTAGTGCAGCTGAGGGGACCGGAGGAAGCAGCATAGATTAAAAGTGCTTCTTCTAAAAGGAACATTTTCTTCCCTCTGCTGAGGAAAAATACACAGTTTGGAAGAAGCACCTCTGTAGAGTGAAAAATGCTCTATTTTTAAATTAGGATATTGGCTCATTGACAGGAGGGCGGTTCAACCCACCTCTCAAAGTTGACTCTTGCTGCAAACTAACTTCCAACTTTCAAGCCTCCAATGGGAAACTCAAGAATATCATCACATCAGTAGTTAGGATTCAAGTTAGGTTCCCCCTGCCCCCTTTATAATATTAATATGAGTATTATACAGGTAGTATGTATTTATGTAGAATTTAAACATGCCATAGAGGAAGCGGGGAACCCAGGGAGCAAATCTGTCTTTTAAAAAAGACGCAACAGTAATGCTACACCGCGGAAAGAGATAGCTCCTCCTTTTTTGTGGGAGGAGCTCCTCAATGTGTGACCCAACCAGGAACATGTTTGGACCCATAGTTTGAGAAGCACTGATTTAGGTGCACATGTCAGAGAGTGGCATTGATGCTGTAAGCCAGATGGTTTGCTGGATATCCTAATGTCTGCCACCCCATAATTAATAAATTTAGGAAGAAGCTATCAATCGGTTTCAGAAAAAAAGTGTGATGGACTCTTGGAGTTTAATTAGTTCACTTTCATG